>CM040123.1:360013237-361213237 GCA_022559845.1 Amorphophallus konjac
AGTAGGAAGGCAATCGGAAGTTTTCCGATCTGCGGTGTTGGCGTCCCTATCTGTGGTTAGTAGGAAGGTAATCGGAGGTCTTTCCGATCTACGGTTCAGTGCGTTGCACTAGTGGAGCCTCACCGGGTTTGGTGAGGGGTGGACGTAGGATTGAAGATTCAGTCCGAACCACCTTAAAATTCTTTGTGTTATGGTTTGATTGTGTGATTGCTTTGTGTTAGATGCATGCTTAGGTTTAATCTCGATATTGCATAATCATCTTGCTAAGCAAATCGTTTTATCCTTCATTAAGTTAGTTATATTCTGCTGTTATTATCATTATCTAGCTTTAAAGAGGGGTGTTCTGCAAAAAGAGGGGCAGATCTATTCACCCCTCCCCTCTAGATCCGCTATCAACTACTCAACAAGACTTGTATTATTTTGTTTAAGCTTTTGTTAATTAACTTACCCTCTTTTTCAAGTAATGGGGCTGGGTGGCGCCGATGATATCCATCTCGGCGTGCATTGGCTTTGTCGTGTTTTCATCTTGGCATGCTTTTGGTTCCGAGGAGCAATGGCGTCGAGGGGAGCCCCCTCGTCGATTCTCATTTTGTGCTTTGTTTAGCATTTTTTATTTACTTATTATTATTATTATTATTATTTATTTATTTCATTCTATTTATTTGTTTGTTTGTCTGTTTCCATTTTTTATTTTTATTATTTTTGTTTGTTTGTTATGATTTTTTTGTTTTATTTTATTAACAGTTCGACAGTTAGTCTATATGTCTGGCAAAAATCCGGCAGCATCTCCCCTGCACTCGGAGTATGCCAGGGGTACATAGAAAATCGTCCATGGAGAGCCGAGACGAAATCCGTAATAAACGGGCATATCGGAGCCCGAGAGCCAAAGGGACCGAGATCCAACAGAGTAATATTCGCCATAAGGCGATTTATTTAATATCCCCAGGATGGGGCCATGTATATATATTACATATCACCCACAGACATATATAAAAATGAATGGGTGAATGTATCTGAAATATACGTAGACTATATATATGTATCAGATATATTTATTCACATGTGTACACATACATAAATAGATGAAAACACCACATCGGCATGGCTGAAGTGCCAATCGGCACGGCTCCTATAGCATCCCACGTTTCGGCGACTAAACATATTTAGTAAAAAGGAAACGGCAGGCAGGGTCGTGCATCTCAGCGGTCAGAGAAAAAGGAACTCGGCAGGGGAAAAATAGGTTGGTCGACACAGACAGTTATCGGCGTGCCTGACAATCGGCTCGGGTCAAGCGCCGAGAGAGCACCGCGCCGGGGAATTACTTGGGACACCGAGGGGGATGGCTGAGGGTTTAAGGCCTTTCTGAGGGATCTGGAGCTTTATTCGGGGCTTCATAGGTTCCGGAAATGGCCACTGGACGAACCATTAAAGGGTGAAAATGTTCCTTCACAGAGAATCCAGGAGAGATCACACGATTATTAAAATAAAATTAGATAAAATCATCATAATGTCCTTGGAATTGGGCGAACAGAGGGCCACGAGATGTGCTATCTCAGGCTGCTGTCACGCGGTAGAGGTTGATTCAACCACCCAAAGACCTCAATTAATCGAATTAAAGCTCGGTAAATCAATACCCCTTGTATATGATATTTCCCTCACGAGCGCATAGACAAGCAGAGTGATAGCTCCCACTGTCTCTGCAAGAGGTTATAAGCCATGAGGCTGGCACCGAGGGTCATATGGAGGGGGCAGAAATCATAAGAAAGCTCAAATGGAAAATAATGAGCATAAACGATATACCATCCAATAGCAGTAACACAACTCCATGGAATGCTTATTCGGCACAACGAGTGCTAGCCGGTGGAGATGCCGTTCACACGAAAATGAGCATACACAAGATTTTACAGGAAGAGAATGAGGCAAACGACAGATATTGACGCAGTATATTGATTCTCACAGCTTTACAATATGCCGCTGGGGGGCAATACAATGTAAATGAAAAATATATCTATTGTGAATCAATAAGGGATTCGAAGGAAGAAAACTGGAGGGGTCACACTAGTAGCTGGATAAAATGGGGGAGGGGAGAACTATAGCCCCGTTGGGGCATTCAACCAGCGGCGGCACCCACCTTGCACTGTACGCCGAGGACGATTTCCTCTCTCTCTTTTTCGGACCTCGCTGGGGCACTCTCGCCTTTCTTTTTTCTTCGATCTCACCCCTCTCTTTTCTTTCTGTTGTTTCTTCTACCCTCTGCCTCTCTTCTTCGAGACCATGATATATATAGAGGGTGTGGCCATGTTTCCATCGGCGCGCAACCCCGAAACTCCAATGGGAATCGACGCGCCCCTTTTGTCTTATCCATGGGCCTCGGCGGCCCTTTTGCTTTGGTCTAGTGATGGGCTTAGGCAGCCCACATGCATTCATAGTAATGGGCTTAGACGGTCCTTTTGTTGCCTTGTTCGTTAAGTCATCTTGTACCCCATTTAATCCACGTGCTCATGACAAATGATATTAATCCCATTTCTTCATTTCCCTGGTATCCAAGAGGTTCTTCTCAGCAGGCGTATGATTGCTTGAAACTTTGTTATCTGGGCTCTTGCTCATTTCCTCGGGGATGATTCTGAACATTCTTCCGAGCTTCTAAGTCTTGCTTTAGCAGCTATCTTTCACAACCGAACATCTTTTCTTTTCTTCTTTCTCTTCGGTCCCATCTCTCGTTCGACTTTTGCCACTCTTTTCTTCTTTTCTTTCTTTTCTTCTCTGTTGGCACAGGGGCACTCGATCAGAACTTAAGACCAGCAGAAGCAGAAGTTAGGAAAATTAGGAATATTTTTAGTGCCAACAAATGCCCCCCATCCGCGGGTGTCGCGATAGAGGGACGAAAGAGCGGGACGTGCGGGTGTAGCCCATAGCCCGTTTGAAAATATTGCATGTATCTTTTTATTATTCATTCTTTTTATTTATTCCATTTCTATTTATCATCATTCATTTATTTTTTATTATTATTCATTTATCATTTCATTTTTTTATTCACCATCATCATTTTTTAGTCATATCCAATCACACAGGCATTCGACGATCGCAAGCGTAGAGTAGCCATAAGTAGAATAGCTCTCCTATATCAGGGGTAGGATAAGGACAACGCCCACGATTCACGGACGGAGTGCGGCTCATGAATCGCAACTAAGGGAGATGTGCATACGTAAAGGGGACGCCGCGTAGAACATATGCATAGCATAAACCACAATTCACACCAATAACTATTCCTCCATAGTGTGAAAGTGTAATTATATGGGTAGTGAACCCTAGACATAGGGACGTGCAGATGTTTTGAATAACACTAGAGGATTACTTTATCGCCTACACATATATTCGGGGCTCTCGACTTTTGGCAGCTTTTCACAACCTCCTTGTTTATTTATAATTCAAGATTTCACCGTTCGACGCGAGTCCCCTCATGTGTCTCAATGAGGATTCCCGGCTACTAAGATTCATCCCTTTATTCGCAGTGTTATTATGGACTTCACCGTTCGGCGCGAGTCTCCTCATGTGTCTCAATGGGGATTCTCGGCTACTAGGGTTCATCCTTTTATTTATAGTGCTATAATGGACTTCATCGTTCGACGCGAGTCTCCTCATGTGTCTCAATGAGGATTCCCGGCTATTAGGATTCATCCTTTTATTCATAGTGATATAATGAATTTTACCGTTTGGCACGAGTCTCCTCTTGTGTCTCAATGGGGGTTCCCGGCTAATAGGATTCATCCTTTTATTTACACACACACACACACACACACACACACACACACACACACACACACACACACACACACACACATATATATATATATATATATATATATATATATTAAGGGGGTAGGCAGCTTTTTCCTCACGGTCACCCTTTACGCGAGTGTAGAGATTTGAGCATCTATGAAGTGTTAAGAAGAATTTATGACGTCCTTATGGCTAAGGACCATTGCTCATATTACGCGCGAGGTGCGAGAGTTTCGTGTAGGGTGTATCTTGCGAGTTGTGTTAGCAACATAGCTATGAATCTTCCCCTTGACGTATGCACTCACCGAGAATTGACTTTTCATTCCTTAGCGTATGTCGTGGTGCACACGTGTCTGGAATCAGGCAGCTTTATTTAGGTAGGGAATGTGGTCTTAGAAATTTGAAGGAAGTGTATTAATAAGACATTACAGGCAAACATGCACGTGGAACAGGCAGGCATGTAAATCATATCATTTTCCTCTCTTTTTTTCTCTTTTTTTTTGTTCTTACCTTTTTGTTCTTCTTTTCTTTTCTTTTCTTTTTCTTTTTTTGTTCTTATCTCATTTTTTGTCTTTTCTTTCCCTTTTTTTTCTTTCTCTTTTTTTATATTTTTTTATTGTCTTAAGGGCTTAATGAGTACACCCACAGGACGACCGTCTTAAGAGTGGGTGGTTGACACTATAGTGATGAAGAAAAGGCATTATATGTTGTGGTAAGTCCCCGGAGGGGTCAAGGATTAGTGTGAGACCAAGGGGGCTTTTTCTTCATTGGTTCGGATGGCAGTTCCGAGCCAACGGAAAGAGGATTGTTGGCTTAGAGCACGGGTCACGACGCCAAATGACTTGGCTTAGACGTATTTTCATGACACCAAGGGAGGAAACTTTTAACCGGCTTAGGCGGAAGGCCGTGGCGTCAAACAACTTGGCTTAGGCGGAGGTCCATGATGCCAAGGCAGGATATTTTATCGGCTTAGGCGGAAGACCATGACGCCGGATAGCTTGGCTTAGGCGGAAGGCGATGACACCAAGGTAGAAATTTTAAACGGCTTATGCGAATTTCCATGATGCCGTACAGCTTGACTTAGGCGGGAGGCCATGACGCCAAACAGCTTGGTTTAGGCGGAGGGCCATGATGTCAAGGTAGAATATTTTACCGGCTTAGGCGAAAGGCCATGACGCCGGATAGCTTGGCTTAGGCGGAAGGTCATGACGTCAGGGTAGAAATTTTAAACGGCTTAGGCGAATTGCCATGATGATGTACAGCTTGGCTTAGGCGGAAAGCCATGACTCCAAACAGCTTGACTTAGGTGGAGGGCCATGATGCTAAGGTAGAATATTTTATCGGCTTAGGCGAAAGGCCATGACGTCGGATAGCTTGGCTTAGGCGGAAGGCCATGACGCCAAGGTAGAAATTTTAAATGGCTTAGGCGAATTGCCATGACGTCGTACAGCTTGGCTTAGGCGGAAGACCATGATGCCAAGGCAGAATTTTAAACGGCTTAAGCGGATTGTCATGATGCCGATAGCTTGGCTTAGGCGGAAGGCCATGACGCCAAGGCAGAATTTTAAACGGCTTAGGCCAATTGTCATGACGCCGACGGCTTGGCTTAGGCAGAAGGTTATGACGCCAAGGCATTAAACGGCTTAGGCGGATTACCATGATGCCAATAGCTTGACTTAGGCGGAAGGCCATGATGCCACGCCAAGACATTAAACGGCTTAGGCGGATTGCCATAACGCCGTACAGCCCGAAGGCCTTTTTGTTGGTTTGTTTGTTTAGATTGGTTGGGTTTATTGAATTTGATGAGTTTATTGAGTTGACCGATTTCATTGGGGTTTATTTGATTTGTTGAGTTTTGCTAGGTTTATTTAGTTTATTAAGTACATTGGGTTGACTGAATTTATCAGGGTGCATTTGATTTGTTGAGTTTATTGGATTTTTTATTGTTGTTGTTGAGTTTATCTAGTTTATCGAGTTCATTAGTTGACTGATTTTAATAGGGTTTATTTAGCTTATTGGGTTGATTGATTTATTTTGGTAATTGATTTTGTTCTGTTTATTGGTGTTTATTGAGTTTATTGAATTCATTGACTTCATTAGATTTGTTGGGTTTGCTGATTTTAGTTGAGTTATTTGGTTTAGCGGGTTTATTGATTCATTGAGCTTGATTTGTTTTGCTTATCGAATTTTGTTAGATTTATTCGATTTGATTTTCCTCTTTCTTTTTTTTAGATTTGTTGAGTCCATTGGATTGATTAGTTATTTTTTTATTGATAAGTTTTTTTGATGATTTTTTTATTTCGTTAGATCTATTGAGTTTATTGGATTTATTGAATATTTTTTATGTTTTTATGTTTTGTTTTTTGTTTTGTTTTATTTTTTTTAGATTATCATTTTTTATTTCATCGTTCATTTTTTATTCTTCCATTTCATTTTTTGTGTGTTTATTATTATTATTATTCTTTTTTAGTCCCCTGGTGTAGACTCATTTGCGATGCAGGGTATTTTATTTGGCCAGACTATTGATGAGTTTGATGGCTTATTGTACATGTGGGGCTAGGGGTGATTTTGGAGAACAGCAAGGGCGGAGTGCCTCATGTCAAGGGGCAAGATTTTTTTTTTAATATGGCCCAATGGGACAAAGGGTAATTTTCAGAGCTCGGCAAGGGCGGAGTACCTCATGCCAGAGACAATATTTTATGGACACAGACTGGTAGGACAAATGGTAATTTTAGCTTGGCTAGGGCGGAGTGCCTCAAGCCAATGAAAAGGGCTTTATGGACACAGACCGGCATGACTGGTGGGACAGAGGATAATTTTTTAGATTGGATAGGGCGGAGTGTCTCAGGCCAATGAGAAAAAGTTTTATGGACGCCGCCTGGCGGGACAGAAGAGAATTTTTAGAGCTCGACAAGGGCCGAGTGCCTCGTGCCAAGGAAAAGGTTTTACGAGCCCACGTTGGGTAGGAAGTCTGAAACAGCAGCGGTGTGAGAGCCCCGTTGGACAAATGTGACATTTATTGACGTATTTGAGTGATTGCCAGTTGAACGCCAAAGGGCAATGAGAATGCATTGGCCGGGGCACAGGACCCATACCAAGGGTAGAGAGTCAATCCCGGTGGGACAAATGGGGAATATCCCCATAGGATGAGAAGATGGCAAGGCACCATGCATCCCAGTGGGCCATTTTATGTTGATATTTGCAATAACGAAGTCCTCCCGGTCTCCATAAACGGGACGAACATTTTATTCTCCCTCCTTGTCTCAAGATTTATCTTCTTTTTTTCTTTTTTTTGCTCCTTTTTTCTTTTTCTTTTTTTTTTTGAGCTGCCAACTTGGGTGGCCCTAACAATGAAATGCCGTGCAGGTGTATCACCCTTCATTGATTTTTTTTCTTCTTTTTTTCTTCTTCTTTTTTTTAACTGACCAAGGTGGGGTGTAGGAGAGCGCTCACCTCCTCATGGAGGGGAAGAGTAGTTCACTCCACCACACAAATCCCACGATGGTAATTTTATCTGGTACAAATCAGGATATAAGGGGAGTGTCCATTCCCTCAACGGATAGGGCCATCAGGATCTTTTCATCTTCTTTTTCCTTTTTTTTCTTATTAGTGCCTGCCCCCAGAACATGCTCTCTTTTTTCTTCTTCTTCTTTTCTTCTCTCTCTCTCTCTTTTATTCTTTTTTTCTTTTTACAAATATCTATACTCAAGCTGCGGGATGATGCTTAGATGTTGGCTTTAGCCAAGTTTGTGAGGGACAGTAGGGACAGTGATGTCGCGCGGGGCTGCTTGCCTGAAGATAGGCATTTGATGAGGATGAGGAGGATCCACCTTGTATTCGCACATTTCCAATTCACCTTTCTTGATTAGGCCTTCGATGATGTCCTTGAACACGTAGCAATCCTCGATAGGATGTCCCGCTACTTGGTGATAAGGACAGAAGCGTGGATTATCTTTTCTTGTGGAGTTGCCTGATCTCTTCGGCTCTGGAAGCACCACCTTGCCGCATTCCAGGGCACACTCAAAGAGAGTCGAGGTCTTATCTTTTGGGAATGAATAGGGCTTCATCATTTTACCCCATAATGAGGACCCTTGTGTTTCCGGCTTGACGAAAGCAAGGTTAGTTGCCTCTTTTGTTTTCTTCTTTTGCTGTTCAAAAACTTCAATATTTGGGGTGTAACCTTCTTCTTGTGCTGGTTGTTTGCTGGCTGGCTTATTCTTTTGGCCCAAACTTGTGGAGGTTGGGCAAAGCCTTGCAAGGACTACTTCTGCTTCTGTTGCGATGTCACTTAGGTATTCAAAGGTTGTGACTTCAAAGTCGATGACCCATCGCAGAATTTCTATTTTCAGATTCTCTTTGCAGATTTGGACAGACTCCTTGTAACTTGGCGGGTGCCTACATCTTTCATGAAGGCTCCTCTATCTGCTTATGTAGTCCCTGACGGATTCATTATCTTTTTGTTTGGCCGCTTGTAATTCGGCCTCAGTGACTTCTTCTTCAGTCGTCTTTGTATTCATTGTTCGTTCCTCCTTTGGCTTGTCCATTGTGACTAGACCTGCTGAGCTCGGGTGTAGGGCAGTTGGCTGCATATGCGGCCTCATTGACGTCATTGTCGGAGATGCTTTAGTTGCTCCCTGACTTACCCAGGGGACTGTGGGTTGGAATGGATGAGGGAGGATGCCCCCTGAATGATCATATACTGTTCGGGGCATTGTTGGCCGTGTTGAAGTTTTAGATGAGCTAGCATTGTCTTGGACTGTCTCATATAGATGTCTCGTCAATTGTGGCATAGATGACTTTATGTTCATTTCATTCAGCTGCCTTTGTAGCATTTCAATCTCCTGCTGCTTCTGGTGTAGTAGTGCCATCATGGTAGGGTCTTGTAGGAAAGGGCCGGGAGTGCAACAGCCTTTCGCCTCCGGTTTGCCCGAGATAAATGGCTTCCTGCCATTATTGCCAGCTACAACTAGCTCCTTTGAGATGAACTCCTTGTGTTTTACGCTTTCAGGTAGAGGAGGCATATGACATTGAGCCTTCTTATTAGCTGGTGAGTGTTGCTTTGGCATCCTCCCAGACCTGGTAGATGGGTGAGAGGCAGAAGCTTTAGCTGGAGTTGCTTCATTTGGCACAAAGCAAATTTCTTCATCTTCTTCATCAGCAGTTTGTGCCCCACCGAAAGATGTTGTCAATGTGTTGTAGGAGAAAGTAAGATTCCTCCTTTTAGCCTTTGCATTCTTCTTTTTCTTCATGGTCGACCACTGCCCCCACAGTGGGCTATTCGATGCATTCAACTTTTCTGCTTTTTCGTCAGTTCTTTTTGTTAACCGGTAGGACTCATTGCATCTTTGAGGGGCATGCGTCTTGAGCTGCATAGGCTGGTTCTTTGGCTACTCATGGTTATCAGGCCCATTTGTAATGGCTTGCAGCCGTTCTATGGCTGAGTTGGCTTCTTCATATGTCCATGACGGGGTTTGTTTCTTCTTGTTGTCTGTTAGGCTTTTAATGGTTGCTGGTAGGGCTACTTGATGGCAGATAGAAGCTGTAGGGAGTGGAGTGGGCCGGTCCACTACTCCATAAACCCGGACCTCTGGAGGCAAGCAAGGTACCAGTCTTGTTTTCTTCCTTGTTGGCATTGCTTGCCAGTTTCTTTGCTCTTTTTCATGTTTCAGGATATTGTCTTCATAAGTGTGTCGGTTACAAGTCTCTAGCACTTCTTCAAGTAGCTGTTGATATATAGATATCATATTGACTGAGGCCCTTGGCACAGGCATTTCATGCAGGCGTGGGGGATCAACTTTGTACTCCCCTATTTGTAACTCCCCTCTTTTTATTAAGCCTTGGATGATGTCCTTGAATATTTGACAATCTTCAATAAGATATCCAAGGATCTGATGGTACGGGCAGAAATACGGATTATCTCTTCTCCTGACATCATCAGCTCTCTTTGGCTTTGGCAGAGTAATCTTGTTTTTCTTGATAACCCACTTGAACAATGCTCGAGTCTTGTCTCTTGGGAAGGCATAGAACTTCTTTTCTTTATTCTGCTGTGGATGCCTTTCTTGACATTCAACAGGTCCATTGACAGGAGGATTGTGCACCCATTTCTGCCTTTTTGTCTCGAGGCTAACAGCATGGACGGTTCTCAGCAGCGGACGTTTATTAACATGCTTGGCCTGATGATTTGAGTTGACAGAAACTTAGGGATATCTTGCGAAGAAGTCTTCAATCTCCGTTGCAACATTAATCAATCGGTCAAAAGACCGGATTTCTACTCCAATTATTTTTTCCATGACTTCTTTCTTCAGATTTTATTTACATATCTGCATTGCGTCCTCTAGATGCGGAGGGCGCCGACATCTCATACTAAGATCCTTCCATCTCTTGATATATTCTGCAGCAGCTTCATCATCTTTTTTCTTGGTCGCTAATAGGTCAGCCATGGTCACCTCTGCCTCGGCGACATGGAATCTTTCTGTGACTTTTCGTTGTATATCTGGCCAGTCGTCAATAGATCCAACTGGCAAGCTAGAATACCATTCAAAGGCGGGTCTTGTTAGAGAAGACCCGGAGGACTTTAATAGGTACGACTCATCTGCCGCCAAGTCGCCCATGACTGCCACATAGTGTGCAATGTGTTCTTTCGGGGAGCCTTGCCCACTGAATTTGTCAAATTTAGGTAGTTTGTTGATGCCAGCTGATAATCTTTTAGTAGCATGGTAGGCTGGATATGGCACTTCATATATGTCAAAGGGGGCGTAATCAGCACCACCCCTCTTTGCTAGCCTTTCTTCGATCATTTTCTCCACCACTGATTTATTCACCGTAACTGGCACTGCTGGTTGAGGGCAGAGGTGGCCGGACTGCATTACTTGTGTGGCTGGAGTTGCAATATGAGATGGCAAAGGCTCCGACAGGAGAGCCTGCCGCTGCATTTGAAGAGGTTTTAGCTGTGCTGGCTGGAGCGACTGGGAATAATTATGGGGATCAACCCAACTCTGATCATCAATTTGCAGAATGGCCTGTGAAAGAGCACCTGTGGGATTGGAACCTCCCCATGACGGCTCGGCTCGTGCCCCCGGTTGCTCGGGTGCCGCAGCATGCTCAGTTTTCTCTTTCAATTGCTTCGTCAACAGTTCTACCTCCTGCTGATACCTTTGCAGCGTCATTAAGACAGCGTGGTCCATAGCTGTTTTGCTACTGATGCCCTCAAGTGTTTCACCAAAGGCGCATCCAGATAGGGGTACCCCTTCTTCTTCAGACGCCATTGTTTTGATATTGAGAGTAGTGATGTCTTCATTAGCAACCCACTTGCCCTTAGCGGCTTGCAGTAGCTCAGCCTCGGTTTTGCCTCGTCCTATCATCGGGTCTTCTCTTTCGGCAACCTCAGCCAACTCTTCTTGTTCATTTAGCAGGGTGCCATGCCCGCTCATCACCCATGTCATATTATAGGTGAGGACTTACATTCTTCTATTGTACTTTCTGACTCCCCTTTGGGCCTGACTAGGGAGAGTCATCCCTTCATTCGTTGAAATTTTTTTCATCTTTTCATTTTGTGAAGGCCTTTCAAAGCTTCCAGCCCCACCTTGCTTCTCTTTTTCATTCGTCCCTATGGGTGACATTTTGTCTTTTCCTTCTCCTTCGGCCTTGACGGCACAAAGTGACCTCTGTCGGTCCATGACGGGTGTCCTGGGACTGTGAAAATATTTCCGGATTACCTTAATCATGTCTTCTTGACTGTGCTTCGCAGTGATAGCGGGAGGCAGCGTCCAGTCCCGGACAGATGGCATATATGATAGATGTATCAGTTTAGTAGCTTGATTGGAATTCCTTGAGTATTTGAGGATGTCAGCTTGCCTCACATGGGTCTTGGCATTGAATGGAGAAGTTGTAGCTGCGGCCTCCTTTACATGCATGATTTTACTGCTCCCTCTTCTAGGGACATCAGTAAAATTGTTGTAATCCCGCAGGGCTAATGCAGTGCCTCGGGTCTTTTTGGGAACCCACATTTGCTTGAATTTTGATAATTTTGGGTTTGGCCTTCCTTGCTTGTTCTCATCAAGGTTCGCCCTCCAGTTAGTCAACACTTGGAAGGCATTGTGGGTGGGAACGGTAGGGATGACCCGATCCGGCAAAACTCTGGTATTGTGGCCATTGAAGTAGACTCGGATGCCCCTGATCATCATGGACTTCCCAGATGCCGAGAGTCGGCATTGGGAAGCAGCAGTGACTCTTCTTCTTCTGAAGTTTTCTCCGTTGCCCCTAGCGGGCCTCTTCTCATATGCCCCAGTCGGGCAGGAAATATGGTGAACGTGGCAACTCACGATCACCGGGCTCTTCAGCAAGGTTTTCTTGATTTGACTCTCACTTTGCCGGGACGCAGGTTTGTTGTAAGCTTCACAGATTTCGGGCTCTCCTCGCCCAGAAGATCGACGAATGCGACTCCTAGGAAGTTGGGGAATCCAACGACCGGAGGAAAGTTGTCGAAGGTAGTTGGCACGGCAAGATAGTCGTGTGCAACATAGTCAGCTATGATTTGGGTGCCAAAGACAAGCCTGGACAGTCCGTTCGCCATCGCTTCAACCTTCAAAGGGAAAAGACAAGACGAACGAGTAGTTACGGTTTGAAGTAGATGAGGGGGGGCCCCATGGTCTACTTATTTTTGCAAGAAGATGAAGGGAGGTTCAGTCCCACCGGGTGCGCCAGCTTGTGGGAATGGATTTTATATATATATATATATATATATATATTTATTTATTTATTTATTTATTTATTTACCTATTTATTTGGTTATTAATTAGGCGTGCCAGTCACTGTCATGATAATTTATTATGCGCTCATCTGACTGATCAGATAATTATGGGTGATCGTGTCGGGACCAAAAACCCGTCGTACCATAAAGGTTACGACGTTAATTACGCCCCTCCGAAAGCGGGACAACCCTTAATTAATCGCCAAAATAAAGATCATGCGGCCCATATAATTAAAGATGCAATTACATGCAAGCACACAATATGGTAGTATTTATTTATTAAATCGACTCCCAGTACGATGCAGAGAACTTAGGTCCGAAGACCACTATCACGCACAATGATAGCTTCCGGTAGGGCATAACCCGACTTTTCGCTAACCACCATTTAATATACCGGAGAATCGGATCATGCAAGCATGCAAGATAACAGTATTCGATATTATCGTTTATTATTTGTTTGATCATTTATTTATAACTTCAAGAGAGAGTTCGGCAGCACCACCTTGCTCCGAGGGGTATCGGGGCCTTTTATTTTGAAGTTGTGCATAACATTACGGTGCTCATACGTGGGACCATGAGGTGGGCCGAGTGTGACCGTATTCGGGCAAGCGCATATTATTGGGGGGGGCAAGCACATATTATTGGGTTAAGGTATGCCGGGGTACGGTAATTTTACTGTTCAGGAAACGTAGAAACACGGTTGAAACCCGATCGGGAGAAATTAAATTCAGTGAGTTATTGGCCCGTCACAGAGTCGTGCTTTGGCTACAGTAGGGAAAAATCCCGAGATCCAGGTACGACTTGTCGGAGCGTCATTAATATCCCATACCCGGGGTCTAGGGAAGGTGAAGGCTCCGGAGTAGGCACAGTCATGCTCATTGTTCTTTATTTATTCTTGTTATTATTTTAGACATAAGAATGCCTTTGTTCTCAAAGTTTTTTATTTATGTCATCCATCTTTCATTGCTCATTTATTATATATTTACTATTTATTCATTTATTTTATATTTTCTTATATTGGATGCATACATCTTTTAGTTCCCTTTGTTAATATTTGTTTGGCAATTATTTGTTTATTCACCATTTGTTTATTGTTTATTTATCACTTTTATTATTTCTTTTTGTTGTCATTCCATTGGCCATTATTTGTTTACTGTGCATTTTTTTATTTCAACCATTTTCTTTATTTCTCCATTTTTTTGAATGAGGATGTTTTGTTTGTTTCATTGCTTGTTTCCCTTTTTTTTATTAATATACATATGGGACGAGGGAACGTATGTGTTATTGTGCATATATAGTGTTAATGGAGTGATTGGTGATAATAAAGTTTATTGCATCTCACGTGGGATGTGTGGGTTTGTTAGTGTATTGCTTTGTGTGTGTTTTCTTCTTTTTTTTTATGCATGTGTACAGGTGTCGCTGATTGGACTTTGGCGTCTACGGGCTTGTATTGTTTTATTTAAGATTTTGTTAATTAACTTACCCTCTTTTTCAAGTACTGGGGATGGGGCTGGGTGGCGCTGATGATATCCATCTCGGCGTGCATCGGCTTCGGCGTGTTTTTGGTGCCGAGGAACAGTGGCGCCGAGGGGAGCCCCCTTCGATTCTTGTTTTGTACTTTGTTTAGCATTTTTTATTTACTTATTATTATATATATTCATTTATTTCATTCTATTTATTTGTTTGTTTGTCTGTTTCTATTTTTTATTTTATTATTATTATTTATTTTATTTATTTATGTTTATTTATTTTATTTATTTATTTTATTTTATTAACAGTTCGACAGTTAGTCTATATGTCTGGCAAAAATCCGGCAACATCTCCCTTGCACCCGGAGTATGCCAGGGGTACATAGGAAACTGTCCACGGAGAGCCGAGACGGAATCCGTAATAAACGGGCATATCGGAGCCCGAGAGTCGAAGGAGCCGAGATCCGACGGAGTAATATTCGCCATAAGGCGATTTATTTAATATCCCCGGGATGGGGCCACGTATATATATTACATATCACCCACAGACATATATAAAAATGAATGGGTGAATATATCTAAAATATATGTAGACCATATATATATGTATTAGATATATCTATTCACATGTGTACACATACATAAATAGATGAAAACACCGTATCGGCATGGCTGAAGTGCCAATCGGCACGGCTCCTGTAGCATCCCACGTATCGGCGGCTAAACATATTTGGTAAAAAGGAAACGTCATGCTAGGTTGTGCATCTCGGCGGCCAGAGAAAAAGGAACTCGGCGGGGGAAAAATAGGTTGGTCGGCGCGGACGATTATCGGCGCGCCTGACAATTGGCGCGGGTCAAGCGCCGAGAAAGCACCACGCCGGGGAATTACTTGGGACGCCGAGGGGGCTGGCTAAGGGTTTAAGGCCTTTCTGAGGGATCTTGAGCTTTATTCGGGGCTTCATAGGTTCCAGAAATGGCTACTGGACGAACCATTAAAGGGTGAAAATGTTCCTTCACAGAGAATCCAGGAGAGATCACACGATTATTAAAATAAAATTAGACGAAATCATCATAATGTCCTCGCAATTGGGCGAACAGAGGGCCACGAGATGTGCTATCTCGGGCTGTTGTCACTCGGCAAAGGTTGATTCATCCACCCAAAGACCTCAATTAATCGAATTAAAGCTCGGTAAATCAATACCCCTTGTATATGATATTTCCCTCATGAGCGTCATAGACAAGCAGAGTGATAGCTCCCACTGTCTCTGCAAGAGGTTACAAGCCATGAGGCTGACACCGAGGGTCATATAGAGGGGGCAGAAATCATACGAAAGCTCAAATGGAAAATAAGGAGCATAAACGATATACCATCCAATAGCAGTAACACAACTTCATGGAATGCTTATTCGGCACAACGAGTGCTAGCCGGTGGAGATGCTGTTCACACGGAAATGAGCATACACAGGATTTTACCGGAAGAGAACGAGGCAAATGACAGATATTGACGCAATATATTGATTCTCACAGCTTTACAATATGCCACTGGGGGGCAATACAATGTAAATGAAAAATATATCTATTATGAATCAACAAGGGATTCGAAGGAAGAAAACAGGAGGGGCCACACTGGTAGTAGGATAAAACGGGGGAGGGGAGAACTATAGCCCCGTTGGGGCATTCAACCTACGGTGGCACCCACCTTGCACTGGACGTCGCAGACGATTTCCTCTCTCTCTTTTTCGGACCTCACTGGGGCACTCTCGCCTTTTTTTTTCTCCGGTCTCGCCCCTCTCTTTTCTTTCTGTTGTTTCTTCTACCCTCTGCCTCTCTTCTTCGAGACCATGATATATATATAGAGGGTGTGGCCCTATGTCCATCGGCGCACAACCCCGAAACTCCTATGGGAATTGGCGCGCCCCTTTTGTCTTAACCATGGGCCTCGGCGGCCCTTTTGCTTTGGTCGAGTGATGGGCTTAGGCAGCCCACATGCATTCATAGTAATGGGCTTAGACGGCCCTTTTGTTGCCTTGTTCGTTAAGTCATCTTGTAGCCCATTTAATCCACGTGCTCATGATAAATGATATTAATCCCATTTCTTCATTTACCTGGTATCCAAGAGGTTCTTCTCAGCAGGCAGATGATTGCTCGAAACTTTGTTATTTGGGCTCTTTCTCGTTTCCTCGGGGATGATTCCGAACATTCTTCTGAGCTTCTGGGTCTTGCTTTAGCAGCTATCTTTCACAACCGAACATCTTTTCTTTTCTTCTTTCTCTTCGGTCTCATCTCTCGTTCGGCTTTTGTCGCTCTTTTCTTCTTTTCTTTCTTTTCTTTCTTTTCTTCTCTGTTGGCACAGGAGCACTCGATCAGAACTTAAGACCTGTAGAAGCAAAAGTTAGGAAAATTAGGAATATTTTTAGTGCCAACACACACTCGGTTGTGGTTCTTGCAACCCATGAAACTATAGGGTCATCATCGTCTCGCAAGTACACAACATCTGTTGGGTCGTAATCTCTCTCTCCTTCCCTTGCATCCATTTGCAAATGCTTAACCTTTAGCTTCATATTGTAATGAACATAGATCATTTTTTCGAGTCTTCTGTGTGTTAGCCTATTTCGGAGCTTGGTATGTAAAAAGGAGAATATCGACCAATTCCTCTCACACCCACTCAAGGAGGATGTTTGTGATAGAACTTTCATTATAATTTTTCTTAATGTCGGTGCACTTGTGTCGTAGTTGAGCCACCACTCAGCTGTTATTAAGGCAGATGATGAACAACTAGGCTAATTAGATGAAATAAATACTGATCGAGCTTTATATTGTTCAATGAAATGAAGTACATTACCTGCATCAAGTCTATCACGGCTGGCAACGACATTAGGTGTCCATCTCTAAATATTTTTATCTGCATTATCAGATAAAAATAGGTACATAACTAATTTTTCATTTCGAAAAGGTTAAAGTATCCAAATATACCTCATTCAACACATCAGCAGCATCTGTTGGGCTACGAGACAGTCGATCTATCACAATATTGACAGATTCTATCAATGTATCATCATAAGCGAGACCCCGAACATACTGAAAGACGGGGTGTAAGTAGTACCCTGCAATCACCCATAATTCATTTTTTTTGTCATGTAACTACATATATCGACATTAAAGAATGTAAATATTTACCTGCCATGTGAAGATCGAGGCTCATTTACCTGTCCCATCTGTCCTCCACAATCTCTAAGATCGTGGGTCCATATTTCTTGGATATTCCAAGAATCTTCCGCTTTGCAGCTTCAATTTTATTGTACACCAACCCCATGGTTGGTACTCTATCCCCATCTACACATCTCAGTACCTCATACAGTGGCTCTATCAATGATACTAATATCTTGACTCTATCCCAAAAGTTACTGGTGTTGACAATCTCCTCGACCTCCCCTCCTTCACATGAAGCGGCAAAAGAGGAACTCAGTCAAGTCTCATCCCTAAACATTTGCTTCAACCCATCATTGTGTTTCAAAAGGCTCTGCAATGTGATGTAGTTGGTGACAAATCATGTGATCCCATGCCTCAACAGTTCGCCATCACAATGCTCTCTCATCCATGCCAATACAAGTGTGCGGTTGTAGATGTATTTCGTGACCTTCTGTGCCACATCGACTACAGACTTGACTACACGGAGCTGACCAATCTCTTTCAACATGAGGTCTAAGCAGTGTGCTGCACAGGGGGTCCAGAAAAGGTGTCGTCTGGTCCTCATCAGCTTCTCCCCAGCCTTCTTATAGTTCGAGCCATTGTCTGTCACCACTTGAATAATGTACTCCTCCCCGATCTCGTTCACCACTTGTTTCATCAATGACAATATATATTGATAACTATGGCCTTGACCTGACGCATCCACCGGCCTGTGAAAGAATACTTGTCTGTCACAATAAACAAGGAAGTTGATCTGGCTACTTTTAGTGGTACCTAACCATCTATCACACATTAGCGAGACTATGTACTTTGACCATTTCTGTTTGAATGAGTCCACATAACTCTTGATCTCAGCAACTTGTTCATCAAGATATATGCCGGCCAACTCTCTCGATGTAGGTGGTTGCACGTATAACCCAAGAACTTGTGCTTCTGAAACATTGGCTTGTAGTAAGGGCTATTGGCCGCATTAAAAGGCAGTCCCGCGTGATGCCACCATTTTGTAACGACATGTCCAATGGTGGGGACACCGGGCCCACTACCTTATCCACTACTCGGAGCCGACACCGCACCGCCCCGACCGCACCGAGCTTGTGGCTCGGAGACTCATTTGAAGACTCGGCGTCCTGAGTATGTATGTATTGTGTATGTGTGCATGTATTGTGTGTATTTTACTATGGTGGTATTTGTATTATTAAATCACCAAAGTTAGAGTATTTTATTTTATTTGGCCCAAGTCAAATGTTGATAGGTGACTTTTATTTTATTAGGCTAGGACATAGATGCTATTAAGAAAGATTAGGGGTATGGTTGTTATAGCCTTTCCTATATAAAGAGGGCTAAGGTGTTGTGTTTTCATATGAATGAATGAAAGCTTTTGAAAGAAACCCACGTAGGTGCATTCTTGCCCCTTTGTGCTTCCCCTTCCTCTTAGCTCCCTTGTGAGATTTGAGTGTCGCCCGGTGTGAGACCGTCCGGTGTGAGGCCGAGCTACGCGAGGTAGTAGTTATCCAGCCCTATTCGTGTCTCGGAGTTACCGTCGATTTTTCCTCCGATGCCGACCGCATCATCCAAGTTTCCATTTTGGCCCCTTCTGGCCATATGCATCGTCCACTCTCGTTTGCTTGCCATGCTCTCGGGATAGTGCACCGGACTCCACATCCTCAATATTGATCGATTGTGTCCTTTTTCTTTGTGAACCCGAGTCACCAGTGATAAAACTCCTGATGTCTCGTGGTTGACCAGTAGCAGGTGAACCACCACTGCCTGATGCTCCCGTCCTTGCCGCCTCGCGGCTTTGCACTCTCGTCTCCTCGGGACGTCTTGTCTCATCTCTACTCTGACGTAGTGCCTCACGAAATTACGCTTCATATGGATCATTCACCGTGACATACACATTAGGCTGCTCAGTATGTGCTTCCTGTTCTTCATCACTGGGTGTCCACGCGCATTCATCATTGTCACTGCCGCCTGCTCTTCCGCTGACCGCCGCTTCATCCATTTTCTTCTTTTTTTGCTTTTGTTGCAGCTCAGCTTTTTTCTCCCGCAGGTGCTTGGCCATTGCAAGTTTCACCTCTCTAGGCACATACGTACATCTAGTAACCTCAGAGTATCTCGCATCTGCGCCTCCTGCCAAGTGCCTGTTCATCCGAGACACACCTCCTCCATTGTGTTCTGTTTTACAATAGTTACAACGCCAACAACTACGGTTGCCATCCAACATAACTCCATGTGACCATCCAATGTCATTCGGACGTTCCTTGGGAGCCATGAAGTGCTTAAATGTATCCCCTAAATTTAAAAATTATAAATTAAAAATCAAAATTGTCAAGTATTCTATATTTAATGATTAATTTTCTACTTATAAACGTGAAATATAAATATAACTTATAAATGGTCTAGAAATATCATCAAACAAGATAATTAATAAATATAAATTATGATTTTTTTAAAAAATAATTTTAGTGTTCTGTATATAAAATTAATAAAAATATTTTTTTAACGAATATAACATGAAAAATATTTCTACAACATGTAAAATATGGAAATTATAATTATTCTAAAACTAAATTATTCTAAAACATGATCTAGAATTAAAAATATTCTAAACTTAATTATTAAATTTTTATATATATATATTTTAAGAATATCACCAAACAAGATAATAAATAAATAAAACTTATAAATAATTTAAAAATTCATATTTTAAATGTTTAACACTTAATTAATATTTACAAATTTGATTAATTAATATTTACAAATTTGAACTAATAAAGTTCACAAATAAATATTTTATCTAAAACATGAAAAATATTTCTAGGACATCTACAATATGAAATTTATAATTATTCAACAATTAATTATTCTAAAATTAAATTAATCTAAAACATGATCTAGAATTAAAAATTAATTTTAAAACATTTAAAATATGATAATTATAATTAATTAATTTAATTTTACACCCATCCCTCCTACTGCCTTCCACCACCTCACCCACCCCCTGTCCACCGACCACCGTCGCCCCCCCCACCATCTCCCTCCCCCATGCGACCATGCCACGGTCTTACCCCCCCCCCCCCGTCCGATCACCGCCGGCCACCGGCTAGATCCCCCCCACCACTCCAACGTCTCCCACCAGCCCCCTGCCACGGCATGACAGCCCCACCCACGACCCCCCCCCACCCACCTTTCGCCCCGCCGGCCACCGCCGGCCACCATCGTCCCCCCCACACCACCATCTCCCTCCCCCCATCCCCCCACCCACCAGTCCACCATCCCCCCGCCGGTCTCCCACCGGCCCCCCTGCCTTCTCACCACCCCACCCTCCCCCTGCAACGGCCTGACTGCCCACCCGAGGCCCCACCCACGATCCTCTACCGGCCATCGGCGCCCACGGCCTCCCACCGCCGCCCCCTCCGGCCTCCGGACGACTAGATCTGGCCGGAGCCCTTCGATCGTCCGCCCCCCTCCGGCCTCCCTCCTCTTGAATTTTTTTTTGTAAATATTGTACTAACCTCGCCGGAGCCCTCCGATCGTCCGTCCCCGCCGGCCTGCACCGTGGATCGCCGGCCTCAACCGCCCCTCGCCGCCGCTGCAACGCCCCAGGGATGCTTCGCCTAGCTTGCCATCGGCCCGCTTTTAACGCCGAACCGGCACGAACCATCGATCCCGCACGTACCAGCCCAGTCCCGCCACGGACTGGCATGGTACACGGCGGGATGCACGGGACGGTGAGGGCCAACGCGTCCCGGCCACGTCCCACCACCCGTCCGTCCCGCATTCTCTCTGGGATGGTCTGGGACGGCCGGTTCGGGCCGTCCCGGAACGGTTTGAAAAACCTTGATTGTGAGAACTGTACATAAGTGTTTTGAAATTTTCACTCAAATCTGAGTTAACAGGTGTTTTGAGAACTGTAGGGGAGTTTTGAAATTTTCACTCAATTCTGGACTAACTAGAGCAGAAAGCCATTGTTAGAAGAGTAAAATCTTCCGTTGAGGTATGCTGATTTGTGCCTCTATACATCATGGGGGATAAGAAAAGGTTAACGGATGACTAAACGGACTCGTAAAACTACACGTATATTGTAACAACATTGACGAGCTATTAAGCTTTTGGTTGGGACTTTGGTAATAGATCGTTTCAATAATTAAAATCTCTGATAAATTTTCAACTCTAATTAAATGAGTCAAATTAACTTCCGTGTTTAGAGAGATTTTTGAAATAAGAGAGAGGTAGACTCGTAAGAGTGTGAAATAAAGAATTATCAAAAATTCATGAGATGAAAATTTTCTCAAATCTTTAATGGGGTGTTTGGTTGTTCTTTTTTACCTTTTTTTACTCTCAATTTAAAAAAAAAGAGTAAGAGATCTTATAACCCTGTTTAGTATGTCTCTCCTAAATTTTAGGAAGAGAATCTGTTCTCGTGTAAATCTTCTTCAAAAAAAAATAACACTAGACCAATTTTTTTAAAAAAAACACTCACGATGTCCCTCTCTCCTACTCGCGAACCCATCCTCCCCCCC
The DNA here is from genome assembly GCA_022559845.1 of Amorphophallus konjac. Lineage (NCBI taxonomy): Eukaryota > Viridiplantae > Streptophyta > Magnoliopsida > Alismatales > Araceae > Amorphophallus > Amorphophallus konjac. Next base: position 360,034,948 of record CM040123.1, read on the forward strand.
ACTGGCTCCCCCCTCTGCCCGCAGCCCCCTCCGGCTCCCCCCGCAGCCCTCCCCTTTCCTCCCCTCCCCGGCAGCCCCCTCCCCCCCCTTCGGCTCCCCCCTGCGCCCGCAGCCCCCTCCGGCCCCCCGCAGCCCTCCCCTCCCCCCCCTCCGCCCGCGGCCCTCTCCGGCTCCCCCCCCCTACGCCCTCCCCTCCCCTCCCCGGCAGCCCCCCCTCCTCCGGTTCCCCCCTCCGCCCGCAGGATCCAGGTCGTCGCCCATCGAGTTGTACCCAGGGGAGGGAAGACGATGTCAAACATAACAACGTAAATTTTAAAAATTATATCAACGATGTCAAATAGAAACGGTTAACTTTTATCAATTTTAAAATTTAAATTAAAAATTAACACGTCACAATTTTTTAGATAGAAATAATTTTTAAAAAAAATTATTCCCAGACACTCTATAAGAGATTTTTCACATCTTTTACATTTTTAACCTCTCCCCCCATTTTAGATCTTTTATCATTCAAAAATAGGCTACACTCTCTTGAGAGAAGTGTCGAGTAGTTAGGCCATTTCTCTTCTCTCGTAATCAATTCAAACATGGCATCCATTGGCGTTAAATGATATTTTTAATTTTTTTAAAATTTATACTATTATCTGTGAAGTATTATGTCATAGATTTTTCTAACAATCCCCACCGCCACCCTCCAAAACAAACAGCTACGGGATTGATCAAGATCGAGGTGCGTAAGGATGACGCAATATAAAAACCTTCCTCAACCCTTACATAATTTCTCGTGAGGAACTAACTTTCCTCTCTAACACGATGATGTCATGTCCCGCTGTTGATGTCTATCTGCCATGAGTCCTGAGATGGAATGACGGGATCCCAAAGAAGAAGAAAATGGTTAAGAATCAATGGGCACCTGGGATCTTTGGGATGTGTACGTAGCATCAGGAATCTTTGTGTGCCCGCGCGCGCGTGTGTAAACTGTGCCACGATTATGTAAATATGACCTCATTTGCTGTAGCAAGTAATCCATATATGTTTGTAATATATATGTGTAATGGGTTGTATTACACGTTTGTGAAAAATTATATTTTAATTGTGTAAATAATATTACATTGTGTAAATACAATCATATTTGTATAACCGACTGCTTATACTTGTAAAGACGTTACATTGCACATTGTGTAAGCCTATGTTGTAATTGTGTTAATTATAGAACAATTGGGTAAATGTATCTTCATTTGTGTAGCTAACAGTCTATATGTATTAAAAAATGATTTGACACATGAATAGGTAGCGAGATGGCTCACTTAGTAAGAAAGAGACCCGGTTTTGAAAATATGGTAAAAGTAGACATATTTAGATAATTATTTGTTAAAAAATAGATTATTTGATTTTTCCCTAAAATAATCAAACAAATTAAGTCAAGGATTGTATGTGAAATACTAATCTACCTAGTGTTATGATACCATATTTTTTATCATTTAATTTATCACTCTCGTCTCTATATATGATCAGATAATCTACGCGAGGCCCATTCCAAATTTAAGTTTGATATTGCTGAATTCAAGAGTATTGAATTTCATTTTTATTCTTTTACCATCCGATTAAAAGTTGAACAACTACTAGAAGTGTGAAAATATGTATATATATCCCTCAAAATGTCTTCCTAAACATTTCAAAAAAAAAACTATCTTTCAAGAAGTTGCAAGCGAAAGAATGTCCATACTATTGAACCATCCAACAAAATTTCCCAAAACGTAAACTTGTCGGGAGAGAATTGTGCGAGTAGCAGTGCTAGTATTTGTATAATTTATCATGAACAACGATCTACTTCTAACATACCAAACCGGTTAATCCCCCAGGTCCACGTACACCGCGTCGCCCCCCAAGAACCACCGCCACCACATCGCGCGGGATGCATGCATGGTCCACAGGGGCGGGCATGCATTACATGACATGCGCACCATCCATGCTTCCCCTCCGCCCTCCCCTACCATGACAGCTCACTCCGCACAACTGTAAACAAACATTTATCTCAAAGTAAAAAAAAGGAAGCCGATAAAGAATACTAATTCCACGTAACGGCCCCCTCACCCTCCACCATTTACCTATTCATTTATCAGCGCCCTTTTTTAACCCCCCCGCTTCCTGCTCCTCCTCCTTTGACCGCCTCCACAGAAGAACCCCCTCCCTTCCCCTCCCCTCCCCACCATCGCCATCTCCTCCTTTCCGCGCCCCCCCCCCCCCCCAAACCTCACGCCCCCCCCCCTCTGCCACCCACAGTTGCAGCAGCAGTAGTAGTGGGCAGTAGTGGCCTCGGCGCAGTAGACGACGGGGTACCGCCACGCCGGTCGGCACCACCAGCTTGCAGGTGAATACGATTCGAACCTCCCCTCTTTGTCCTCCGGTCCCTTCCCCTTCTTCCCCCATCTCCGCCCCATCCTCTTCTTCTCCTTTGTCTCCTGGTGAATGGAGATGAGCGGATGGTAGGGGAGTGTCTGCTCGGGGTAGAAAGTAGAAAGAAAACTACCGTTTCGTTCTTGGTTTTGCCTTGCTAGATCTGGGTCGCTGTTGGATTCTTGGGATATTTGGTATTTGTTTATGGGAGATTTGGTTTCGTTCTCTTTTATGCGTGTGTGTGTGTGTTTTTTTTCTATTTTTTTTTGGCGCTGCGTAGAAAAAAGGGGGATGGATCTTTGTCACATATCGCGGCGGAGAATTCGTAGCCACTGGTTCGTCATCCGCCCACCTCACCCCCACACACCCCCCTTCTGGGTTTTGGGTGGGTTTTTATGCTCTTCCGCTCACTGGGTTGTGCCTTCTCTTTTACCGGTTTGCTCTGCAGGAAGAAGAGAGGGGAGGAGGGAGGAGTGGGGCTGTAGCGAGCGCGGAGCGGAGAAGGGAGTAGAGCACAGAGGGAACCAGAGAGGCGAATTTATGTCGGCTGGGTCTACAGATCTGCTCCTGTCTGGTTTCTCTGCTGATCTGAAGAAGCTCCTGCTATCTGCTGGTGCCTCCTCTGCTGTCTCCTCTTCGGCTCTGCTCGGATTTGGGACCTCCTCCGCCTCTTCCTCTGTGGTCGAGGCCTTCTCCCCTGCTTTGCGTTCCTGCATACGAAGCGCAGCAACGGGTGCTGAGGGGGGTTCGATGCGCTTGCCTTCCTTAAGGTATGCTTTGTTCTGGGTCGATTCAGCACTCCTGGAGATTGGCAGCTTCGATAAATCTGATGGGGTTTTCTCTTGTTCTTCGTGTTTGCAGGTGTGGTTTCGGTGTGAAGTACTTTGGGTTCTTGCATATGCGTAGGTGTGGGTTCCTGTTCCTCTTCCTGAGAGGGGCTTTGACCTGACGCAGACGGCTTCCCCTTCTCTCATCACCTCCGTCCTCCGAGAACAAACCCCCCCCAACCGGATTCTTCTTTTGTTCGGACCTTCCTGAGATCTTCTCTTCCGGTTTTTGGTTCGATTTTCTTCGCCGGGAAAGATGCCCGGCCCTCAGAGGCAGCTCCTGAATCATGACAAGCCCTTCCGCAAGGGGGTCTCCGGCGGCTTCGGCACCAAGAAGAAGCCGATTGCAACCTTCTACCAGAACAACATCCACCCCCGTCGCCCCTTTCTCAAGTCCCACCATGCCTCCGCCAAAAGCATGGTGAAGAAGATCCGCGTCTTCTGCTGTGATCCCGATGCCACCGATGATTCCAGCGATGAGGAGGACGAGGGGGCGTTCATCGGCGGGTTCTCTCGGAAGAGGAAGAACTACGGCGGCTCTAGAGCACCCAGTAAGCTCCTGATCGGCGAGATCCACATACTCCCTTCCTCCTCTCCCTTGGCCGCCACCGCCGCCATCTTGGACGCCGCTTCCATCTCCAAGAACCCCCGGAGCAGCCAGCGGCTCTCCAAGTCCCCCAGATCGATGAGCTCCACGGGGGGTCCCCGGTACCGAGGGGTCCGGCAGCGGCGCTGGGGCAAGTGGGCGGCGGAGATCAGGGACCCCACGAAGGGCGCCCGCATCTGGCTGGGCACCTTCGACACTGCCGAGGAGGCGGCCATGGCCTACCAGAGGGCCTCCGAGCGCATCAACGCCGAGAAGAGCCTCACCTTCTCCTCCGCCTCCGCCTCCGCCTCCACCACCTCCGCCTCGGCGACCACCTCCCGCCTCGGCGACCACCGCGGCGGCTGCATGCTCTTCCACCTCCGAGGACTCTGACGCGCCCTTCCTCTCCTCCCCGTCCTCCGTCCTGGACGTTTCCGCCGCGACGGACGCGGCCAACTGCCACAAGCAGCAGCAGCAGCAGCAGCCTCCGGCGCCGGCGGAGGAGGCGACATCGGAGTTACCACGGCCGACGTTCGCCGGAGCGGAGCTGGCCATGCCGGGCTCCCCCGAGTTGGACTTCGGCCTCGACCTGGTGGACTCGTTCCTGGCGGATGAGTTCAGCCAGGCGGTGGCGGACGACTTCCTGGGCGGCCTCGGCCACGTGGACGGACTCGATTTAGATCTCGATCCCGCTCTTCTCGATTGGATCGACGTCTGATCTGGGTCCAGAGTGGACCCGGACATGATGTGTGGGTAGCCAATTTTTGCAGCTAGTGGAAGAGTATATATATATAATATAGTATAATATAATATAATACTAAATTATTAGCTATATATATATATCTAAATTTACTTATGGTCCCTGTCGTTCCTTTTTTCCGCGGTATTTTGATAATTGTGTGTTAAAAGTTTGGGGGAGGGGAGAAACTTTCCTGGGTTTTTTGGGAGCGCTCGGGAGCCGTCCGGGGGATTTTTTCCCGTCTCTTCTTCTGGTGCAGACTGCAGAGTTCCGTTTTTACTGTTTTTTTTTTTTGGTTTCTTTGGCCTTTACCGAAGTCATCGTCGGCAGCTTTATGTAGGAGCAAATTTTGTTTCGGAGCGGGGTAAATTGGCGGTGTGGAGTTTTCAATGTGGATTATAAAGCAATTTGGACAAGTTTTTGTCTGTGTGCCGGACTGCTTGTGATATCTGTGAGCCTGAATTGGTGTGATTGGCATCTAATTTGGTGACAGGTTAGTCTATTAAGGAAGAAATGTCTGGATTTTGGGGGACGTGTCCAGAGTTGGTACATTTATGGCTGGGATTCCTCTTTTGTCACGAAATAAAGTATAGTGTCACTTTTTTTTAAAGGTATAAGAAAATAAGGCGGCGTTTTCGTGAGTGGGGCTCGTCGCGGGTCGGTTCGTGGCGTGGAAAGTGGGTTGTTGGCCCCGGGGGGGGGGGGGGGGACGTCTTTCCACGGCTCGCGTCACTCCGTCACCGGGTCCGTCAAATGTTAGGGTCATTTTGATAACGGGTCAGGGTGAGTTAACGGGTCGGGTAGGTTGTTTCTTATTTGATAATTTTTTTCTTAATCTAGGTCGGATAAGGTTAGGATTAACTCATTCTTAAAAAATAGGTGGAATTAGTTAATTCATTCAGATTAAGATTAGGGATGGGGTGGGTTAATTCGGGTAAGTCATCTGTCCTTAACTTAATCTGTTATCAAAGTGGTTTGAGCGAATGGAGGGGGTCCCCCGGTCGGAGAGGTACGCGGAGGACGCCTTCAGCAACGCCATTATTTTCCGGCTTCTATTATTTATGACCTCTTTTTTTTATAACGGAGAATTTAACAGAGTGGTACAGAGAGTTGAGTGATTACAGTGTCATCTGAGTTCGAATCTTACCTAACGTATCAAGTCACTTCTTTTTTGTACCATCGTCATAAAATTTCGATCTCACATCTCTCGAAGATTAAATATGAGTCAAGAATTATGACCTCTCGTGGCTAGAGTGCAAAGGTTTCTGGGGTTAGTATTTTCAAGTAAGATTTGGCAGATCGGTCGGATTGATTTTTTATCGGTATAGTTTGATATTGTTAAATATTGAGGTGAAAAAAAATCCCTCATATATATATTATATGTAAAATAATTTTACAATTTTTTAGTTCAATTGATTAGGTGATTTGCACTTTTACTTGATAGATATCTTTGAGTATGAATCACACCGTCTTTAAATTACGAGGCTTTTTATCTTTTATCTCACAGCAAGTTAAAAATAAATAAAAAATGTTTTTAGATTATGAGGTTTTTTGATCTTTTATCTCACATCAAGTTTAAAATAATAAAAAAAAATATGCATTTGTTGCGCTTTGAATCGATGGTCGCACGGTTAAGCTCGAGATTTATAATCAACTCATCTACAATTTTTATTTACATGAAATATAATATATAATATTTTAAAAATATGATAGTATATCAATTATGTATCAGGTATCGATCACCGGTTGGTGTAGGTGCGGTACAGATTATAACGTATCGATTTGTCAAATTCTGTCTACGAGAAACTTCTTAGAGTCATTGAAAACATGTGATAATCTTTTATTATAGGAGTGTCACGTAAAATATCTTCGTGTATCTATTTATTACAACGTCCAAAAGGGACACTGCTTGTTGGGTGGGGCCGAGGGACTGGGATTGTTATCTACAACGCTTAACCAACTACTAATACACGCTTATGAAGTGATAAACGTAATCTTTTTCATTGCATTACTCGAGGAGCTAATAAAATTTCAAATCTTCACATGTTGAAATGACGTCGTCAGGTGAAGGCCCCAAGTGAGTCGGTCGGTACGGATTTTATCTCACGGGAGAGAGGTCTCAAGTTTAACTTTGAGAATCTTTTTATCTCATATTTAATCTTAAGCTGATGTGAGTTTACAATTGAAAAAGAGCTACATACGATGAGTTGGTGTGTGTCAATTAATGTTAGGTTTTCTCACACTCGCTGTAGATTCAAAAATTAATGTGTTAGATTCTTCGTCACAAATAAAAATATTTTTATATTAAAATTATTGTTAAACAATTATTTTTTTTACAAGTGTATTAGCATGCATATCACCGTATAAATTAGAATTACGTAAAAATATCATATATATTTATAAATATACTTTTTGTCGAAATTTTGTAAAAAAAATCACATTTAAATAATATCTATTCGTATTATTTGAATTAACTCATTGATATATATGTTAATATATTTTAAAAATACTTTTTTTATAAATTCATCTCTAACGATAATTTTTTATATAAAAATCTCTAAAAAGATGACATTGCCCCGGCCAGAAAAGTGAGAAATGTTATTAAGCCACATCTTTCGTCATCCTTCTGTCATAATTGGAGCTTTCTTGCCATCTGATTATGGGGTCCACGTCAAATATGTCATTTTCATCAGAGAGAAAAAAAACAGGATTTATCTTTAACAAAGGTCGTCTAATTATTTGATCGAATGATTTCACGAGTGTTGTAGTCCTGTAGAAATTAAGAAGGACGGCCAGAAAATGACGTAGCATATATAATATTACTTCACTTCAAAGATTATGCCAACTTTATTATTATTATTTTAAAAGATTTTCGAGGTCAAATGGACCTCTCGTTCACATTCTCCAAACGAGAGCGAGAGAGAGAGAGAGAGAGAGAGAGAGAGAGAGAATTCTTGACCGTCCCTGGAATTTTATGTTGAGGAGGGCCTCTTTCTCGTCACATCACCAATAATGTGGCTGTACACGTCCGAATGGGACCTCCCCCTCAATCGGAGCAAGGAACCCATCCATCGATATATATCCCGATGGAGATGTTGGTTAGAAGTCAGTCGGGGGGTTCAGAGTTCCTTTCTAGTTCTGAATGGTTGGGCATGGAGATATTTTTTTCTTTTTTGTCAAACTTGGGGTTTCGCTTTGCGAAGTAGTTCCTTTTAAAGACATCAACCTTGAAATTTGATAGCCGATGACAGGAAAGTTGGCAGTATAACGTGCGCCGTTGATCATTCCAGGGAAGTTTTACCCCTGCGTTTCATCGTGCTTTCCAGTTCTCACACATTTGCGAGGCCACACGGAAAAGTCCTCTGATTTTTATAATTTCCTAGCAGCTCTTCCACATGGATTGTGGGAGAACCTAAAAATTAATAGAGTGATGGGTCGTTGTTTCTACGTGCATGTGCTTCGTCATTCTACACGTAACTTATTTTAGTTTAGTAAAATATACCAGGGAATGGAGCTTTGGATTCATTTTTTTTAGTTCCCACCCATAAGAGATGACATGATGTCTTGCCCATGCTACAGCCTTAACAGAAGCTTCCATCTTCTCCAAAGATGCAGATATGTTGTCGAGTGTCTGCTGCTTCTTTGTTTAGGGTGCAAATCACTATCCTCAATGCTTCTCCTTGTCTTCCCCCAATCTAGCTAGCATTCTCTCTTCTCCCATCCTGCCCCCTTTGCCGGCCCAAAAAATATTACAGACTCCGGAGAGTTGGCGAATAAGGTTTTCAAAAAGAAAAAGTGCACGACACTATACAATACATTTATTTTACTTGTTCAATGAATCTTTTAATAATATGTTGGGTCATATTAGATTCAGATTGACCGGAGGGGGGCTAACCCAATCCAACCCAAAGATGGACATAAATTGAGCATGTGTTCAGCCTTCATTATCCAACTAAGACCCTAATGTCATGGACCCCAAACGGACAGAGTGTTCAGGTTGGCAAGGTCTCACCGTGTGAAGTTAGACTGTGAGTCATCCCCAAGCTCCGTTTCTTTTGAAGGTATTACGGCATTTCCTTTCAGTTGCAAGTACCCATATAGTTGCTCACTAACTTTGTGGTACTTTCATCTTCTCTCTGAAGTCATAGATTTTCGGTTTATGCACTCAATCGAATCACTCCCCTCTAACTTTTATTCCATAAAGTGGTCATTATATATATATATATATTATTCTGCAAAATGGGTTAAGATTCTCACTAAACATTAACCTCTCTCTCTCTCTCTGTCTGTGTGTGTGTGTGTGTAGACTATAAACTGTAAAGACACATATGACTCTGTTGTCTTTCTCTTGCCCCCTCTATCTCATATCACTTTTCCTCCCATCCTTCTGGTTTCTATCCACAGACCTCTCCGTTAGTTGTGGGCGAAGGACATGGGGACAGGAGAGCATGTGCACGTACCGACGAACCGCTCCCTTCTCTATCAAGCAGAGTCGGCGATGGGTGGATGGTGTGTCTTGTACTTCGGCACTTCAACAGTGTTCCAACGGCCTTCGTTACGTACACCGTGTCTGTTCTTTGGGCAGCCATGTGGCCGATGTAAACGACGGGAAGAGCAAGGGCCATTAATTTGTCGCCGTCGGTCTTTGTTTTTTTGGTAATTTAAAGTCTACCCATTCGATCATCGTGTTCAGATTGGAACGCGCAATCTCTTAATCACATGAGAGGATACGAGATCGCTGAATCACGTACGAGAGTACTGTTCCCTTAGATATGGGTGGTTGCCATCGATCTTCTCCGCCATATTTGCAAATTAAGGAGAGATGAATCTAGTAATGGTCAAAAACCATTTCGTGTGAAATTTATTGTATTTTCCATTTGATCATGCTCCCAACTCTGATCGATTCCCCAAGAAGTTGAAGCCCCCCAAATCACATCTTGTGTGGTTGGGATGTTTGTTTGGATCGTTACCTTTGACACTAGTGCATTTTAAAGTTTGTTATATTAATCTTAAAATTGAGAGGAGGAGAATGCATAGAACTAGAATGGTCAAAAGAAGAGCAAAATTGGGACTGATCGAAGAAGGGAGAGAACAAGCAATGATGTCAAAATTGTAATATTTTTATAGACTTACATTCTTATAATATGAATACTCAAATTAAAATGTATACGTAACTGAACAAGCAATGTCAAATTTGTTATCAATAGAGAGCCAAATGCCTCGTAATTAAGATAATATATAGTATGTATTCTCAAACAGCACCTTCAAGAAAATCTTCTTATTTAATTTCCTTTCTTACTTCTCCTCTCTCGTGCCTCTCACGATTAAATCCTGCAACTTTAGACAGCCGGAAAGATAACACAATCATATTTTATTTTAAAAAAATAACTTTATATTGTCTAAAATATTGCATGTCATGTTTGGTTGGAACATGCACCAGTTCTGGTACCGTATGAATTTTGTTTTAACATTCTCATGGTATTTGATATTAGTACGAAAATTGGCATTAATATACGAATACGTGTAGAGGAATACGGTTGAAGGAGGAAGAGAAAATTAGTGTGAGAGACCGAAGATGGCCTTTTAACACATATTCAAACCGGGATTCAATGTCTTGTGACAATATATTTTATGAAAATATTATCATCAAAATTATAATCAAATATATACCTAAACTATTATATAGTAATAATATTACAAGTAATTAAGATAATTAGTAAAAAAAACACTGATATATACGTACTGCAATGGAAGCACCTGATCCTTAATTTTGATTAAGTAGAATCTTCTCCTCACCAACTTTCTAAATGATGTCTGCCTAAAAAGATCTCTCCTTCCCGTCCAAATTAAGAACCTCGCGACGAATTAGCCATTAATATTGTGATCCCCCCATAATCTATCTAGTTAGCCCAAGCGTCACTTTCATCGATCCACTTACACAGTGTGCCCTGTTCGTCGATATCTATATATCCCACATCTGCGCTTTCAAAAGCGTCTTTCATGCTGTTGCCCTGTGAGGTCGCCATCTCGCGTTGTGGCCGTGCCCCCCACTGCCGACGTGTGTGTGTGGAGGCTTCCAAGCCGGCACAACTGCATTTTCTTGTTTCCTTCCTTCTGGCCCTCCCCCCAATTGATAGAAGGAAGAGATTCTCAGGAGGATTTGGTCTTATCCTCGCTTTTATAACTATGGATACAGATTGCAACGGAGGCATGATACGGCCCTTTATCAACCCTAATGACACCCCAGATACATATGTATATATACTCAATATTCCCATGCACGTTAATTTATAGACATAATTATCTATTCATATTTAACGCATGCAGTTAAACGTCCCCACAACTAGTGGACCGCCGGGCACTGGTCCCCTAGTCTTAGACCGATGAATCCAACTAATCAAAGATGGGATGGGGAGAACAAGAAGACGGTACCGGGAAGAGACTGATCCCTAACCCTACTGTGAGGACGACCACCACTAATCCCTTTCACGTATGACATCTTTTCTTCGCCGGGAAAGGAGGAGGAGATTGGAGTTAAACAGAAAACCCGGGGCCAGTGGCTTCTAGCTACCTTGTTGTGTACAGGATATATAGTGAGTGAGTGAGTCTAGTGTGCTCCATGATTGGGTCTGACGACGAAAGCTCAGTGCGATTCATTTATGTAAACAATTTAATTTGAACAGAAATGTGGATTTAATCAATAAATCAAGAGCCGTGGTGCCCCTGGGGTTATATTCGCAGCAGACGGCGGTAATAATGCACGTGAAAGGACAGTTTTACCTCTAGTGCAGAGAGAGAGAGTAGGGGAGGGGGATGCTAGAGGGGGACTCCCCCTCCGGCGTCATTGCAGATAGAAAAGAGGGGGAGAGACAGAGTAGGAGAGGGGGGACACCGGAGGGGGAGAACCCCTCTGACACCGGTGCAGACAAGATAGAGGGGGAAAGAGAGTGATAGAGAGAGAGAGAGAGAGAGCACGGTGGGAAAGGGGAGGGTGCCATAGGGGGTCTCCCCTTCCGACGTAGGCACAATGCCAGGGATGCAGATAGAGAGAGAGAGACGAGAGAGAGAGAGAGTGTGTGCTACAAAGAAAGAGAGAGAGTGGCGGGGAGCGAGAGTGTGTCGGTGGAGAGAGAGAGAGAGAGAGAGAGAGAGAGAGAGAGAGAGAGTGCCAGAGGGGGTCTCCCCCTCTGGCGCAGGCATCCAATTAGGGATGTGGACATAGAGAGAGACGAGAGAGATAGATAGAGCGATGGGAAGGGGGAGGATGCGAGAGGAGGTCTCCCCCTCCGACGTCAATGTAAATAGAAAAAGCGGGGGAGAGAGAGAGATGAGAAAGAGAGAGCGGGGAGAGGGTCTCCCCCTCCGACGCTAGTATCTTGCCAGGGATAGACAGAGAGAGAGAGAGAGAGAGAGAGAGAGAGAGAGAGAGAGAGAGAGAGAGAGAGAGAGAGAGAGGAGGGGAAGGGGGAGGATGCCGACAGTGCAGCGGGGAGGGGGGGGGGAATAGGTGAAGTCACTCTTAGTGAGAGCGACTGTCACTTAAGATACCTCGCTTCGATTAGGAGCGACTTTATTGATTTAAATTTAAAAAATAAAAAAATTAAATTTGTTCTCATTCTGGAAGAGTTCCTCTCTCTCTCACACCTCTCACTCCTCTCTCTCTCTCTACGGTGGGATACTGGTGCTCTCCCCTCTTTCTCTCTCTGATCTCCTCTGACACCCTCCTCTCTCTCTTCCCCTCCCTCGGCCGCCTACCCCTCTTTTCGGTCCCCCTCTCCTATCACCTCCTCTCTCTCTGTACCATGGGACGCCGACGCCCTCTCCTCTCTCTCTCTATCTCATACTACCTCCCACCCCCTCTCCTGTCACCAACCCACCCTCTCTCTCTCACTCCTCTCTCTCTACCTCTGTACCTATAGGGCATGTCGGCACCGGAGGGGGTGGATGGGCGCCCTCCTCCCTGTGTGCTCTCTCTCACCCTATAATAGTTTAAAGATTTAACGAGACGTAGGTTAGAGATTTCCATCTATTTCAGCGACGTTTAGTTAATTAGGATAACTATCCAATCAAAGTAAGGGTATGTCTCCACCTTCGTAAAGATTTTTAAGATATTACAATAAATACAATAAAGATAGAGATATAGGGATAATTTAGAAAGATTCTATGTGTATAGAGATAATTTTTTCAACACATAATCTAGAGAAATTATCTTTAATATTTACGATGAGGAGGGACCCTCCAAAGACGAACAACGACGAAACAATGATCTTGGTCAAAGATCATGACTTCATGAGCAATGATGTTGACCTGGATTGTCATCAACTCAAGTCTTATGTGTCGAGATAGCAAATGACATTTATGTTGGGATAAGTAAAGTAAAAGTTTGTCCATCTTATAATTATAATGACAAAATTAATGCATTAGAGGTTCAATGTCAAATAAAATTCCGTCAACGGATAAAAATAATAATTTTAAAAGGCCACGCTCTACTGTACGACCAGCCCACCTGCACCCGCACTATGAAAAGTTGGCATGGCCAAGCAGCCCCCAGCCTCGTGTGCTCCTCCCACGGGCATTTTAACAAACAGGAGGCATGCGCAGCTTCCTGTTCATTTAATACACCCAAAATTTTCGAGCATCTCCTCCCTTCCCGGTCTCCTTTGACGGAAGAGGGCTTCCTCTTTATCGTCTTCCCCCTCCATCTCTTTCTCACTTTTTCTTCGTCCGTACAGAAATGCTCGTGCTCTTCGGAATCCATCCTATGTTTGTGGTCACTGCCAGCTACCGCCCTCCGACTTGGGAGCCGGGAGTCTGGACCAGGTGCTTCCCTACAGCTAGAGATCCCAATTTGGCTCTTCCACATTAGATGATGTTCAAGGGGTCGGGTTTGGGCTGGAACGATTTTGGATCTGACCTATCGTAATGTCCCTAATAATACCTGTTGCATATTTTTTGTGTGTAGTAAATTTATAATCCTCCATCCTCTTGGCCTACACAAAAGACCGATGGGATTTAAAGAATTTGTAAAATATTTTTGGAATCCTTTCTTACTCTATGGCGTGTTTGTTAACCGATTAGATTATCGCATCCAACGAGAGAGAGAGAGTGATAAGTCCCACCGCTCTCTCACTCACGTATGCGCTAATCGTGCCCGATTAACAAACACGCCCTAAGTTCATCCATTGTCATGTAAATCAATGACAACGGACTTTGCAGATTTAATGCACGCCCAAGTATTACTCTAATTTTTTAGAGAAAGATTCGTTGCATAGGCGGGGTGTGTTACACACTCTAGATATATATTATCTTTATTTTTTAAAAAAATTAGAGTGATCTCCGATGTATCTTAACTTGAGATACAAATCATATCATTAATGAATTACTTAAAAATAAATAAAAAATAAAATAAAATAACTAGTGTTAAATTTATTTTTTTAAATCAATTTATTTTATTTTTATTTTTTTTCATAATCAGATGGTGACGCGATTTGCATCTCAAATTATATATGATATCTTGATAATCACTCTAAGAATTTTTTTTTAAAAAATTAAAGACGTTGCACACTTAGGTACGTCAGCAAGTTTTTATCAATTTTTTAATACTTAAGTTCAATCAAGCCCTGACTAACCAAATTTTCTTGAGTCCAACCTGATTTGATCTCAGAATTGAGAAAGTCTCGTTGCACACCACGGGTGTGCTACACACGTACAGTGTGTACTGTTTTTATTCTTTTAAAAAAATATTTAGAGTGGCTCTCAGGATATATTAATTTGGAGTGCATTTCAGGTCACTATTATATTATCAAAAAAGAAATAAAAAAATTTAATTAAATGAATAGTGTTAGACTCGTTCTTTTAAAAAATAATCTATTTTGTTTTTAATTTTTTTAAATAATGGGATGGTGGCGTGATTTACACTCTAAATTAGGATAACTTATGAGGTAATCTAAAAAACATTTTAAAAATAAAAAAATTAAATACGCGACACACCTAGAGTGTGCGACACATCTGAGTGTGCAGTAAGACTTTCTCTTCGTAATCAAAATATTGGGCCCAACTTAAATTTGACCATTAAAAAAAAGAATAATGGAGAGAGATTGGGATGATTGGATAAAGAATGAGAGGAACGTGAAGAAAGACGTGGATGAATGACAAGCCATGGAAATGGGTTTCCAAATGTGTGCACAACAATGGAGAAGCTTTTATTGGATCAACTAAAGAAGTGAATGACAATAATTTTTAAAAGGATCAGATAGGGTTAATGTGTATAAGTACTCTCTTTTCGGACATTTAAAACTTTTCAAAATTTACTCGATCATCCCCATCCCCATCTCCATCTCCATCTCCATCCCAACCTCTTAGCTTAATAACTTGCATTCACCTCAATCCAAACAAACACGAACCTAATTGGATGCCTAGATGCACTCAATAATCTCTCATTAATAAGCGTAATTTTCTATCTGTACTTCACACACCACCTCATGGTCCAATGGCTGGTCCATCCCCACACAACTAATGGATTGCCGGTCCTACTCTTGATAAAATCTAACTAAAGTTCGGATGAGATTAACTAGAAGACAGTGGAAGTAGACGGATCCCCATCACCCTCTTGTGAGGACGGCCAGCACTACTCCCTTTCACATGTCTTATCATTTCTTCACCAAAAAGGAGGAGGTGAATGGACCGACATGAAGAAAGAAATGTTCACACTCAATTGACCGGCACAGTCACCCTCAAGCCATAGAAAGCTCGAAGCCAAAGAGTAGTTTTTGACTCAGTGAGTTAGGAATGTAAGTGAAATGAAACTTCAATTTCAATTTGTTTAAGTAAAATGTTGAAGTTTAGTCTCATATGGGCCATCTCTCTCTCTATATATATATATATATATGTGTGTGTGTGTGTGTGTTTGTAAATATATATATACGGAGGATTCTGTCAATTCATTACTTAGACTTTAAATTAGAGTTCAAACATTTAACATGGTATCAAAGTTAGATTTATCCATTTGATCCTTCTTCGGACATCATGTACCTTACCTGTTCATTTGTGTCACCCATATCGTAATCATTTGAATTCAGCCAAAGATGCATATCGGATATTCATGGCCACCTTTGATGGGATCTGGAACATACATGAAACATAAGACATCGTGCCCACACACGATGAGGAGGAAGAAGATGACGGCGATCACAAATAACCAGATGGAAAGCCACGTGACCTCTTGCAGCACTCCCTGATTTTTTCTCTCTATTAAGCCTAAATATATGTAACTAGTATGGGGAGTCACATATTGGGGTGCTTACATAGAGCGGAAGGATCAGTCTAGGATTTTGACTTAATTGGGTTCCTACCTATAATCAGAACCCATGGGCCAAATACGGGTCAAGCCCAGTAACCTTATTCCATTAGTCCATACTTTAAGTGTGTCTAAATTATGTAGCCTAATAATCCGCACAACTAAACCACTAACATTGGGTGAAACCCAACATTCTCTCACTAGTCCAACTTGTCATAACAACATCAAATCATCACCTTAAAAGAGGTATATATAATATAATTATACATATGATTATGAAAATGACTCTAAAGATTTGATGTCTTAGACTTGCAACTGAAAAGAAAAGTGGATACGTGTATGATTTAAACAAAAAATCACATACTGTTTCAGACAATGGAATCTGAAAGTTCATATTATAAATCAAATGATGCGAGTCATGGCGATAAATCCTTTCGAATTACACACCACCTTCTATGTACCACAATGTCATTAACTTCCTACAATTGAATACTGTATCTGGCACTTGTAAACAAACTAAAACTTAATGTTTATTTGTCGGTTACCACTTAAAACATGCAATTTTGCCAACCACAATCCATGAACATGTGTACACAATTTAAACATGAAATATGTAAAATAATAACATAAGAATCATATCTTAAATGTGATCACAAACAACTATAAGTGTCAAACTGTGTTGGATTATGGGTCTAGCATCTCCTTTAGAGATTCGCTGTCCCACGTGGATTATGGGGTCCATGTGGGGCATCAATGCTTGATAGCCCAGCCTGTCGCATGGATTATAGGGTCCATGTGCGAAGCCCCTCAGGTCCGCCCACAGCACATATAGACGTGGGGTTCTGCAATGCCATAAGGAAATACAGTCCGCCTGCACTAATAGCTCGAACTTTTGGCACAACGGTTGGGACTTGATCATGAAAACGGGTATCAGAGTGAGATTGTGGGTTCGAATCTCCCGGGTGTTGTTGAGGGAGAGATTGTTGGATTATGGGGTCCAACGTCTCCCTTAGGGCTTTGCTGTCCCACGTGGATTATAGGGTCAATGTGGGGCATCGATGCTTCATAGCCCAACTCGTTGCATGGATTATGGGGCCCATGTGTGAAGCCCCTCATGTCCGCCCACAGTACTTATAGACGTGGGGTTCTGCAATACCATAACGAAATACAGTCCGCCTTCACAAACAGCTCGAGCTTTGGCACAACGGTTGGGATTTGATCTTAAAAATAGTTGGAAAATATATTTTTCATATAGTTCATTATTGTAGTTAATGATAAAATAAATAAATAAATATCCCAGTATCTAAAGTTACAGATCTCCTACAATATCTGGGATGATAACTAAATTGCCTAGATATAAAGGTTTCAATGCAAAGGTAAAAAGAGCTAGGTTAAGCATAATCTTGGACTCCACGTCTAAAAGACAAATAGGAACATGTAAGGCAAAACAAGTGTCTCTAGAGTCTGGAAAATAAAAAGGAATGCATCCCTGCACTCATCACCTCACTAAGTCATCGTCAAGATTGAGTGCACATCAGCTTGGTTGGATATTAGAAATAGATTCTAATCACTGGAATCTCCAAATGCCACAAATAAGAAGTGCACAAGGAAAAAGATATGTGCACAAAAGCCAGAAGAAGGAATTTCTGGACCTTAACATAAAATTGAGTGACATCTAAAGACACTCTAAGAAAAATTCTGCCAGAACTGTACAGAATCTTTGAAATACTCAAACTATAAGCCCTACATGACATTTGCTGTAACGCCCCAAGATTTTTCGGATCATTGTTCGGGTCAGGATCCGTGGGTTTCGGATCGCTTTCGTGGGCCCCAATGTGTTTTTTGTATTTTATGCGTATTTTTCTATGATGTGCCTTCGAAACTCTGTGTAGGGTGAATCGTTATGTTCTCCGACTCTGGGACAGTGCCAGCGCGTTGAGCTCTTCCCGAGGATCGCGGAGGTATTTTTTATATTTTTCTAAATTTTTGGATATTTTTAGATTTTTCCATTAATAACCCCCCACCCCTTCTCTTTCTCTCATTCTCTCTTTCTCACTCTCTCTCTTCTCTTTCTCTCCCCCTCTCCTCCGAGCGGCCGACGGAGGTGATGGTGGGCAAGGCAGGGACGGCGTGAGGGCGAGGAGCGTGAGGATGGGTTTAGGATCGAGGCGGTGGAGGCGCAGCGAGCTCTGACGCGCGTTCGGGTGCCCGGTGAGGGTTTTGCGGCGTTTTCTTCATAGATCGGCGTACTCGGTGCGCAGAATCTTCGGTGGAGATAGGGGGATGGATCCTTAACATCTGTACTTCCTTTCCCGCGATTCTGGTAGGCCGTGGTGAGCCGAGCGGGCTTATTTAAGCGATTTGGGAAAAAGAGCATGTTTTGGGGTGTGAACCCGATCTAGTGTTTTGATCGCGTTTTTAGGTTTAAATGGGTCATCTCGGTGCTAAAGAGGTTGGGGAAAAGTTTCCCTATATTTTCCCCTTCACATGGGTGTGAATGAGACGTGGAATGGAGTTTCCCTCCGTTTTCGCCGTTTTCGGGCTCGGGACGACCTAGCGGTCGTTCTTACGACAGCTAGGGTGTTAAGCGGTCATGTGGAGACCGCTAGGGGTCCCGTATGTTGGTTCGAGCCTTGCGGTCGTGCGATGGACCGCCAGGGTGCCTTAGCGGTCTGGTGAAGACCGCTAGGCTCTGTTTTGCAGTCAGGGCATGACTGTTTGTCCGTGTTTTGGTTAGTCGAGATCGGTGGGGTAGCGGCCGCGCGACTGACCGCTAGGGTACGCCTAGCGGTCACGGGGATGACCGCCACCCTCCTTGGCGGTCCCGGGGTGACCGCTTGAGGTTTCAGTGTTTTGGGTTCCTTGCAATGCTGGCTGGGCCGACAGGCCAGCCCTTGCGGTCCGGAGGAGACTGCTAGGCTCCCTAACGATCTAGAGAGGACCGCTAGGAGGTTCTTCTTGCTTGCCGTGTCTGTTTCACGTTGTATTGGTCCCCGGTCGACCCGGTTGTGACCCAGTGGTCGACCATCGGTCTTGTGGATGTCCCTGGCACCCCGTGGGTCCCGTGTCCATATTTTTGGAGGTGTTTAGAGATACTATGTTATCCCGATTAGCGTACCCGTAGGTTTGATGAGTCCGGGTGACCCCACGTGATCCGGGCTTTCGTGTTCTCGCTAGGACGAGTCACCGTGTATCGGCATGTGTGTGGTGGGTTATTCCCGCACGTCATTGGCTTCCCGGTAAGTGTTTTTGAGTGGGCCATGGGTTTGGCCCTTGGACTGTGAGTCCAGTCACCCAGCCTGGGGCCAGAGGTTTCTCGCTTTTCCCTTGGATAGGGGATCGACATGGTGGATTGCGAGTTGCCTCGATATTCATGCTACTGTGATTTCTGACCTAGGCATAGGGCAGATTGACGGTGTGGAGTTGTCCCTGTATGACGGTCTTGACCCCGAGTCTTGTGACTCAAAGACCGTTGGATTTAGTAGTGTTGGTCCTTGGGTAGGCGAGCGGACAAGAAGGGGGGGTTGAATTGTCCCCCACGCGATATGACAAATTAAAACTTATGCAGCAGAATTACCAAGTTTAACAAGATTGATAGAAATAAAGTAAGCAACGATAAACAAATTCTCTGAATCTCGTCGTTCACACACGATCAAGATAAACAACGTTAACATTACAATCCCACAAAGATACATAACATAAGGCAAACCACTAGACACATAGATTTTTAAGGTGGTTCGGGACCATGACGGGCTCCCTACGTCCACCCCTTACCCAACCGATAAGGATTCACTCGCTAGATAAATCAGCATGGGGAAGACTCCCTAAACACGGAGCAAGGCTCTAACACACACGGGGATAAATATCTAAAACGGAGCAACACTCCAATACACACGCAGGATGACGCCTGCACACACACATGGGGACGCGCCCCAACATACACATACCCATGGAGACGGAGTTTCCTGTTGGGTTCGGTGTGTTGGATTCAGAGGGGGGTGAATGAATCAACCCTTTAAAAATTTCGCTCAATTAAAAATCTAGAACGCTAACTAGATAATCTGAAGAACTAATCAAATCTCTTTTGAACCAATGTGCAAATATGTAAAGCGCGCCTAAACATTCATCTAGCGGAATCAGATAAGAAATCAAACCAATGCACAGAGGATTTTTAGGTGGTTCAGTCCTCCTGACCTACGTCCACCCCACACTCAAACCCGAGTGTGGATTCTGCTGACTAACAGCTTGAACCGCTGGGCCTCACAGCTTGCCTACAACCGCTGAGCATCACAGCTTGCTTCCGCTGGGCAATACAACTTAGCCATCCGCTGACTCACAGCTTGACCGCTGGGCATTACAGCTTTGCCAACCGCTGGGGACTACAGCTTAACCCGTCCAGTGGAATCCTCCACTGCAAACGCTGAGCAACACAGCTTGCTCTGCTGACAAACAACTTGAAGAAAAGTTTAAAAGAAAAATAAGATGGTAAACAAAACAGCAACAGAAAGCTGTATACGATAAAGCACAAAATAGCTCTCAAGGAGCAAGTTGGTCTGGATCTGATCCAAGAGCCAACAGATAGCACCACTTCAACGTATTCTTCTCTTCTTCTTCTTCACGAGCTCTCTCTCTCTCTCTTCATTCTCCTCTTTCTTCTTCTGCTTCTCTTTTTCTTCTCACTGGATCGTGCAGGCTCTAATTCACTCTCTGCTTCTTCCCCTTCTGCTTCGATCACGATCAGTCTTCTCCAGATGGAGAAGTCCTCTTTATATAGCAGTTCCAGCAGCAGCAACACTGGGCGTGTGATTCCCACGCCTTCCCGTCCAGAAGGTTCCTCCACGTGTCATCATCCTGTCAGCCCTTCCAGCCTCGGATCACGTGCCAAGCACCAACCTCGGATCACGTGCTCAGTCATCTACCAGTTTAATGACAGAGTTACTTCAGTTGATCAAGCAGAGATAAAACATTATGTACTTACTTTATGTATGTATAAAACAACAGATGTATAGACATGTCACAAGGGAGTGTATAGGCTTAGTGTGCACGCGAGAACGATGTACAGACTTGACGTTTACGTGCATGAGAAAATAATGTACAGACTTGTTGTGCCTAGAGTTTAAGCATGGATGCACAATGCACAAGCTAAGTGTGTGCATGTGTGGACTTTGAGTGCATGCGACAGCAATGTATAGACTTTGAACGCGTGCAATGCAGCAAGGTAATGTATGGACTTTATGTGTAATGCAAAGGCTGTACTGACTTCGTGTGTGTGCTAAAATAGTGAACGTAGGTAAAGATAGGAATGTATAGACTTTGTGGAAGGCATGCACTGATTATATTATGCTATGACCTGGTGCATGTTAAGGCTTGAAGCGTGCACCTAGTGAGTGTAGACTTAGTGTGCATGCAAGAAGACGATGTATAGACTTGATGAGATGATGCATGAACAAGCAACCAATCGAATGTATAGACTTAGAAAATGCGTGAAGCACACGATGTATGGACTTGCCAAAGGAGTGATGCATGAGCAGGCGACAATGTATAGACTTGGCAAGTGATACACGAACAGGCTGCAATGTGTAGACTTGGCAAGTGATACACGAACAGGCTGCAATGTGTAGACTTGGCCGATGCAATGTTCACACGACCTTAAGGTATGCACAGACATGAAGCGCTATGTGAGACACAACATGAGACGCTGGGTATGTTGAGACACAACATGAGACGCTAAGTGAGATGGATCTTAACCTTTATAAACCTTAGCAAAGACGTCGTGTGCAACTGGACGATGTGAGATGGACAATGCATATGCATGAACAAGTGGCGAATGTATGGACTCTGTATGCAATGCATGAGAGACACTTGCACTGACATCCTATATGCTCAAGCAAGACTTTCATTTAGACAGAGATGTTCATGATATGCAATGCTGACTCATAGTGTTTGCTATCATCAAAATCACAGGGGCACAACAATCTCCCACTTTTTGATGATGGCAACACTATGAGTCACACTGACTCATGTCAAACTATTCTCCCCCTTTGACTTCATCAAAAAGAAAATAGTTTGAGATGAGAAATACAAATATGCATGCAATGATTGGATGAAAGTCTCCCCCTTTGACTAAGTCATGAAAGGCTCTCTCTCCCTTAATGGCACAACATGAATGCTAAATGCAGTATACATGCAGATTTCCCTTAGAACAACCCATTCTCCCCCTGAATGTATAACTCCCCCTGAATTGTTTCTCCTCCTTTGAGAAAGGAATATGGACGAATGAAACACATCTTCTCTTATGACATAATCAAAAGGTAGAGAAGATAGGAGGGAAAGAACATGAATAAGGTAAGGGGTCACTACACAACAGCTGAAGCATTGGTTCATAAAGTGAGCATGATTATAAACAACTGTTAAAGCATAAGAATCAGCAATATACAGTCTTGAAAGAATTTAGGTTTGACAGTGATAAAGATAGAGTAAAGCAGCTGACCACTGAAAAAGAGTTATAGACTCCATTTATAGCAATGAATCTAGGGCACATGGTTTTAATAGATAAGTCAGAAACAAAACCCTTTGTGATTAAACATGGAAGTTCAAGAAAGGCAACTTGAATATGTATTGAGAAAAACAATTTACACTCATTGACTTTTGATTTCAAAGGGTTACAGCAGTTTATTTTTCACCTTTTAATTTTCAGAAACTGAACTAAGTGAATAGACCAGTGGCATTTATGCTGTTGACATTAGGTGTACACCTTGATTAGAGGCAGGTACCCCCAGTTACTAGGCATAAACTACTAGATCTATTTCAGATCAAGACCTACAAGGAACAATTTTCACCTTTGACATTAAGAGTACACCTTGATCAGAGGCCAGTACCCCAGTTACTTGGTGAAAACTCCCCCTATAGATTTGACCCTATGAACAGAGATAGCCTGAAGCACTTCATGACTTATGAATTCTCCTGCTTCCTTGAAGGAGATCACAGTTTCTCAGTGCAATTCAGCCATTGCTCTATCACTGTGTTCAGTTCTTTACCTTGATGATCTTATTTACTGCTGCCCTGATTTCTTTTCGAGTAATTGTTTAAAAACAGTACACACTCTTATTCACATTTTCTAGACATTTCCAGTTTAACACGTTCAGGCATTAAAAAAGAACTTTTCTATTCTAACCATGAGACAGAGATTAAGAACTATAAAAGTTTTCTTTTATCTCAAGTTCTGAAGTGTAGACACTTAACTCTTCAATTTATAAAGGTTAAACCTTTAGCTCCTTTTAATTTGCAAGTGTGATTCTTATAAATGAAAAATTACAATAACCACAGCTCAATATACTAAACTAGAAGGTGATAGGGAAATGATAGCAATAGGCATTAAGGTCCAAGAGCATTTGATGTCAAAGAATATGAATGAATTGAGTGGGGACGAAGAGAAGTGAAAAGGATTTAATGTATTGAACTGAACTCTCAGCTCCCCCTGACACCAAGATGCAACAATTATGCTATGCAATGAATCATTTCTTTTCAGATTTTTCAACTTTGATGATATGCAGTATAAAGCAGTCCTATATGCATTGAACTACTTCCTTGATAGTCATGCAAATGATATATGCAGACATTAGACACATGCATCGACTATATCACTAAATGAACCATTCAAACTCAGTGCAACACATGAATAAGCTCGGTGCAAAATGCGTACATGCACAAACATGTGAGAAGCATACTCGATGCAATATATGAACAACCATGAACATGGGTTTAAGTAAACTCGGTGCAGGGTATGCATCGACTACAAAAATGGTTGTGTAGTGCATCTAGCATCTTATGTACACAGTGCAATAAATGGCAAGAGAAGAGCATTAAATTTGTGCAGAATTAAATTCAGTAGCTGAGTCTGGAATGCAGACTGATCAGTTAGACAAGAAGAGAACATCATAAATCAAACAAACAAATCAACATGAAATTCACCCTTTTTGACTCACAATTTCAGATGATGAGATTTGAACACAGAGTTTTGGAACTGACCTGAATGGTGCAATCATGGGGTTTTCATTCTTGAGTGCCTTGGTTAATTCAACCCCTTTTATTTCTCTCACCAAGGCACACCTGCAAGTTATCAAACTATTTTGCACAAATAGGCACCCAAGATGTCTTGGGTCCTGACATGACAGTGACATATCTAGCAGGTATGGTAGCCAATTTCTGTGCATGAAGGTCATCAATTCTCATCACATGGTAATCATTCATTGAATGACCTATCTGACCACAGTAGTGGCATGATGCAGCAGTTCTGAAATTTATTTTGTGCACATTCCTATGAGCAGGAGTTCTAAGTGCATATGCATGAAAATTTTTGTTAACAAAATTAAAATTCTGTTTACCAAAACCAGTCTGATTTTGATATCCTGCCACCCAACATGTTGCAGCCCTGTGGCCATATTTTTCACATTTGAAACATGCAATGGATTTTTCTTTAAAAATAGATTTGTTTCTATCAGCATCATAATGGCCTGATTTACAGTTGCCATTTAAACCTCGTGCATTCCAGCACTGAGTAGCAGTGTGTCCAAACTTCCTACAGCGAAAGCAATTAAAATTCTTTTTCCAAGAAACATAATTTCTAGCATGAGTTTTCTGTTTAACAGCATTTAGGTCATCAATTCTCATTAAGTTGCATTCATGCATAAGATGACCAAGTCTGTGACAGTAAAAATATTTAACATTCTTTTTAACAGCAGATGAATTGGCTTGAAATTTTTCAGCATTCAAATTATTTCTTCTCTTTTTATTTTTCACATTTTCATTTCGAGTTTGAACCTTTGTAGCAGCAGCTTCTTTCAGTGATTGATTTGAGGGACCAGCTACTTTAGAACTCGGCACAAATGTGGTGTATAACTGGTTTCTAATAACATTCTTAACTCCAGAGCCATTATCAACCCTTTCACTTTGATTACTCACTTCATCTTCAAGAATTATTTTCATTTTCCCTTTATCCTTAACTGCTTAGATGAAGTCTTCTTCAATTCAAGGATTTCATTTTTAAGGAGACAATAAGACTTTCTGAATCAGCTTTCTCCTTTTCATAAACAATCAGTATTTCTTTTAGTCTTTCAAATTCACCTTCCAGAGAATGAGTCACTGACCTATCTCTTTCTATTGCAAGCCATTTTTCACCCATAATGATATTTAAGACCATGAGTTTTTTATTTTGCTCCTTCAATCTTTCATTTTCTGCTTTCAGAGATTCCTGATTTTCACTATTTAACAAGCAGATTTGTTCCTTATATGTCTGAATATCAGACAAGCATGCATCATAAGATTGTTTCAATTTTCACATGAAGCTTTTGAACTCTCCTGATCAAATTTCTTTTTCAACCTTTTATTCTCATATTTTAATTTTCTACATCTCTCATAGAGTTCCTCATTCATATCCCATAAATCATCAACTGAAATTTCTTCGGATTCAGAGCTTACCTTAGATGCAGTTTCCTCATGATCATTTCTCCGGTCAGCCATCATGCAAGTATCATCTTGTTGGTTATGCGCAGAAATGACTCTATCATATATCTCTTTTCCAGATGTACATCCTGCGACAAGAAAAGTCAGATTGTCATTAACTGAGGCTTTTAGAATGTTTAGGACCATACTATTTTCATTATTTTTCACTTTCTCCTTATGCGACCATTTGGTATGATCCTGCGGGAGCTTATGTGGGCCTTTTGAAATGAGACTCCACAAATTTGGATCAATTGAGTCTATGTAAACACATAGGCCGCCTAACCATGATGTCAAATTAGAACCATCAAAGACAGGAAGTGGAGCCATCGAGAGATGAAAAATGCACCGAAACTAGATGAGTAAAGCAAGGCACTAAGTCAGTGAAGCAGAACACGAGCTCAAGCAACCCACTCTGAAATGCACCACGAAAGATGCAGGATCTGCTGCGGATTGTTAGATCCTATGCACAGCAACCCGCTCTGATACCAATTGTTGGGTTCGGTGCGTTGGATTCAGAGGGGGGTGAATGAATCAACCCTTTAAAATTTTTGCTCAATTAAAAATCTAGAACGCTAACTAGACAATCTGAAGAACTAATCAAATCTCTTTTGAACCAATGTGCAAATATGTAAAGCGCGCCTAAACATTCATCTAGCGGAATCAGATAAGAAATCAAACCAATGTACAGAGGATTTTTAGGTGGTTCAGTCCTCCAGACCTACGTCCACCCCACACTCAAACCCGAGTGTGGATTCCACTGACTAACAGCTTGAACCGCTGGGCCTCACAACTTACCTACAACCACTGAGCATCACAACTTACTTCAGCTGGGCAATACAGCTTAGCCATCCGCTGACTCACAGCTTGACCGCTGAGCATTACAGCTTTGCCAACCGCTGGGGACTACAGCTTAACCCGTCCAGTGGAATCCTCCACTGCAAATGCTGAGCAACACAGCTTGCTCTACTGACAAACAGCTTGAAGAAAAGTTTAAAAGAAAAACAAGATGGGAAACAAAACAGTAACAGAAAGCTGTATACGATAAAGCACAAAATAGCTCTCAAGGAGCAAGTTGGTCTGGATCTGATCCAAGAGCCAACAGATAGCACCACTTCAACGTATTCTTCTCTTCTTCTTCTTCTTCACGAGCTCTCTCTCTCTCTCTCTCTCTTCATTCTCCTCTTTCTTCTTCTGCTTCTCTTTTTCTTCTCATTGGATCGTGCAGGCTCTAATTCACTCTCTGCTTCTGCCCCTTCTGCTTCGATCACGATCAGTCTTCTCCAGATGGAGAAGTCCTTGTTGACACCTAGAAAATGAACAAGGGTGAAAACATAATTGAAAAGAGGGTCGGACCAACAGTGAAAGACCAATGATGAAGCTCATCAACTGTCTGCTCGGCTGAAGCGCTTGTCGGCAAAGCTGATGCCCGGTGCCAATGTTACTCAGACGGCAGCACTGATAAAGCAGCAGTCACTCGACTGATGAGACCTTCCAGCCTTTTAATGAGAGCTGTACTACCGTTTCGCCCAAGAATCCACGGATGATATGTCAGGGCAAGTCAGATGTCGGCTTACTGACAGATGTAATATGAGATGAAGATGAAGTCGGTACCGGCAGATGAAGATGGCAAAGGCTTTACAAAGTCAGAACAGAAGAAGAATGGTCTCTACAGATTGTACTCCCGGCAGAAGTCTTTCCGGACTAAAGCTGATGCCCGAGCTCGTCACCATTCAAGTGACGATATCGATAAGATAACACCCGGTCTTGTCATCGTTCAGATGGCAATTCTGATGAAACCCCTGTCTACGGACTGATGAAACCCTTGTCTACGGACTGATGAAACCCCTGTCTACGGACCGATGAAATCCCGATCTACGGACTGATGAAATCCCGATCTACGGACTGATGAAAACCATAATGATGATCTCGATACAAGATATGTCGTCAATGAAAGGCCCTTTCGGGTGATGATGTCCTTGAAAGACCCAAATGGGTATGTGAAAGTGGCTAAAAAGCTTTAATTGGGCCTGCAAAGGATGGCGCCGAGAGCCACTTGCCGAAGCCCAAAGAGGGCGCCGAGATCCCGGTCAAATGCGCGCCGGGAAGCTCCATTTGGGGGCGCCGTGATGCTGCTGCTGAGAAGAGGAGAGGTGGCTATAAAAGCCCCCTCCCTTCGAACAGATAAGAGGGGAGACGGGAGACAGAAAAAGAGAAGAATAGACGAAAGAGATAGAAGGAGAATAGAAAGAAGAAGAAGAGAAAAAGAAGCCAGAAAAGATAGAATAGAGAGGGAGTCCTGCCAAGAGAGAGTCCCCCTCGGCTGAGAGAAGAGAGGAAGCAGAAGAGAAGAAGCAGAAGAAAAGAAGAAGAAGAGGGGCTCCAGGTGGGCTGCTAGGGGGAGGGAGAGGAGTCAATGCTCCGCCCTCCCCATCCTGTCTTTTCTTTTCTACTGATGCAATTTACTGGGCTTTTGTCTTGATTTATCGAAGGTAGCCGGCCAGTTCCGGTCTCAATCTCTACCTTTCTGCTTTGCACTTCTATTTCACATCGATGTAAGGCTTTGATGCGATGCAATGAAATGTCAACGATTGCCCATTTGGGGATCTATTGATTCAGATGTTTGTTCTCCTTTAATCGAAATGCCTGCTCTCCGCTTATCTTTATATGTTCATCGTTTATGCAAAAATATTTAATAGTTCATATGAATCTTTGCTTTAGAGGCATGGAAACCGGGCCCCTCCTTGTGCTGTTCAGGGACCAGAGACATCAATCTCTTGGTCCCCTGAACCACTGGCTATACGAGGGTATATCGATTCCTTGGATCGCTGCTATTCCGTGGATGCCAGTGAATGACTATCTCGATCTCTCGACCCTCCATCCTAAATTCTTGGATGATTAGGGTCTGGAGTTCAATGCCAAAGGTTCCTCAGCCACCGGGTTTCAGATGCCATTGGGTTCGTCCAGGGGATCAGAGACAGTCATCTCTTGATCCCCAGACGGCCGGCGGCAGAAATAAAACCAAGTCTTCAGAAATCCAGGCGATGGTCTTATTCCCTATCAATCCTGCCCTCCAGATCCCCCCTTGGCCCTTTCTCAGGGAAATATCCATGAAATCCCCCTTCCTATACTTCAAATTCAACTTCAATCGCAGCCAGAAAACTCAGAAATCCCAGAAGCAGAGCATCGTATGAACTCTGTAAACCCTGAAACCCCGCAGCGATTTCACCTTCTCGGCGTGCACATTTCCCCGCCGAGAACTATCCAGCAGAGAGGTCTCCCTCTTCAGCTAAACGACAAACAAGCCATTCCAACCCTTTTTACGTGAGTCCCTGTGCAAGACTCCCGGCGCCAGACTCCCGGCGCGGCCAGGAGCGCGCCGGGAAGCCCTACGCCGAGACCCCTTCCCCTATAGGCCAAGGCAAACCCCTCATGCAAGCTTGACTCGGCGCCACCTTCTCGGCGCGGTCATGAGCGCGCCGGGAAGCCGCCGCCGAGAAGCCCCCTTCTTGGCCAATAAAGCCATGCCGAGACCCTCCTTTTGGCCAATTAAAACCATGCCGAGATGCCCCCTTCTTGGCCAATAAAGCCATGCCGAGAAGCCTCCTTTTGGCCAACCAAAACCGTGCCGAGAGCCCCTCCTTCTTCGGCCGATGAACCCAGTCAGAGGCCCTCTTCTACACTGACATCCTTCAATCTTCGGTCTCCATACACACATGCCCCGGGGATGTTCATAGATCGTCATGAATGCCTTGAGAAGACATAGTAATGGGGAAGGCCTCCCCTACAGTCTTCATTCCCGATCCAGATTTCACCCTCATGAACCCAAAGGGCCATGTCATTACATGAGTCCCGAGGGATTTCAAGGGGATATTAAACAATGGAATAAAGGTAAGCGATGTCCCGGGGCCCGATGCCCATCCTCGTTCGGTTGTCATCCCGACACTCCGTGGATGATGACCTATCCTCTCTTGGCATAATCCAAGTTGAGGGGACATGCTGCCGAAATTTACACATACCTTGCCAGGTAGCTGTGATGTCCTACCTCTCAACCCCGTTGGCCCACGGAGCTATGTCCCTACATGCTCTCCGATGGTCCTTTGAAGGGGGGATATAGATGCAACATCGCGTACGCACGGGGCGCGTCATGTCATGCCGGTGCTTACTCGGATTCTGGGTCAGTTATGCCCGATCTTTTACGGATCCCACCCTGCCACTGCATGGGTGGTTCCCTATTCCCCA
Source organism: Amorphophallus konjac (assembly GCA_022559845.1). NCBI lineage: Eukaryota > Viridiplantae > Streptophyta > Magnoliopsida > Alismatales > Araceae > Amorphophallus > Amorphophallus konjac. The sequence continues at coordinate 360,064,530 of CM040123.1, forward strand.
CTCGACATGGTCCAAGATGGTGGGAATATGCCGTCGGTTTTATCCTGAAAATAACCAACCCCTGCTCCGTCCAATCCATTTGACGTCTTGCCAGTGAACGACTTCCGTCTCTTTTGAGCATGTGGCGTTACCTCTGTCATCCTCCTACTTTTAGCGTTTAATCAAGGGTTGTCCTCCTTAGGGAGGACGTAATTAACGTCATAGCGTTTTTGGTATGACGGACTTCGGATCCTGACTCGGACTTCACAATCGACTGACCATGTCAGATCGAGCGCACAATAAAATTGTCACCCCGGTGACTGGCACGCCAGTAAATAAATAAATCAATAAATAAATAAAATAAACCAAAATAAAATAAATGTGTCGAACAAGTCTGGCACGCCCGGTGGGACCAAGTCTCCCTTCATCTTTACGCTAAAGTAGTAGGCCCGGCGGGCCCCCCTGAAACTTCTGATTCTGTGTACTTTCCTTATTTCCAAGAATCTACAATGACAGCCGGAATCATGTCCGTTTGCTTCGACCAGCAGCCAATTGACATGCATGTGCGCGAAGGCTACCTGGCGGTACCCCTCGCATTCGGATCACTGCCGCCTGCTGTTGGGCTGCCCAACTGCTTGGGCGTCGTCTTCACTGACCTTCTACAGGTCGATGACAATGAGCAAGGCACTGCTGCAAGTGCCCCGGTGAAGATCACTGACCAGAAGAATATCGTACCAGAAAAGACGGCCCCCACGGCCGTCGCCTGCTATGTCCATCACGTCCAAAAAAGGGACGTGGTCCCCGCTGCTGCTCAGAAGGGGAGAAGAACCAACCGGAGGAGCCGGTATGTTGCTGTTGACCGCCGTCTTTCCAACTCCGGAAAGACAATGATGATCGGTGGTGTCCGGGCAAACATGAACGGTTGCCCAAGGGCGGTCAAGCCGGACGTGATCGTCCCGATGGTGCCCACTGCCAACAGATTCCAAACTCTGACCACCAGGCAGGCCAATTGGGAGGCTAATGAAAAGAAGCCGCTGGCGCCCAAGCCAGCAAAATACAAATAGGTCTGGCGGCCGAAGAAGATCCAAAGCTGGGCCCCAGCTCAGGATAGGGAGAACCTTACTGATGTCACTATTGCCCGCCTCAGAGCAGGGGGCAGAAGGGAAGTGAAGAAAGATGAAAGAAATGCTACTACTGTCTACCCCAGGACCCGGGGGAGGAGAGATGAGGTTGAGGGTCAGGAAAGAAATATGACTGCTGTTCGTCCCATGATGAGGGGCAGAAGATACCAGACAAGAGAAAACTTCACTACTACCCATCCCATGGCCAAGGGCAAGAGATGGGAAGAGAAGATCTACAATGCTGCTGCCGACCGTTGCCAAGTTGGCAATATGAGAAGAAGTGAACCAATCACTGTGGTTACTGCAAGAAAATCAAGAGCTTGTGCCGGACAGGCTGATATCTGTAGATACTCCAAAACCGAGCATTTGAATGCTCAGGTGGCAAGACTGGCTTATCAGCAAAAGAGCCAGGACAGATTGATACTCCAACCTGAGCCACAGAGGCACAATTCTGAAGAGATGAAGCAGATAGTCCAAGACTACTTCCACTACCTGGGGAGCTCTGCCCTCGGTCAACAAAGACTATCCCGTGCCTTGGGCACCAGAGGTGAAGAAAAAGAAGAAACACTTCAGGAAACGATAATCGGAGCCTCTTCCTCCGATTCAAACCACTATGAAGAAGGCCTCAAGCCCGGATATGATAAAGAAGACCTGTACCGGGAAGAAGCCAAAGAAAGAATATCGGTCTTTGACCGGCTCAGATATCCTGACCAGGTGAAAAGAAAGGTCTACAGGCGGAAGGGAAAAATGCAAATCTTCGCCTGCAACATGGCTGGACTCGCCAGGGGGCAAGATATACTACCAACTCAGCCAAATGAACTGCTCAGGTTGGCTACTAGACCTGGTCCTGTCACAAGAAGAAGCCAGGCCGCAAAAGATAAAATGAAGAAATATGATGAAGCCCGCAAGATCACCACTATGACAGTCAATGTGGTGACGGCACAGGATGAAGACAATCCCTTTGTTGATGATGCCGAAGGGACTTCTGAAGATATGCAAATCCCATCAACCTTGGATCCCATGATCCAGATGATGTTCAGGAGATATCAGCAGGAGATCAGTGCTCTCCGAAGACAGCTCAATGAGAGACATGAAGCTACATCAGTCTCAAAGCAAGCTGAACCTGCGGGGCAAACATCCAGCTCAGCAGAGACGGCTATCCCAGCTAACCCTCTCCTAGCTGATAAGGGCAAGACACCGAGCCTACCTGTTCCACAGCAAACAGCAGCTCAGCCCTCTGTGTCTCAGACACAGCCTACCGTGCCTATCTTGCGCGCCACTGTGATGACAACTCCTCACAGCCAGCAACAAGCTCACTTCTTCCCAGAAGAGATAGATCCAGCTGTAGCCCACAAGCAGATGATTGAAAGAATTGTGGAAATGAAGCTGTCAGAAAAGACTGGTGGTGATGCGGGTACTTATGATGTGTACAAGGTACCCTATCCTCCCCAGTATGCTGCCAAGAAACTACCCCCAGGCGTCAGTAAGCCGCCGAAGTTTGAGAAATTTAATGGCCAAGGCTCCCCTAGGGAGCATATAGCCTACTACACTACAATCATGGGCGACCTAGCAGTCGATGAAGCTTATCTGCTCAAGTTCTTTGGCTCATCCCTCACTGGGTTGGCCTTTGAATGGTACTCAAGCTTGCCAGCTGGGTCAGTGGTTGATTGGCCTGATATGCAGAGAAAATTCCGCGACAGATTTCATGTCACGGAAAGGGAAATCACGATAGCAGAGCTATATGCAACCAAGCAGAAACAAGATGAAACTGCACTGGACTACATCAAAAGATGGAGGAACTTAGCCATGAGATGCCGAAGGCCTCCTCATCAAGAAGATGCGGTGCAGATATGCAAGCAGAGCCTCAGGAGGGAAGTGCTAGAAAAGATGATCGGTGCAGATGTCAGAATATTTGACCGGCTGAATAATATAGTGGCGGAAGTCGAGACGTTCTTGTCCAAACGTCCTACCGCCAATGTTCTCACTATGCCGAAGGGAAAATCCAATGAACGACGGCCATCACACTCTGAGGCCAACACCGTCGATTTCAGAACCTTCGAGCAACAGAAGGGGAAGAAAGGGGCAGATGAAGCTCCCCCGTTGGCAGATACAGCAGAAAGAAAAGATAAAGTCTCTCTGAGAGACAAGATGAGAAAAGCATATTCCTTCCCAAAAGATAAGACGGCCGCACTGTTCAACTGGGCATACAAGTTCAATAAGGTAACATTGCCTGAACCCAAAAGACCAGCAGATGCAGCAAAGAAAGATGATCCGCTGTTCTGTCCATTTCACCATGCGCTGGGGCACGCAATTGAAGATTGTTATGTCTTCAAAGATATCATGGAAGGAATGGTCAAGAAAGGTGAGCTGCAGCTGGGAGATTACCAGGTAAAGTAGCCCCATCCACATGAGCCTCCACCCTGGAGAGTGGCTGCCAATATGATCTCAGTCTACCAACAGTTGCCCAAGGAAGCCGTTGAAGAATGCACCAAGCATACCTATGAAGCTTGCTTCCTCACCCCATAGAAGGATCAGGAAGGATGGCAGATGATACCCATAAAAAGCAGAAAGAAGACTCCTGCAGCCAGTACCTGCGGAGCAGCTATCCGGGGTGTTCCCCCAAGGCCCGAGCCGCCTCCAATAAAGCCAATATGGCATACAGCTGAGACCGGACCAGTCATCCGGATCCCTACTCACAACCGGAGGAGACAAACTCCCCTCCCTATGCATAAAGAGGTAAGCCCTGCAGCCAGGCGTCTGCAGCAATATATTGATGAGCTTGATGAGTACGAACAGAAGAAGCCCGAGCATCTGCTGATGAAAGACTGTATACTCTGGGAACAGTTCGAAGAATTGAAAATCAAAGAACAGCCAGAGGCAGAACAAGAAAAAGCTGAGAATGAACCCTTCTGGGGGCAGGAGCCAGCAAAGCCAAATTCCCAAAAGAAGAAGAAACGGCCCAAATCCAAGAAAGGAAAGAAGGTCACGACAGTACAATGTAACACTCTGTCAGTACTCTTTTCCTTGCTCGGGGAGGATGATGAGCCGGAAGCATCCAACGCTCCGCTAGAAGCTAACCATGCCGAAGCCTCTACCTCGGCCCATGCAACACGTTCTGGGAGAAGATGGGGGCGCCCACCACCAGCCAACCATAATATCATGTTCAGAGGGGAGCAACCCTATCAAATCCCGGAACCAGAGATACGAGGTGTCTAGGTTCCTCCCCCTGCCAGTCTGTACCAGGACAAAAAGAAGGCAGATGAAGCCCCTTCATTCCTGGAGTTCCTGTCCAGCTTAGAAAATGAGCAACCGGCTCATACTGCTCCAGATAAAAGCAATAAATGCCAGCAGACAGCGGCTGGAAAGCAGAAACAGCATGAGGAAAATGAAGAAGGTAACCCTCTAGGAAAACCAGGGGCAGTCGCTACAGAAGAAGCCTTCCGGGAGACCGATGAAGAAGATAAAATTGGGACTGGGCAGCAAAGGCCACAGGCACCACATGAACCTCCAAGACCCCGATGGGCAGAGGAGATGAGACTGTCTAATGTCCGGGTGGGCAGTCGAGTCATGAAAATGCTGAAGAAGCTCCCTACCAGATTCTCCATCTGGGAAATTCTCTCTCTGAGTGAAGAAGCTCGCCAAGCAATTGTGGATGCACTGCAGTCCCCGGCACAATGTGAAGCACTCCTGGCAGAAGTGAATGCTGGGCCATCGGTCACCTTCACGGAAGATGATATGCTAATCCCAAATGTCGGTCATAACAGACCGCTGTATATGAGGGGCTCCCTGAACTGTCAGTCGCTAAGCAGGATACTGATAGATCCCGGGGCTGCTGTAAATATTCTCCCGTATCGCATCTATCAGAAATACTACTTTGACCTGCAGCTTACCAAGGTCAGAGATATGAAGATTGCGGGGTTCAATCAGAAATGTGAAACACCTCTGGGGGTGGCTGATTTCAACCTCACACTGGGCGACCTCACTACCGTGGTACGATTCTATGTAATCGACTCCAACACCACGTATAAGGCCCTGCTGGGAAGACCGTGGCTGCACGAATATCAGATAGTGCCATCCACGCTACACCAATGCATAAAATACTGCCATGAAGGAAAAGAAGAAAGGGTGTTTGCAGACCTACATCCCTTCGAAGTGTTCGAGTGCCATATGCTCGATGCATCCTACTACACCGAGGTGTCACAAAGGGATAAAGAAAAAGAAGCTGTGGTCAGCCAGGAAAAGCCGGCGACAAAGACAAGAAATTGGTCTCCGCCGCCGCCAAAGGGCTACATCAAAAAGCATGGGGTATCTCACATCTCTTATGCTGGTGATTTTGCTTGGATCACTCCTCCTGGCATACACCCAGATGATACTGAAGAAAAGATGAAAGAAAAATACACACAGGTGGAAGTTCCTCAGGGTCTAGTCAAGCCCATAGCCAGCATAGAATACCAGACGGTGCTGCCACTGAAGACTACAAAAATCCCTCGCTTCTGCGAACCTCCTATCATATTCTACACCGGGGGGCAGTCGAAGAAGACGATCAAGATTGCATGGTCCCTGAAGAAGCCGCAAACCGGATGGTGCCAATTACAGGCCTGGAGTACACTACCCAACGGGTTTCGCAAATGTTCTCCAAGATGCAAATGCCTTTAATACAATCTGCAGCCCAGAAGAAAGCATTCAAGGAGCTATGGGATCCACCTCGAGATAATAAAGAACTGAGGAAGATCACACAGCACCCGGGACTGGGCTATACCCTGCAAGAATACTATGAAGCTGAGGTAGATGTCATCTCTACCTTCTACCAGCATGAAGATTCCCCTGGGATGGACTATGACCAATACCCTTCGGAAGATGAAGAAATCATTTATCAGTCCGTAGTGGACAATGAAATCCCAGACAATCTGCCAGGGGTGGGGATACCTGACGAGACAAAGAGAGATTGGTACTGGGAAGATCTATCTTGCAAGGAGGATCTGTTCCAGGATGAAGCGAAATTTGACACGGGAACCCCGGATGAAGATCAAGTAGCCAGAGAGCTGCAAGAGTGCCTGGAGTTTGGGCGCATTCTAGAAGAATTCCGAGCTCTACATAATGATGACCTCTCAGGGGAGCCCACATCAGAAGAGCCTCTAAGCACGGAAGATTCCACTTCGAAGTTTTCCGCTGAGCCAGTCACGTCCTCGGGGCAGACTGAACAGAATCCGGCCGTATTGGCCTTACACGATGCACCAGCATCTGCTGATGACCAATCTGATGAAACAGAAAATCATGAGAGCGAAGAAGATTATATCCCGGGAGGCTTTATTGATTTGCAAGAAGCCCCACCCGAAGTTGAAGACGGAGGCCAAGCCACCGTCGATGAGCTGATAGAAGTGAATCTGGGGTCAGCAGATGAGCCAAGGCCTACATTCCTCAGTGCACTGCTGGAGCCAGCTGTCAAAGAACAGTATATTCAGTTTTTGAAAGAATTTTCGAGACTGCTTCGCATGGACATATGATGAAATGCCAGGACTGAGTTCCGATGTGGCACAGCACCGATTGGCGATAAACCCAGAGGCAAGCCCTGTGAAGCAGCCTTCCAGGAGAATGCGTCCCGAACTAATAAATCAGATTAACAAAGAGGTTGACAAGCTGATTGATGTAGGCTTTGTTGAAGAGAACCAGTATACTACGTGGCTGGCCAATATAGTGCCCGTGAAGAAGAAAAATGGGCAGATCAGAATATGTGTGGATTTCAGGGACCTGAATAAGGCTTGCCCGAAAGATGGTTTCCCAGTGCCAATCACTGAAGTAATGATCGATGCAACCACTGGCCATGAAGCTCTGTCATTCATGGATGGGTCATCCGGATACAACCAGATCTGGATTGCTGAAGAAGACAGAGTGCACACTGCATTCCGCACCCCGAAGGGGATATTTCACTACAAAAGGATGCCGTTCGGCCTCAAGAATGCCGGCGCTACTTATCAAAGAGCTATGACAAAGATCTTTGATGATTTGCTCTTCAAGAAAGTGGAGTGCTACATCGATGACCTGGTGGTGAAAACCAGCAGAAGAGAAGATCATCTGCAAGATCTGAGGATAGTGTTCCAGAGGCTGCGCAAATATGAACTCAAGATGAATCCTATGAAATGTGCCTTCGGCGTGTCCAGTGGAAAATTCCTTGGGTTCATTGTCCGTCATAGGGGCATTGAGATCGACCCATCCAAGATTAAAGCTATCCAGGAGCTCCCCCACCAAGGAATCTCCACGAGCTGAGATCTCTACAAGGGCGCTTGGCCTACATCCGACGATTCATATCAAATCTGTCAGGGAGATGCCACCCTTTTCACAAGCTCATGATGAAAGATGTACCGTTCCTCTGGGACGATGGCTGTCAGGAAGCCTTTGAGAAGCTGAAAGAATATCTCAAGACCCCTCCAGTGCTGGGGGCACCTATTAAGGGCAGACCCCTGATACTGTACATTGCAGCCACACACTGCTCCCTGGGGGCAATGCTAGCACAGATAAATGAAGAAGGCAAAGAGCAGGCTCTATACTACCTGAGTCGGAGGCTGATTAGAACTGAAGAAAGCTACACCTATATAGAAAAGACATGCTTGGCACTAGTCTTTGCCGTTAAAAAGCTCCGGCACTATATGCTATCACATGAAATCAGATTGATATCTGCAGCAGATCCGCTCAAATACATATTGACCCAGCCAGTACTGAAAGGCCGGTTGGGCAAATGGGCAGTAATTCTGATGGAATTCGATATCACATATATACCCCAGAGGGCAATAAAAGGACAGGCCGTGGCTGATTTCTTCGCAGAGCACCCTGTGCCAGAGAATGATATGTTGGGGACTGAGTTACCCGATGATGAAACATTAGAAGCCTGCCAGGCTCAGTCAACTATGTGGCAGCTATTCTTTGATGGAGCATCTAGAACAGAGACGGACTCCGATGAAAAGACCAGAATACGGGCCGGAGTCGGTATCGTGCTGAGATCACCAGAGGGGGAGGTTGTGCATACTTCCTGTTCTATAAACAAGCCCTGCACTAATAATGAAGCCGAGTATGAAGCTCTGATAATCGGGTTGCACATCAGCCTCAACATGGGCATCCAGATGCTTTAGGTATTCGGGGATTCAATGTTGATAATAAAGCAAATCCAAGGGGAGTTCGAAGTGCGAAAGCCGGAGTTGAACCCCTACCACCAAAAAGCTGTGCGCCTCATGGCGAAATTCTATCATATTGAGCTCAAGCATGTGGGCCGTGCACATAATGCCCAGGCTGATGCGTTGGCAAAGCTAGCCAGCTCAATAGCAGTCCCACCAGATGAGACACTGAACATTGTTGTTATAAACCGGCGGCAAGTCCCCAGCATGCTAGAAGGCTGCCCCGAAGAAAATGAAGTCACCACGATCAGTACAGAACAAGCATCTGATTGGAGACAACACCTGCTACAATGGTTTTCACACCAACAGCTGCCGCAGAAAAGAGAAGAAAAGATGAAACTTCTAAGGATCAAAGATTCTTATGAATTCAGAAATGGAACTCTGTTCCGAATAATGGCAGATGCACGCAAGAAGATTTTGCTCCGCTGTCTGTCTACTGAGGAAGCTTGGCAAGCAATGAAAGAAATACATGCTGGGACGGCAGGTGCTCATCAAGCTGGCCCTAAGATGAAGATAGAAATCAAGAAGCTGGGCTACTATTGGCCCACTATGTTTGAAGACTGTTGCAAGTTTGCAAAGTCATGCCAGAAATGTCAGGAGCATGCTGTTGTGCCTAGAAGGCCCCCTGCCGTTCTGCACCCTACAGTCCCTAGCTGGCCGTTTGCACAATGGGGAACTGATGTAGTCGGCCCACTACCGACCTCCTCGGCCGGACATAAGTACATACTGGCAATAACAGATTACTTCTCCCGATGGGCGGAAGCTATAGCATTACGAGAAGTGACTGGTGAGCTGGTTGCCAGATTCATCAAGCAGAACATTATCTTCCGGTTTGGGATCCCCAGCCGGATAATATCTGATAATGGAAGTCATTTCAGAAATCAAAAGATCTATCGGCTTGCCGAGAAGTATAAGATCGAATGGAGGACTTCCACTCCTTACAATCCACAGGCAAATGGATTGGCAGAAGCCTTCAACAAAACTTTATGCACCTTGTTGGCTAAAGTCGTCAGTTCTAATAAGAAGGACTGGGAAGAAAAGATGTATGAAGCTCTGTGGGCATACCGCACTGTCTCAAGACACCTACAGGGTGCTCGCCATACTCACTGGTATACGGCTCAGAGGCAGTAGTTCCATTAGAGCTGGAAGTCCCGTCACTCAGAGTGGCAGTCCAATATGACCTGGCCCATGGCGAACAAACCAATGCAGAAAGAAGATTACAAGAATTGGCTGAATTGGAAGGGAAGCGTCTCCAAGCTCAGAAGAATATCCAGATGTATCAGGCCCGCATGGCCACTGCATTCAACAAACTCGTAAAAGGACGAGAATTTAAGAAAGGTGACCTTGTCATGGTCAAGAAAAGAGAAGTCATGGCGTCCAACCCAAAAGGAAAGCTAAATCCTAATTGGGAAGGTCCTTATGTGATATATAGGGTCTACGAAGGAGGGGCCTACATGGTTGTTAACCATCGAGGGGAAATCCAATTCTCACCACTCAACGGTAGACACCTAAAGCTGTATCATGCTGCCCAACCAATATTCCCCGAGTAATCATCGGGCTAAAAGCTACCTCTTCCTTGGTCTAGCGGCACTCCGCCCTAACCAAGCTATCCTGTTCCTTGGTCTAGCGACACTCCGTCCTAACCGAGCTACCCTTTTCCTTGGTCTAGCGGCACTCCACCCTAACCAAGCTACCCTGGTCCTTGGTCTAGCGGCACTCCGCCCTAACCAAGCTATCCTGTTCCTTGGTCTAGCGACACTCCGTCCTAACCGAGCTACCCTCTTCCTTGGTCTAGCGGCACTCCGCCCTAACCGAGCTACCCTTCTCCCTTGGTCTAGCGACACTCCGTCCTAACCGAGCTACCCTCTTCCTTAGTCTAGCGGCACTCCGCCCTAACCGAGCTACCCTTCTCCCTTGGTCTAGCGACACTCTGTCCTAACCAAGCTACCCTTTTCCTTGGTCTAGCGACACTCTGTCCTAACCAAGCTACCCTTTTCCTTGGTCTAGCGGCGCTCCGCCCTAACCAAGCTACCCTTCTTCCTTGGTCTAGCGGCACTCCGCCCTAACCGAGCTACCCTTCTCCCTTGGTCTAGCGGCACTCCGCCCTAACCGAGCTACCCTTCTCCCTTGGTCTAGCGACACTCCGTCCTAACCGAGCTACCCTCTTCCTTGGTCTAGCGGCACTCCGCCCTAACCGAGCTACCCTTCTCCCTTGGTCTAGTGACACTCTGTCCTAACCAAGCTACCCTTTTCCTTGGTCTAGCGACACTCTGTCCTAACCAAGCTACCCTTTTCCTTGGTCTAGCGGCGCTCCGCCCTAACCAAGCTACCCTTCTTCCTTGGTCTAGTGGCACTCCGCCCTAACCGAGCTACCCTTCTCCCTTGGTCTAGTGGCACTCCGCCCTAACCGAGCTACCCTTTCCTTGGTCTAGCGGCACTCCGCCCTAACCAAGCTACCCTTTTCCTTGGTCTAGCGGCACTCCGCCCTAACCAAGCTACCCTTTTCCTTGGTCTAGCGACGCTCCGCCCTAACCGAGCTACCCTTCTCCCTTGGTCTAGTGGCACTCCGCCCTAACCGAGCTACCCTGCTCCCTTGGTCTAGTGGCACTCTGCCCTAACCGAGCTACCCTTTTCCTTGGTCTAGCGACACCCTGTCCTAACCAAGCTACCCTTTTCCTTGGTCTAGCGGCACTCCGTCCTAACCAAGCTAGCCTCTTCCTTGGTCTAGCGACACTCTGTCCTAACCAAGCTACCCTTTTCCTTGGTCTAGCGGCGCTCCGCCCTAACCGAGCTACCCTTCTCCCTTGGTCTAGTGGCACTCCGCCCTAACCGAGCTACCCTTTTCCTTGGTCTAGCGGCACTCCGCCCTAACCAAGCTACCCTTTTCCTTGGTCTAGCGGCGCTCCGCCCTAACCAAGCTACCCTTCTTCCTTGGTTTAGCGGCACTCCGCCCTAACTGAGCTACCCTTCTCCCCTGGTCTAGTGGCACTCCGCCCTAGCCAAGCCATCCCTCATCATGATCTAATGACAGTCCGACTTGTTACCCTCCCAAAAAGAGGGGAAGAGAGAATAAAAGAATGAAAATAAATAAGTAAAAATGGGGTTAAAAATAGAGATACCCCGCCAGTCTTGTTCAGGTTTTCTGAGCAAGAGCAAAAATGGCTAAAACCCAGCTGTGGTGAAAACCCAAAAGGGCACTGCAGGTAAAATCGGGTACCCCGCCACGTGAAAACCCGGAAGGGCGCGTGGGCAAAAGCAAGAGGGGGCTGGCTCCGGTGAAAACCCGAAAGGGCGCTTGGGCCAGTAATATGGTGATCCTAAAGGAAACCTCGCCTCCCGTCATAAACTTCTCGCTGATCGATTGGCACCTCACCCGATCAATGATGAAACCCTACCCAGTTTAGACCTTTCGTCTATTCTGATGAAACTTATAAAATCTTTGCATTGGTATAAACCCAATACCGATGATGAAACCAGCACTTGACCGATTAGGCGGACTGCCCGGTCAATGATGAAACCTATCCGGCTTAGACCTTACGTCTATCCCGATGAAACTTATAAAATCTTTGCATTGGTATAAACCCAATACCGATGATGAAACCAGCACTTGACCGATTAGGCGCACTGCCCGGTCAATGATGAAACCCATCCGGCTTAGACCTTACGTCTATCCCGATGAAACCTATGAAATCTTTGCATTGGTATAAACCCAATACCGAGGATGAAACCAGCTGTTGACCGATTAGGCGCACTGTCCGGTCAATGATGAAACCTATCCGGCTTAGACCTTACGTCTATCCCGATGAAACCTATGAAATCTTTGCATTGGTATAAACCCAATACCGATGATGAAACCAGCTGTTGACCGATTAGGCGCACTGCCCGGTCAATGATGAAACCTATCCGGCTTAGACCTTACGTCTATCCCGATGAAACCCATGAAACCTTTGCATTGGTATAAACCCAATACCCATGATGAAACCAGCTGTTGACCGATTAGGCGCACTGCCCGGTCAATGATGAAACCTATCCGGCTTAGACCTTACGTCTATCCCGATGAAACCCATGAAACCTTTGCATTGGTATAAACCCAATACCGATGATGAAACCTGCTGTTGATCGATTGGCACCCTGCCCGATCAACAATAAAACCAGCCAGTGTAGACCTTACGTCTATTCTGATGAGGTTCATAAGATCCTCGCATTGGTATAGACCCAATACCGATGATGAAACCCACCTTCGATCAATGGGCATCCTGCCCGATCGACAAAGAAACCCGTCCTATCAAATCCACATACCCCTTTACGTCCCGCCGTGATGAAACCCACCATTGGTCGATCGGCACCTTGCCCGATCAATGATAAAACCAGCCCAGTGTAGACCTTACGTCTACCCTGATGAAACCTATAAAATCCTTGCGTCGGTATATACCCAATACCGATGATAAGAACATGCACTAATGAAGCAGCACATCGCCTGATCCGTGCTGAAGTCCCAATTCAGGAAACATATGTATATATATAAAAAAAAATGGGGTTAAAAATAGAGATACCCCGCCAGACTTGTTCGGACATCCCGGATAAGGGCAAAAATGGCCAAAAACCCAGCTGTGGTGAAAACCCGAAAGGGCACTGCAGGCAAAATCGGGTACCCCGTCACGTGAAAACCCGAAAGGGCGCGTGGGCAAAAGCAAGAGGGGGCTGGCTCCGGTGAAAACCCGAAAGGGCACTTGGGTCAGTAATGTGGTAATTTAAAAAGTTCCATGCCAACCGGCACGCTATCTTTACCTCCCTTCTATTGATGAAGCCTTCCGTCGGTCAACTGGTTCCAAGCCCCACCGATGATAAAACCTTTCCAGGGTAGACCTTACGTCTGTCCTGGTGAAATCTAAATACCCTCTTTCAAACGTCCCACCGACGATGGAACCCATCACCATTTTGCTAAAGCCTATCCAGTTCAGACCTCACGTCTGTCCTGATAAAATCTACGCATTTCTTGGCAAAGTCCCACCTGCGATAAAACCTATTGGAATAGACCTTACGTCTGTCCTGATGAGACCTACACCTTTACACACTTCCCACCGTTGATCGATTGGCACCCTGCCCGATCAACGATGAAACCCTATCCAGTTTGGACCTTTCGTCTATTCTGATGAAACTTATAAAACCCTTTGCATCGATATCAACCCAATATCGATGATGAAATCAACCGTTGATCGATTGGCACCCTGCCCGATCAACGATGAAACCCTACCCAGTTTAGACCTTTCGTCTATTCTGATGAAACTTATAAAACCCTTTGCATCGATATCAACCCAATATCGATGATGAAATCAACCGTTGGTCGATTGGCACCCTGCCCGATCAATGATGAAACCCTACCCAGTTTAGACCTTTCGTCTATTCTGATGAAACTTATAAATCCTTTTGCATCGATACAAACCCAATATCGATGATGAAATCAACCGTTGATCGATTGGCACCTCGCCCGATCAATGATGAAACCCCATCCAGTTTGGACCTTTCGTCTATTCTGATGAAACTTATAAATCCCTTTGCTTGCATCGATATCAACCCAGTATCGATGATGAGACCAACTATTGATCGATTGGCATTTCGCCCGATCAATGATGAAACCCTATCCAGTTCAGACCCTACGTCTGTCTTGATGAAAACCACATATCCTTTAATTGTCCCACCTACTATAACCCCTACCCAGTCTAGACCTCGCGTCTATTCTGATGGAACCTCTCCTTTCACACTCCCGCAAATTGTCTCCTTTACGGCGCACATGGCCAGAAGGATTTTTGCTGCCACTCACAAAACCCGGTTTAAGCACCTCTTCGGATGCCGTCACGCGGTGGAGCGAGTCCCCCATCCTTTCTCTGAAGGGGTGGACGCTCTCCTGCCAAGTACGAGCCGTTCGCATGAGGGATTGTCAAAACCGCTACCCCACTTCCCAAAGTGATAAAACCATATGCAAAGTAAGATGGAGACGCTTGAAGCCAAGAGATTCCTTTCCAATAAAAAGGGAATACATGAAGGGCCCCGAGGGGACATTACATTACAGAAGAGAACGAAAAAAGGAGGGATAAACAATTCACGGCCGCCGGAATATATCTTCGAAGGCTAGAAGACCCACATAAGGGGCGGCTCCTAGCTCATGAAGGCGCGCTTCCTCCTCCTGAAGCCCAATGGACATGTCCTGAAGAGACATCACCCGTCCCTCCAGCGAGGCTACCTCCTCTTCAGACTGCGGCCGGATAAAGGAGAGTTGCTGCAGTTCGGCTCGAAGTCCAGAGAGTTCCATCTCCAATAGGGCTATCCGGTCCCGCACAGCTTCTTCCCGCTGAATAGCACCTTCTAGCTCAGCCCGGCGTCCATCAAGCATAAGTGTCAGCTTCCCCAACTCGGATTTGCATTCCGACCTCTGCAATTTCAGCGCCGTTAGCTTATCAACCATGGTCCGTGCTAAGAAATCCCTCCGATGCACGAATTTAAGCAAAAGCAAGACCCGCTGAGCCCATGTGTCCAGAGGGCAACCCATAGCCTGCAGACCGGCAGTGAAGCGATCAGCAATTTCCTTCAGCTGCAAATATGTCAAGCCAGGCTGAGATTCTACCAGCTGGCGCAGCATATCCAGGTTCTGCCAGACAAAGCTCTCAGACGATGCAAAGCCAAAAGAAGCAGAGGGGATCACTTCGAAGGTCACTTCGCTATCGATGTCTGCCCACAGTGCGACATCCGGCTGAGAGGATGAGGACGGTAAATCTGCTGGAAGAACTGGCCGGTCCCTCTCCGTGCCCTCTGGCTGAACTGAAGATTCCCCCTCCGTCTCGGGCGCTATGGCTTGAACATCAGCGGAGGGAGGACCGATGAATGATGGAGCTATCTCTTCATGAATCTTCTGAATAAGGGCTTCATCTTCAGCTACTCTTCCTGATAATGGGGGCGAAGGGTCTCTAGTCTGTAAAGGCAGAAATCCAGTTTCTATAGCCACTGTGGCAGGGACTGCTGACTCAGGCGCAGTTGACATTATGGCAGCCGGTATGAAAGCGAGCTTCTGGCTGGGTCTGCTTCGGCTCTGAACTCTGAGGCCCTGACAAGGATGGAAATCTCTCCTGGTGATCCTAAGTCCAACGATGCTAAATCTGTCGAGGACTGTATCCGCGCCGGCACAGGGCGAATGATCTCAGGAATTCCCGTGCAAGTTAAAGGCTGAAAAGGGACAATAGCCCAGTTTATGGAGGAAATGTCCGTGATAGCCGCAGTTGTGTCTGAGCTAGCAATGGCAATGCCCTGAGACCAAAACAAAGCAACTTCAGTGCTAGATATAAAAGAAGAAGGGGCAGATGAAGCAACAAACATGAAAAGGAACCCACCCTTGAAGCAGGGTCCACATCCTCGAAGTGGGGTGAAAGAGAAGGAAGCTCCGTAGTCGGAATGACAAATGGTGAGTTATGTCAATCTCGGTATCGAGCCCGGCAAACTCCTCTTGCAACTCCTCCTCAGGAGATAGCACCACCAGCTTAGCAGGCTGAAAAGACGGAACACCCTTTACAAATACAAGTGGGGCCTCTGATTCAGGAGCATCTCCCTCACTGTCGCTGAAGGTTGCTTCCTCCTCATCAGAGGCGGTCTTAGAACTGCCTGAGGATATTTCCACACTAGCTATACGCTGTGGGGCCGCCTCTAAAACATGCCGAGATGTAGACCGGGTAATTATGCGCCTGGCCGGAACGGCACGCTGCTTCGACTGAGCCTTGTGACCTTCCTGTGGTTGAAGCAACTCTTCTGTCACCACAGCCTCAGTCTGCTCCTCGCCTGCCGCTGATGCAAAAAGAAACCTCTGAGAAATGTAGCAAAGAAGACAAGTACAGGTATGAAACAGATGAGAAGATACACTTACCCCTCGCCTCACTAGCCGGCGTAGGAGAAGGCAATCTGGTCTCCACCACAGAAGGTGCTATGACTCTCTCTTCGACTGTGCAAAAAGAATGGGTCAAATTCAAGGACTTCTTTGAGATCCTGCAGAAGACAGTGAAGAATGCAAATGCAAGCTCTTGATGTTACCCTGAACCGGTGTCGAAGCAGCCTCCCTTTGCAGCTCAAACTCATCGAATGATGGAATGTCAGGGAGAGGGGTCCCAGTATCCATCGCCACCGAAGTCGACTGTTGAATGTGGGCCTTTTTGGCCTTCCTGGCCTTCCCAACTGCAGTCTTGACTGCGGAAGCCTTCCTCTTCTTGCCGGGAGGCAGGGGAGTAGTGGTCGGTGCTGCAGCAGGGACTTCAAAATAAGTGGGCTTCTCGGCCTGCGCAATAATCTTTCTATAGAGCCCCTGCCGCTTTATATCAGGCCGGTCTGAGGAGAATGGCAGAAGGATGATGGGATCAGTGGGTGCGAAGTTCAGATGCTAAGCAGAAAACACTGCAATCAGAAAAGAAGAAATCTTACCTGCCGGGCCGTCATAGAATACAGAAAGTGGCCAGTACATGTAAGCTACCTCCTTGGAGCGGGAAGCAGCCTCCTTGATGAGCCAGCACACATCACCAAATAGCTGGCACTTCTCTACCAAAGCTGCCAGATCATTATGGCCGCGAAAGTCAAGGCATCGAAACAAGTCAAGATGGTCCATGCCCCAGCCATCGACATAATGAAATGATATAAACAGTGGCTTGTTCAAAATGCCAGCTATCGGGCTTTCTGCAGATAATCCATGCAAATTCAGCAGAATGAACAGCCAGGACGTTTGTCTATAGTACGTCTGAGTTCTATCTTCTCGGCGTACAAACGTCCTATATGGATGAAATTTATCAACTGGACCCCTCCAGGAAGCTACTGTCGGGAGCGGCTCTTCGACAGGAAATGGGTATTGCTGCACTTCCAAGCGAGCGCCCCCTACATGGCTCAGATGTTTCAAACTCTGCATAAAGGTGTCCTCGTTGATAGCAGCGAAGACAGGAGCAAGCGGCTCGGAACTCTTTTCCTTCAAGGCCCGCCGCTGAGTCAGATAATTCTCCGCCTCCCTCAGATGCTGTGAGTAAAGTTTTTTCAAGTGGGCCTCGGAAATATCAAACACTGGCCCAGGTTGCTGTTTCAAGAAGGAGCGCTCTGCCACGTCCCAGAAGGCACCCCTACCGTCCCTATAAAAGCCGGTCCGGATATTCCACCATTTGATATATTCTGGTGTTACCCGGGGAACACGGTTAGAAACAGTGGGCACCCTGAAAACTACATCATCCTGGCGATGATAGAAATCCCACCACAACCGGCCCTCGCCAACAATGATGGACCCGTGCTTGGCCCGGCTATCTAGGGAAATTGGGCAGCTGAGGTAGGAATATGCTGATCGTAGCCGAAGTTTCGCCCAAAGCGGAACGGATAGTATGGCTCCAACAGAAGCAGGCCACCCTTTCTGTAAACCAAAACACTGGGCCGAATTGCCATGGCCCATCTCACCAGCTCCGGTTCCAGGATTGGCCGAGCAGTGTTGACCCCTGAGACAGGTGGATATATGTCTCTATCTCCTCCAGCTTGCACTCTCTCTGAGGATCAATCAAAGG
The DNA here is from genome assembly GCA_022559845.1 of Amorphophallus konjac. Lineage (NCBI taxonomy): Eukaryota > Viridiplantae > Streptophyta > Magnoliopsida > Alismatales > Araceae > Amorphophallus > Amorphophallus konjac. Next base: position 360,082,362 of record CM040123.1, read on the forward strand.
AGCTGAACCTGCTGCCAAGCTCCAGAAATGTATGCTGCCAGGGGCGTCCACTGGTACTTTTATCAGTCGGCCCCTTATTTTAAATAGCTGATCATAAAAGGGACCAGGCTCAGCGCTGGCAAATTCAACCATCCTGGGTGACACTGTATCCGCCTGCAAGGTTCTCGGAGCTAATTCGGGGAATATACTGCAGACCCAGGCGTTGAAGAAATGAAAAGGACCTACGGTCCTCAAAGAACGGGGAGTCCGATGCTTGTACAGGTCCCCCAAAGATTTATATATCAAACACAGGGCCACTGGGCAGAGCGACAGCTTCATCCCCCATGCCATCTGACAAGCTGGATATATGGCCTCTGGCCGAATGACTGTCTCGTCCCCTTGTGGGAGAGCAAAAGTGCACAGCCAAAATGTGAAATAGCTGCGCAGTGTGTGATGGGGTCTATGCCTGCTGGGTTGGGACCACCGCTGCCTGCACGGCGCAATGAGGAGGGTAGCGCCGACTTATAACGGGGAGCCCTTACCTGCCTGCTAGCAGCCGGACCCATAGAAGGAAAGTCTGCATACTTCAGGGGACCGTCAAAGAAATACTGGATCCACTGCCCTATCCGGACCCTCATTTTGCTGCCTTTCTCTCGGGGTTGATAGCCTTTAGAGGACCCCCTGCTGTACGCCAGACAGATGGAGCGGTATACCTTCATCAGATATCGATATGAGAAGCCGAGGGAATACTTGCCCTCGCCATCAGAGCTATCCTTCTCGGAATCTGACAAGCAAACCTCCTCATACGGCTCGCCATCAATGGGCAGGCCGGAGAGCTGTGATAAACTCCAGAGATCCAGGGATGTCTCCCCCTCTGCTGTATAGAAAGTGTTGAATAAAGGGCAGAACACCTCAAACATTCCACAGCACAGTCCTCGGGATATGGGATACCGGAATCTAGAAGCGAAGACACTGTGGTACACCCCTGCTCTGATTAGCAGGGGGGCATATTCTAGCAGAACAAACTCTGTAAACTCCACTGCCCCCACTCGGAATAGGTGGGCGTCAGTGATTTTGGTGTCTCCGAACCAGCCAGCGGCCAGAAGGTACTTGAACTGAACGGCCGAACAATTCAGCACGAAGGGTTCTTCGCGATATCCCCACTTTAATGGTGCCAACAACATACCATAGCCGGGCTTCTCCCTATGAACTCGGCCGCTAGCATTATCCCACCGGGCTGGTGTGAATTCCGGGGCCCGGACCAGCATCTTCTTCTCTGGTTCCAGCTCCGATATACCAAGGACGGCATCCCAGTCGCGCTTTTCCCCAGGAAGATAGATGGCCTTGCTGCGATACACTGAGTCCTTCAGGCTATCTCGCTCAGCAAGGATGGCAGCTTCAACTACGCGAGCTATCCGGTAATCTCGCATGCCGCCCACTGTGAAAGTCCGGATGAACGGCATCAAATGTCGGTCCTTCGGGAGGTCTGGCCGATAGTTACCATCTCGCCTGAAGCATGTCTCAGTCGCCGTGGAGTATACCCGGGCTGTCGACACGGTGTCCGTTTCAGAGTCAGATGATTCGTCAAATGAAGCAATCCTGTCATAACCGAAATCCAGGTTATGCACATTCAGCCAATTCACTGTGGCCCGAGATATGTCTGGCTGGGCCGATGAGCTAGCACCAACAGCTCCGGAAGATGCAACATCAGAACTGGAAGCCATTGCAGTGCCTGCGGTCGAAGAAAAAGTGTGAATTAGAGGCCAGTCTTGTGTAGATTGCAATATGAGATTCTATAAACATTTCGGTAGCATCTCCCCTTATTCGGGGTCTGCCCAAAGAGAATAGGGAATCACCAACCAAGAGGGGGTGATCCCGAAAGGAAAAGGGATTAAATCCCTAGTATCGTCCTACCCGGGTGAAATCCGACTAAGCGGGAAGAAAGACGAGGGCGGCCGAGAGCAGACGAAGCTCCCGCCGATGAAAGAAAACGGCAGAAGAAAAAGAAATGAAGAGAGAGAAAGAAGATGAAGAAATGAGAAAGAAAACCCTCTCGGGGGGTTAAATAGAGAAGGGGAGGGAGAAGACTCTCGGCGCGAAGCAAAGCGCGCCGAGAGCCCTCCACGCCGAGAGCTCCAGGCGGCCAGAAGGCGCGCCGAGAGCCCCAGGCCGAAAGCCCCCAGGCCGAGAACCCCAGGCCGAAAGCCCCCAGGCCGAGAACCCCAGGCCGAGGCCTCCTTCCGCCAGGGCGCGCCGAGGTCCAGGCCGAGAGCCCTGTCAGAGGCGCGCCGAGAAGCCCTGCCCAAGGCCCTCCACGCCGAGAGCTCCAAGCCGAGAAGCTTCACGCCGAGAGGCCCTTCACGCAGAGGCTCACGCCGAGAAGTCCATGCCCTATGCTAAGAAGCTCCAAATTGCTGAAAATAAAGAAAGTATGAAGAATGAAAATGTGAAAAGGGAAGATAAGAGTGCAAAATATATTGTTGTATCAAGATGATCAGGTCCGAGAACCGGATTGAAGACAAATTGAGGAAGATACCCTCGAATGATGAAAGACACCTGCAAGCCCCGTGCCGCTTATTCTGCGCTTACGCCGCCCGCAGGTGGGGGGCATTTGTTGACACCTGGAAAATGAACAAGGGTGAAAACATAATTGAAAAGAGGGTCGGACCAACAGTGAAAGACCAATGATGAAGCTCATCAACTGTCTGCTCGGCTGAAGCCCTTGTCGGCAAAGCTGATGCCCGGTGCCAATGTTACTCAGACGGCAGCACTGATAAAGCAGCAGTCACTCGACTGATGAGACCTTCCAGCGTTTTAATGAGAGCTGTACTACCGTTTCGCCCAAGAATCCACGGATGATATGTCAGGGCAAGTCAGATGTCGGCTTACTGACAGATGTAATATGAGATGAAGATGAAGCCGGTACCGGCAGATGAAGATGGCAAAGGCTTTGCAAAGTCAGAACAGAAGAAGAATGGTCTCTACAGATTGTACTCCCGGCAGAAGTCTTTCCGGACTAAAGCTGATGCCCGAGCTCGTCACCATTCAAGTGACGATATCGATAAGATAACACCCGGTCTTGTCACCGTTCAGATGGCAATTCTGATGAAACCCCTGTCTACGGACTGATGAAACCCTTGTCTACGGACTGATGAAACCCCTGTCTACGGATCGATGAAATCCCGATCTACGGACTGATGAAATCCCGATCTACGGACTGATGAAAACCATAATGATGATCTCGATACAAGATATGTCGTCAATGAAAGGCCCTTTCGGGTGATGATGTCCTTGAAAGACCCAAATGGGTATGTGAAAGTGGCTAAAAAGCTTTAATTGGGCCTGCAAAGGATGGCGCCGAGAGCCACTTGCCGAAGCCCAAAGAGGGCGCCGAGAGCCCGGTCAAATGCGCGCCGGGAAGCTCCATTTGGGGGCGCCGTGATGCTGCTGCCGAGAAGAGGAGAGGTGGCTATAAAAGCCCCCTCCCTTCGAACAGATAAGAGGAGAGACGGGAGACAGAAAAAGAGAAGAATAGACGAAAGAGATAGAAGGAGAATAGAAAGAAGAAGAAGAGAAAAAGAAGCCAAAAAAGAAAGAATAGAGAGGGAGTCCTGCCAAGAGAGAGTCCCCCTCGGCTGAGAGAAGAGAGGAAGCAGAAGAGAAGAAGCAGAAGAAAAGAAGAAGAAGAGGGGCTCCAGGTGGGCTGCTAGGGGGAGGGAGAGGAGTCAATGCTCCGCCCTCCCCATCCTGTCTTTTCTTTTCTACTGATGTAATTTACTGGGCTTTTGTCTTGATTTATCGAAGGTAGCCGGCCAGTTCCGGTCTCAATCTCTACCTTTCTGCTTTGCACTTCTATTTCACATCGATGTAAGGCTTTGATGCGATGCAATGAAATGTCAACGATTGCCCATTTGGGGATCTATTGATTCAGATGTTTGTTCTCCTTTGATCGAAATGCCTGCTCTCCGCTTATCTTTATATGTTCATCGTTTATGCAAAAATATTTAATAGTTCATATGAATCTTTGCTTTAGAGGCATGGAAACCGGGCCCCTCCTTGTGCTGTTCAGGGACCAGAGACATCAATCTCTTGGTCCCCTGAACCACTGGCTATACGAGGGTATATCGATTCCTTGGATCGCTGCTATTCCGTGGATGCCAGTGAATGACTATCTCGATCTCTCGACCCTCCATCCTAATCCCTTGGATGATTAGGGTCTGGAGTTCAATGCCAAAGGTTCCTCAGCCACCGGGTTTCAGATGCCATTGGGTTCGTCCAGGGGATCAGAGACAGTCATCTCTTGATCCCCAGACGGCCGGCGGCAGAAATAAAACCAAGTCTTCAGAAATCCAGGCGATGGTCTTATTCCCTATCAATCCTGCCCTCCAGATCCCCCCTTGGCCCTTTCTCAGGGAAATATCCATGAAATCCCCCTTCCTATACTTCAAATTCAACTTCAATCGCAGCCAGAAAACTCAGAAATCCCAGAAGCAGAGCATCGTATGAACTCTGTAAACCCTGAAACCCCGCAGCGATTTCACCTTCTCGGCGTGCACATTTCCCCGCCGAGAACTATCCAGCAGAGAGGTCTCCCTCTTCAGCTAAACGACAAACAAGCCATTCCAACCCTATTTACGTGAGTCCCTGTGCAAGACTCCCGGCGCCGGACTCCCGGCGCGGCCAGGAGCGCGCCGGGAAGCCCTACGCCGAGACCCCTTCCCCTATAGGCCAAGGCAAACCCCTCATGCAAGCTTGACTCGGCGCCACCTTCTCGGCGCGGTCATGAGCGCGCCGGGAAGCCGCCGCCGAGAAGCCCCCTTCTTGGCCAATAAAGCCACGCCGAGACCCTCCTTTTGGCCAATTAAAACCATGCCGAGATGCCCCCTTCTTGGCCAATAAAGCCATGCCGAGAAGCCTCCTTTTGGCCAACCAAAACCGTGCCGAGAGCCCCTCCTTCTTCGGCCGATGAAACCCAGTCAGAGGCCCTCTTCTACACTGACATCCTTCAATCTTCGGTCTCCATACACACATGCCCCGGGGATGTTCATAGATCGTCATGAATGCCTTGAGAAGACATAGTAATGGGGAAGGCCTCCCCTACAGTCTTCATTCCCGATCCAGATTTCACCCTCATGAACCCAAAGGGCCATGTCATTACATGAGTCCGAGGGATTTCAAGGGGATATTAAACAATGGAATAAAGGTAAGCGATGTCCCGGGGCCCGATGCCCATCCTCGTTCGGTTGTCATCCCGGCACTCCGTGGATGATGACCTATCCTCTCTTGGCATAATCCAAGTTGAGGGGACATGCTGCCGAAATTTACACGTACCTTGCCAGGTAGCTGTGATGTCCTCTCTCTCAACCCCGTTGGCCCACGGAGCTATGTCCCTACATACTCTCCGACGGTCCCTTGAAGGGGGATATAGATGCAACCTCGCGTACGCACGGGGCGCGTCATGTCATGCCAGTGCTTACTCGGATTCTGGGTCAGTTATGCCCGATCTTTTACGGATCCCACCCTGCCACTGCATGGGTGGTTCCCTATTCCCCACTCGACATGGTCCAAGATGGTGGGAATATGCCGTCGGTTTTATCCCGAAAATAACCAACCCCTGCTCCGTCCAATCCATTTGACGTCTTGCCAGTGAACGACTTCCGTCTCTTTTGAGCATGTGGCGTTACCGCTGTCATCCTCCTACTTTTAGCGTTTAATCAAGGGTTGTCCTCCTTAGGGAGGACGTAATTAACGTCATAGCGTTTATGGTATGACGGACTTCGGGTCCTGACTCGGACTTCACAATCGACTGACCATGTCAGATCGAGCGCACAATAAAATTGTCACCCCGGTGACTGGCACGCCAGTAAATAAATAAATCAATAAATAAATAAAATAAACCAAAATAAAATAAATGTGTCGAACAATCCTCTTTATATAGCAGTTCCAGCAGTAGCAACACTGGGCGTGTGATTCCCACGCCTTCCCGTCCAGAAGGTTCCTCCACGTCTCATCATCTTGTCAGCCCTCCCAGCCTCGGATCACGTGCCAGGTACCAACCTCGGATCACGTGCTCAGTCATCTGCCAGTTTAATGACAGAGTTACTTCAGTCGATCAAGCAGAGATAAAATATTCTGTACTGACTTTATGTATGTATAAAACAACTGATGTATAGACATGTCACAAGGGAGTGTATAGGCTTAGTGTGCACGCGAGAACGATGTACAGACTTGACGTTTACGTGCATGAGAAAATAATGTACAGACTTGCTGTGCCTAGAGTTTAACTATGGATGCACAATGCACAAGCTAAGTGTGTGCATGTGTGGACTTTGAGTGCATGCGACAGCAATGTATAGACTTTGAACGCGTGCAATGCAGCAAGGCAATGTATAGACTTTATGTGCAATGCAAAGGCTGTACTGACTTCGTGTGTGTGCTAAAATAGTGAATGTAGGTAAAGATAGGAATGTATAGACTTTGTGGAAGGCATGCACTGACTATATTATGCTAGGACCTGGTGCATGTTAAGGCTTGAAGCGTGCACCTAGTGAGTGTAGACTTAGTGTGCATGCAAGAAGACGATGTATAGACTTGATGAGATGATGCATGAAAAAGCAACCAATCGAATGTATAGACTTAGAAAATACGTGAAGCACACGATGTATGGACTTGCCAAAGGAGTGATGCATGAGCAGGCGACAATGTATAGACTTGGCAAGTGATACACGAACAGGCTGCAATGTGTAGACTTGGCCGATGCAATGTTCACACGACCTTAAGGTATGCACAGACATGAAGCGCTATGTGAGACACAACATGAGACGCTGGGTATGTTGAGACACAACATGAGACGCTAAGTGAGACGGATCTTAACCAAGGAAAATGAGAACCTCAGAACCAAACTCATTAGAGAAGATGATTCTTGCAATGAATGTGCAGTTTTAAGAGACTTGATAAATGATCATGATTATGATGATAATCTTCAAAAGGATTTAATCAAATCTCTGAAAGAAGAAAATAAATCATTGCTAGAAAAGAAAACTGAAGATGAAAACAAGCTGGTTGAAGAAAATAGGTACCTCAAGGATCAAAATAAAAAGTTAATGGTTCTAAATACTGTTCTCTCTGAAAAATGGTTAACCATTGAAAAGGGAAAGTTTGTTGAAAATGACACTGAACAAAGATTGAAACAGGAAATTAACACACTCAAAAGTCTAAATGATGGTTTGCATAATCAAGTCATTTCCTGTGAAGACTACATTGCTTCCTTGCAAACTGATATTCAAGATCTAAAGGATTCCCTGGCAATGTTTGTTAAGAGTTCAGAACAAGAAAAGTGTCCCTCATTTTTTTTTCAAATCCACTGCTGAGAGAATCGAAAATGAGGACAAACAATTGAAAAAGGGAAGAAATCAGAAAAGGATTGAAATTAAAAGGAAAGCTAACATCTCATCTGATGATGTAAATGGTTCTTCTGACTCTATTAGATGTCATGATCGAGTGCATGGTGCAAAACATGTTTCCACTCAGTCACATGCACACATAAAGAACAACTCATGTTATTACTGTGGAAAATCTGGTCATATGATGCATGAGTGTAATTCGATGAAAAAAGATGATCTGAATGCTAGTTAAGTCCATGCTAGGAAAGACCATGTTAACAATCATGGTTTTCAGAAAAAGAAATGATTCATGATATGCAATGCTGACTCATAGTTGGAGTGTGGGGTTGTTTACAGGATCAAGCCCCTACCGTTGCGCTAAAAGCTCGAGCTCGTAGCGAAGGTTAGACCGTATTTCCTTATGGCAGCGCAGAGCCCCACGTCTATGACGTGCTGTGGGCGGGCATGAGGGGCTTCGCACATTGACCCCATAATCCATGCGGCGGGTTGGGCTGCCAAGCACCGATGGTCCCACGTGGGTCCCATACCCCACGTGGTACACACCAAATCAAAGGAGACTCTGGCATAAACCAACAATCTCCCCCCCAGCGGCACCTGGGATTTGAACCCGCGACCTCGCTCTGATACCAGTTTACAGGATCAAGCCCCTACCGTAGCGCTAAAAGCTCGAGCTGGTAGTGAAGGTTAGACCGTATTTTCTTATGGCAGTGCAGAGCCCCACGTCTATGACATGCTGTGGGTGGGCATGAGGGGCTTCGCACATGGACCCCATAATCCATGCGACGGGTTGGGCTGCCAAGCACCGATGGTCCCACGTGGGTACCATACCCCACGTGGTACACACTAAATCAAAGGAGACGCTGGCATAAACCAACATCTCCAACATGATCTGACACCGGATCACAACACACACAGACTCGCTGCAACAAACGTAGCACAACGACACACACAGACGTGCTGGATCGTGAATCCAGTAACATACACACACACACACACACTGCAACAACCGCAGCACCGAAAGCACATGACCATACGCAGACGGTCACACACACATGAATATCTCTGCGAGTTGAGGAAATAAACACAAATACTCAAGATATGCTCAGATCTAAATAAAACCCATGGCAAACATCACAAATAGATAGGAATAAGATGTAGAAGTTGTTCCCCCTTCGATTTCCCAAGCCTATGGATGTTGATGCTTGATTCTCGAATTCGGATGATGACGATTCTTGCGTCCTCTTGTTCCTCTCGTCGATCCGCTCCTTTTCTTATTCTTCCACAAACCCCGAAGATCCCTGGATGTAGATGAAAATCTTGCAAAACCTTCTCCCACATTCTTCTCTTCTGCTCCTTGACCTTAATCTCCTGCAAGATAGGAAGATTAGCTTGTTAGGGTTAGTTCTCCTCAAATTCGTAGCTCATATATAAACCCACACAAAATATATGACAAGACCATTTAACCCTTCCCAAAACTATATGAAACATGCCCAAACATGTATATCATAACCCTAGGGGAAAGTGGGTAAAAGTAGAGCACAAATGGATTGGGTTTAGATGGTTTTCGGATCCACTTTTTTGGGTTTTCGCCGCGAATGGTAGACCTAAGCTAGGGGGCGGTCGACCTAAGTTTTACAGAGCTGACCCAGTTAGCTCTGGGAAGTTCGGTCGACCGAACTCCCCAGTTCGATCGACCAAACTCTGCAATCATGCAAAGTTCAGTCCGGTCGATCCTCAGTTGCCCAAGCTAGTTAGAGTGATTAATCCCCTCTGATCTTGGAGGGTTTATACTGAAGATCTTAACCTACAAAACCATAAGAAAAATGATTAGAACTTTAGCTCAATAATCCAAATGATAAATGCATGAACTTATACAAAACATTAAGAACGAGTAAGAGATAAGTATGAAAACCCTTTTAGCATCCTTCAATCCATTGACCAAAGATGAAGCCATTTCATACATTAGATGGGCATCAAGAAACCAATTTCACCAAGATTAATGTGAATGTTTTAAGCATATCATGACCATTGATAAAACATCAAATGAAGTTATATTCAAAATGAGATGAACTCAAAAGAGATTTTCATTTGTGAAAAATGCAGCATCCATCAAATCTTCCACGCACAGCAAACCATGAGACTCCAGCATCAAACACACATGCCATCAAGATTAATATGAATGATATACATTGTATCCCTTGAAAACACAAGTCTTACACCCAAACAACAAGAGCTAATGACTATAAGGTTGTTCACAATGAATGATCTCTATCAAACTATATGTGAAATTCTGAAGGGCATTGTGAACCTCAAAAGCCATGAATGAACTGTATTAAGGAAGGCTGCGTGAAGTGCACATGGTGAGATCGATGTTATGACAAAGTAACAATCTTACCAATGGTTCTTGACAGATTAGACATGACATATACCACCTATTTCAGATTGTAGAAAGAAAGGTGCTTGTCCACATGTTTGTTTTACCTTCCAAGCGACCGCCATGAGATTTGATCCTACAATTCAAAATAGTCAAGTCAATACATCATGAGTTGCATAAAGACTTGTTCAATCATAAAAGGCTTTGAAGCCTCTTGACAACCCAAGTTTTCTTCAACTAAAAGCTAACTCCGAATAATCATGTTCAAACAACATGTCTCAAAATGCATGAAGAAATTACATGTAAATCACATTAACAATTTGATCATTCTTCTCAAGGTTCAATCAGGACATGAGCTAGATTGCAAACACTTTACAATCTACCCATGCAACATGTATATGCAACATTTAAACCATTTACAGTCTCGACCATATTTGAACATCAATAGTATAGTTGCCCATATGAAACACATGCAAGCATAGCAAATATCATGAGTGCTATCATGAGTGCACACAATCATCAAAAGTATATGCAAGCAGACACAAAGTATAGTTATCATCAAAACATAAACATATGCAAGGCACACATCAATCTCCCCCTTTTTGATCATGACAAACTTTGTGACTGACTTAGACTGACTGACTTAGACAGATCATAGACTGTCACATTCTTTCTCCCCCTTTGATATCATCAAAAAAAAATGGGAGGAAGGCAATGAAGTTCAGATATCAGCAAAGTGGAGCATGAATCAATAAGAGCTCACTTCAAAGGTTCAAATGACGCAATAGCAAAGCAAAAATAAGATGATCAAAATGTGTTGATTCTTGTGATTCCAATTGTTGGTGATGGAGATGATAAGTGTGTAGACTTAAGACTTGCAGACTAAGTAAACACATCAAGATAATACCACTGAAAGCCAAAGACCATTTCGGATGTTCACAATATGCAATGGCAAGGCAAAGGTAAGATTTTTTATTGATTTTCATATTTTCAGATTTTTCTGTTGAAATGCATAAAGCCAGATGCTAACAAAAGAGGACACATAAATGCATACAATGCTACCAAACAGATACATATATATACATGCAACATATCTCCCCCTCTTTATTTAAAGAGATAGAATAGGTGTACGAAAAGTGCAGGTGAGTCAATACATCCAGAAAGTTCAAGTATAACACCTAGGAGATTGTGCAATCACACAGAAGAGTTATGCAATAGTCAAAATAGTCAATCAATTGTTTGACTACATATTAAATCAAATTTCTATATGTGTAAGTGAATAACATGAAAATAGACTGTTGCAATATGGATATTCAGATTTTCTGATCAACACAAAGAGAGATTTTATAGACTGTAGTTCAATTTATGAGAACATCGTATTGGAGGCTATGCTCTGCCACAAAGAATTTTTTAAAAATTTACAAGAGTGATCAAGTTCAAATATTCATTTTTACACGAGTAGACACATGGAGCTCATGCCAGACTCCCCAGTTACTCAGAATATTGACTATTTCACTTCATTTTGAGCAGAGATACTATAGTAGAAAACTTTTCTGAAATAAACCACATCACGTCTCAGGTGACATGTGCCCAATTTACTCAATTAGACTAAACATTGCTCTACCTTCCTTTCAGATTTTTTTTATTTTTTATTTAAATAGACAGACGGCTTTTTCCTCAACTTCTTCTTTAATATTTATGCAACAAGTTTAATATCTCTAGAGTGTTGAAAAGAAATTGATATATCCTTATCCTTAACACTCACTTTCACATCTTGTGCATGAAGTGTATAAATTTGATTTATCATGTATACCGAAAATTTCATGAACACATAACAGTGCAGCTCCCCCGAAATAGATGCACTAATCAAATCTTTTACTCCCCCTGAGTGTATTGACAAGAAAGACTCCAGTGACGACTCAAATGCAACATTATTTAGCAAGAATTATGATGTCTTAAAAATTCCAAGGATGGGGGTGAATAACATATATAACATGCAAGCACACAATTTGGAAGATATGCAATGTACAATGTAAAATGCAGAATGCATTATGAATGCAAAATTTCAGATTTTGTTTGAATGTCCTAAATGCAATGCAAAGTGTAAGACGTAACATGGATGCAAATTACAAGTTTTCAATTATCATTTGGATGATCTAAATGCGCCTAATGTATTGAATTCTAATACATGCAACCTATAACTATATGAGAATAGAATGCAAGATGCAAAAGTAAGATGGGAAGGCTTGATTTTCAGAATATTTGTCAGATTCCACAAGAGGGCATTCAGTTTTGAAAGATGAACAACAAGCATTTTTCATCACATGGCCTTTATGAACAAGGGTGCAGAAAAGATTAGAAATAAGTAATGCAACCCATTTTATTTTCAAAATTTTTTCAAAAATAGATTTTCAATAACATTTCAGAAGTTTAGAAAATCATCCTTAAGCCAAATAGATTTTTCAATGACTCTTCAGAAGAAAAATAATCAAATCACAAGTTAGCCATTTGATTTCTCCAAGTTCTGGTACAAGGCGGAGTTTGAGGCTCGAAGACCCAACTCACACATGGTGAAAGCATCCAAGTGGACGTGATCCACTCTTCCACTAACACGATTTGATATACCAGAAACGCAGTTAAGCTTGAATGTGATATCACACATGCAGTTTCAATCAAGAATTGTTCAAATAACCATTTGGACATTTTTGGCACAGCATAGTAGAGGAACAAGATGTCAAGTTTTTCATAAGCAATACCTATCATGAAACAATACCACCCAATGCCATAAGCTAATGCATGATATTTTATTTCCATAGTAAAAGGTTGAATTACCACTCCTGTAATCAAAGTTCTCATTTTGCAGATTTTGGTATCCAAGCTTTCTTGGATCCTTGGGGTTCAACAGCACCTTTGAGAGGTGCATTCCGCAATCTCACACATGCAAATATCAAGTTTCATCAACAATGCATATGAATGAGAATGGGTATGCATTCTAATATGAGAGTCAAGTTTTACAAATTTATGCAAGAGAGTGCATGAGAGTTTATGCAGACTCACTGTATTCAATTCTTTGAATAGGCCAGCAGTTTTCATCATAGACAGTAGCACAATATGATCTTTCTTACAAATGAGCTTTATTTTTAAGCACATATCAACCAGCTAACAGCTCCCCCTCACAATGTGCATGAATTACACAAATGATGTTTTAACAGAAAAACATGCATCTTATGACTTATATGAACAAGTGACTCATGGTACTAGGCGTAGGTACATTCTCACACATGGTGATAGATTTCTGTCAGGAATGACCTTCCCTTCCTCAGGTCACCATTTAATATACCATGAAGTCATGCAATGATGATCAGATGGATGAATATTCATTTTCATGTAATGCAATCATGCACTAGTGATTCATGAACGATGCAATGCATTCTAATAATAAAAAAATAGTTTTTTATGAAATTTTTATTAATGGAGTTTTGGTTAAAGCAAATTTGAGTTTTACAAAAAGAACTCAGAAATTTATTTTCAATAGCTGTGCCTTGAGCATATATCATCTTCCAAGCCTTCCACTTGACCTCAAGGCAACCCTGCAACAAAGTTCTCATTCAACAAGCTTCTCTTGAGCAAGATGCTATATGACAAGTGATATACTCAAAGATATGCAAACAACTATGAGTGGAATCCATATACAACATTTGCATTATCACATAAGATTCAGCACAAAGGAAATCAAGACATAGCACCTTTTCTAGAGAAGTGAGAGGGATATCACCTGAGTATTCAGATATCATTTTTGATTTTTCTTTTAACCAGACTTATGTCACTTGGCCCGTATGTCATACCTTCTTGACTGAAAACATGTTTCACGCTTCATATTTCCAAGGCACACCTGCAAAACAAATTTCTCATTTGACATTCTTAGGTACCCAAATCCTTTTGGGTCCTCGTGGGTTAGCAGCAACATTGGCATGTGATTTCTAATTTTTGACAACATTCAAATCATCATTTTTCATCAAAAAATAATCATGCATGTTATGCCCAGATTTACCACAGTAATGATAACATGACTTTGAAAGCTTAAAAGCATGAAGATTATTTGAAGCATGTGACATCACATTCCTTCTTCTCATTGGCTCGACCATTTTGTGTGTGTTGGCATGATGTGTTGAATGAAAGCTTCTTTTCTTCAGTATTGATGGACTAACAAGTTTTATGAAGGCAAACTTGTCATCATGAAGCAATCATTCATCTTGCGACCCACTTTACCACAGTAGTCACAATTGACATATGACATGAGGGAATTTTTATTCAGATTGGTAACATGCTTCCATATGGATGAAGAAACTTTATCTTGGCCAGCATGAAAATTCATTTTCTTCATTAGCAGTCAGCAGTGTGAAATTGTATGACCTCTTTTACCACAGTGATTACAATGTATGGAAAGTTTTGTGGTAAATGATTACTTTACATTTTTGAAACAAGTTCTATTCATGCATGCTTTCAGATCATCATTTTTCATAATGAAATAATCATGCATCATGTGTCCAAGTTTTTCACAGTAGAAACAAGAAATATTTCTTGTCTTAGATGCATGGGGTTTTACATGAATGTTTCTAGAATGCACATTTGGGACATTCACACTATTTTTTGAATTTTATTGAGTTCTTGGCATAGTGTGTTGCTGGGAGTTTGATTTGGAGGTGCTAGGTATATATGTGCTGTGAATAAATGAAGTGTTTAACTTGTTCTCAAATTTATTTTTATTCACAGGATTATATCCCAACCCTTTTCTTTGAAAATTCACTTTCATTCCCAACAATTTATCCAGATTTTCTTTGCTATTTAAAAATTTAGACGGTAAATTATTCAAGTCAAGTATTTCAGACTGAAGAGATGAAATGTGCAATTCAATATTGGTAAGTTCTTCTTCACAAGTAGAAAGACTGACATTCAACACTGCATTGGTAGTCTTAAGGCATTCTACTTCTTGCTTTAATTCATCCACATTTTCACATTCACTTACAACTACAGATTTTCCTTTTTCTAGAACCAACAGTCTTTCAGAAATGGCCGTGTTCAATTCCTCAAGTTTCTCATTTTCTTTTGCAAGCTTCTCATCACGAATGAGTTCATTTATCAAGGTTTGATCATTGGCCATTGAGTTTACTTTTTCTTTTAGCTCTTTATTTTCATTTCTTAAGGAGTAAATTTGATCTTTATGAAATTCAATGTCAAACACATGAGCCTCAATCAATTTCTATAAATGTGAGCATTTTTTACAGGAGGAATCACAATTGTTTTGTTCAACCTTCTTTTTCAATTTTTTATTCTTAGATTTTAGCTTCTTATATTTACTTGCAAGCTCATTGTATGCATCCAATAGCTCATCAAGAGATATATTTTCAGAATCTGAATTTACCTTCGAGGGTGATCCATTCTGCTGATCATTGCCGTGATCACTCATACCTACCATAAGACATTTGTCCCCATTCTTCTCACGAAAGTCAACCAAGCCATCTAGTATGTCCTTTGCGGAGCTACAGCTAGAAGCAAAAAGAAAACTATTAACATCAACTGTGGCAATAAGCAAACTTTGAACTAAGCAATTTTGATCATGTTTAGTATCATAATCTACAGTCTAGATAGATTCATCTTCAGGCAACTCATAAGGACCATGTGAGATAAGCTTCCATAGCTTAGGGTCATATGAGTTGACAAGACTGCACATTCTTCCTAACCACATATCGAAGTTAGAACCATCAAACACAGGTGAAGAATCCATAGTGAAAACTTTGGTAGCCATGATCTGGATCTTGCTCTAGATCGTTAGATCTAAGAAAAATATAGCCTTAGCTCTGATACCAATTGTTGATCCCTAGGTAGGCGAGCGGACAAGAAGGGGGGGTTGAATTATCTCCCACGCAATATGACAAATTAAAACTTATGTAGTGGAATTATCAAGTTTAACAAGATTGATAGAAATAAAGTAAGCAAGGATAAACAAATTCTCTCAATCTCGTCGTCCACACATGATCAAGATAAATAACGTTAACATTACAATCCCACAAACATACATAACACAAGGCAAACCACTGGACACGGGGATTTTTAAGGTGGTTCGAGATCACGACGGGCTCCCTATGTCCACCCCTTACCAAACCGGTAAGGATTTACTCGCTAGATAAACCAGCACGGGAAAGACTCCTTAAACACGGAGCAAGGCTCCAACACACATGGGGATAAATCCCCAAAACGGAGCAGCACTCCAACACACACGCAGGACGACGCCTGCACACACACATGGGGACGCGCCCCAACACACACACACACACACTGAGACAGAGTCTCCAACACGATCCGACACCGGATCACAGCACACACAGACTTGCTGCAACAAACGCAGCACAATGACACACACAGACGTGCTGGATCGTGAATCTAGCAACATACACAGACGCACGCTAAAATAACCACAACACTGAAAGCACACGACCGTACGTAGATGGTCACACACACATGAATATCTATGTGAGTTAAGGAAATAAACACAAATACTCAAGATATGCTCAGATCTAAATAAAATCAATGACAAACATCACAAATAAATAGGAATAAGATGTAGAAGTTGTTCCCCCTTCGATTTACCAAGCCTATGGATGTTGATGCTTGATTCTTGGATTCGGATGATGATGATTCTTGCGTCCTCTTGTTCCTCTCGTCGATCTGATCCTTTTCTTCTTCTTCCACTATTGTGCCCATGTGGTCATTTGAGTCATCATGTGGTCACTTGGGTCATTCGACATCATCCTATGGTCATATGAGTTCTGTGGTATTCTTGGTTTTGATAATGGCTAAACACTTTTAGTCATTGATGTTTCCACTCTCATGTGACTAACATATGTGATATTCTATTCATGACAGATATGCCAATGAATGTACAAGGCATTCGGTGGATGGCAAAAGCGAAAGCTCATTGATCGCGCCCAAGCAAGGATGCGAACACAAGCAAAAGTCAACACGTGATATTCGGCTCGTCACACATCCAAGGTCAATACACAAAGCAGTACAACCAAGAGAATCCATGGCCAGAGACTCAGTTGATACTTTTTAGACTATCAAGGGCGATGCCACAGACATGAACGGGGTGCTAAAGGACTCAAGCGATGGAGATAAAGCCGTTAACGGACCGACTCGGGATGAACCGGGGTCTGCCCAGCTGGCGGTCGACCGCCAGCACAGGGGCGGTAGACCGCCCCAACCAGCAGCTGCCAGCCTGTACGAGTTTCAGTAGCGGTCGACCACCAGCCCAGTAGCGATCGACCGGAATTCCCAGGGATCATCCGTTTGCAAGTTTCTCAGTAGCGGTCGACCGCCAGAAGCTGCAGGTCGACCGCCAGCCCCGAGCCTTCATTGTTGACTTTGTTTCCAACTTCGAAAAGGGCCATTCTCCATGGAATTCTTTAATCTAAAAGACACCAAACTTGCCACAAATTGTGGATCTGGTCTAGGGGTGTCCATGGACCATTCAAGATCTATAAAACCAACACATGAGGGGTTAAAAACCCTAATGCTCCAAGGGGAATCAAGGGAGAACAAGGGTGGCTGAAGGAGGAGATCCACGGGTACTGTAGCACCTGCGTGAACAGTGCTTCGAGCCATATTTCTCCATCCATTCCAAGGTGTTTCAAGGTTAGATCTGAAGCAAGCAACCTCCAGGGAAGCTAGAAGCACTCAAGGTTCTCAAAGGTGATCAAAGCTACATCCATACACCTCTTCATCAACTCAAGCAGATTCAAGGAAGCACAACTCACAAGGAAGAAGAAGCCATTGTTGTTGAATCAAGAAGAGAGCTTTGTGAAGAAGATAGAAGCCTCTATTGGTGATCTACATCCATCGAAGAATCCGATTCAAGCTCCAGCAATCTCAGACAAGATTTTTCTTCTTGAGCTTATTTCATATCTTGTTTGAATAGCTTGATATTTGTTCTTTCTTTTTCATTTCATTCGAACAATCAAAACCGAAGATCGTCCCTACCGGTGGTTAGTAGGAAGGCAATCGGAAGTTGTCAAATCTGCGGTGTTGACGTCCCTACCGGTGGTTAGTAGGAAGGCAGTCGGTGGTTCTCCGATTTGCGGTTTGGTGTGCTGCACTAGTGAAGCCTCACCAGATTTGGTGAGGGGTGGATGTAGGACTGGGGATTCAGTCCTAACCACCTTAAAATCCTTTGTGTTGTGGTTTGATTGTGCGATTGATATGTTTTAGATGCATGCTTAGGTTCAATCTCTATATTGTGAAATCATATTTCTAAGCAAATCATTTTATACATCGCTAAGCTAGTTGTATTCCGCTGTAATTATTTTTAACTAGCTATATAGAGGGTTGCATTGCGAAAAGAGGGACAGATCTATTCACCCCTCCCCTCTAGATCCGCTGTCCACTACACAACAAGTGGTATCAGATCCTAATCTCTCATTATTGGGTCCAATGACCTTGAGGGAATTGGTGGATCAACGTCCAAGGGTTTTCTACCTGAAGGACATTCTGTGAATAGGCCTCCTTATTTTACTGGAGCTAATTATCCCTATTGGAAACATCGTATGCAGGTGTTCATTCGCGCCCAAGATTACGAACTTTGGCGAGTGATCAGCAAAGGCCCGTATGAGCTGCCGGATAATGAGGACTTGTGGACCAAAGAACAGATAAGGTAATCCACTGTCAACTGGAGTGCTAAACATATCATGCAATGCTCACTCCATCCAGTTGAATTCTCAAGAGTGGCTACCTGCGCATCTGCAAAATTAATGTGGGATAAGTTTGAGGTAATCTACGAAGGAACCTCTCAGGTACGAGAAACAAAAGCCAACATTTTAGTTTCTGAATATGAAATGTTCCACATGAAGCCTGATGAGTCAATTCAAGATATGTATGCTCGTTTAACTGTGCTTACTAATAGTTTAACTGATTTGGGAAAGAAATATTCATAGCAAGAAATTGTAATAAAAATTCTCAGATCGTTAACTCCAGCATGGCACACAAAGGCTACCGTGGTTGAAGAATCGAGAGATCTCGCAACTACCAAGATAGATGAACTCATTGGGTCATTGATGACCTATGAGATCAACCTCAAGAATAAAGAGGCTGAGACACCTAAGAAGAAGTCCCTAGCTATTAAAGCAGGACCCAACGGTCAAGGCTCTTCTGATGAAGGTGAGGATTTGGCTAATGAGCGAGATGAGGATGACGTAGCCATGCTCACACGTAAGTTCAAGAAATTCCTGAGAAAGGAAGGTAAGAGCTTCATGTGAGGAAGGTCAAAGGTAAGAAATGGTTTCAAGTCTAATTCTGAAAACTCTAAGAAATCTGATAAAATCATTTGCTATTCTTGCAACAAACCAGGGCATTTCAAGAATGATTGTCCCGACAGATTCAGAAAAGCTGACAAATGAAAGGGCAAGAAGAAGAACAAGGCCATGGTGTTCACATGAAGCGATGAAGAGGAAAGTGATGACGGAACTAGCTCCTCGGACAAAGAAAAAGAAGATCTCTGTCTTATGGCCAAAGGTGATGAAGAAACTGAGGTAAATTCTCCATTTGAAGATTATACAATTGATGATTGGGAGGATGCATATATACAACTCATGGAAAAATATGAAATGTACAAAAAGGAGAATAAATCATTGAAAAAGAAAATTAACTCATTTGTGCATGATCATGATATGAATGATAAGAATGCTCTACTTGAAATTGAAATTGAAGATCTTAAGAAAATGATTGAGGATTTGGAGGAAGGAAGAAAAGAAATGGCAGACTTGGAAACTGAAAATGAAGATTTGAGAAATGAGATTGATAGCATGAAGCTCAAAATGCAAACTTATAAAAAGGACAGCAAATTGAGTAATGAGAAGTATGAAGCTGTCAAATAAGTCAACATTCAACTTCTTCAAAACATTGAAAATTTACAAAAAGAGTTGAAGGATAAACAACAATCTTTGGAAAAATTTGTGGATGGAAGAGAAAACCTAGATGCATTGCTAGGAACCAGAATGAACTTCAACAAGGAAGGGTTGGATTTTGAACCTACAAATAAAAGGTCAATTGGGCTAAAAACAGTCACATTTATTTCCTCTTCCGATGCTTCAACCTCAAAAACAACATCCAAAGGAAAAGAAAAGATTGAAGAGGCAGTAACTCAAATTCCCAAAAAGCTTGTCCAAAAGCCTAAGAAAGGTCGACCTTCCCCACAGCATAGGTCAACACTTCCTCGGCCATTGCATGCTCAATCTTTCAGATATCACCATAACTGGATTGCACATTCATATAGGCCACCACCATACTTTTGGGGAAATTGTGATTCATGTGTTCACCAATCCTATAAGTTTCAATCCCCTAGGTGGCAAAACAATCACTTTCAACCCCAAACCAACCAACGGCCTCGATGGTTTAAGAAGCAAACTTCCTCAAACTTCCACAAAATTCAACAAAGAACTTCTAAACAAAATGTGAATGTCAAAGCTGAAAAGAAAAACCAAATCCATGTTCCAAGCAAACAAAACATGAATGCTAGGAAGGTGTGGATTCCAAAAGAAATAGTTTCATGTTTTAAAATTTTGAAGAGTTTGATGGGAACCAAATTTGGTTGGGTTCCAAACACAATTACTTAATTGCTTGTGCAGGAATGTCTTGCAGCCATGCATAACAGGTGGTACCTTGATAGCGGCTGTTTAAGACACATGACTGGAGATAAAATAAAATTTTGTCTCTTGGAGAAAAAGGAAGGAGGATACGTCACATTTGGAGGGAACAACAAAGGAAAAATAATTGGAACATGTAATGTAGGTAAGAATCTCTCAAACTCCATTGGAAATGTATTGTTAGTTGAAGGTTTGAAATATAACTTGCTCAGCATAAGTCAATTGTGTGATAAAGGTCACAAAGTATTGTTTGATTCTCATGAATGTAAAATCTTTGAACTAAAATCTGACAAAGTAAAATTTTCTGGTAAGATTGTCAACAATGTTTACATGATTGACTTAGATGATCCTGCTCATTTAAATCTTTGTCTTGCTGCACCAAAATCTGAAATTGCTTGGTTATGGCATCGTAGACTAGGACATGCTAGCTACAATGTCTTACATAAACTGTTAAAGCATTCAATGGTGAAAGGGTTGCCTGAATTATCATTTAAACAAGAAAATAAGTTGTGTGATGCATGTGCCCCAGGTAAACAAACAAGAAAATCTTTCAAGGGAAGATCTGAAAATACATCATCCAAACCACTCGAGCTAATTTATATGGACATGTTTGGCCCAACCAGAACTGCTAGCTTAAGTGGTAGAAAATATGGATATGTCTTGGTGGATGACTTTTCTAGGTTCACATGGGTTTTCTTTCTCACACACAAAAATGATGTTTTTGATGAGTTTCAGGCACTCTACAAGAAGATAAAGCAGGACGGTGAGCTTAAAATTTCTAAGATTCAATATGATCATGGTGGTGAATTTGAAAATGCTGATTTCTATAATCTTTACAGGGCTGAAGGCATTTCACACCGATTTTCTTCACCAAGAACCCCAGAGCAAAACGGTGTAGTTGAAAGGAGAAACTGAACACTTGTAGAGATGGCAAGAACCATGCTTGCAGAATGGCAACTTCCAAGGAGGTTTTAGGCTGAAGCGGTAAACTCAGCATGTTACATTATCAACCACTCTATGGTAAGGCCACACACTAAAAAGACTCCTTATGAGTTGCTGAAAGGTAAAATGCCTTCTCTCACACACATGAAAGTGTTTGGATCACAATGCTTCATTCACAACAATGACAAAAGAGACTTAGATAAATTCGAGCCCAAGAGCGATGAATGTATATTCCTTTGATATTCTAATAAATCTAGGGCTTATAAAATTTACAATATCAAGAGTCAAAATGTGGAAGAATCACCCCATGTTTCCTTTGATGAATATCATGATTCTAACAATGATAACTCTTGCAGGAAAAATGATGAAGACGGGGAATTCCTAAGCATGAAGGACAAGAGTGATTCTCCATAAGAAGAAACAAAAGAAGAGGGTGACCGAGTTGAATCAAGCAACGCAAGGAATCAAGCTTCAGTAGAAGGTAATGATGCTACAAACATTAGAATTCTTAAGGATCATCCTTTAGAAAATGTCATTGGTAGCTTGAATGACCCACCTAGAACAAGGTCACATTTTAGAATTGTGGAAGAATTATATCAACTTGCCCTTGTCTCCCAGATGGAACCCAAGAATGTTGATAAGGCATTAAAGGATGAAAACTGGATAAATTCAATGCAAGACGAGTTAAACCTGTTTGAAAGAAACAAAGTTTGGCATCTTGTTCCTAGACCATCATCACAATCTGTCATAGGCACTAAATGGGTCTTTAGGAACAAACTAAGTGAGGATGGAAAGATAATAAGAAACAAGGCTAGATTGGTGGCTCAAGGATATAATCAAGAGTTTGGGGTAGACTTTAATGAATCTTATGCCCCAGTTGCTAGACTCGAAGCCATTAGAATTTTACTTGCCTTTGTATGATTCCTTAAAATAAAACTTTATCAAATGGATGTCAAAAGTACTTTCTTGAATGGTTTGATCAAAGAAGAAGTCTATGTTGAGCAGCCCCCTCGCTTTGAAAATACTAACCATGCAGATGTTGTATACAAGCTAGACATGGCGCTTTATGGACTTAAGCAAGCACCAAGAGCTTGGTATGAGAGACTAAGCTCGTTCCTCATTGAAAAAGGGTACACACGAGGTAAGGTAGATCAAACACTTTTCACCAAGAAGTAGGGTAAGAACATCTTGATTGTTCAAATTTATGTTGATGATATTGTATTTGGTTCTACTAAATCTGAAATGTGTGAGGAATTTGCTAACCTCATGACTAGCGAATTTGAGATGAGCCTAATGGGAGAACTCCAATTCTTTCTCGGTTTGCAGGTCCACCAAGGACAAGATGGGTGCTTCATAAGTCAAGCCAAATACATCAAGGAGCTGCTGAAAAGATTTGACATGACGAATAGTAAAATCATTGCAACTCCTATGAGCACCACAACATCACTGCATTCGGATGAAAATAGTAAATTAGTGGATGCAAAGATCTATAGAGGTATGATCTGCTCTTTGCTTTACTTGACTGCATCCCGACCAGATATCCAGTTTAGTGTATGCCTTTGTGCTAGATTTCAAGCTAGTCCTAGAGAATCCTGTTGACACCCGTTTTATACCGATAATTCGAGCCGTTTCTCTTACTCCCATTAGTTGATGCCTCGAGTTGTTCATCATTCACTGGGCCATTTTGTGGCATGACTCGGGCTCGTTTTATGGGTCGTCTCCCTCCTTGGTGCAATTCGTGGTGATTCGGGGCTTAATGGGCCTTGGCTTTGGTCAATTGAACGTATTTTACAAGAATCAAGTGCCTAAAGGCATGAACGGATTCACATCAGCCGTTCATAAGGCGGGCGGTTGAATATAGACCGTTCATGTATTTTGGCTAATTTCTGAGAATTTTCTTAATATCCACCGACAGGCTTTTGTGCGGTGTGATTAGGACCGTTCAATCTCATGGACGGGCCTATTCCAACCGCCTATATCTCAGAGTCCTACGCGCGCCCATTTTCTCAGATAATTATCCAAATGATTCGAATTATCACCGACAGGCTTAAACGGTCGTGTTTGTGCCGCCCTAAACTAAAACGATCTCAATACAACCGTTCATATGTTCAGAGTCCAACGGCGAACATTTCGGCCAGTTCGAGAGATAGTTGGGATAATTTTCTGATTATTCGAGTTTCCACCGACAGGATGGACAGTCCGAATAAGACCGCCCATCCCTTGTGCGGTCTATCGTAAGACCGTTCAAGCCGTTGGCTGCTGATTTTCAACCGATTTTATCCCATTTATCTCATGATTTTATCCTCAACTTGTTTTGATGATTTCTCCGCGGATACTCAACCATTTTTGATGCCGTTTTGTCTGGATGGAAGATTATGATATTATCTACGAATTATCTTTTGTGAGTTCGACCCGAGAATATCTAAAACCCCCAATTTTGAGGCTGGCTTGAGAGGCTCTATAAATAGACCCTATTGGCCGGACGTCAAAAGGGGGGGGGGAATTTTGGTCGACGGCGAAGCCCTGCCGCATTTTTGAGCGACCTAGCACCAAGGAGGGAGGCTCTCTACGTCCGCACGAGCC
The DNA here is from genome assembly GCA_022559845.1 of Amorphophallus konjac. Classification (NCBI taxonomy): domain Eukaryota; kingdom Viridiplantae; phylum Streptophyta; class Magnoliopsida; order Alismatales; family Araceae; genus Amorphophallus; species Amorphophallus konjac. The sequence goes on from CM040123.1 coordinate 360,106,337, forward strand.
TCCGGTCAAGGGAGTAGCCCAGTCTTCGTAGTCTTTCGTTCCGTAGCTTTTGCCGTTTTTCTTCATTGCATGCATTGTCTCTCACCCGCATACCCCCTCCTTCTCATTATCATGCACAAAACCATCCCATTTTTTGTCGCCCTAGGGGTTTAAAACCCCCCAGGTATTCCCCTTTTCATTTGTTTATGCTTAGTTCTTCTCATTTGAATGCATACTACATTATTTAGGTCTAATCTGGGTGTCTCTTCTGTGTCTCTACATTGTCTCGCAGGTCAGCACTTAATCAGCACGAGGCCCCTCCCCTCTGGCCGGCCGGAGAGGGTGGAGGTCGAGCCCTTCTCAACTTGCTGAGTGAAGTTACTGAGCGGCTATCCTCCGGCCGTTCAACGGTACGCGCGGTGCATCAACGACCGTTCTTCCCTGGAACGCGGTCCCTCTAGCGCCGTCCATCTCACTGCAGTAGTTCCTCCCGCGTCCCTCGCAGCGTCCTGGGGCGGTCTATCGTAAGACCGCTCAACATAGTGCGGTTCTAAGAGAGCCGTTCATTCCTCAGCGCTGTACTAAGGCGAGTGTCTCCCATGTTCTAAGGTACGGCGCGCCTATCGCGTATGGCATCTTGGTGGCGATCACGGTACTTTGCTTCATTCCCTATCTTCTCTTTTCTCTCTCACTTGTCTCATGCACTTGACGCACTTTGACCCGTAGTGAAAGGGAGAGAGGAGAGAAATATATATCTACACCCCTTTTGTGGCGATCACGGTGGGACACCTAATGCCCATCGTGCTTTTGAGTTGCTGAGCCTTCTTAGTTGTTGTCAAGGTTTCCTTCTTGGAGTGATTTACAGGTTGGATGCGGTTCCTGTCCTCTGGCTCATACGCGGTTCGTCCAGGGCCGTCTACCAGTACGCACGGTTGATACTCCACCGCTCATACACTCTGCCATCAGGTTTATCTACCCCGGCCTTTCCGGTTGCAGACGGCTCTCTGGACGCCGTCCATCCGTTTGAGCGGCTTTCAGACAGCCGTCCCGAGCTCAGGCACAGGTACGCTGTATTTTTTTTAGGTGGCAGATACACGGCTGTGAGGCGGCGGTTCAAGTACGTGAGCGGTTGACCATCGGCCGTCTGTCTGGTATTTCCTTTGCTTTCCTCCCATCAACTACGGTTGGATATTAACCGCCTGCGTACTTAGAGCGGTCAGAGGAGGACTGCACATCTCCTGTCGCAGTGCATTTATTTCATCTTGCTTAGCTTTTTTTTTCGGCTGATATATATATTGCTCCTAGTGCTGTTCATTGGCTCCCCCCTGCTATCTTATTATCATTGCATCACCATGTTTTTACTACTCATGTGTATACTCGCTCATTGATTGATAGCTGCTAGGCTAGTTTGTGCATGCACTCCGGTGCGCATAGGAGCATTGACGTCTTCCCATATTAGTTACATTCCTACCGAGGTAGGGTTTCCTCTCGTCTCCATATTCCTTGGAGCCGACTAGGAACCTTGCTGAGGACCTCCGTAAGCCCCCGTGAGCCGTGGATTCCCACACGGACGCCGGGCAGGTTGTACCACATCCACCCCAGTCTAGGGTTGCATTCGCGAGTGAGAGGTCCCGATAAGGTCACACAGTCCCTCGTTTCTCATCCCAATCAGGCACCTAGTGGTCGAGGGAATTGATATTTTCATTAATCCACTAAGGTTCAAACCCAAAGATATAAGGAACTGACGAGCATCATTTTAAGAACTTGATTGCATTACTGAGTGATTCTGCTCTCATCTCGCTCCATTGTATGCTTATTGTTTGATTGGTAGATTTGATTGATTTAGTGTTGCTTGTTCTAGTAGTAAGTGTCTTGGTGTATGTGGGGTTGCCTTCTGCCCCCACGATCATCTCCTAGGGTGGACTCTTATTTCCATTCTTATTCCAACCCCTTGTTCGATTCTTCTTCTGCCATGTCGTCGTATGACTTCTCTCAGGCCCACGAGGATTCCCTTCCTCGTGGTCTCCTTGAGGACCCACCTAGGGTCACCCACTTGCAAGGGGGAGAGGGGACGGCCCCTTCACTCCCGACCTCTCTGGGCGAGGGTCCCCGAACTTCTTTTTCAAACCCGCCCAGTCAAAATTCAGCCAGCATGATCCTCAATATGATGGCCCAGTTGGACCCCACCCAACTCCATCTCATCAGACAAGCTTTGCAAGGGGGCGATGCCCCGGCCTCAGTTCCGACTCATGCCACGGCCAGTGTCGCCACTTCATCTCCTGTGGTCGGGACCACCTCTGTGGCTCCCATTGACCTTACTCCGGTCCGCCCTCAGAACCTTCGCTATCCCAATATAGAAATGGGCCAGGCGTCCACATCGGTCCATCAGCAACTTGATAAAGGGAATTCCCCGATCCCCTCTGTTCCTTATCTTGAGCCGTACCCTACAATTTCTCCATCGCCTCAGGCCCTCATGGCCCCAGCGGACTTCGCTAGGTCACAATCAGGGACGGCCCAGGTGGCTCATGCGGATATGGGCCCTTCCTCAGCCCATTATCCCTCTTACGGGCCGCCTCCTTCGTCAGTTTATCCTTTGGTTGCCTATCCAGGTGCTGCTCCTCTTGCTCCTCCCCCTCCTTCCCGGGAACGGGAAATTCTTGACAAGTGGACTGCTATGCAGCAACAAATTGATCTCCTCCACAAGCGGGTCGGCCCGCAATCTCTTGCCGATGTCCCTATCCCCAACTTCAGGGACCTACGTCTGCCTTCCCAGTCGGAGCTCCCCGTGTACCGCAAATACGATGGGAACGACAACCCGTTCATCCATGTCCGGGAGTTCTTGTATGAGTCTGCGCAGTTCCAGCAGGATGATCGTTTGATGGCCTATTTGTTCCGTCGGTCTCTGGAGGGGGTCGTAGTGGAATGGTTCTACACCTTGCCTATGGAGGAGGCTGAGAATTTCAAGACCGTCAAGGAGAGGTTTATACAAAGGTTTCAGGATCGGGTCGGACCCGAGTACTCTTTCACTGACCTGGTGGCGGAGAGGATGAAGCCGGAGGAAGACTTCGCAACCTATGTGGACCGCTGGAGACAGATGGCCTCACGGGTGCCCGGGCAGATCCCGGAAGAGGAAAAAGTGAAGTTGTTGATTTCCAATGCTACGCCAACTTTTAGAAACATTCTGGCAATGAATGACATTTCAAACATGCACCAACTATACAGCAGAGCTAGGTTTATTCAGACCCAATTTAAAGACTCCCCCATCCATTCTTTATTCGAGGCCCAGAAACCCAAAGCCACCAAGAAAACCCAAGGCCCCGTCACGAAGGGAGTACAAATTAATGAGTAGGTCCAGGCCGTTCAGTTCCCCCAACAAGCCGCTCCACCCCGCTTCCCACCGCCTCAGCGTAACCCCCAGTTCGCCGCTCTGCTAGTTCCCCAGCCTACCTTCCAAGTCCCGCAATACCCTCAACCGGCACCTCCGCCACCTCAACAGCCTCAGCGGCCCCCGCAGTACAATAGTGTTCCTCCACCCCCCACCTATGGCTCTGCTCGACCAGCTCCAAAAAGGGCTCATTACCCCCCTCTTCCGGAGACCTTGCCAGATATTTTCTCTGCTCTAATGTATACTGGTGACCTCCAGTTGCCTCCTGAACGCCCGAACTGGAATCCGGCTGCCGACCAATCCCGATATTGTATATTCCATCGGCAACCCGGGCACACAATAGAGCGATGTTACCAATTCAGAGACCTGGTGTATGATTTGCATGAGGGCCAGAGGATTGATTGGGCCCAGATGAGCCAGCTGATTAGGGATATCAAGCAGAGGCAGAGACAGGCCAGACCGCAACAGGCGGCGCCCCAGCCGCCGCAGCAGCAGCAGCAACAGCCCCAGCAGCAACCGCAACCTCAACCGCAGTAGCAAGACCTTGGGATCCATCAAAATCCCATGCCGATGCATCAACCCGCTCCTCCGCAACAACATCAACCATCGGCACCGGCCCCAGCACAAGTGAACTTGGTCCAGCGCCCAGCCCCCAACGCTGGGTGGACGTTCGATGATGAGACCCCCGCCCATCTCTTGGCCTTACACCACCACTACTCTCCCTCACCTGCCATCCCCTCCATCCTTAGATCCGCCGCTACACCGCCCGCCATTTCCTCCGCGTCGCCTCTTAGGCCCGCTACCCTCCCCTCTACTCCGTCCGTCCTTTCACCACCACCCGCCATGCCTCCCATCATTTCCCCTAAGCTTAACCCTTCACCCATTTCCCCTCCACCAGGGCCCATTAAACCCACTTCAGTCATCCTCACCCCCATCTCCACGCCATTCACCTGCCCCACCAGGCCAAGCGGGGGTCCAGTCCAGGCCGTGCAAGCATCGCAATGCGCCCTTCGGAGCGGACGTCCTTTCCAAATAATTTTTCCTTCCTCAGGTGCATCTGCACCAAACCCTGCAGTTTCCTCCCCTACAGTTGAACCAGAAGAGATAGACCCGGTGTCGGGCACAAGATATGATTTATTACAGCACTTAGACTGGCTGCCGGCTAAAATCTCAGTGTTAGAACTAATCAAAAGGTCGCCGCTCCACCAAGACGCCCTGAAGATCTTCCTACAAAAAGTTATGGTGAGCGAAGATGTGGCAGTGGATAGCCTGCCCGCGGTCTTGGCCACGATCACAAAGGGGCCCTCTATTGCATTTGCTGAGTCAGAGCTAGCTCCTCCAGAAGCACGACAGATGCCGTTATGTATTACCATCTCTCTAAACAAAACGGCCGTGGAATCCGCCCTTGTGGACACAGGGGCATCGATAAATGTCTGCCCATTGAGTACCCTTCGTACTTGTAATATATCAGAGGACATGCTCAAGCCGACGCCAACCACGATAGCCGCATATGATAACTCCAGACGTGCTTGTCACGGGGTGGTAACTGTGCAGGCCGAGCTAGGGCCATTAGTGATGGATGTAGAATTTTTTGTGTTGGACATAGACCCAATGTTCAAAGCCATTCTGGGTCGTCCATGGTTGAATAGTTTGAACGCCGTCCCCTCGACCGCCCACCAGTGTCTGAAGTTCCCATTCCAAGGGCGAGTGGTCAAAGTGAAAAGTGTTTCCACAGTTCAAAACGTTGACGCCATAGCAGCCAAGATTCTACCCACACTGTGGCCGAGTAACAGACCTGTTCTATCTGTCATGGACTTAGAATATTCGTGGGCATATGCGTCGCGCAAGCCCACCGCTGCACCAATCAATGTGAAAGTTAAGCCCAAGATGAGAGACTCCAAAGGGTGGCACCTAATTCTAAAATTGGGCTATCAGCCAGGCCGAGGACTCGGCGCACAACTGCAGGGCAGAACTAACCCCGTTCCCAAGGGAAGGAAGATGGGCCGCCGGGGCCTCGGCTACCATGAATCCTCCATGTCAATGCTTGGGGACTATGGGCCGTTGACCTGGGATTACCGGCAACATTTTGTGAAGGGTCCGTTGCAGCCCGGCACCTTGAAGACCTCGCCATCCAGCCTTGAAGAAAAGATAGATGAAGCTTGTGCTGTTGCCGATCCGCCACCACCACCGCAAGAGCTAGCCGGTGACTTGGAAGACTTTGCTAATTGCTTTACAAGGATGTTTTGTGAAAAAGAGGGTGACCCAAAGAAGAAGGAGATGCAACTGGTAAAGCGCCCTCCGATGCCATTGGCCCGCCAGGGGCCCCGAAGACGGGGAGCTCCGCCACTACTTAATCTATGTCCCCATCTCGTCTCGCTTCCTGGTTTCAACGGTTGGATTCTGTTCCCCGTTCCCCTCCACTCCTGGTCGACCCGTACTTTGCAGAGAGACCTGAAATTCTATTCGTTCCTTGTGCTTGCGGGCGTTACCCGCCCATTGATCTATCAACCCTATTCACTCATCCTCCTCCAGGAGCTCAGCTCCATGAAATGTGGTTTAAGTCTTCTGACCCTTTCTTTGACTGCATCTTCCCAGAATTGTTCCCCATGGAGCTTCCTCCTCCTCCGCCTTCTCCCTCCTGTTGTGTGATCACCTCCGGCCTCCAAAAAAAAAAACGCCAATTTCAAAACGGAGGTCTCCATGGAAGATTACGCTATGTTCTGCCCAGATCCCCAGGGGCGCGAGACCCCTGTTTCTTTTCCGGTAGATTTCTTCTCCCCTAGATCAGATGTACAGTGTATAGAGTCTTCTAGGATGGTCGAGGCAGTTAGGGTAGAGTCTAGTTCGAGTTTTGTCAGCCCATCCACGTCTGCGGCACTTGCTGTAATGCGCCCTCCCAAAACCATCCCCGATAGGTTTCTACAAGATTTGGCTGGGAGATGTCACGCTCTGTTGAAGTGTCCAGAATTTGTGGAGACCGCAATTATCCTGGAAGATGATGAGGGAATTGATGAGGTATGGGGCAAGGATGGACTAGGAGTATATGAAATTGTGAATGAGAAAGACCCAGCTGATGATGAGGAAGATGAAATGGATGACACTGCCGACCTATATGCCCAAGGCTTGAAGAAGTTCGACGAGCCTTCCGTGGCAGTAGATGAATCCACTAAAGAAATTAACCTCGGAACAGTAGAGGACCCCAGGCCCATACTTATCTCCGCCAATCTCCCTCCTCCAGTCGAAGAGGAACTTGTCAAAGTCTTGAGGGAGTACAGCGATTCTTTCACCTGGTCCTACGAGGACATGCCAGGCCTTGACCCCGCATTGGTCGAACACAGGCCGATTCTCAGACCAGGGCAACGCCCATTAAACAGAAGGCAAGGAGATTTCACCCGCAGATGGCCTTGAGGATTAAGGAAGAAGTCGATAAATTGCATAAGGCCAGGTTCATTAGAGTGGTGCTGTACCCGCAATGGGTGGCAAATATAGTCCCGGTGATGAAGAAGGATGGTAAAATTCGAATCTGTATTGACTTCAGGGACTTAAACAAGGCATGTCCGAAAGATGATTTTCCACTCCCTCACATCGACGTCTTGGTCGATAATACCGCTGGGTACGAAGCCCTCTCCTTCATGGACGGCTACTCGGGGTATAACCAAATCCTTTTGGCTCCGGATGATCAAGAAAAGACCTCGTTCACCACACCTTGGGGCACATACTGCTACGTCAATATGCCATTTGGGTTGAAAAATGCAGGTGCCACCTACCAAAGAGCGATGATGGCTATCTTCCACGATATGATGCACGTTTATTTAGAAGCTTATGTGGATGATATTTTAGTCAAATCGAGGTCACAAGAAGAGCACCCCGCCATTCTAGCCAAGGTATTGCAAAGGGCTAGGGAATACAAGTTAAAGATGAATCTAAAGAAATGTGTGTTCGGAGTTACATCAGGGAAATTGCTCGGGTTTATAGTTAGTAAACGGGGGATTCAGGTCGATCCAAACAAGGCAAAGGCCGTCATGGAAATGCCGCCGCCGAAGAACGTCACTGACCTTCGAGGTTTGATCGGGCGTTTGCAATTTATCAGGAGATTCATATCTCAGCACTCGCAAAGATGCCGCCCGTTTTATGAATTGTTAAAGGCAGGCGCGAAATTTGAATGGAATGAACAATGTCAAAAGGCCTATGAGGAACTCAAGGTGTACCTCTCTAATCCCCCGGTTCTACAACCACCCGTCCTCGGGAAACCCCTGATCCTGTACATTTCTGTAATTGAGGACTCCCTAGGAGCTATTTTGGCACAAGTAGACGATGAAGAAAGAGAGAGGGCGGCGTACTATCTCTTAAGGTTATTTAATCCCGCTGAATCTAAGTACACTGCTATGGAGAAGACCTGTGCAGCACTAGTGTGGGTAGCGCAGAAGCTTAAACACTATTTTCTTGCCCACGAGGTTAGGCTCATCTCTAGAATGGACCCCATTCGTTATCTGTTGGAAAAGCCGGTCCTTTCTAATCGGCTAGCTCGCTGGCAAAGTTTTCTCTCCCAGTTCGACATCACCTTCATCGTGCAGAAAGCAATCAAGGTATATGCTATTGCCGAGCACCTGGCTCATTCTCCTATCCCTCGCACCGATTCCATTCAAGACGAATTCCCCGATGAACACCTGGCGGTGATCACTCATCTTCCTTTCTGGTCCCTTCACTTCGATGGTGCCCTTAATTCCCAGGGCAGCGGAGTCGGCGCCGTTCTCCTTACTCCAGAAGGGGTAACCATCCCCGTGGCATATCAACTCTCATTCCCCGCCACCAACAATATAGCCGAGTATGAGGCTCTCCTTACCGGTCTGAAGCACGCCTACATCTTGGGCGCGCGATATCTAAACATCATAGGAGACTCCCAGCTGGTGCTGCGTCAAGTTTTGTCATCCTACCGCACCCGCGATCCTAAGATTAAACCCTACCAGGATCTGGTCACGCTCTTGGCCAGGTAATTCAGGAAACTCGTCTATATTCACACTCCTCGCTCTCAGAATATCGTGGCCGACGCCCTTGCGTCGCTCGCCTCTTCTCTATCACTCCCCCTAAATCGCGCCACTGAGACCATTGTGGTCCAAAGGCTAGACGTTCCTTCCCTGCAGGATCCCTGGTTCGACAATCTTAGGATGTCCGTAGAGAAGAAAATAGAAAGGGAGGAAATAAAAGAGGTTTCATTAACTGAGCTCGAGGAGATCATTGAAGAGGAAGAATTGCCGTGGTTTTATGAGATCGAGCAATACTGCAAGGATGGTACATTTTCGGAAACGGCCAACCCTGAGCAACGAAAAGCCATTAGAAGAGTCGCCGCCAGATACACGATCATCGCCGGTGAATTGTATAGGCGGGCTCTGAATGGAGTTCTAATGAGGTGCCTAGATGACGAAGAAGCTTGGAAAGTCGTGGAAGCAGCCCACTCCAGCGAGTGTGGAGGGCATGTAAACGGACAGGCCTTGGCAAAGAAGATTCTTAGGCAGGGCTATTACTGGCCAACCCTAGAAGAAGATTGCTCCACCTATGTCCGTAGGTGTCTTCAGTGCCAAATCCATGCCGACAAAATCCACGCCCCGGCCTCTTCTCTTCATCCTATTACGGCTCCCTGGCCATTTTCTATGTGGGCCTTTGACATCATCGGGCCCCTCGGTGATCCGAACTCTGCTATTAAACAGAAATCCTTCATTCTGACAGCTACAGAATACTTCACTAAGTGGGCCGAAGCTGAAGCTTATGCAGAAATCAAAGCCACCACAGTATGCCGCTTCATCATGAAGAACATCATCTCGCGATTCGGGGTGCCAAGCAGCATCGTCATCGACAACGGGCCTCAATTCATCTCACAAGAACTCCAAGACCTCTGTAAGAAATTCAATATAGTTTTGCATCATTCATCACCATACTACCCCTAAGGTAATGGCCAGGCTGAGGCCACGAATAAGACTCTTCTCAAAATTATCAAGAAAACATGCGAATCACAAAAATTTGCTGATTGGGCCGACAAATTGATAGAAGCTCTATGGGCTTACCGCACCTCCGTCCGCACTCCCACAGGGCAGACTCCCTTTGCCCTCACCTACGGAATGGAAGTGGTGCTCCCGTATGAAATTCTAATCCCTTCCCTAAGGGTGCAGCTGGATAAGGAACTTAATCTCGACGAACATCGAGAGGCGTTGCTAGTCCAACTGGAACTCTTAGACGAGAAGAGGTTGAATGCGGCCAATCATGTCTCAGTATATCAAAAGCGTGTCTCGCGGTATTTTCAAAAGAAGGTCATTGAAAGGAAATTTCAAGTGGGTAATATAGTTTTGAAACGCAAATTCATCAGGTCAGCGGGCCCCAGGTCTAAGTTGCAACCAACTGGGAAGGGCCCTTCGTAATCAAAGAAGCATATCCAGGTAATGCGTATCGTCTAATTAACTCGGAGGGGGAGGAATTGCCAAACCCGTGGAATGGGCTGTATTTAAAGCGTTTTCATCCATAAAAATAAAAACCAGTGAACGGCTCGATGGCAGGGCATACCCCACCAAATTGTGAAAGGAGGACCCAGGTCAGCATCTCACACACTACACGACCCCGTGGTGCAGTATTCTCTCATGCTACCCGACACCGTTTCTCCTTTGGCCATGCTCGGGGAAGGTGGAAATCCTTGTATTTCCTCTCTCTCGGTTGAAGATAGGGGCAAGTGGTGAATAAGGGGGCGAGAACTGACCCAGATTCCCCGTTAAAAAAGGTCTCAAATAGGGGCAATCCGTTAAGACCTCACTCCGCAAAAGGAAAAAAGAAGAGGAAAGCAAAAAAAAAAAGAAAAAAAGAAAAAAGGAGAAAAGAACAGGGGCAAAATCAAAAGATAAATCGAAAGTACAAAGCCCAAAGGATGCAACTAGGCATGGCAAGAGTGGCAGTACAGTTTCCCCGCGGGACGTTATGAGCCCGGTCGCATGCGTGCCTAGAGCGGGTGAAGGTTCGATAACGGATACAGAGCCCCGGCGCAACAGACCAGATTCCTTGAAAAAGGGGGGGTGTCCTGGAAAAGAACTCAAGCCCTAAAAACCTCTACACCAATCGTCGATTTCTCTACTCAATCTTTTTTTACTTTCCCAAGGAATGAATCCCACCCCGGGTATGGCCTCAGCAGAGGCACCGTCGAGCAGAGTTGACTCCGATCACGGGCGGTCCCCCTTCCTGCACGCGCTGAGCTTTGGAATTCCATAGCAAGACGAGAAGGTCCCTGTTATTGAGACCCGAGCTGGCTTCAAAACCCAAAAAAAATTGAATACTTCAAAACCCAAAAAAATCGAATATTTCAAAACCCAAAAAAATCGAATATTTTAAAACCCCAAAAAAGTCAAATATTTCAAAACCCAAAAAAAATCAAATATGTCAAACCCAAAAAAATCAAATATTTCAAACCCAAAAAAATCGAATATTTCAAAACCCAAAAAAATCAAATATTTCAAAATCCAACAATAATCAAATATTCTAAAAAGAAACAAAAAAAAAACTTACATGTTTCCCTCTTGCATTCATCTGCATTTTTCGCACTTTGATATTTGCCTATTTAATAAGGCTCACCCCCCTTGACCAAAAGTCAAGAAAGGGTCATCTCCTGACGTACTGCAGGCAAGGGGCTGAGCCTAAAATAGATTTAATCTGTTTCATGTTTTCATGTGTGCAGGGGCAGGTTGGAAGGGCAGTTGGCTCGGACCACATGAATATTCAATCCTCGCGTTGGCCTATGCAATCACATCACCTCGTAATCATATTACAAAGCTCAAACTCAATCTCATTCAATCTTATTCATATCATATATCAAGCTGTCCGAATGTAAAATCCTATCCCATATCATCATAAAAACAAAAATCACTCAGTCCGCCGCTAGGCATCCCCGCGAGGACGTATCTCTCTCAACTCCCTAAGATAAGCCTGTCTAGTCGCTGGAGCCTCCTCGACCTCTGCTAGTAGGGTACGCACCCTGCTCACCTCCCATATGATCAGCGCACTCCTGACCGCCTGATCATCCTCCTCTGTCCCGATCCTCCGTGCCTGTAGCATGGGAAGGTGGGGTAGCGTAGGTAGCACCGTCCGGGGTAGTCCAATCTGCAGGTAGCATCTGTGTGGGCTGTACATCGCTAAGGTAGTGTCACTCACGAGCCTCAAGTCCAAGCCAGCTCTCCTCGGTAGCCTGATGGTGGTATTATGGAGGAAGCCCGGGCGCATCACGAACCTATCCAGGGGCAGCCTGTTGATGTACGGGCGCCACTCATCCCTGGTCTTCAGCTCAGCCGTCCTGCACTCAACCTGCGGAGAGAACCTGAAGGCGCCCCCTATAAAGTAAAGGGGATGGCTCCCAAAAATCCTACTGACTGAGGTGATGTCCTCCCTCAGGATAAACTTCATCCTAACTCCCATCCAGCACTCCAATAGGATCATTGAACCAAAGAGAGGACCTCCTAAGGCTGCTGAAGTAAGACCCTCGTACAGGTAAGCTAAGACAGCCTGAGAGATGGAAAACCCCTACCAAAGGCCGCTGATGGTGCTGAGTAAAGGAGTTTTTAGGACATGGTCGGCTGAAGGGAAAAGGATGGCCCCGCATAGGCAGATGGACGCGGCTTTGGCTATGGCTTCAACCCACCCGCACTTATTCCGACAATGCTCCACTACCCACTGGCTCAAGGGAAGGAGGTGGATGTGGCGAGGGCCTATAAAGGTACGAACATCCCCGCTATCAGGTATGAACCCCCCTAGGATGAGTTTTGGGTCTATAGGGGCAACGGTATGGCATATCAAGTCTTCCTCCCCCACCTTGGACCTAGGGAGCCCGAAGTATGTCTCTACCTCCTCTAGCAAGATAGTGGCCTCGAAAGATGGGAAGAGAAAAGTGTGAGTCTGAGGGTGCCAAATCTCCATCAGAGCGGAGATACTATGCTAGTCTAAAGAAAGTTTGGGGTAATTCTGACCTAGTACTAGGAGGGAGTGCAGGTGCCAGGATTTGAGAAGGTGAGTCACCCCGAGGGGCAATGCACGGACCATGGGAGCCACCCACTTTAAATTAGAAAAGCGTCTCGGGCCGGGAAGAAGCTGAAAAGAAGGAGAAAGCAAGGGGTGTAAAGAGATATAAGAGGAAATTGAAAGATGGACTCTAAGCATAGTCTGATCAAACTTACCTCTCTCATAGGGGTGGCGCTGAGATGTCGAGGAATCAAGCTTAGCCGTTGAATCGCTTCCCGCTCCTTTCTAGCCGGCCGCGGTCCTTCAAACAACGCGCCCTCCGCAGGACTTCCATCATAAGCCCTCTTCACGTTGAGGTGATGAGAATCAAAGGTTTTTGGCTTCAGGAAAGGGAGGATGAGTGAGCTGAGGGTTCAGGCCTCCCTACTACTTATAGGGTTCATTGGGGAACCTAAAACATCTTAGGATTAGGCCTAGATAAGCCTAGGACGGGTTTAGATAGGGTTCTGATAGGTACAAAGCGCCTTGCCCTCGGGCTGGGGACTCTCCAGGAGTCCCCTTTCGGGCAAGCAGGATGTTGGATTGGACGGTCTTACGATAGACCGTCCATACCATATGCGGCCAATCATCAACCGTTCTTCTCTCCAAGGAAGACCGAGCCCAGTGACTTGTGCGGCCCTAAATCCGCCGTTCCACCATTCCTACGGTTTACATGCAACCGTTCCAACCAATGTAAGCGGCCCTTATAGAACCGCTCTTACCTACGGACGGCTAGGGGAGAACCGTTCATTTGCTCTGCCCCCCAATTAACCTGCTCACTCATGTCTCAATCATTTAGCGCTCTCATCTCACTCAAGTCGGCGTGAGCACTCTCATCTAACTCAAGTCGGCGTGAGCACTCTCATTTCACTCAAGTCGGCGTGTGCGTCACTCTCGTCTCACTCAAGTCGGCGTGTGCGTCACTCATCTCACTCGAGTCGGCGTGTGCGTCACTCATCTCACTCAAGTCGGCGTGAGCGCTCTCATCGCACTCAAGTCGGCGTGTGCGTCACTCATCTCACTCAAGTCGGCGTGTACGTCGCTCATCTCTCTCAGGCTAAGCACGCTCCTCAAACTCATTTTGCCCACTCATACATACATTCATCCATAAAGCAAACGAAAAACAAAGGCATGCATATCACTAATCATGTCACATCATGTACAAAGACGGGCCCAGTACAACCAGTCAAGCAGCTCCCTCTCCCTGGCCCCTTCGCTGTCTCCACCGCCCTCATGCCTCTTTGGGGGAGGCATCGCTGAGGTCGCCTCATCACGCCGTCGCCGACGCCGCTCCTCCTCCTCGTTCCTCCGATGGCCGGAGGAACCAGTGAAGTAACTCCTCACGGAGCCGTGGGTGCCGTGGCTGCCACTCGCAGTCGCCCTGCTGCGCTCCCGACTCGCCTCCTTCAGACCCTCCACCTTGCCCTCCAACCGGACAACCTGTAGACGGGCCTGCTCTGCCTCACTCCTGTAACGCTCTGCCTCTGCCCGGTAATGGTCCGCCTCGGTAGCACCGGCTCGTAGTCGCTCTAGCTCGGCCCGGAGGAGTGCTGTCTCCACTGCGTCTGCCGGTCGGCTCCGCGCAGCCTCTTCTCGCACCTGGGCTACCTCCTCCAGAGCTGCCACCCGGCCCCGCTCTAGCTCCGCCTGGAGGCAGGTCAACTCAGATGTCTGCATCCACACATCACTTGTCAGTCAGTTACATAAGCATATCATTCATAAGCATAATGAGCAAGAGGAAGTTTAGAACTGCGTACCCTCTCTGTAAGGGCCACCTCGGCCGCCTTGGCTCGCTCCACCATCCGAGTAAAGTCAGCATCTCGATCGGCCCGGTCTGCTGGGGTCTGGGCAGAAGAAGAAGAAGGAGCGTCTGGTCCCGCCCTCTGAGCACCCTCGGCGCGCTGCATCCAAATACTCCAGGTCAGTCATAGGCATAATCATAATCATATAGAGCTGCACAATTTAAAGAGTCTAGGGTTTAGAACACTCACCAGTAGGGCCAGGGCCTGTCGGGCCTCGTCTCTCTCCCGGATGGTGGAGTGCAGGAGTCCCTGCAACTCTGCCACTCGTCCTGCGGGGTCAACCTACATTTTAGAAGTCCATGTGTTAGTGCATCATCATATAAGAATCATAAGCATAATAGACAAAGTTTAAGTTTAGAAGTCGTACCGGTCGGTGGGCGCCTCGGAACACCTGGTCCCGGTAGTGCCGAGCGTACGCAGTGTAGTACGCGTTGTCGCTCCCTGCCCGGGCGGTCACCACTCGCCCTCGCGCGGCCCAGTCAGCAACCTGCTCGGCGTTCCTCGCTGTCCAATCGTACGCCTCGCGGAGTCCCCGGGTCATCCTCGTCACCCGTTCCCCCGCCTTCTCAGGCGCAGGGAACTCTACGGCCGGCTGATGGACCCCGATGGTCCTCATCACCAATCTGAAGTGCAGTGGCTCCACCACATTCATGCAGTGAAGCCACACGTCCCGGCCAGAGAAGGCCAAGGCCTCGGTCACCCACGGCTGGCCCTCCGGGCTCTCCTCCGTGTAAGGAGTCCACCGTACCTGCAAGGAATAGGAAACTGCATCAGCATCATAATCATGGAAGAATAGCATGTAATTAAAGAGTCTGAGTCTAGAAGCGTACCGAGGCGTACGGTAGAGTGTCCAGGTCGTCCTGTAGCTCCCGGACCTGCCTCCTCAAGGCCATCATTTCTCGGGGTGCTGTCCACCTCCGCGCGGTCGGCAGGAGCGCAGGGCGGGTCTCCTCGCCTCTCCCCAACCCGCGTAGGCGCACGTAGGCCCACACCTGTACCACAAGTCGTGTCAGCATTTAGTAAGCATATAGAGTTGCATAATTAAAGACTAGAGAAGAGAGTCGCACCTGGAGTAAGGGGGAGAAGCCCCCGAGCATCGTCCGACGCGCCGTCGAACTAAGGGTGTCGAAGAGGAAGGCAAGGACCGCCGCTCCCCAAGCATAGTCACCTACATGCTCGAGCTCCTGGAGGAAAGGGAGGAAGCGACAGCTCATCACGTCCGCCTGAGTGGAGAAGAGAAGCCGCCCGAACATCAGCATCAGGAACCGTCTCAGCACTCTGTCCGCCTCAGGTCCCGGCACCGCTGCGACCCTCGGTCTCGCCAGCCCCACGAGCCGCTCCAAGTGCTCCTCTGGTCACTCACCCACTGCAACGCCAGCTCGTCGAAGACCCAGGCTGTCCTGGAGGGCAGCCCGGGGAAGGAGGGTCGACTGCCTCTCGGGGCGCCGCAGCTGTAGGCTGAGCAGCTCCCGAGCCATCCCCCGGTAGTCAGGAAAAGTAGTCCCGCTGACCGGCGACCCGTGCACGCGTAGGCCAGTAAGCCTGGCCACGTCCTCCAACGTAGGGACCATGTGCCCCCACGGGAATAAGAACGTCCGACTCACTGGATCCCAGCGGTCGTGCAGGGCATAGAGCAGAGCTGCGTCAAAGCGACACACCTCGATACTCAGGAAGGGGGCGAACCCCATGGCAGTCAATCGCTCCCTCTGGAAGTCCGGTAGTGCGAGGTACACTGCCCGAACCTGCAGCCAGGAGGTACGGGTCCTACGTTTCCCCTGCATTCATCCATCTCATTTACATTAGTCATTTAGTTTCTCATTTGTCTCATTTAAATAAAATGCTCAAAGTCCAATTATCGATTTGAAGAACGGTTACTCACGAACCGCTCTATATGTGAGCGGCCTCCCTCAAACCGTTCTGTTTCTCAGGTCCCCCCGTTTGAACGGGCTATCCCTAGCCGTTTCTATCTTGGACGGATTACCAGGAACCGTCTGTTTGCCCGTCTTCCTAAGGAGTAACGGCCCACCTTTGGCCGTATTGTTTTGGTGACGGTCCTGGAAGGATCGTATTGTTTTGCGTGGTTACATGATTGGACGGACCTATTTGGTCCGTCTACGTTTTGAACGGTGATAACCTCACCGTATTGGGGTTTTGGTGCCCCGTTGGCTGTGTGAGTGTGAACGGCGCTCCCTGCACCGTGTTTAATTAAGGCGGTCCTTTGGGGACCGCATTGTTTTCCGTGCGGTTTCTGTTAAACCGTTTTACCGTCGTCGTCCCCGACGACGGTAAAGGCCCCCCGGCCGGCTGGGAGACCTCCGTGGCCCCTAGACCGACCCCCCTAAGTCCCTCTAAGCCCCTAAGCTAGCATGCATAGAACAAAATGAAAAGAAATGGGAGGAAAGGTGGGGGGAACCTACCTCGGGATCGCGGGGTTTCTTGGCCGCCCCCGCGGGCGGTGGTCCTCTGGCCATCTCCTCCTCACCGGCGAGAGCTTCTTCGTCAGCAGCGACGATGGCAAGCTCTTCCATGGTCACCGCAGGCATTTCTCCTTCTTCCTCCGGCGGTGGCGGTTGCTCCGGCGGCGACGAGCCCTCACCGGCGGCCGACGGTCTGGCCGCCTGGTGCTTCGTCCGGGTCATCAAATGGGCTGGAGGAAGGTTGAGAGAGGGAGGGAGGTTGAGAAGAGAGAGTGAGAGAGGGAGAGTGAGGGCGTGTTGCCCCTTCGTTCCTTCCACCGTCGGTTACGGTGGAGGGAAACGAGGGGGTTCCTTTTTTTCGAGGTTGCAGAGAAGAACGGTCTATCGTTAGACCGTTCATTGTGTGAACGGTTCGTATATAACCGTATGTATCTATTGACCGTTAATTTCAAGTCAGTTGGGATTCTATGCTCGAGCGGTTCTCCTTGAGCCGTTCTTATTATAAACGGTTTCTTACCAGCCGTTCGTCACTGGCAACCGGCCCTGTAAGATTTGTTCGAAGGTCAGGTAAGAACGGCTAACATAGAGCCGTTTGGAATATTGCACGGTTGAGATGAGGCCGTATATCTGGTTGGTCTATTTTGAATATTGAATATTTTCTCTGTAAATACATATCTTAACCATCTTATGCAGCATCAGTTCAGTCTGTCTCGCCATTTCGCCTGCACAGGTAAGTCAGGTATGGTCTTCTATCCCTAAATCCCTTATTGCATTATTATATGGTATTATATTATACTATCTCGAGAGCCGGCAGGTTTCTTATGTGTCCCAGGATCTGATGTTCCCCTTCAACAAAAACGATGATGATCCAGGCTCATATACCTAACCTTCGGATAAGCCGTTAAGTTGGGATATCACGAGGAGGACGGTTCTATCCGCACGCTGTGGTTGCAGACGGTATCTTGACTCTGATATTCCCAGCTTAATAATACTACTCTCCAATATTTTATATTTTTTATCTTTCTTCGCATTCGTTTTAACGATTTCTTTTATTTTTACCCCAGCATGCATCATGCGCATCCTTTTGAGCTTTCATGCCCCATAGTCTGCTTAAGAAATGTCCCGTCGAGTGATGGTCAGCTGTGTGTCCCAATGCTTGAGTAAGGTGAACTAATTCCATTCCGAATTCGAAGGTTTTCTTTGGTCGGTTCGTTGGGGTCGGTTGACTGAAAGATCCCCGTCTGGAGCTTTAGCATTTTTTCTCTTTTGTGGCCCCCTCATTGGACCGCGGGATTGTGTCCCCCA
This sequence comes from Amorphophallus konjac, assembly GCA_022559845.1. Lineage (NCBI taxonomy): Eukaryota > Viridiplantae > Streptophyta > Magnoliopsida > Alismatales > Araceae > Amorphophallus > Amorphophallus konjac. Next base: position 360,124,246 of record CM040123.1, read on the forward strand.
TGAGGTTGGTCTTGTCGGTTGATTTCGTTTAGTTTAGTCCCTCCAGATTGGCGTCGCCTTTTGGTCAATTACTCCTAACGTTCGGTCCAAGGTTTTCCGAAAGATTCTCATCGCTTGTTGGTAGAAACGGGTGTCATTTTACCTTAACGCCCGCTTTTTCGGTCCACTCCGCTGCATTTCCACTCCACATCCATGTTCCATATCACCTCCGCTTCACCTCCGCTCGCTCCCCTGCAAAGAGGGCGTTAAGGAGGGGCATCTGTTGACACCCGTTTTATACCGATAATTCGAGCCGTTTCTCTTACTCCCATTAGTTGATGCCTCGAGTTGTTCATGCATGTGCATAGTTCATGCATCACGTCATCCAAGTCTATACATTGTCTTGTTGTACACACACGAGTCTATACATTCCTTGTGCATGCATCGTTTCTCGAAATCTGTACAGCCCGTGGTCGCAAGACTAAGTCTGTACATCATCTTGTGCATGCATCGTTTCGCAAAATCTGTACATCGTCCAGTTGCACGCCACACAGCTGAGAAAGTCTATACATCCGTTAGCTCAGCTCGTGGTTTAGTCAGTGCATCCATGCATACATAAGTCTGTACATTCGTTGTTTCATGCATATACAATGCCTGCACAGTCTTTGCTGTGATGTCCGTGCGTCAGTTAAGCAAGTCTATACAGACTTGCTCCATACGTTAGTTAAGCAACTCTATGCATAATGCATTGGTTCTTAAGTGCTATGTTTCAAGTTTGTACATTGTCCTGCTTCAGGCATGCAAAGTCTGTACATCATCTTGGCACAAATAAAGTCTGTACAGAGTTTGCCTAGTCTGCATCAGTTCAAAGTATGTACATCATTTAGTGCATTACATGCATTCATCAAGAGTCTGTACACTCGGTGTCTGCATCACATGCATTCAAAGTCTGTACACTGGTGAATGAAATATCCATGCATTCATTCTCGTTGTACATACTTTCTCATATATGCACACTGCATTTTGTGCATCAAGTCTGTATAGGGTATGTTCATTTATCAAACTTACTCGATGCATTCTTTCTTTCCTGTCAGATAAATCCACACTGATAACAAGTCTGTTTTATTACAGGACTGTTGCTCGAGGAGCCTAATGAGGGCACACGATCCAAGAGTGGAGATGGCTCAGGAACGTAACACGTGGAATGCAGTGTGTAAAATGCTGCCACGTGGTCTAGGCTCTCTGGGCGGGAATCTGGAAACCGGTCACCCACCTCTCTGCTGCTATATATATGAAGCTTCTTCCTCTGAAGAAGATTTGATCGAAGCAGAAGGGGGAGAAGCAGAGAGAGAGCCTACACGATCCAGAAGAAGAAAAAGAGTGAAGAAGAGAAAGAGAGAGATAGAGAGCTCCAGCAGATAATCTGAAGCATTCATTGAAGAATCTGGCTGTCTGGAAATTGGATCAGATCCAAACTAGACTTGCTCCTGCAAGAGCTACATTTTGCATTTCATTTACAGCTTTCAGTCGCTGATGATTTCCTGTTTTGTGTTTTCTTTTTAAACTTTTCTTCAAGCTGTTAGTCAGCAGAGGTAAGCTGTATTGCTCAGTGTTTGCAGTGGAGGATTCCACTGGTCGGGTTAAGCTGTAATCCCCAGCGGTCAAGCTATTAGGCAGCGGATGGCTAAGCTGTATTGCCCAGCGGAAGCAAGCTGTGATGCTCAGCTGTTGTAGGCTAAGCTGTAAGGCCCAGCGGACGCAAGCTGTGTTGCACAGCAATAAGCCACACTTGGGTTTGAGTGTGGGGTGGATGTAGGTCTGGAGGACCGAACCACCTAAAAACTTTTGTGTAGTGGTTTGAAGCTTGATTGTATGATTCGCTAGATGTATATCTAGGCACGATTTGTTTCGCTAGTCTAGTGGAATCAAGTATGCATACAGATCATTTGATTTCGGCTCCATGAGAACCACCGTGTCTAGAAGAGCAGTGAATTCCTTATAGTTTACATGGATTAGATCTGGAGTTTAATTCATTCCTTTAGGCTTTAATTCCGCAGTTCTGAGCATTAGATTTTAATTAGACAAAAAATTTTAAAGGGTTGATTCATTCACCCCCCTCTGAATCTATCGCACCGGTCCCAACAATTGGTATCAGAGCAGGTGTCTGCACAGAGGGTCTAGCGACCTGCAGATCCGATCCGTAATTGGCTTCGGTGCGATCTGAGTTGATCCGTCTGCTTGCATTATTTTAATCTCTTATTTATTTAGAATTCTGATATTGTCTGAGCATGGAATTCATGATTGATCTCCCGAGGTACGAGGGTCAAACTTCTACAATTGGCTTAATCAGTTCAGGGAATATGTGATGCAGACTAATCCAAATCTGTGGATAGTAATTGCACACAGTCCTTATGAAGTTCCAAAGGATGAATCCTTATGGAAAACTTCAGACAGATGAAAATTCTCTGCGAATCACAGGGCCCTAAATTTAATCAAAGGGGCGATAAACACTGACAAGTTTCCTTGTGTAGTTAATTGCTGCAGTGCCTCCGAAGTGGTCGAGATAATAGCAAGCAGCCGAAGCCAGGGTAAAGTGAAATGTCTCATGGCAATAGAAGAAGATGAAGATTATGTGGAGGATACTTCGTCACATGTAAACTCTGACACTGATAATTTTTCTCTGGAAAGTATGATTGCGTTGAATGAGCATTTATTGAACAAATATGATAGACTTAAATCTGAGAAGAGAAAATTGAGAAAAGAAATGCTGCATGAAATCAGAAGTATGAAAGTGGAAAATGAAAACCTAAAGTCAGATATGAACAGAAAAGAAAATGAAATGAAACACTTGAAGTCTGAGAATGAGAGTTTAAGGAATAGACTCATCAAAGAAAATGATTCTTGCAATGAATGTGATGTTCTCAGAGATTTGGTTATTGATATAGATCATGATGATAATTTGTAAAAGGAATTAATCAAATCCCTGAAAGAGGAAAATAAATTATTGTTGTAAAAGAAAATTGAGGTTGAAGAAAGTAATGAAAAACTGTTTGAAGAAAATGGTTACTTGAAAGATCAAAACAAGAAACTGATGGTTTTGAACATTGTGCTTTCTGAAAAATTGATGGACATTGAAAAAGGTAAGGCAATTTTGATTGACAAAGAAGCTAATGAGAACTTGAAGATACTGCAGGAAAATGAAAATTTGAAAAGACTCAATGATGGTTTGCATAATCAAATAATCTCATGTGAAGATGACATTGTGTTATTGCAAACTGAAATTGATGATCTAAAAGCTTCTATGTCTAAATTTGTGAAAGGAAAGGACAATTTGAATAAGGTCCTTGGAGCGAATGTGAATTTTCAGAAGGAGGGACTGGGTTACAATCCAGTCATAAAGAAGGCTGAGAAGGTTGATGGAGACAAATTCAAAACTATTTTTGTTAAATGTTCAGAACAAGAAAAGTCTTCTACCTCATCTTCACCTCAGTACAAAAATCAAAAAAAGACTGAAAAATAGAAAATAAATAAAAAGGATTCATCAGTGCATGTTGATCACAGTCCTCACACACACTCACATGCATCTAGAAAGAAAATGATATGTCATTACTGTCATAAATTTAGGCATCTGATGCATGAGTGTAATTTGATGGAAAAGGATGACCTAGCTGTGGTACAAAACAATCAGGGTAGAAAGCATGCTTCTAGGGAAAGGAAAATTCATTGTTATAATTGTGGAAAATGGGACATGTTGCTGTTCAGTGTTGGTCACTCGAAGGCAAGAGAAAATTTTATTCTCATGTTAATCATGGCCACCAGAATGTTACCAATAAGAATAAATTTGCTAAAATGAACCAGCGTGGTAGGTGCTTCAATTGTGGGAAGCCAGGCCATAGGGCAAAAGATTGTTGACATGTTCAGGGAAAGAAATTTAATTCTGAAATTTCTAAATTCCATGCAAACAGAAATGATTTTGGTAGAAATAAATCTATTTTCAAAGAAAAGATTCATGTATGTTTTGAATGTGGAAAACTTGGCTACCGAGCTTCAGAATGCTTGTGGGAAGGTTATGGTAAACCAAAATTTCATGTAAGTAATAGAAATTTCCATGTTTATCCACATAGATTCCATGATTATAATCATGTTCACAAAAAGAACTTAAAGGCTGTTACATCATGTCATTATTGTGGGCAGGTAGGGCATTCTATGCATAATTGTCATATCATGTGTTGTGATGATAAACAAGCTAAAAATTTGTTGAGAAAACCTGCTAGGAGTGTCACTGTTAATTCAGGACCCAAGACTTCTTGGGTACCTGCTTGTGTGAAATGATTCAGCTGTTGCAGGTGTGCCTTGGATGCTGATGAATAAGAGGGGTAAATAAGCCAAGGCACTCAAAATTGGAACCCCGGGATTACATTTCTTAGGTCAGTTCTGAGCACTCATCATAAATTTTATCGTCTGAAATTGTTAATTTGAAATGACTAAATATCATGTTGATCAGTTAGTGCTAAATTCAAATTTTCTGAAATGGAATTGCGCAATCATGCTTATGGTAGTTCTCTTCTGTCTGACTTGCATGAATCATAGTTGAATGTCAAATTTGAAATCATATGTTCAGTTTTCAGTGCAAACATTGCATGTATTCAGGGGAGTTTGTTGAATTTTTGCATGTCTGATCAATGAGCACTGAAATGCGGATTGATGTCATAAATTCAGGGGGAGCTAAAGTAATAATTCCCTTTTAAGAGGTGGTGATTTTTATTGACTGGATCTATGCAGTATTAATGGGTGGAGATCTATAAATCTTATGATCTTTGAATGCTAAAATTCTTGAACATAAAAGTGTTTTGCATGTGGAATAATTATGGAACCATTTAATAAAACTAGGAACCTATCCATTCTTGAACTATGATGATCAAAAGTAAAGGGCCACTTTGTGTAAATGAATTTAATATCTGTATTGACTTTAAACTCAGAATAGGTTTAATAAGAGCTGAAGAAACAAACCCTATGTATATATATATATATATATATATATATATATATATCTACATAGAATAAATTACAGAGCAATGGCAAGCTTTCACTGAGAAACTGTCTCTATGCACCAAAGAAGTGCTAAGGGGTATGTCATGATGTGAGCTGTTATCTCTGTTTCAAAAGAAAAATAATTCATTACAGAGCAATGGTAACTTTCCACTAAGAAACTACCTTCATGCACCAATGAAGTGCTGAACGGCATGTCATGATGTAAGTTGCCAACTCTGTTTCATTGGGGCAGAATAGTTAGCTATGCTGAGTAACCGGGAACTCTGGTGTCTGATAAACATGTGTACCCGTGTCAAAAGGCTAGCTACACTTGACTGCAAATGAGAATTTAAAATTGAAAAAAAAATGAAACATGAAACATGACAATATATATATATATATATATATATATATATATATGGTTGACCTGAAGCTCAAATAAAATCCTATAGAGTTCATCTTCAATACTGGTTAAATTCATTTCTATAAGGGTCTCTTGAAATTGAGCAATCTAGGAGAAAGATATGAGGAAGTTCCAAGTGTGCAAATTGTTCTATTCTTATTCCATAATCATGATCTTTTTGTTCAAGGATTTCTCTCAAATTCTCAAGATTATTTTTCTCCACATCATTAAATGAACTAAGGGCTCTAGTCATTTCTCATCATACCTCTCATAAGAGAATTTGAATTTTATCTATTAAAAATCCCTGAATGAAATTCCATTTTTTTTCTTAATTTCAGTGTCTCTAGAGTGCTTAACTCTTTTACTCTCATTTGATATCAATGTCTGATTGTGCTTCATCTGACTATCTGTGACATATTTCAATTGACTGTGAAACCTTTGTCCAAACTGTTTCTTAAAGGAGGAGGTTTGTGGTGTCATATTGCACTCTGGGGGAGAAAAGCTCTAATGTGCTTTCATGTAGTTAAAGGGGGAGATGTTATATCAAACTTTTCTCTTTTTGATGAAGTCAAAGGGGGAGAATAGTTTGAGCCATCAGAATGACTCACAGTGTTGTCATCATCAAAAAGGGGGAGATTGTTGTGCCCCTGTGGTTTTGATGATTAGTTTTGATGTGAGTCAAACACTGTGAGTCACCATGCGATGTTCAGTCATTTTGTCAGATCATAAAACATTCATATATATACATCTGTAAGGTCTATGCGTCTATGCATTTTCCTGTCATAAGTCTATACATCGCTGCATACACAAGTCTATACATCCGTTTCATGCATGTGCATAGTTCATGCATCACTTCGTTCAAGTCTATACATTGTCTGGTCGCACACACACAAGTCTATACATTCCTTGTGCATGCATCGTTTCTCAAAATCTGTACAGCCCGTGGTCGCAAGACCAAATTTGTACATCATCTTGTGCATGCATCGTTTCACAAAGTATGTACATCGTCCAGTTGCACGCCACACAGCTGAGCAAGTCTATACATCCATTAGCTCAGCTCGTGGTTTAGTCAGTGCATCCATGCATACATAAGTCTGTACATTCGTTGTTTCATGCATATACAATGTCTGCACAGTCTTTGCTGTGATGTCCGTGCATCAGTTAAGCAAGTCTATACAGACTTGCTCCATGCGTTAGTTAAGCAACTCTATGCATAATGCATTGGTTCTTAAGTGCTAGGTTGCAAGTTTGTACATTGTCCTGCTTCAGGCATGCAAAGTCTGTACATCGTCTTGGCACAAATAAAGTCTGTACAGAGTTTGCCTAGTCTGCATCAGTTCAAAGTCTGTACATCGTTTAGTACATTACATGCATTCATCAAGAGTCTGTACACTCGGTGTCTGCATCTCATGAATTCCAAGTCTGTACACTTGTTGTCTGCATCACAAGCATTCAAGTCTATACACTCTTTGTGTCTGCATCACATGCATTCAAAGTCTGTACACTGGTGAATGAAATGTCCGTGCATTCATTCTTGTTGTACATACTTTCTCATATATGCACACTGCATTTTGTGCATCAAGTCTGTATAGGGTATGCTCATTTATCAAACTTACTCGATGCATTCTTTCTTTCCTGTCAGATAAATCCACACTAATAACAAGTCTGTTTTATTACAGGGCTGCTGCTCGAGGAGCCTAATGAGGGCACGTGATCCAAGAGTGGAGATGGCTCAGGAACGTAACACGTGGAATGCAGTGTGTAAAATGCTGCCACGTGGTCTAGGCTCTCTGGGTGGGAATCTAGAAATCGGTCGCCCACCTCTCTACTGCTATATATATGAAGCTTCTTCCTCTGAAGAAGATTTGATCGAAGCAGAAGGGGCAGAAGAAGATAGAGAGCCTGCACGATCCAGAAGAAGAAAAAGAGTGAAGAAGAGAAAGAGAGAGATAGAGAGCTCCAGCAGATAATCTGAAGCATTCATTGAAGAATCTGGCTGTCTGGAAATTGGATCAGATCCAAACCAGACTTGCTCCTGCAAGAGCTACATTTTGCATTTCATTTACAGCTTTCACTCGCTGATGGTTTCCTGTTTTGTGTTTTCTTTTTAAACTTTTCTTCAAGCTGTTAGTCAGCAGAGGTAAGCTATATTGCTCAGCGTTTGCAATGGAGGATTCCACTGGTCGGGTTAAGCTGTAATCCCCAGCGGTCAAGCTGTTAGGCAGCGGATGGCTAAGCTGTATTGCCCAGCAGAAGCAAGCTGTGATGCTCAGCGGTTGTAGGCTAAGCTGTAAGGCCCAGCGGACGCAAGCTGTGTTGTGCAGCAGTAAGTCACACTTGGGTTTGAGTGTGGGGTGGATGTAGGTCTGGAGGACCGAACCACCTAAAAACTTTTGTGCAGTAGTTTGAAGCTTGATTGTATGATTCGCTAGATGTATATCTAGGCACGATTTGTTTCGTTAGTCTGGTGGAATCAAGTATGCATACAGATCATTTGATTTCAGCTCCATGAGAACCACCGTGTCTAGAAGAGCAGTGAATTCCTTATAGTTTACATGGATTAGATCTGGAGTTTAATTCATTCCTTTAGACTTTAATTCTGCAGTTCTGAGCATTAGATTTTAATTAGACAAAAAATTTTAACGGGTTGATTCATTCACCCCCCTCTGAATCTATCGCACCGGTCCCAACACAATGATATTGTTGCACGGAGAAATATGTCACGTCATCAAATCAAGTGACGAATGACATGTCATGATGTGCCCCTGTTATCTCTGTCTTAATTCATTTGGACTCTAGGTAGAGCAATGGCATAATTGCTGAGAAATATATCCTCTCATCAAAGAAATGTGATTGGGTATGTCATGATGTGACTTTGCTATCTCTGTTCATTCTGAAGCATAACCGTCAGTCTTGCCAAATACCTAGGGATACTGGCGTCTAAACAATGTGTATTCTTACGGCTCGGAGGCATGTATTAGACTTGATTGCTCGTAAAATATGACTCATGTGCCTTCAAATACTAAAGATATTGAACATCAAAATATGCTACAATCATACAATTCCATGCTCTAGTCATGATTGTTTAGCCTCAATACTAGTTTTTGTGTTATTCCCTTTGTAGTTATTGAATACGGATATATAAGACAAGGGAAGGTTAAACACTGCCATGATATGCACCTTTGGTTCGTTTCTATTAAATCTTAGATGTAGATGCTTTTCGAACTCTGTTGATGATATCGGATTTCATTAGCTTTGAACCATATATGTTGCTCCCGGTATGTTTCAGGTTTGCATATAATGGCTTGCTCTCAACTCCTTTCTCCTCTGGTCTCACAGACATTTGACTTTATCCCTCCATTTTGCTGTTGGCAAAGGGGGAGAATTCTTTGTGTGAGTCCTTTGTAAGAGCTATGCGTTATCACGTTGTCAAAGGGGAGAGCATATTTACTTTGTGAGTTGTCATTGGGGGATGTGTAAATGGTGTACGGGGAGAGTCCAAGGGGCAGAATCCATTGCTCACTTTGTATCTCATAAGTGTATGTGATGGGGTTTGCATAATTGCATAGCATTCATATCTGCATTCATAATTGCATTCACATGCTATTACTATCATGAATCTTGACTATCATGGATCTTGAGCTGCACTTGTTGCATATGTCATAAACTTTGCCATCTTAGACATTACTGCCACATATTGACTCATAGTGTTGCCATCATCAAAAAGGGGGAGAATGTTGTGCCCGTGTGGTCATTTGAGTCATCCTGTGGTCACTTGGGTCATTCGACATCATCCTATGGTCATATGAGTTCTGTGGTATTCTTAGTTTTGATAATGGCTAAACACTTTTAGTCATTGATGTTTCCACTCTCATGTGACTAACATACGTGATGTTCTGTTCATGACAGATATGTCAATGAATGTACAAGGCATTCAGTGAGGATGACAAAAGTGAAAGCTCATTGATCGCGCCCAAGCAAGGATGCGAACACAAGCAAAAGTCGACACGTGATATTCGGCTCGTCACACATCCAAGGTCAATACACAAAGCAGTACATCCAAGAGAATCCAAGGCCAGAAACTCAATTGATACTTTTTAGACTATCAAGGGCGATGCCACAGACATGAACGGGATGCTAAAGGACTCAACCGACGGAGATAAAGCCGTTAACGGACCGACCCAGGATGAACCGGGGTCTGCCCAGCTGGCGGTCGACCGCCAGCATAGAGGCGGTCAACCGCCCCAGCCAGCAGCTACCAGCCTGCACGAGTTTCAGTAGCGGTCGACTGCCAGCCCAGTAGCGGTCGACCGGAATTCCCAGGGATCATCCGTTTGCAAGTTTCTCAGTAGCGGTCGACCGCCAGAAGCTGCAGGTCGACCGCCAGCCCCGAGCCTTCATTGTTGACTTTGTTTCCAACTTCGAAAAGGGCCATTCTCCATGGAATTCTTTAATCCAAAAGATACCAAACTTGCCACAAATTGTGGATCTGGTCTAGGGGTGTCCATGGACCATTCAAGATCTATAAAACCAACACATGAGGGGTTAAAAACCCTAATGCTCCAAGGGGAATCAAGGGAGAACAAGGGTGGCTGAAGGAGGAGATCCACGGGTATTGTAGCACCTGCGTGAACAGTGCTTTGAGCCAGATTTCTTCATCCATTCCAAGGTGTTTCAAGGTTAGATCTGAAGCAAGCAACCTCCACGGAAGCTAGAAGCACTCAAGGTTCTCAAAGGTGATCAAAGCTACATCCATACACCTCTTCATCAACTCAAGCAGATTCAAGGAAGCACAACTCACAAGGAAGAAGAAGCCATTGTTGTTGAATCAAGAAGAGAGCTTTGTGAAGAAGATAGAAGCCTCTATTGGTGATCTACATCCATCGAAGAATCCGATTCAAGCTCCAGCAATCTCAGACAAGATTTTTCTTCTTGAGCTTATTTCATATCTTGTTTGAATATCTTGATATTTGTTCTTTCTTTTTCATTTCATTCGAACAATCAAAACTAAAGATCGTCCCTACCGGTGGTTAGTAGGAAGGCAATCGGAAGTTGTCCGATCTGCGGTGTTGACGTCCCTATCGGTGGTTAGTAGGAAGGCAGTCGGTGGTTCTCCGATTTGCGGTTTGGTGTGCTGCACTAGTGAAGCCTCACCGGATTTGGTGAGGGGCGGACGTAGGACTGGGGATTCAGTCCGAACCACCTTAAAATCTTTTGTGTTGTGGTTTGATTGTGCGATTGATATGTTTTAGATGCATGCTTAGGTTCAATCTCCATATTGTGAAATCATATTTCTAAGCAAATCGTTTTATACATCGCTAAGCTAGTTGTATTCCGCTGCAATTATTTTTAACTAGCTATATAGAGGGTTGCATTGCGAAAAGAGGGGCAGATCTATTCACCCCTCCCCTCTAGATCCGCTGTTCACTACACAACATCCACGAACCCCGGAGATGCCTGGATATAGATGAAAATCTTGCAAAACCTTCTCTCATGTTCTTCTCTTCTGCTCCTTGACCTTAATCTCCTGCAAGATAGAAAGATTAGCTTGTTAGGGTTAGTTCTCCTCAAATTCGTAGCTCATATATAAACTCACAGAAAATATATGAAAAGACCATTTAACCCTTGCCAAAACTATGTGAAACATGCTCAAATATGTATATCATAACCCTAGGGGAAAGTGGGTAAAAATAGAGCACAAATGGATTGGGTTTAGATGGTTTTCGGATCCACGTTTTTGGGTTTTCGCCGCGAACGGTCGACCTAAGATAGGGGGCGGTCGACCTAAATTTTACAGAGCTGACCTAGTCAGCTCTGGGAAGTTCGGTCGACTGAACTCCCCAGTTCGGTCGACCGAACTCCCCAGTTCGGTCGACCGAACTCTGTAGTCATGCAAAGTTCAGTCCGGTCGATCCTAAGTTGCCCAAGCTAGTTAGAGTGATTAATCCCCTCTGATCTTGGAGGGTTTATACTGAAGATCTTAACCTGCAAAACCATGAAAAAAATGATTAGAACTTTAGCTCAATAATCCAAATGACAAATGCATGAACTTCATATAAAACATTAAGAACGAGTAAGAGATAAGTATGAAAACTCTTTTAGCATCCTTCAATCCATTGACCAAAGATGAAGCTATTTTACACATTAGATGGGCATCAAGAAACCAATTTCACCAAGATTAATGTGAATGTTTTAAGCACATCATGACCATTGACAAAATATCAAATAAAGTTATGTTCAAAATGAGATGAACTCAAAAGAGACTTTCATTGTTGAAAAATGCAGCATCCATCAAATCTTCCACGCACAGCAAACCATGAGACTCAAGCATCACACACACATGCCACCAAGATTAATATGAATGATATGCATTGTAGCCCTTGAAAACACAAGTCTTACACCCAAAAAACAAGTGCTAATGACTATGAGGTTGTTCACAATGAATGATCTCTGTAAAATTGTATGTGAAATTCTGAAGGGCATTGTGAACCTCAAAAGCCATGAATGAACTGTATTAATAAGGCTGCGTGAAGTGCACATGGTGAGATCGATGTTATGACAAAGCAACAATCTTACCAATGGTTCTTGACAGATTAGACATGACGTATACCACCTATTTCAGATTGTAGAAAGCAAGGTGCTTGTCCACATGGTTATTTTACCTTCCAAGCGACCGCCATGAGATTTGATCCTACAATTCAAAATAGTCAAGTCAATACATCATGAGTTGCATAAAGACTTGTTCAATCATAAAAGGCTTTGAAGCCTCTTGACAACCCAAGTTAACTCCAAATAGTCATGTTCAAACAACATGTCTCAAAATGCATGATGAAATTGCATGTAAATCACATTAACAATTTGATCATTCTTCTCTAGGTTCAATCAGGACATGAGCTAGATTGCAAACACTTTACAATCTATCCATGCAACATGTATATGCAACATTTAAACCATTTACAATCTCGACCATATTTGAACATCAATAGCACAGTTGCCCATATGAAACACATGCAGGCATAGCAAATATCATGAGTGCACACAATCATCAAAAGTATATGCAAGCATACACAAAGTGTAGTTATCATCAAAACATAAACATATCCAAGGCACACATCAAGTAGGTCTACTGGGCTGTCTAGAGTCTGGTGACGTCGTGCCACCTGTTACTCCATGTTACTCGCGATAGGTGCATGGGTGGCTTTCTGTGTTCACGTTTAGTGACCTCCCACTAGTCGTAGCTTTCTTACGGCACGCGTGTGCTGACCCACCCGTGGGTGGTGGAGCGACTTACCCGAGAGAGACGATTTTTAGGCTGATTTTCGTAGGGCCCCTTGCCTTTGTAGCTGAGTCTAGCTGGGGGGAAAATCGGCTAGAGGACCCGACCTAGAGCAGTTGGTCTGTGTGTGCACAGGTAGTTGGAGATAGAGGACCCACGCTGACGAGCGCGACCCCAGCTAGTCCTTGTTCGTGGTACGGGTTACTGTTGTGTCTCTGTCTCCGCCTGGGGCGTCGCAGCGAGACACTTGAGGCACGGACTAAGTCGTCAGTGGACGCATCTGGCTTTGCTTCTGGTGGGCAGTGCTCCTTTCACTTCACGTGAGTTTCACGTGACTTGAGTTTACGTTTCCCGTCTGTGAGACGTGGTTTTGCACTCAATTTTTGGGTGTGTTCCCGAGGTAGAGGTCTAGGGTTCCGGTGAGCGTCACCGAGGGTTTCCCTAGACGGTGTTAGGTTCACAACAACGTTGTCGTGATGTTTCTTTTGGTAGCGTAGCCGGAGATTTCCCAGCTCGGTGGTTCCCTGACAGTGAGATCGGGGAGTGTTTCCGTGTATAGTAGGAGTAGTTATAGTATCGAGTTTTTACCGGCCACCGGTTTGCTGTTCCTGCTGTAGTTATTACTTTTCGTTACCGCTATTTTTTAGGGTTGGGGTTCAACCCTACTGAGCCAGTGACTGGAGGCTCACCCCCACTTTTCAGGTGCGGTAGTTCTTCCTCGAGGGTTGAGGGCGTTGTGCGGAGGTTCTTAGCTGTCAGCTCGCCGGGCCGAGTGTTCACTTGGCGTTGAGTATGTTTATATGTCTTAGACTATACCTTCTACTGGAGTGGACTCTGTTGTAGTTAGATTATTTATTTCTATTAATTGTTGAATTATTATGCTTTATTTCCTATTTCTTTGTACCTCCACACTCCTTTTAGCCCTTCCGAGCCCTCCGGCTCGTGGGCGACGGGCCAGGATTCGAATGGTATCGGGTTCTTCCCGATATCCAGATCTTGGGTCATTACATTTACTCCTCAATGTTTAGCAATACACTGATCTGAGATGCAGTGTACTCTTATATCATATTTGCCTCGAACGAACAAAAGAATATTTCAAGAAAGGCAAATAATCACACTCTTTCACACAATAATAGAAAATGAAAATACCTGGAGGAGTTATCATAGGCAAGACAAATCACTTAAAAGATACAAGGGCTTGTCTTCATCAGAAAAATTTAGCCCAAGAGCTAAAACGTCAAAAGAAGAAAGATTAATAAAATCAAGAAATCTAAAGAGAAGACACAATATCATTTGAAATAGATATGGGTGAAATCTTGCTATCTCCTAACAAAGGTGGAAGACCATAAAATAGGAGATTCACAGAAGTCTGATATGACTAAGGTACGCAGAAGATCTGCTACCATTAAAACTATAAAGAGCTTAGGCGAAGGACAAGTTCAACTGAAGTAGGCGCAACTCCTACTACTATAGTATCTTAAAGAAGATAGGCGAAAGATAGATAGTCGCATAGGCGGACTTCCGCCTATCCTAGGAAAACGACAAAAGGTAAAAACATTTATTTAACAAAGAGGTGGGCGGTCTATCACCTATCCTAAGAAGAAACATTAAAAATCTATCTGTATAAGTATGCTCTAATAAAAAATAATAAAAAATCAAAATATAAATCTAAATATAATAAATCTTACTTCAAAAATTTGGACTTAATCAATTCATTTGTTAAAACAAAGACAGGCAAAATTACGCCCATCAGGCAAAAAGGACAAATTGTCTCACCTTAATATCGATGAAATTGAGACACGTGTCCTCACCTAATTGAAAGACAATCAATAATATGCAACTACCTCAAAAGCAAATTTATAAAATATGTTTAGGCTTATAAAACATTTCAAAACTAAAAGAAGCCTTTGTACGTATACACATTCCATGGGCATGGTCTCATATATAAAATTACATTGACCGACTTGACCAGCCCATCTTCTGTATTTAATGCCTAGTATCTGTTAGGATACTTTTGCAAGAAATGTGTACAGTTTATGATTACATTAAATGCTTAGTAGTTGTTACAGACACACGTAGTACTGAAGCAACTTCACTACATGTTTCTCAAGCATGTTGTACATATTCAAATTTTCCTCTTTATTTTACATCCTTTTCAAAAGTCTACTTGGAAACTTTTGTTTAATAATATGTAGACTATATGATCAAGAGAAGATAGATATTTCAGCATAGACACTAGTAGGATGCAACTCAACTCAAAGATCTTACCCTACCTAAAAGAACAAGGAATAAAGTTCAAGGTAGAAGCTGACAAGGACTCAACGGTGAGAAGATCAAGACCCATGAGTCACAATAAATCTCCCAAGGCTGAGTACCTGAGATCCAATCCTTGGACGAATTTGTGTCTAATGGATACATCACCTTCATCCTATAAATAAGGTGAAGATTGCAACAACGAAGCTAAAACACAAGATTGAGTAAGAAATGAGATAGTTGAGCACGCTCTCAAAGCATCTTCCTCCATTCAAGTGATCGTTGCATCAAGTTTCTAGTGCATCCACGACAAGAAGAGCTTCACCGCATTCAAAGTTTATCTTTGAAGTTCTTCACCTTAAGGGAGCATTCAAGAGGGGATATTGTAATATAACGATATTCTTACTCCCCTCATCTTTTGTCTTTTTACAATTTTCTTTTGCTTTGGTTTGTATCACTGTCTGAAGGATAGTAAGTGTTGTTGGTCCCGGGGTAGGCGAGCGGACAAGAAGGGGGGTTGAATTATCCCCGACACTAGATGGCAAATTAAAACAACTACGCAGCGGAATTAACAAAATTAATGAGATTGAAGATTATGACTAAACAAGTAAACTAAATTCTCTCTATCTCCCCATTCACACACATCACATAAATGGATTTGAACAATAAGGCAAACAACCAAAACACAAACCACAATGCACGGAGATTTTTAAGGTAGTTTGGGACCACGACGGGCTCCCTACGTCCACCCCTCACCAAACCTGGTGAGACTTCACTCGGGGATAAATCCCTAAAATGGAGACGATGCTCCAAACACACACGGGACGACGCCCGCACACACACACACACACACACACACACACACACACACACACACACACACACACACACACACACACACACACACACACACACACACACACACACACACACACACACGGAGACTCGGTCTGCAACACGATCCGACGACCAGATCACAACACACACACGATCCGACGACCGGATCACAACACATACACACACGATCGCACGCATGCGATCAACCACGACCGTATACAGAAACGGTCACACACACGATGTTTCTAGTTCAAAGAAAAATAAAATGAATATCCAAATATGCTCAAACCAAAAGAAAACTCATGAACAACATCAGAGATAGATAGATAGAGATCTAGAAGATCTCCCCCTTTGGAAACTCTTCAAATCCCTAAATCGATGTCGACCGTTGCTTGCGATTTTGACATCATCGGGTTCCTCTCTTCATTCCACTCCTCTTTCTCTTCTTCCTCAAGCTTCAAAAACACCTTGGAGTAGATCAGATCTTCTCTTGAAAAGCTCCTTCTTCCTTTTCCTTCTTTCTTCCCCTATAAGATAGAAAACACAAGCATTAGGGTTCTTACCTTCACAAAGTCGTAACTCATCTTTATAGCCAAGGTAGAGAGCCCAAAAGACACATAAACCCTTCAACAAACCCATAGAAAATCTCCTAAACATATGTATATTAACCCTAGGGGCAAATGGGTAAAGATGGAGCACACATGGAATGGGTTTAATGTGTTTTCGGATGTATTTTGTGAAGCCCGTTCACGTAGCAGAGAATGTCCGGTCGACCGGTGTCATTGGGGCGGTCGAGCGAGCCAACAAGCAATCTGTTTTGGGCGTAGCAGAGAAAATCCGATCGATCGGATTCACTAGGCCGGTCGACCAGACAGAACATGGTTCTGTCTACAATTAGCCGGTCGACCGGTCCAGTAGGGGCGGTCGACCGGTCCTGGTTCAGCACAAGGCAGACCAGACCAAAAAGACAGGTCCGGTCGACCGGTGCCCTTGGGCCGGTCGACAGGTGCCCTTGGGCCGGTCGACCGGTTCTGGTTCTGCACAAGGCAGACCAGAACAAATTGACATATCCAGTCGACCGGTGGCCTAGGGCCGGTCGACCGACATTCAGAGATATGGAGATTTGTATGGTTCAGTCCAATAGAATAAAACCCGATGAAAGACTGAAATGGTTAGATGATAATTGACTAATCAACAAAGTGTTCCTTGGTTTTAAACAATGTAAAAACATATACTAACCACTTCCATCAAGATCAAAAACTCTAAATGGAAACTTACCATTTTCTCCAAAAAACATACATATGCAAAGTGTCGAATTCTGACCATGAATCTTGATACCTTTGCATATGGGATTGGCATTCCATTTTAAACCTGCATGACAAGATAAGTGAAGTTAAAATCATATGACGTGTGCTCATGAAAGACGTATGAGTAAGGTACATGAGAGCATTTGAACATTCAATAATCACAACATATGATTATGATCATAAAGCATGAATATGAACAAGTAGAAGTCAGAGTTCAACTTTAAGCATCAAGAACAACCAACCATGCCCTTTAGACCATATGAGAGCATCATGAAGCCAAATTCCACCAAGACTAATATGAGCATTGAAGAAGCCAAGAATCATAGATCATGAGAGTATCACTCACTCATTTATGCCAAGTTTATATATAATATGCTAGCATCATACCATGTATGAGACCATCAAAATGCATGATAGAAAAGTATGTTAATCACATGAACATTTTGATTACCTTTCTCAAGGTTCAATCAAGACATGATCTAGATCGCAAGCACTTTACAATCTATCCATGCAACATGTATATGCTCCACCACATGAGACCATTAAAACATAATGGCTCAAGGTCACTCATGCAAGCATAGCATTGCAAGGATCATGACTATTAACTTTCACAAGGACATATGAAAGCAAGAACATATGCAAGCATACATAACATACATAAAGTTTAGTTGTCATCAAAACCATATGCAAGGCACACAATAATCTTCCCCTTTTTGATGATGACAAATTTTATGATTCTACTTAGATTTTCTCCCCCTTTGACATAATCAAAAAGCGGGAGGAAAGTAATGAGGTTCAAATTTCAACGAGATGAACAAAGCCAATTCATGAATCAATAAAAGCCCACTCCAGAATTTCTGATGATACAATAGCAAAGCAAAGGCAAGATGTTTGCCAGATTTTCAGATTTTCAGATTTTTAAATTTTCTTTTGAAATGCATGAAAGTCAATGCATGCAAATGATGACATATGAGATGCACAAAATGCAATCAAGCAGATATGTTTATATACATGCAACATATCTCCCCCTTACTTATTTAAGAAGGGAATGGGTGTAAGAAAAGTGCATAAGAGTCATGACAATCGGAATGTTCATGTATAGCACCTAGGAGGTTGTGCAATCACATCTAAGAGTCATACAATAGCCAATGCAGTCAATCAATTTTTTGAATACATATTAAATCAAATTTCTAAATGTGTAAGTGAATAACATGAAAATCGACTATAGCCATATGGATATTCAGATTTTCAAATCAACACAATGAGAGATTTCACAGACTACATTTCAATTTATGAGAACAGCGTATCGGAGCTATGCTCTACCTCAATAATTTTTCAATGAATTCTCAAGAACAATCAAAAATTTTCTAAGAATGATCAGGTTCAAATAATTTCTTTTTACGCGAGGAGACACATGGAGCTCATGCCAGAATCCCTGATTAATCAGAATACTGAACCATTTTATTTCAGTCTGAACAGAGGTACTTTAGTCAACACTTTTCAGAAATGAACCACATCACGTCTCAGGTGACGTGTATCCAGTTTACTCAGTGAGACCAAGCATTGCTCCGCCTTTCATTTTCATTTCAAAATTTTCAACAAGGATAGATAGGCAGCTTTTTCCTCAACTGCATCTTCAACATACATGCAGCAAGTTCAATATCTCTAGAGTGTTGAAAGGAAATTCCTATATCCTTATGTTTAACACTCATTTTCACATTTAGTGCAGGAAGTGTATGAATTTGATTCAACATATATACCTAAAATATAATGAACGCATAACAGTGCAACTCCCCCTAAATAGATACACTTATCAAGTATTTACTCCCCCTAAGTGTGTGACATGAAACACACCAATGATGACTCAAATGCAACATTATTTAGCAAAAAGGAATAAGGTCCTAGAAGTTTCAAGGACGGGGGTAAATAGCATATAGTAGCATGCAAGCACACAATGGGAATAGATGCAATATGCAGTGCAAAATGAAAGAATATGTAATTTTTGTTGGTTCCAGAGATATGATATCAATGTGATACCACTTGTTGGTTCCGAAGACATGATACCATTGTTGGAAGAATTCACTTTAGCATTTATGCAACATGAACAATGTTCAAACTGATGCATTCCAAAATATGCACTATAGACATGATATGTAATTATGTTATGTAAATATGCAATGTGATGTAAGATTTCAGATTTTATTTAAATGAACTAAATGCACCTAATGCATGAATTCTAATGCAATGCAGCCTATAACAAGATGCAAAAGCAATGAGAATGCAATGCAAGATGCACGAGTTTGATTTTCAAAAAATCATGATGAATAGCACAAGAGAGCATTCACATTCACATGAAGAGCAACAAGCATTTTCAAGAGATGGCCTTTATGAATAAGGGTGCAAGAATGATCAAAATGAAGCAATGCAATCCAAATATTTTCAGAAGTTGATCAAAAATATTTTTTCAACAACATTTCACATGTTTCAAAAATCATTCACAAGCCATTCAATGATATTCACTTTCTGGTATGAGGTGGAGGTGAAAGTCCAAAGACCCTACTCACACATAGTGAGAGTTTTCAACTGGACATAATCTAATCTTCTACAAACACCATTTGTTATACCAGATATACATTTAAGTTCAAATGTGCTGTCAAACATACAGTTCAGATTGAAAGATATTCAATGATCAACAGAATCCCCAAGATTTTCAATTTCATTCAACCAATATCAAATTCATCACAACAGGTTAGGGAATGACAAATCAAGCTTTAGAATCAATACCTGCGTTCAGAAGGTATCACCATATGTCTTTAAGCATATAAGCTCAGCAATAGCCTTAAAAAAGACTAGCATTCCATTGTTAGTCCCAAAAATCTCATAACAAGATCATTATCAATTCAGATGAAGCAGTAGTCATGAGGAGCGTTTCCATAAAAATGAGTTAGATTCACAAATCAAAATCATTCATTCAAACACACTCCCCCTTTCTATGTGCATAAGTTTCACATTTGACATTTTCTCAAAATCTGAAAACCCATGACGTAAAAGAACAAGTGACTCATGGTACCACAGTGGAGGTGGAAGTCCAAAGACTCTACTCACGCATGGTGATAGATTCTAGATAGGAATGACATGCCCTTCCTCAAGTCACCATTAACTATACCATGTAGTCATGCAAATGATGATCAGATGCAATGCAGACTCATAAGAAAAATATTTTTTTTATTTTCATGAATGGAAACTCAAATAAAATAAATTTCAAATTTTCAAAGATAGTTCAGAATTTTATTTTCAAAACATATGTGTCTTGAGCAGCCATTATTTTTCAAACTTTCCACTTGGCCTCAAGGCAATCCTACAAAAAAATTCTCATTCAACAGTTTTGGGTACCCAAACCTGTTTGGGTCCGGATGGTTAGTTACACCTCTAGTGGGTGCCTTCCATATTCTCTGGGCATGCAAATCATCAATGTGCATTAAAGAGCAATCATGCATGGTATGCCCAAATGCACCATAGTAATGACAACCACCAAAAGACTTCACAGTTTTCTTGTAAACATGAACATCAAGTTTCTGTGATTTAGCTTGAATGTTATCATTATAACCATGAAAGTTTCTCTTTTTCATAACAGGATAAACATGAAATTTCTGTGGGTTGGCAAAGGTGTGATTATTTTTGACATGAAAGTTCTTTCTTTGATTTTCTTGCCAACATTGTGACACACAGTGTCCTAGCTTCCCACATTTGAAACAAGAAACACCTTTTCTTTTAGAAATAGAGTTATTTTCACATGCCTTCAAGTCATCCTTTTTCAACATATAACAATCATACATTTCATGACCATATTTTCCATAGTAGAAGCATTCAACATTCTTTTTCGGAACAACATGATTTTTAGCATGAATTTTTCTATCAAGAAATTTTCTAGCATGCATTCCCAAACAATTCAAGTCATCATTTCTCATTGTAAGGCAATCGCTCATGACATGACCATGCTTTCCATAATAGTAACAATTGACATTTGTTGATTTTGGAGCATGATATTTCTCATGTGAACTCCTAGCATGCACATCAATTTTCTTGGTACTCAATTGAACTAGAGAGTTAGACTTTGATTGTTCAAGAGAATAAGCATTTGACATATTTGAGGAACATGATGCATGCACAAACGATGTTTATATTTTCAGACCAAAAGCTTTCTTTTTACTAGGATCATATCCTAGTCCTTCACGTTGGAAATTCACTTTGGTCCCCAAGATTTTATCCATATCATCTTTTCCATTTACAAATCTAGATAATGATGCATTCAATTCACTGATTTCATTCTCAAGTAATGCAGCATGTAATTCATAAGAGACAATCTCATTTTCACAAGGAATGATTTTTTCATTCAATTGAGTATTGCTGGTTTTATGACTTTCAATTTCTTGCAACAAAGCATGCACTCTTTCAGATTCATCAACACTCACATATTTTCTTTTTTCAAAAATAAGCATCTTTTCAGACAATGTTGTATTTAAATGTTTCAGCTTTTCATTTTCTTCTTTCATAGATGCAATGGTTTCTTCATGTCTTTGGATATGAATCAAGAAGGATTCATTTTCAGATTTGAGTTCCAACCATCTATCACATGAAGAGTTTTCAAGATTTTTCACATTGCTTTCAAGTAAAGAGTTCTGAATTAACAAAGCACCGTTTTCCTTTTGAAGTTCTTCTTTTTCATTTTTCAAACATGAAAGGGCTTCTTCATGATTTTCAATGTCAATCAAAAGGGATTCATTTTTACTTCTTAAGCATGCAATGGTTTCTTTGTGATAGTTTACATCATGCTTTAGAAGTTCACTCAACTTTTCAAGTTCAGAACATTTAACACAAGAAGCATTTTCAAGGAAGATGTTTTCAGACTTCTTTTTCAATTCTCTATTTTCAGATTTCACCTTTTTGTATTTTTCAACCAATTCATCATACAAATTCATAAGCTCTTCGAAAGAGATTTTCTCACCTTCCGAATCTAGCTCGGAGCTTTCCTTGCTTGTTGTACCGTGCTTGTCGGCCATCAAGCACTTGCCATCCTTTGTCGCTTCATAGTCCTTGACCAAGCATTTCAATATTTCCATGGCCATCTTGCATGATGAAACGAGTGAAAATTTGTGAAGATCAATTGAACTTCTAAAAATATGCAAAAGCTTAGCATTAGCTTTATATCTCTTCACATGTTCTACAGTCCACTTAGACTCATCACTAGGCATCCCATATGAATCATGTTCAACTAAATCCCAGAGTTTGGGATCAATGGATTTAACATGACGATTTATATGCCTAAGCCATTCATTGAAATTTGAACCATTAAAACACGGAAGGGAAGACAACACACTATCAGTCGTGATGCTAATCAAATCAAACACGCCTACAAAGATCACTCTGAAGATCATTATATCTTGAAATAACAAAGCCTCGCTCTGATACCACTTGTTGGTCCCGAGGTAGGCGAGCGGATAAGAAGGGGGGTTGAATTGTCCCCGACACTATATGGCAAATTAAAACAACTACGTAGCGGAATTAACAAAATTAATGAGATTGAAGATTATGACTAAACAAGTTAACTAAATTCTCTCTATCTCTATGTTCACACACGATCATACAAACGGATTTGAACAATAAGGCAAACAACCACAACACAAACCACAATGTACGGTGATTTTTAAGGTGGTTCGAGACCACGACGGGCTCCCTACGTCCACCCCTCACCAAACCCGGTGAGGCTTTAGTCGGGGATAAATCCCCAAAACAGAGACAATGCTCCAAACACACACGGGACAACGTCCGCACACACACACACACACGGAGACTCGATCTCCAACACGATCCGACGATCGGATCACAACACACACACACACACACACACACACACACACACACACACACACACACACACACACACACACACACACACACACACACACACACACACACACACACACACTGCAACAACCGCAGCACAATGACACACACGACCGCACGCATGCGATCAACCACGACCGTATACACAAACGGTCACACACACGATGTTTCTAGTTCAAAGAAAAACAAAATGAATATCCAAATATGCTCAAACCAAAAGGAAACTCATGAACAACATCAGAGATAGATAGATAGAGATCTAGAAGATCTCCCCCTTTGGAAACTCCTCAAATCCCTAAATCGATGTCGACCGTTGCTTGCGATTTTGACATCATCAGGTGCTTCTCTTCATTCCGCTCCTCTTTCTCTTCTTCCTCAAGCTTCAAAAACACCTTGGAGTAGATCAGATCTTCTCTTGAAAAGCTCCTTCTTCCTTTTCCTTCTTTCTTCCCTTATAAGATAGAAAACACAAGCATTAGGGTTCTTACCTTCAAAAATTCGTAACTCATCTTTATAGCCAAGGTAGAGAGCCCAAAAGACACATAAACCCTTCAACAAACCCATAGAAAACCTCCTAAACATATGTATATTAACCCTAGGGGAAAATGGGTAAAGATGGAGCACACATGGAATGGTTTAATGTGTTTTCAGATGCATTTTATGAAGCCCGTTCGCATAGCAGAGAATGTCCGATCGACCGGTGTCATTGGGGCGGTCGATCGGGCCAACAAGCAATCTGTTTGGGCGTAGCAGAGAAAATCCGGTCGATCAGATTCATTGGGCCGGTCGACCGGACAGAACATGGTTCTGTTTGCAATTAGCCGGTCGACCGGTCCAGTAGGGGCGGTCGACCGGTCCTGGTTCTGCACAAGGCAGACCAGAGCAAAACGACAGGTTCGGTCGTCCGATGCCCTTGGGCCGGTAGACCGGTTCTGGTTCTGCACAAGGCAGACCATAACAAATTGACATATCCGGTCGACCGGTGGCCTAGGGCCGGTCGACCGACATTCAGAGATATGGAGATTTTTATGGTTCAGTCTAATAGAATGAAACCCGATGAAAGACTTAAATGGTTAGATGATAATTGACTAATCAACCAAGTGTTCCTTGGTGTTAAACAATGTAAAAATATATACTAACCACTTCCATCAAGATCAAAAACTCTAAATGGAAACTTACCATTTTCTCCCAAAAGCATACATATGCAAAGTGTCGAATTCTGACCATGAATCTTGATACCTTTGCATATGGGATTGGCATTCCATTTTAAACCTGCATGACAAGATAAGTGAAGTTAAAACCATATGACGTGTGCTCATGAAAGACGCATGAGTAAGGTACATGAGAGCATTTGAACACTCAATAATCACAACAGATGATTATGATCATAAAGCATGAATATGAACAAGTAGAAGTCAGAATTCAACTTTAAGCATCAAGAACAACCAATCATGCCCTTTAGACCATATGAGAGCATCATGAAGCCAAATTCCACCAAGACTAATATGAGCATTGAAGAAGCCAAGAATCATAGATCATGATAGTATCACTCACTCATTTATGCCAAGTTTATATGCAATATGCTAGCATCATACCATGTATGAGACCATCAAAATGCATGACAAAAAAGCATGTTAATCACATGAACATTTTGATTAACTTTCTCAAGGTTCAATCAAGGCATGATCTAGATCGCAAGCACTTTACAATCTATCCATGCAACATGTATATGCTCCACCACATGAAACCATTAAAACATAATGGCTCAAGGTCACTCATGCAAGCATAGCATAGCAAGGATCATGACTATTCACTTTCACAAGGACATATGCAAGCAAGAGCATATGCAAGCATACATAACATACATAAAGCTTAGTTGGCATCAAAATCATATGCAAGGCACACAACAAGTGTGAAGAGCATTCGTTGCTCAGTGTTGCCAGCACTGTGGGTGACTGGTTGTTCGGTCTACTGATACCCATGAAATCAGTTAGGTGACTAGCCCCTAGAAGGCTAGCTGGTGCAAAATCACTAGAAAAATTAAGTCACAAGGGAAGTGGCTGTTGGTTGCTGAGAGCTGACCAAAATGAGTAAGGGAGCTAGCCTTTGAGAATCACTTGGTGTAACCTTGGTTAGAAGGTTAGTGGAATAACTTGGGGGAGTTGTAGGGGGACTTGATGTAGGGAAGCGGAAGGCTGACCGAACTAGTATAAATCTATTGTCCCATGTAGTTTGCTTGCTTACTCATACTTTTATTTTCCACTGCGCACATATTTAAGTTGTGTTAAAATTTTATACGCTATCATATCTCAAGACACCTATTCACCCCCCTCTAAGGTGTGCCCGACTACTAACAAACTATAAATGTCACAGCATATTGAGAGAATTAACATGACCCATCTGAATCACATGACTACAAAATATGCTAGTTGGTAGTCCTTTAGTGAGTTGGTCTGCTACCATAAGACCTGTCTTAATATGCTCAATAGACACCTCATGATTCCTCACTCTATCTCTAAGAGCAAAATACTTTATATCCAAGACTCTACCACCTCTGCATGCCGTATTGTTCTTAGAGAAGAAGATCACAACAGAATTTTCACAATACATCTTGATAGGTCTAGAGATGAAGTCTACAAATGGTAGAACTATCAGGAAATTCTACAACCGAATGACAAGTCCACTAGCCTCATAACAAGCAATGAACTATACTGCCATGGTGGATGCCACTATAATTTTTTGCATCTCACTGCACCAACATATATGTAACGCCTCGTATTTTTGGATCTTATTTTTTTCGAGATTCAGATTTATTTTTGTTGATAAATTAATTCTTAAAATGTCAGAATTTGGATTCCGTTGAAATCATGACTTTTTAGAATTTTTTCATGGGTATTTAGCCTTATATGCAGGAGGATAGGGCATGCTTACAATTTTGATTTTTTTGGGGTTTTAAGAAAATCACAAAACCTTTTCATTTTTTTGTTAACGCGACCCCCGTTTCGCTCTCTTTTCATTCTTCCCCTTTTGCTCCTATCTCGAGGCTCCCGTCCTCTCCTCTCCAACTGCAGATGGCGAGTGCAAGGAAGGATCGATCGACGACGACGACAAGTCGGGCGGAGCTTGTGTTTGAGGCTGTGGCGACTCTTGCGTCGCATGCCTGGTCGTGGGTTCGTGCGCGGGTTCAAGGTCTGGTGAGTTCTGGCATGGTTTGGAGGTGCCCTTCGAGATTTGAAGCCTCCCCGAGGTAGGGGGATGGATCCCTAGCTCCCCTCCCACATTTGCTTTCCGATCGACGACGAATTGGGCGAGAGAGTGGGATACATTGTGTTTTTGGTGGAAAATACCACGTTCAGAGATGCGAGCTCAAATCGACCTAGTTCTTCATGATTTCTAGTTTAGATCGGCTTTATCGGATACCATCCTCATCAGGGATGAGTTTCCCATCATTTTTCGGGGTTCCGGCTCAAAATGGGGGTGAGACGGGCTTGGGAGGACCTTCCGGCTAAGTTCCGAGAGGACCCCGCTCTAGAGATAGCTAGGTAGGATACCGTCTCTGCCCAGTAGGGCGGCTAGCGGGATAGCCGCCTCGGAGGGCTGGGCAACCACTGGGTTGGCTGCCCAGGAGCTTCACCCTATAGCCAGCCACAACTCTAGCTGCCCAGACCTCTGGGCGGGTGATAAGTGTCCATTTTCTATGGTAATTCATCGCATGTACACCATTTTATGTGCATATAATTAGGCAATTATGTATATTTCATAGTTAACCTCAACTCCGGGTTTAAATTAGAGCTTTCATGCAAATTGATTAATTTCGTGATATTATTTAATAAATTAAAGTTGAGGGCCATGGGCATTAATTCTCTAATGCATAACTATGAACATTTGAGATTTATGTGCACATTATGACAATTTTTATGGACTAGATTACAATTATGTGTGTGCAGGACACTGAAAGTAATTGCAAGAAACTCCGGGGGCAAAACTATCATCACCACTTTGACCAAGTCAAAAGCACATATTTTGGTTGGAGGGAAAAGAAATTTCAAAAGTTTAAAATTAAGGAAAATAAACATATATTTTGGTTGGAGGGAAAATTGAATTCAAAGTTTGAAATAAAGGAAAGACATGATGAGCCTTGGGAAAGGGGGTGCCCAAAATCCAAGAAAGGGGGTGCCCACCTCCTTTTTCTTTTCCACATACATCAACTTCTACCTAAATCGTAGCCATCCATCTCCTTTTGATATAATCTCACCCTCTATTGACCCAACTTTCCCTATAAATAGCCCATGACAAGGAGGAGAAGGGGAGTTCTTTTTTGGCAATCTTTCACTCTTTCTCTCCCAACCTTAGGTCATCGATTTCTCCCTCTTCCGTCCCTCTTCTCCTCTGGCTTTCTTTATATAAGTTCTTCAATTTTAAATGCTCTACAACTACTTATTCTGTATCATCTTCTAATTCTTTCTGCTTTTTTAGTTATTTTATATGTTTCACTGTGATGTCCTATTCATCTACGAACTAGTATTTCACTCTATTCTTCCCCTTATTTATCCCACTTTTAGTCATTTTCTCCTCTTACTGTCTTCATGAAAGTTCTTTATTTTTAAGAGTTCTACAACTTCTTATTCTGCGTCATCTTCTAATTCTTTCTGGTTCGAAAGTTATTTCTCGTTTTTCAACTTGCTATCCTGTGATTTTACTATTCATCTGAGATGCTAGCTTCTGTTATTCCTCGATTTTGAAGCCCTTCTGCTCATCTTTTCTATCTGAGTCCCTCATCAAAGTTCTTCCTCTCTTCCTCATCGTCAACTTCTTCTTCTTTGGCATCCCCTAATTCATCTTGATTGTAAAGTTATTCACCCTCCAAAGGCTGCTTCAATGACGAAGGTGACTTCCTCCCGGCGTAGATGACATCTTCTGCAAGGTGGCTCGTGATCCAAGGCCAAGAGAGGACGGCGCTGTCATCACCATTGCTGCCACCATCTTCACATATCAGGCTACTCTTGTTGCTATTGCTTTAGTTTCATTTTACTTCATTGTAATCTCGTCACATCTTTATTGTAAGATTGTCTTACACTTCGTGTACCCGTTTCTTTATGTTAATGAAAGAAGTGTTCATTTGATCTAGAGTTTGTTCATCCTCCCTCTCTTCCTCCTTCTTCTACCTCTTCTTCTCAATGTTATGCAATTATTTTGTTGGAATCGTTCTTTGTTTAATCATTCTCTTCGAGCTACAAAAAATCACAAATATTTTCTAAAAGGTTACAAGGTTTTGAACTTTAAAAATCTCTTCTTCCCTATGGATTCGACCCGAGCTTGCCATAGTACTACGTTCTCTTTTGATCATTTTGTGCAAGTTTAATTTTAAGATTGTTAGCGTGTGTGTAGTAACGATATACATTTCCGCGTTATCAATTTTTGGCGCCGTTGCCGGGGAAGAATGATGATTTTTGGTTTAAGAACTTTATTTTCCTTGTGTTTATAGTTTACTAATAAAGCTCTCTTTTCTTTTCTTTTTTCAGAAAAAAAGGGGAAAATTCAAAAAATCAGAGGTAAGTTTGTCTTTCTTTCTTTTATCTTTTGATTTTATCATTCATTTCCAAAAAAAAAGAAGAGAACGAGGGATTACGCATCAAGTAAGTCTTCAAACATATTCCTCTCATTTTGTGTCATTTCCTTAATGATTCTTACATATTGTGGTTAGATAGGTTCACAAAATAAAAAAAAAACTCTTCACTTGAACTCAATAAAAGTCTTCATTCCAAGAGTAGAAATCACACTTTCATATTTTAGGTCATGCATCATTTTGAATAGTATTTATTTTTCCATGTTGTTTAATTATTGTTAATTGTATTGTTGAAGATTGCGGGAGGCAAGGTGAGTACTCTAACTTTTCCAAAAGTATGCTCATGCATTTCCATACTTGCATAGAATCTCTTGTTTGAACTTGGTTTGTTGCATATCATTTCAAAGTATCTTAAGGGCAACACACATAAGTAAGATAAGGTGGGGATTTCATCACCCTTCCTTAGCCCACAAACCACAATTCCCTTACATCTTTGCATCACCTAGACCTTAAATAAAATCTAGTAGACATTGGCCCTAGGTTCACACTGTGGTTCTTGTGTTATTTGGGCTTACCCTCTTGTGGAAACCGGTGCCTAAGGCAAGACGGTCGAATGGCAAACGCCTTAAGCGGGCTAGTGATTTGTAATTGGATCCCTACGAAAGTAGGGGGAGCCTCCCACTACCCCACCCCTTACCTGGCCGGTGGAAATATTGAGGGTGAACTTAAGTTGCACTTTAGCCATTTTATGAAACCCAATTTGTAGGTTTAGGTCACATCTAGGTCATTAGGTAATTTGTGTGACAACTTGTTTGTGTTTGCATAAAAAAAATAAAAAAATAAAAAAATTTCTCCTATTCTCTCCCTTCGTCGTTGTTAGTGTTAAAAAAAAGCACAAAAAAATACAAAGAAAAAAAATCATCTCCATGGATTGGGTTCTTAATCAAAGTAATTGCTTGACCCAAAACCAATTCATTCCTATGGTCCAAGCTCTCATACACCACCTACCTTTCAAGATGATCACACATGGGCCCGGTCGACCCATTATGTAGGTGAGTATCTGACCCAATATCCATCTTTCACGCAACTCAATAAAAGCCCATATCCCCGATCGGCCCAACAAGAAAACCCCACACCCATGGAAGCCCAATATCCTTATCCTT
The DNA here is from genome assembly GCA_022559845.1 of Amorphophallus konjac. Taxonomy (NCBI): domain Eukaryota; kingdom Viridiplantae; phylum Streptophyta; class Magnoliopsida; order Alismatales; family Araceae; genus Amorphophallus; species Amorphophallus konjac. The sequence continues at coordinate 360,153,965 of CM040123.1, forward strand.
CCCAAAACCAAGACCAATTTGCTCAATCCTATTTAGGGGACCATATGCCATTCCTCCCTCATGAACAAACTTCAACATGCCTAAACTTCCTTACACCTTCTTGCACTTCTATCTTTGAGTGGGGAAATCAAAATAATTTCTCTTGGAAAAATCCTCAATATCAAGCGCCATGCCCTCCCGAGTCAAACTTCCAAACTCAATTTGATCAAAATCAATATAGAGGGTATGTCACATACTTCCCTTATCAATATGATCATCAATACATTTATTCCACCCCTCCATACAATGGTCCATCAAATAACGAAAAACTCAACCAATTGATTCAAATCATCTTGAATAATCAACAAAGCATTTGCTCCCTTCAAATCAAATTGGACCAACTCACAAAAGCCACATATGAATTGTCTATGGACCAAGTGCCTAACCCCCTTGATGCAAATTTGGAAGATCAATTCACTCACTTTACCCAACACACTTATTCTTACCAGCAACCTATGGTTCCTCAGCCAAAGGAAACTTTTGACCTAGGTAATGAGGGAATTGTGGAAAAATTGTATCGAAAAGAATTTGGGGTGACGAGCAAGATGACTTATTTGTGTGAGGAGTCCACACCCATCTATGAGGAGAGCCACAATAGGTCGGTTGAAAATAAGTTGGGGGGTGAATCAAATGATGTGCAAAATGATGCTAGTCAAAACTATGAAAGTGAGAATACCCATGGGTCAATTGAGAAAGAATGTAGAACAGATGATTGTCTAGTTGAAAAGAATGATAAGGTAATGGAATGTGACCCCCCCTACTTGAAAGAATATCATGAAAGGATCATATCGGAAGATTTATCATTTCATCTCACAGTCCCACAATTGGAAAAACTGATTGACATGCTTCCTATGTTAGAACAATGTGAACACTTTGGCATCAAGAGTGTCATCATTAACTCATGTGAAGAGAAGCATAAAGAAGAAGGTAATGATGATGTTGCAAACATGTTGAATGATAAATATCATGAGGAAGAGAATTGTGAAGGGCCCTTGAGTGAAAAATTCATCTCTAATTTAGATGCCCCACTTGTGGAGAATATATCTGATAATCTCATTTTGATAGAGGATATTGATAACGGGGCATCACGTGAAGAACTTGAGAACATCACTCCAAACACCAAAGTCTCAATTGAGGATATACTTGAAGAGGAGGATTGCCTTGGGGTTAATAATCTTGATGATTTAATGAAGATGAATTTTAAATACCCTCCTCTTGAAGAACATGATGAAGGGACTATGTTGGAGAAGTTTACATTTGATCTACCCACCTCACCATTGAAAAATGTGATTGATAATCTTCATGAGTGTGATGAAGGGGCCTTGTTGGAAAGGTTTACATTTGGTCTATCCACCCCATTACTGGAAAGTTTGATTGATAAATTTCATTCGAGTGAAGAGTGTGATGAAGAGGCTTTATTAGAGAACTTCATATTTGATCTGACCCCTGAACCCTGCCCCATAAAGTTTGAATTATTAGATGAGTCCACACCTTACAATTTGATTCCCCTGCAAGTTAAGCCTCCCCAATATGACATTCTAGGACCTGAGGGAGATATGCCAACTATATTCACTTTTGATTTGACGTCTCATCAGGAAGATAAGTTCATTTGTGCCCTTATTACTCATGAGGCTATCATTACGGGGAATGTGGCTAATAATGTCAATCTTTATAAGCCATTGATGCTTGACCAAGTTAATGTGGAGGAAATACTCAATAAAGGGATAGTTAGGTTGGAAGATACAGGACAAGGGGACCAATGGATAGATATTAGGAAGAGAGTCCATCCCGATCTTGATAGATTGATGGCCATTGATCATTACATGCCTCTTAAAGATGAAAACTGGCTCACACATATGGTCAGAGTTAAAATCAATAATGTGTGAGACCAACATATTTCTAGCTCCAATACGTACATGCTTACTCCTGTCTTCCAATGGCATAAGGCCTAGAATTTGAAGGAGGACAAGATCACTTGGTGGCTCATTCTAAATGCCACCCATTTTTTAGTGAGCTACATTGCGTCTGGCTGAAGACGTTAAACTTAGCGCTTCTTGGGAGGCAACCTAAAGTTTTCGTGATTTCCGTGTGCTAATAAATGGCTTCTTGGGAAACAACCTAAGTTTTTATTGAGTTTTTATTTTTATGTTGTAGGTGTGAATAAAAGATAAGTTGGGGGGAGAGAGAAGATTGTTTGCACCTATGTCTCGCCATTAACGGTCAAGTACTGTCTTTTATTCAAACACTGAAGTCCGTCGAAGTTCACTTCCATCAGGTTGTACCATTCCTTCACACATTTCATGTCTATATTATTAATTATTCTATATTGTTCATGCCATTGAGGACAATGTCACCTAAGTTGGGGGGTAACTTGAGCTCCAACTTTCTCAAAATACTTGCAACCTTTCATCACACCCCTAACAAATGCTTCATGTTCATATTTCGTGATGAGAAAATTTTTTTATGATAGGACTTAGAGTCTTACTTGTGAGAGCAGGAAGTTAAAGGGGTGAATTAATTAGTTATGTCTTTAACCTTTTCCTCAGAATGCATCTGAAATTCTATTGAACTTGCACACAATTGCACAATAACAAGATTGGTAGATGACAAATATTAGGATGATGAGAATTCTGCTTAACACTTAGGTGATGATTGATATTATGTCCATTCGTTGAAAATAATCGTGAGGAAAAAGTTACCTGCCAAAAAAAACATGGAAAATGTCCCTGAACTTAGTAACCGGGCCTGCTTCTCCTAAGGCAAGAGTTGAGGTTCGCGTCAAACGGTGAAGGGATGTGCAGCACCATGTATTAAAAAAATAAAAATGAATGATAATGAATGAATAAGCAGGCTGAGTGAAGCTACCTATAATTCGAAAGTTTATTTCCAGATGTGGGCAGAATCGAAAATCATCTTTAAGTTAATGGTAGAAGACTCATTCATCTAGACTGTTTGGTAGTCACTAGTCAAGTTACATCACTTCTACACAAATGGATATTTAATTTTGAGTGTATCCTAAGGAAAGGTCTAAACACATGGGCTAATGAAATTTGTTCCGAACACATAATGCTTGAACTTGTAATACTCCAAAGTCAAAATCATCGTGCATAATGTTATTGCCATGAATTGTGACACATGAATGTTTACTAGTCCTAATTCTATAATTGTTTACATTGCTAAGGGACTAGCAATGTTCAAGTTGGGGGGTGTGATAAGTGTCCATTTTCTATGGTAATTCATCGCATGTACACCATTTTATGTGCATATAATTAGGTAATTATGTATATTTCATAGTTAACCTCAACTCCAAGTTTAAATTGGAGCTTTCATGTAAATTAATTAATTTGATGACATTATTTAATAAATTAAAGTTGAGGGCCATGGGCATTAATTCTCCATTGCATAACTATGAGCATTTGAGATTTATGTGCACATTATGGCAATTTTTATGGACTAGATTACAATTATGTGTGTGCAGGACACTGAAGGTAATTGCAAGAAACTCCGGGGGCAAAACTGTCATCACCACTTTGACCAAGTCAAAAGCACATATTTTGGTTGAAGGGAAAAGAAATTTCAAAAGTTTAAAATTGAGGAAAAGAAACATATATTTTGGTTGGAGGGAAAATTGAATTCAAAGTTTGAAATAAAGGAGAGACATGATGAGCCTTGGGAAAGGGGGTGCCCAAAGTCCAAGAAAGGGGTGCCCACCTCCTTTTCCTTTTTCCCATACATCATCTTCTACCTAAATCACAGTCATCCATCTCCTTTTGATACAATCTCCACCCTCCATTGACCCAACTTTTCCTATAAATAGCCCATGACAAGGAGGAGAAGGGGAGTTCTTTTTTAGCAATCTTTCACTCTTTCTCTCCCAACCTTAGGTCACTGATTTCTCCCTCTTCCGTCCTCTTCTCCTCTGACTTTCTTCATATAAGTTCTTCAATTTTAAATGCTCTACAACTTCTTATTCTATATCATCTTCTAATTCCTTCTGGTTTTTAAGTTATTGTATATTTTTTAATATGTTGTCCTATTCATCTGCGAACCAATATTTCTCTCTATTCTTCCCCTTATTTCTCCCACGTCTAGTCATTTTCTCCTCTTACTGTCTTCATGAAAGTTCTTTGTTTTAAGTGTTCTACAACTTCTTCTTCTGCATCATGTTCTAATTCTTTCTGGTTCAAAAGTTATTTCTCGTTTTTCAACTTGTTGTCCTGTAATTTTACTGTTCATCCGAGATGCTAGCTTCTATTATTCCTTATTTTGAAGCCCTTTTGCTCGTCTTTTCTATCTGAGTCTTTCATCAAAGTTCTTCCTCTCTTCCTCCTCATCAACTTCTTCTTCTTTGGCATCCCCTAATTCATCTTGGTTGCAAAGTTATTCACCCTCCAAAGGCCGCTTCAATGATGAAGGTGACTTCCTCCCGGCGTAGACGACATCTTCTGCAAGGTGGCTCGTGATCCAAGGCCAAGAGAGGATGGCACTGTCATCACAATTGCTGCCACCATCTTCACATTTCAGGCTCCTCTTGTTGCTATTACTTTAGTTTCATTTTACTTCATTGTAATCTCGTCACATCTTTATTGTAAGATTGTCTTGCACTTCGTGTACCCGTTTCTTTATGTTAATGAAAGAAGTGTTCATTTGATCTAGAGTTTGTTCATCTTCACTATCTTCCTCCTTCTTCTACCTCTTCTTCTCAATGTTATGCAATTATTTTATTAGAATCGTTCTTTGTTTAATCATTCTCTTCGAGCTACAAAAAATCACAAATATTTTCTAAAAGGTTACAAGGTTTTGAACTTTAAAAATCTCTTCTTCCCTGTGGATTCGACCCGAGCTTGCCATAGTACTACGTTCTCTTTTGATCATTTTGTGCAAGTTTGGTTTTAAGATTGTTAGCGTGTGTGTAGTAACGACATACATTTCCGCGTTATCAGCGGGCAGAAGGCTGGCCACCCAGCCTCTGTTCAGGGTGGCCACAGGGGTGGCCGCCCTGGGTAGTTCAGCCTAAGGACTGGCCAGCCAGCAGGGTGGCCGCCCTGTCCTGGCTCTAGGTGGTCACTGGGCTGGCCGCCTAGGCCAGGGGAGCTAGGCGACTACTACCTTGGCCGCCCAGGCTCCTAGGTTGCCAGGAGGTTGGCCGCCCAGGCCAGACCCCTGCTAGGCCGTTCTTCGTCTTTTCGAGTCTTCGTGCTTGGTTCTGGCTCGCGTCCGATGTACCGATAATTGAGGGATTAGCCATCCAGTCGGAGGTTCTTGGTTTTCATGACATGAGCTGTCTCGTGGTGTGTTCTACGTGTACAGTTGGGTTAGTATAGATTGGGAATACTCTGGTGGTTTTCACTTCTTAGCGAGTTCACACCTCCAGTGACCTTTTTCCACTAGTCGTAACTTTCCTGCACATGTGTGTATGGATCCACTTGGGAGTGGTGGAGAGCTTATCCCGGTGTGAAGGTTTTTAGGTTGGTTACTGTAGGGACCCTCATCTTTACAGCCTGAGTCTAGGCTTGGGGGAAAACCAGCTAGAGGACCTGACTTAGAGCGCATAGTCTGTGTGTGCACACGTGGTGGGGGACATCAGACCCGCACTGACGAGCGCAACCTCATCTAGTCCTTGATCTGTGGTTATGTGGTTGTGTGTCTCAGTTTCCACCTGGGACAAGTAGGGAGACACCTTGGGTGCAGACTAAGATGTCAGTGGATGCATTTGGCCTTACTTTTAGTGGATAGTACTTCTGTCTCCTGTGAGGTAGCGACTCTGGTTCCATTCGTCATGAGGTTATTATTTCAGGGGCTTCGTGCACTTTGATCTGTGTGGCACGTGGTTTGTGAGACTAGCACTTGTTTAGTTCTCTTTTATTATTATTTACTGCCTCCTTCTATTATATGCTTTGTATTTATTATCCTCGCTTATTGTTTATCGTGCCATTGTGTTTCTCATTGTGAGGTAGAGATCTATGGGACCCCTACTGTGTCATTGAGATGAGACTCACTGTAGATCGGATTAAAATCCGCTCTTTTTTTTTGAGAGGAGATTAAAATATGTCAAAAATGAGATAAATAAATAATGCAAAAAGAATGTAATAAAAAATAGCACGAGGTGCTAAAGTGGAGATGATGTGATCGCCAGAGGGGTTACCTCAATAAGAAGAAAAGGAGATCGCGTGTACCTGGTGAAAATTGGGATGCGGGATGGATGTGGATTTCTTCCTCCAACTTCAATCGGCCGGCCGATGAAGTGGGTTTTCTTGGTTGATTACCTTGTAAAAAAAAGACAATGAAAAACAAACAAAAGAGAGGGGGATCAGCCAAAGTGTAATAGTATCAATCCAAAACTAACATAAAATGATGAAAAGACATCAACGTGCGCACCTTTTTTTTTTGTTTTTTCTAAACCCCTAGCAGAGAACTAGGGAAAGGATATGATAAGATGATGCTTAATAAAATAAAAGAACTAACGACAGGGTGACAATGATGATATGCTAAGAACGAGATGAACAAAACAAGCACGATATATAGCCCTGCTCTCCCTGACGAGAGTAAAGGGAAAACTGTGAAGATGCTGAATGAATGCAGAAGGATGGAGAAAGCAGTAGCTGAAGGTGGAAGCAGGCGTTTGATTGGATGCAGAAAGGATGGAGTGCAAACCAATGCTCAATGCTTCGAATGCCTTTTTTCCTTCTGAATGCTTAACGTGCTTGTTGAATACTTAACATCTTAACCTCTTCCACGATCGAATGATATTTTCTTTTATAGCTTCAATCGGATGTGATCAAACAAGGAAATGATAAGAATAGGTAATGAGGCATCTAGGGAAGGATCAAGATCGAGCAAGAGTCCCAAGGATGGTAGGGAACTGTGAGGGAAAGATGGAAAAAGGAAGGACTCTGGAGTGAAACACGACTTAAGCCAGGGCGTCGATTTATGAATTGACGACCTGCACAGAGACGTTTCTTGAAACACGACCTAGGAAAGGCCGTTTCTTCCTGGATTTAAATTTTGGAAATAAAACTTTCTTTCTTTAGACATTAATGGAACACGCCTAAGATAACGGCGTTTCTTAAAAACACGCCCTGAGGTAGGACGTTACTCAGAAAATGTTTTTTATTTTGAAGATAGACAATTCCAGAAATTAACGGATAATACCAGGAATTGACGCCCTCATCTATGGTCGTCCTTTCTTTTGAAAACGCTCTATCACAGGTCGTTACTTTCGAAAGTAACGCCCTTCGTCAGGTCGTGAATCACGAAGGATGCAGAAAAAATGCATAAAATTCTCAAAAATAGAAAAACTTCATGTTATAGGAATATTGAAGTCCACTTGGGGTGTTTACATAATGACATGAGATTTGATCAACAAAACGTCAATTTTGGCGTGTCTACAGCTGCCCCGCCTTGGCGTCTGCTTTGCAAGGGAGTGAGACGGAAATGGAATGAAGTGTAATGAAAGAAATGAAGTGGAATGAACTGATAAGGAGACGCCAAGGTGTGATGTGACACGCCTCAGACACCAAGCATTTGAAATTTTTCCAAGATTCTGAGTGAAACAACTCTGAGTGATTCCAAGGAAACATCGATTTGTTGGATAAAAGGAGATTAAACTAAGTAAATAAAGGGATGTGCGCGTGGGCACGACAGGGAAAGACCATTGGAGAGCGATTACCAGCCAACGTGGACGTGCTACAACCAAGGTAAATTTTGCAGAAAAGTAAAGAGAATTGGGATAGAGATCCAACAAAAGGGACACTTTCAAGGAATCAGCCTGAACGGCTTCAAATAGAACGAAGTACTTGATTTAAAGTGGAATATCTCATGTCAACTCAATCGAGAGCGAGTGAACTTCATTATTGCCATAATATGAAGATTTCAGCATGAAACTCAAAGTCCTATATGATGCATGCTGGGCTAAAAGAAAAAAGGTTTAAAACAAACTAAAACTAGAAAATAATCAAGGATAATATTGTTAAGCCATTTAGATCTGGTCAAGAATCCATATTTCTGAGCTAACACTAAGCCGAAGCCCGTTTGTCCGCGCATCAACTCAGAAAGTGGAACCATCATCCCAAACCTTTAACAACTCAACGGCCTATCCGTGTGATCAAGACTTTCCTGAAATCGTCATCGTTTTTGATGAAGGGGAACTCAAATTTCAGGTTTATCAGAACCACAAGGTCCTTGACATACCATAATAGCGTAGATATCATATAGTAACAATGCTTACAGGAAACAGATACAAGGTGACACGATGTTGCTCCCACGGGTGGTCCAAATGCCTCGAATCCTGCGAACTTCTGCACTTGAAACTTATTAGCCTTCATCCATTAATTCGGAACATGACATGATCATAAGTGCTTAATCATAAACAATTTCACAAAAATAACAGCACTTAAGTTCATTAAAGCATCAAAGCATGGGAAGGTCAAAAATCCGTAGGCCAATAAAACACGCCTAATAACAGGGCGTTAACAGCACGAAAGACGCCTGGGCCATAGGTCGTTAAACATTTAAAACACGCCCTACTCAAAGGCGTAACCAGTAACGAAAGCTTAGAAGAAGACGCCCCATGTTAGGGCGTTAAATATAACACGTCGTCAGTCAGGTCGTCAATTCAAGAATCGACGCCCTAACCAACGTCGTTAATTCAGCACGAACTTCCGTTTCTAAATCAAGAACACAGTCCTTAACCTAATCAAACTTCTATCTTCGGGACTCTTCAGGTCTCTTCAAATCCTTATAAAAAGGAAGGCTTTCTTTCACAAACCAATCGAAACTTCTCTGCAGCCGAACTGCTTCTTTTCCTTCTTCATCTGCAGGCCTTTGTTCTGCTTCTGTTCTTCTTCAACCGCAGGCGGCGATGGACAGGATGATGAAGAAACCTAGGATTTCTACTCCCAGAATTACTGAAATACCAGGGCACATAAGCAATCGAATTGCTTTGAATCAGGTAAGCTTTAATTTCCTTTACTGTGCATATAACCCTTCATTGTTCTGTCGAACTGCTCACTTATTTCTTTGTTACTGAACTCCTCTGTCCAATACTTCATATGCTCATGTACCTCTTTTTTTTGTTTTTATTTTCCTCCTCTCTTCTCACAGGAGTACCCAAATCTTCCAGGGGCTAGAAGATATATAAGAGTCAAGTGGTTACCCCTCATACTTTCAAAATTCTCTTCTGACATGAGGGTCTTTATAGCTAGATGGCATCTCTTATGATTGATAACCCATGCCAAGCATTATGACCAAATCCATCTTGATTGGGGTGCCATGGGAGCATTGATTGAGACATGGCATCCTTCCACCCATACTTTCTTATTTTCCACTTTTGAAGCCACCATTTTATTGGAAGAAGTAGAGATGATCCTAGGCTTGAAAAGGATGAAACACGGAGAAGAAGAAAAGATGGCCATCATGCCAAGGCCAATCTCCTCCCATGAGTTGCTAACCTCGTTAATACCTAGCCCAAATATAGTGAACCAAATCAAGGTCACTAAAGGAGTTAACCTCTTGAAGCTCGCCTCGTGGGTGTACAAGAGAGCGGGTCAAGCTAAAGAAGAAGAGGAGATAGAAAGAGTGACCAAAGCCTTCGTGGTGTGCTTAGCAGGAGCACTCCTATTCCCATCCACGGAGGACTTTCTAGAGGAGTCCCAATTGAGCGCAGTGGTGAGCTTATGGGAAGAAGAAAGAGTTGGACCGGCGATCCTAGCATATCTCTATAGCGGGCTTACATCGGCGGCCATGGGAAGGCCCATCTACGGGTGCATGCTAGCACTCTCAAGTTGGGTTGATCTACACTTCAAATTCGATCCATGCTATGAAGCCCAACAACCCTCAAGAATTTTCTCAAAGAGCCCACTCTCCTATATAACCGGCTCATTAGGTATAAGCAATAGAGTGACTAACCGGATTCCTCAAATCAAGAAGAGAGGGGATTGGAGGGAGCACTTAAAGGTAATGCCAAAGAATCTCTTTACTTGTGCCCCGGGTATACTCAAAATGCAGGAACTTCGCGCAAGATTCTCCATCGGCACGGACCTTCGACTTATTGGCGCATCCGAGCTCGTCTTGTACAATGCATACCGGTGCCTTCCTCAGCTCGGGCTTCCAAGGCAAGTGCTAGAAGACATCTCCCATCTCCCTCCAATCAAATCAAGAGACCTAGGCAGTAATGGGGATGGTGAGGAGGTTATCACCATTCAAGCTCTGTGGAGGCTAAGCAAGCTTCATCAACCTGTAGAAGACTTGGATGAAGACAAGGAACAGTGGAAAAATTATGCGATAGCATTGAGGAAATTAAGGCCCAAAGTGGCTCATTAGGCATTGTAATCCTTTTTTTTCAAATAATAAAGATTGCTTTCTGATTGAGCCAATCATCACAGTGATTATGATCAAAATCATCCAAAGCCTGCGTTTCTATTGCAAATAACGCCTCAAAGAACGCCGTGAATCAATTGAAAGGCGCCTTAACCAAGGGCGTCTCCTTGTAAATTTGACGCCCGCAGAAAAGGGCGTTAAATTAAATAAAGCCTTCAGACAGGGCGTTAATCTATTCAAATCTCAAAGAATATAATCGTTGAATCATCAAAAATAACGCCTTTTCCTTAGCCACTTATCAAGAATAACACGCCCTCAACAGAGGCGTTACTCTAAGCCAGCAATGATGACTTTCATTACATCAATCAACGCCCATTCAATGCGTCTGATGACGGTTATCGTTCCCCATGCAAAACAAATTAACGCCTTAATCATCGTCGTCTATCTTCAAGAGACGCCCAAAGCTTCGTCGTGAATTCTATTAGAAACGCCTTCCCTTAGGGCGTGTCTTCTTTTCGAAACCCAAAAGTCACGAGGCCCCTTCTTCTTCCTCCTTCCGTCCTCATTTCCCCCTTCTGCAAACCCTAACCGAAGCCCCCCCTTTCGATCTCCTTCTCTCGTCTCTTCTCTCACTCTCTCAATCTCCCTCTATCTCTCTTTCTCTCCTAGGCCAAGCCATGGCCAAACGCCATAGGGTGAGTGCCCCAGAGGTCGTCGACCTCGACGCCGCCCATGCCCAAGAGGAACCCGCCGTGGAGGAGCTCGCCATTGTTGCGGTTGAAGAACCGGCGGTGGTTGCCGGCGGCGACGAAGCCGGTGAAGCAGCAACAGAAGAAGGAGGAGAAGACGAAGGTGGAGAAGAAGAAGAAGAAGAAGAAGAAGATGAAGAAGAGGAAGATGGAGAAGAAGAAGGACCACCGCCCACGGCGGCGGTCGCTCCCCGGGGCCAACTCCGGCGGCCCAGACGGCCGCTGCCTCGGCCACAACCCCAGAAGCACAAAAAGGTAAGTTTCCCCTCCCCAAATCCATTTTTTCTTATTTTATTTTCATTTTATTTTATTTTTTTCCTGATTTTCTATAGCCCTCGGGCACGAAACCTGCAACCCAGAAAAGAAACGCCCCCTACGGGGGCGTTATTCACAAACAAAACGCCCTGACCAAGGGCGTAAATTCCTTTTATTCTCTGAAAATCAATTAACCTCCATGAAAAATGCCCTGCAGCATGTCGTTTCTTCAAAAAAACATGATTTTCCATTAATTCATGCCCATTAAATGTTTTCATTAATTATTTCGCATGCTGTCATTTTTATTTAAATTATCTAAAAATCATGAAAGCCACGCCCCTCACCAGGGCGTTATTTAACAGGAAACGCCCAAACTAGAGGGCGTCTCTTCATTAATTCTCTTTTAAACTGAACGGTCCTAAATGGAAAACGCCCCAGCCGAGGGCGTGATTCGAAAAATATTTTAGGATTTTAGAAATTAACAACAAGTTCACGCCCTAGCCAGAGGCATTTCAGAGATGGAAAACGCCCTCACCCAGGACGTTACTTCAAACCACATTTAGAAAAACGCCCCCTTTAGGGGCGTGAATTTACTAAGAAACGACCTGAGGAGGGTCGTGACTTCCAAAATATTAAAATCAATGCCCAGGTAAAACATAGCGCAATTACACATGATTAACCAAACAATTAAGTAAAATTCTTCTCTTTTAATGCGTGCAGGGGCTGATGAGGACCCGTATCTCATGGGTCATGGTCTGGGCAGCATACCAGGGTCTCCCCGACTTCCAGAGGGTTAGGGTAGATGCTATGGGGTTCGGGGCTTTCCTATCCATTGAGCCATTTAGACCCGACCTAGCACTTATCCAGGTTTTACGGGAGCGTTGGGATAGGGTGAGCCGGTCCTTCTTGATGCCCTGGGGGCACATGGTTCCTACCCTAGAGGATGTGACCAGGATTACAGGGTTGAGGGTGGATGGTGAGGCTGTGAGCGGGTTCACCTACCCTGACTACACGAAGATGGCCCAGAGACTGCTAGGGCTGGATATGGTCTATGAGGTACCTAGTGAGTGCAGGACCATCTTCCGTACCGACCTGACTACGGTGATGGGTTTAGGAGATGCCAGGCACAGGTCAGGGGAGACCTTAGGTGAGTTTGTACAGAGGCTGACCGACGGGGTGAGAGCGGTATGCTGCCAGGACCCGACTGACCATGAGAGAGCGGATCGAGATCTGAGGAGGTTCCTGCTGCTGCTGCTCGGGAGATTATTGCTGGGGACGAAAGCTGACGTCATCAACTGCCGCTTCTTGGCGATCCTCGAGGACCTGGAGACAGTTGGCACCTACGCCTGGGGAGCGGCGCTGCTGTCACACCTGCTGGCGGACCTGTCCACGGGTACAGGACGTGAGACGACCGTCAGTGGCTTCTCACCTTTTCTTCAGGTAGTTATCTTCCTTTTTCCTTTTCTTTTATGCAAATGAATGCTTTACTAATGCAATGCATGGAAGCAGGTGTGGAGCCACCTGTACATGCCGATGGGGCGCGTCGACCCACGGCCCGGAGCTGAGGGATCCTTTCCTCTGGCGCAACGCTGGTTACCAGTCGTCTTCGGTGCCCCACTTGACTACGAGTTGTGGGTTCTACGGAGAGAGTTCCGCGACTTCCCTCCCTCGCTGGTATGTATGAATGAATGATATGCATTTCTTTTGAATTGATTTGAATTGATTATGATGAAATGATAATGGTATGTATGAATGCAGGTGCAGTGGAGGCCATACGAGGGGATGACAGATGAGGGCCAGCCTTGGGTCGTATCGGGGCGACCTCGCTTCGGGCGTGAGTTGTGGCTGCATTGCCTGAGCGAGATCGAGCCGTTACGGCTCCGGTTGGTGATGAGGACCCTGGGCTTGCACCAGGAATGGATCGAGGTCGGGGAGCCTCGAGGCATAGGAAAGAAGACCCGCGGTCACACCAAGACGACCGACTGGAGGGTACGTTTCGAGGAGCAGTACGCCGACTGGCAGCGTGGCAGGACCAGAGTCACCTCCCGAGCGACTGACAGCTCCGAGTACCTCCGGCGCTACTGGGAGGTACACGCCGGCTGACCCCAGATGAGGGTCTTAGGGGTATGTATGAATGCAATTATTTCTGAATGCCAATGCTTATGTGACTATCATGTGACTAACATGCAATGGATGCAGGATGCGAGGGACATAGCGGCGATAGACGCCCAGGCCCACCTACACAGCCTGGAGGACCAGCTAGCCGCCACACGGGCCGACCTAGAGACCCTGGTGAGTGTTTAAATTACTTCTATATGCAAATGAATCTTTTTGTTGAATTATTGATGATTAGCCACTGACGATCTCAATGAATGCAGCGTGCCCAGCAGGGAGTAGTGAGGAGAGATCCAGGGGAGGCCTCCAGCTCGAGGGGACCTAGCGCGGAGGTGACCGCTCTATCAGAGCAGCTAGCTGGAGCGGTTGCACGGGCTGAGGCAGCAGAGCGCGACCTCGCCAGACGGGTAAATTCTGAACTCAAACTCAGTCAATTCAATTATTAATTAAATATAGCATTGTGCACTGATAAAAAAATGTTTTGCAGACCGAGGAGCTCCGAGCAGCTATTGCTTGTGTCTGTGAGGGACAGCAGGCGACATCCTCGCAGGTGAGTGATTTACCTTCAACCATGTGTTGTTTATTTGCTTCATTGAATTGTGAAATTTGATGATTGGTTTGCCTGTTTTCAGAGTGCACAGCTGCGAGCGGCGCGTACCGAGTTGGCGATCCGCGAGCAGCGGATCACAGAGTTGGAGCGCTCTGCGAGGCGTCGGGAGGAGCTTCCCCAGGACGTGGCGGAGCTGCGGGTTGCCCTGGAGCTGGAGAGGCGGGAGCGTGCCCGAGAGCGAGAGGAGCACCAGACGGAGCGTGCCCAATTCCTTGAGCTTCAGCAGGCGGAGCGTGCCCGGTTCCAGGAGCAGTTGGCGGCACGGGAACGTGAGCTGGCAGACTCGAGGACCCAGTTGATCCTTTCCCAGGAGCGGCTGCGAGTGTCCGAGGAGCGGTTGCAGCGAGGCCGTGAGCGAGCACGGGCTGCGGGGTACTCCTTCACCAGCTCTACCTTCGTGGCGGGTTCTTCTCTTCGAGAGAGGAGTGAGGCAGGGGGCCAGGCTCGAGTTCCGGCTTCTTCACGGGGGCCCATGCCTCCTCCACCAGCACCAGCTCGGGATGGCGAGGAGGAGGTTGAGAGTAGGAGAGTGGAGGAGGGTGGAGGCGAGAGCTGAGAGACTTACTTGTACTCCTCCACCCTCACACCTGTACATGATAGACATGATGATATATATATATGTGAGATTTGAGCTTTTGTTACCTGAGCACTTGTGTGGTTGTGGACTTGTGTTTGTGTACTTTTCCTTTCCACGTTCCTCGTGTTTGCTATACTTTGCCATGTATCTGTAGCTGCGGTTTTCACTTGAACAAACAGGTTAATTCATCTGTTCGACTTGGCCCCTTGCCCAATAAGCAAGGGAGTGGCAATATTCTTACCTTAATAGTGGGTCAAGGGGCCAAGCCTTTAATCAAATAAGGTAAAATGAAATAACCAATAAAGGGGAGATGCATCATGCAAACACACACATGCTAACAATAAATCAAAATATGCACAGGCAAAATACAGGCATACGAATGAAGAAGGCATTATATATATTTTTTTTGTTATTTTCCTGAAAAACGCGCCTTAGATTAGGTCGTGACTCGGGTGAAAGACGCCCCCTCAGACGGCGTGCATTTTAAAAGGGTTTTGGAATTTGGTGAAAAGATGACCTGAACAAGGGCGTTAATTTGATAACGACGACCCTCACGAGGGCGTGCGTTAAATTAAAAACGCCTTAGTGAGAGGCGTGAATTATATGAATTTTCAAAAAAGATTGACAAGGCTATCCAGATCGCGGGCCCTACACGGTCACCATCTAGGATTCATTAATCTTTCTTGAATAATTAAAAGGGAGTCGACGTGCTCAAAGTTGACTTATATTCGAGATTTCGCACAGTGCAATTTCTTAAGTTCGTCTTGACCATCCTGCCAGTTCGTGACTTTACCACATAGGAAGAAAATATAAGGGAAGCCCATAAGGGGTTCTGGGATGCTCAAAGTAAAGTTACCTCCCCTACCCTATGCCTGTTGGGGTTCGGTTTTTGGCATAGGAAATTGTTGCCTTTTTGCCCATTTATAATGCATGCATACGCCCAAGGTTTTCCTTGCGGGGACTTTGCCCTCTTGACATGCTTTTCTTTTCATAACTTGACTTTCACTTTGGAATTGATTTGCATTGATGAAAAAAAATAAACCTAATTGTACTTGGGCTTTTGTGATATTTGCTCCCTTTTGGGCCTTGACTTCCACCTACTAGGGCGGCGGATAGGCTTGGCGCCTCTGCCTCGAGGTCTCCCTTCCCCCCTTATGGGCCGAAGAAGAAAAGAACGGGTATTGTCTTTCACTTTTAGTCAGGTTTTTGACTTTCTATCAGATTTTGCACTGCTTGAGTTCAAGAATAAAGCGTGTAGTGTGTGCGGGTGTCAACCCCATTTTTAAGTTACCAAGACTGATAAATGAATTCTGAATTTTGACCTTTCAGGCCTTGATCTTTTGTGTGCCATGACAAAAGCCTTTTTGTTTGTTTGAAATTTCTCTCTTTTCTTTTTCGTTTTTTCGGATTTGGATTTGGATTTTGGCAAATATTCTATTTTTTTTTGATTTGGAAAATATTCATTTTTTTGGGATTTTTGAAAATTTTCATTTTTTGGTGGATTTTTGGAAAATTTTCATTTTTTTTGTTGATTTTGGGAAAATATTCATTTTTTGTTGGATTTTGGGAAAATTTTCATTTTTTGTTGGATTTTGGAAACTCAGGGGTAGTATTTCTTAAGATATAAACCGTTCCAAGGGTGAGTTAACTCTTCACCTTCAGCATTAGTTAATTTATAAGCATTGCCAGGAAAAACTTCTTTTATAACGAACGGTCCCTCCCAATTTGGTTGGAGTTTTGAACGGGGGCCACCCGGCTTAACAAAAATTCTCTTGATTACCATTTCACCGACTTTAAATTTTCTCTCAATTACCTTCTTTTGGTAAAAACGTGAGAGCCTATTTTGATAAACGCGTGCATGCTCAGCGGCGACCAGACGCTTCTCATCTAGGAGTTCCAATTGGACAAGGAGTGAATCACGACGTTCATCAATAGAAAGTTCCTCATCCAATTGTACTCGCAGAGAGGGAATAAGAATCTCATAAGGGACTACTGCCTCATCCCATAAGTGAGGGCGAAAGGGGTTTGCCCAGTGGGAGTGCGAATGGAAGTGCGGTAGGCCCAAAGAGCTTCAACCAGCTTGTCTGGCCAGTCCGAAAATTTATTAGCCTCACACGTCTTTTTAACAATTTTGATCAAGGTTTTATTAGTGGCCTCTGCTTGGCCATTGCCCTGCGGATAATAGGGAGAAGAATGATGCAATGCAATGTCATACCTGTTGCAGAGATCCTTGAGATCTTGAGAGATAAATTGAGGTCCATTGTCGGTGACGATGGTATTCGGGATCCCGAACCTCGTGATGATGTTCTTCATGATAAATTTGCAAACGGTTGATGCTTTAATTTCCACGTAAGCTTCTGCTTCCGCCCACTTGGTGAAGTACTCCGTTGCCGTGAGAATGAATGATTTTTGCTTGGTCAGGAGGTTCGAGTCACCAAGAGGTCCAATGATGTCAAAAGCCCACATGGAAAAAGGCCATGGGGAGGACGTAGGATGGAGTGAAGAAGCAGGAGAATGAATCTTGTCGGCGTGCAGTTGGCACTTAACACACCTACGAACGTAGATAGAGCAATCCTCTTCTAGAGTTGGCCAATAGAAACCTAGCCTAAGGATTTTCTTAGCTAGCATCTGGCTGTTCACATGACCACCGCACACACCAGAATGCGCCTCTTCCACGACTTTCCAAGATTCATCATCATCGAGGCATCTTAATAAAACACCGGTGAGCCCTCTTCTGTAGAGCACACCTCCAACCAAAGTATAACGTTGAGCCACTCTTCTAATTGCTTTCTTTTCTTCTGCTGTGGCTTCCTCGGGATAAGACTGATCATTACAGTATCTGGCAATCTCATAATACCAAGGCTTTTCTTCGTCAGCCAATTCTTCTTCCCAGTCCAAAAGCATGACCTCTTTGCCTTTAAGAGTTTCTTTCTGCTTGGCCTTCTCGAGCACCTGATCCCTAATATCAAGGAAAGCACGATCCTTAATAGCTGGAGTGTCACGCTGATGAATCAGAGGGACATGGAAATCACGCTCAGGGGGGAAGACTAAAGCAGATGCTAAAGAAGCAAGAGCGTCAGCTAGAATGTTCTGACTGCGAGGCACATGAATGAAGATTAACTTGGTGAAGAGTTTGGCATAAGCTGAAGCGAGTTCCTGGTAGGGTTTAAGCTTAGGATTGATAGTGCGGCACTTGACCAACACCTGGCGCAGAATGAGTTGACTATCACCGACAATCCGCAAGTGAGTGACACCATATCGATGAGCGGTTTGTAGACCGGCCAAAAGAGCTTCATACTCGGCTATATTATTGGTGACGGGGAAAGTAAGCCGAGCAGCAAATGGAATGGTGACTCCTTCAGGTGTTAAAAGGACCATGCCGATCCCTCTTCCTTGAGAATTAAGAGCTCCATCAAAATGTAATGTCCACATAGGATCGTGGGGTTGATTAATGGACATTAATTCTTCATCTGGGAACTCAGAATTGACAGGATCAAAATGAGGTAGAGGGTGATGAGCAAGATGTTCGGCGATGGCATAACCTTTGATAGCTTTTTGTTGAATGTAAGTGATATCAAACTGGGAGAGGAAGCTTTGCCAGCGTGCTAATCGATCAGTGAGGACAGATTTTTCAAGGAGGAATTTGATTGGGTTCATGCGTGCAATGAGGTGAACCTCGTGAGCTAGGAAATAGTGTTTTAATTTCTGAACTACCCAAACCAAAGCTGCACAAGTCTTCTCCATGGCTGAGTACCTCTGCTCACAGGGGTTAAGAAGTTTAGACAAGTAGTATGCTGCCCTCTCCTTACTTTATTCATTCACTTGAGCTAAGACAGCACCTACGGAGTCATCCAGGACCGAAACATAAAGAACAAGTGGTTTGCCTGGAATTGGCGGCCTCAGGACAGGGGGATTGGCCAAATAATCCTTCAATCCGTCGAAGGCTGCCTGACACTTGTCATCCCAATTAAACTTGACTCCCGGCTTGGTAAGCTCGTAAAACGGCCTGCATCTTTGTGAATGCTGGGAGACGAAGCGGCGAATGAATTGCAACCTCCCTATTAATCCTCGAACTTCCTTCAAATTCTTGGGAGGAGGCATATCTCTGATGGCCTTTGCCTTGTTGGGATCAACTTCAATTCCCCTCTTACTGATAATGAATCCAAGCAACTTTCCTGAAGAAACGCCAAATACGCACTTCTTGGGGTTCATTTTTAATTGATATTCTCGTGACCTTTGTAAAACCTTAGCCAGAACCCCAGGATGCTCAATCCTTGTCCTTGATTTCACTACTAGGTCATCCACATACACCTCAATATAAATATGAATCATGTCATGAAAAATCGCCATCATAGCCCTCTGGTAGGTGGCTCCAGCATTCTTAAGTCCGAAGGGCATGACCACATAGCAATATGTACCCCATGGTGTAGTGAATGATGTTTTCTCTTGATCCTCTTCAGACAGACGAATTTGATTGTAACCTGAAAAGCCATCCATGAAAGAAAGAGTTTCAAATCCTGCCGTGTTGTCGATCAGAACATCAATATGAGGGAGGGGGAAGTCATCCTTAGGACACGCCCGGTTGAGGTCCCGGAAATCTATGCAAATTTGAACTTTTCCATCTTTCTTCATAACCGGGACAATGTTAGCCACCCAATTGGGATAGAGAACGACTCTAACAAATCTAGCCTTATGGAGTTTATTGACCTCTTCTTTCATCTTCAAAGCCATATTAGGGTGGAAACGCCTCAACCGTTGTTTGACCGGTACAGACCCTGGCTTGAGTGTAAGACGGTGTTCAACGAGCGCAGGGTCTAATCCAGGCATATCTTCATAGCTCCATGCGAACGTGTCCTTGTATTCTTGAAGAACTAAAATTAGCGCCTCCTCTTCGGAGGGCGGCAAATTCTTGCTAATGAGGACAATCCTAGGGTCTTCCTCGGTACCCAAATTGATTTCTTTGGTAGGCTCTTCTACGGAGGCTGATGGTTCGTCGAATCTTCTCATACCACTAGCAAAAGCATCAGCCTCGTCCTCATATTCTTCATAATTTTCATTCCCCTCTTCAATAGGGTCTTCATCATTCATGATTTCATAAACGCCCAAACCCTCATAAGCAGTAACAGAATCCTCATATTCTAATTCCGGCAGGATGATCGGTTCTTCCACAAATTCAGGGATTGCTAAGCAAGCTTGGCATCTGACAGCCAACTCCAACAAAAACCTTCGGGGAATCTGCTTACCCTTGGCCTTCTTATGTGGAACTATCCCCTGATTTTTATTATTAGAAGGAAAGGATGAAGAATAGGAACAACTAGCTTGACCAGGGGAAGGAGATGAAAAAGCGGGTACAGGAGGTGATACAGAGGAGGTCCCCTCACCAGAGGGGGAGAAGAGTCTTACCAAGGAATCTTGGAAGAGCGGCCCCTGGGTTGGGACGCACTCGGGAGAAAAATAGGAGGTCTCCTCAATAGAAATGGAGGATTGGAATGTTGGATATTTGGCATTTTTTTTCGTTTTTAGCTTTTCCTTTGTTTTTATTTTCTTCTTCAAGTAAAAAGCAATGTGAAGGGAGAATAGCAGGAGGAGTGGAGATTGCAAGTTTGGAGAAAGATTTAATCAAAGATGGCCCACGCGGGGGCGAGATGGAGATTTTAGAAAATCGCTCGAGGAGCGAAGAAGCAATCGGGAGGGAAATCTGAATTGAATCGGGAGACAAGTTGATGGTAATCGGTGGTGGTCGCGGCACGTGACCAAACCAACGGGAATAGAGAGAAGCCAACACAGATGGATGTACAGAAGTGAGAGAGAAAAGGCCGGCCCACAGCCTATCCACGGAAAATCCTTCTTCAAAGGGGACATCTGGCTCCCCCGTATCTGTGTAGTCACTTAACATCTGCCTTTTATCTGTGATTACTGCTGGCATTTCAATCAGTTCTTGAATCAGCGGAGGCCACTCTGAATCTGTCGACATGAACAGGCGGCTCAAAGAAATAGTGATGTCATTCAGGTCAAACCACCTGTACCAGTCAGATTCCGGATCGTCCATTTTCCTTCTTTTGTCTGGCCTTAAAGACTCCAGGGCCTTGTAGGTAGCCAGTGGGGCAATGTGACGAGCAAACTGTCTGGCGTGCACATCTTGACAATCAAGCAATGAAGTAATGACGGTAGTCTGCTCATTGTTCTGAATGCCACCAGTGACAAAATGTGTCTTTAAAGTCCAGGTGAGCGGCTGGCGGTCTGGTTTGAAGGTGGACGTCATAACAGCCCACGGCTCTCCTTCATTCTTGCCCGGTGCTTTGTAGCCTAAGCCGCCTCGTGCAATCACCTTTTGAGGCTTAATGGGCCTAATCCTGCCCTGGAGTTTGGCGCCCAGGCCCTTGCCATCTTGATATCCCATTCTCATCAGAATGTTCCAGCCGGGGGTATTCATCATATTTTTCTTTTTCTTCTTCCCCTTAGAAGGCAGGGGTGTCATAGCAACTGTGGTAACAGTCTCAGATAGCATCGGCCGTGGACGGGGAACGTCCAGCACAGATAATAACGGCTTGTTGGCAGGCCATATGGAAGGAACTGATGAAGCTACATGAATGTCTTCCTCTGGCAAGATCGGCACGCTGGTCACCTTGATAATGCGGCCCTTGTGCGGAAACTTGAGGCACTGATGGTTTGTAGAGGGACTGCGTCAAGCTGTGAATATAAGGGCGACCCAGGATGCCATTAAAGGTCGGATCCATATCTAGAATATGAAAATCTACTGTAATGGTGGCTGGACCCAAGCTGACTTTGAGAGTAATCATACCCAGAGGGGGTTTCTTTGTATTGTCATATGTTGTGACAGTAATGGTAGATGGCCGAATCTGGCTCTCAGGGATACCGCATAACTTCAGAGTGCTCGGAGGCAACACATTGATAGATGCACCGGTGTCTACCAAACACTGCTTAACGGCCACTTTGTTGATATCAACCGTAATACATAGGGCATATTTTCTTGCCGGTAGAGATGCTAACTCATGTTCATGGAATGTGATTGCCGGCTGACTGCTGGCAGGGGTTAAGACTGTAATTATCTGTTCAACCGGCATGTCTTCGTTGACCATGACCTTCTGCAAATATTCCTTCAGGGCCAGCTGATGAGTGGTGGACCTCTTGATTAATTCAAGAATGGAGATTCTGGCTGGAGTGCGATCCAAGTGCTTTAATAAGTCATACTGAGTTCCCGGCACCGAATCTTGTTCCTGCTCTTGCTCTTGTGGCCCCTGCACAGGCTCTAGCTCTCTCTGTGGGAAAACACGGTGGAATATCCGTCCACTGCGGAGCGGCGCTACGCCTTGACGCGCCTCTGTCGGGACAATATTAGGAGGAGGGTTGGAAGAAGAAGAAGGAATGTTGGTAGCAGAAACCCTGCTAGGGGATATCAAAGGGGAATTCAATGAAAGGGGCGCCCCCGTGGTAGTGGTGTTTAACAAAGATGCCCCCGCGGGAGGCATGGGAGGAGTATTTGATGAAGGTGCCCTCGCAGGAGGCGTGGGAGAAGAGAGGGATATCCGAATGCGAGGAGCATTGGCAGGTGGTGGAATAAGGAGAGATCGTGGCACAAAAGGTGGTTGAACTGATGACGGAGGAACTCTTGCCGGTGTAGGAGTGGTAGAGGGGGCAGCGGGTGCTGGCGGTGAGCGGAGTAGGAGTGGCCTGGATGGCGCGTGTGTGGGATTGGTGGTGGAAGGTGGAATGGCAGGTTGTAGAGGTGGTAGGCGGGTAAGAAGAGAGCGAGCCGGCAAGGCCGTGGAATTGGTGGAGGTAGAAGGATTGACGGGGCGTAGAAGGGGACGTCCCGATAGGAGAATAGAAGAAGAAGGAGGTGCGCGCAAAAGGCGCGGAGTTTGATTTTGAGTTGGATCATGGTGAAATGCCCCGACAGAGGCGTTTTCTTCGTGCCATCCCTGCCCTCTCTCCACCTCGTAGAGAGACGTGACAGGGTTCACATGTTGATTAGGAGCGTGCTCCGGCAATGGATTACGGACGATCCCCATATCTTGCTGGGGTGCTGGAGCTTGCTGTGGCTGAACTTGTTGCGGAGCTGGCTGCTGTTGTTGCTGATTTTGTTGTTACCGAGAAGCCCTTCTTTCTTTCATAGCGGCTATGAATTGTCTCATCTCATCCCAATTGATGTCACCCTGGTCATTTAGATCGTAGATGTAATCTCTGAAGTGGAAGCAACGATCCAGGTTGTGACCAGGGCCGCGATGAAAGGCACAATAACGGGATGTGTCAACATTAGCGGGCCACACGGTTCTTTCCTTTGGTAATGCGAGCAAGTTGGCGGCCATCAGGGCATTAAAAATATCGGGGAGACTTTCAGGAAGTGGGGGATAGTGGTCCCTTTTGGGGCCAAGTGGCGGTCTCCGTTGTTGTTGTTGGCCGTAGTTGGCTGGTGGGGGCACTTGATGGTATTGTGGTGGAGCTAGAGGATCTATGCGGGGGACTTGGTTTTGCGGTGGAGCGAAAGAGCGTTGAGGCGCGAATTGGGGTGGTGGAGTAGGGTTAAAATGAGGGTTCTGTCGTGGAGGTGGTGGTGGACGTGGGTTAGCTTGATTATGGGGGTTGCCAACTACGCCAACCTGCTCATTTGTGACAGTGCCTTCAGTCGTGGGCCCGCTGTTGACATTTGTATTCTTTTTAAATAGCCGAGGCTTCGGCTCAAACATGCCCATGATGGGCGAGTCCTTCATTTGCGTTTGTATATAACGAGCTCTTTCATAGAGCTCTTCCATAGTTGTTAGCCGATTCATGGCCAAAATGTGCCGGAATTGGGGGGTTGCATTAGAAATGACCATTTTCACTTGCTCCTGTTCCGACAATGTGTCCTTTAATTTCTCGGCCATAGACCGCCACCTATCAGCAAATACAATGAAGTCCTCCTCGGGCTTCATTTTCTCGGCAACTAAATCTGTAACAGAAAGGGAAGGTCCCACCCGGTCTCTGTACTTTTGCAGGAATTTTCTTTGAATAACATCAAAATCGCCGGCATCAGCCGGCTCCAGAGAATAAAACCATTCGAGGGCTGGCCCCTCAAGAGACCTCCTGAATAAGTAGGCCAGGGAGGCCTTATTGTCTTGCCAAAAGGAAGTCTCATATCGGAAATCCTTTAAATGAATGAATGGGTTGCCCGTCCCATTATATCGCCGAAAATTCGACATTTCAGAAGGTGGTAAATGGAACACCGGTAACGTAGGAAGAGAAATTTCGGAGCATTCTTAGTCGCTGTAACCTTCTTGAGCTGTTCCTCCATGCTTGCCAGCTTCTGAAGCAAGAGAGTGTTGGTATCGGGCTCGACCGGGGCCTGATTCTGAGCAAAAGAAGGCGGTATAGGCGTTCGTAGAATCCGAGGAGGTTGGAAGGATTGATGCCTAACCGCTGAATAGCTCGCCTGCTGGGCCGGCATGGCCGCAGTAGGCGTTTGTGGACGAGAGGAGGGGGGATGCAAGACCGCTTGGTCATTAACAATCTGATGGCCACTCACGGCCGGAGGGGGATTAGAAGAGGAAGAAAGAACCGACTTCCCTTTTAAAGCGGCCTGAATGGCTTGCCGCTGGGAGTCATCCAACTGGGAGAGAGCCTGGATCAAATCCGTGACATTAATGGATGGGGAAGGGTTCCCCGAAGTGTTGGAAGATGGAACTTGAGACGGAGGGTCCGCCTCATGAATAGTGGTATCAACCACATGAACTTGTGAGTAATGGGGGTGAGGAGGAAGGTAGTTCCCCTCATAATAAACAGAATCCTGGAGAGGGTCCTCATATTGACCAAATATGTTCTCATTCTCATCATCATAAGAGTACCCGTTGCCTGACATGTTGATGGTTTTACCTGAACGTAGTTTCATTCTTAAGAGAGAGAGAGTGTTTAATGAAGGAACTATCACAAAATATTTAATCCAAACAAGGCAATTAAATCACCCAACTATGTTTATGCAAACAAGGTTGGCAAGAAACGCAAGATTTTAATGTTTGATGTTTGAATTAGGGTGGATTATTTGTGAAAGTTCACTCTTTTGCCAAATGAGACCTAGTTTGATCCAAGTGTAACCTTCGGGTCAACTAGGTTTTCTCTCTCTTCACCAATGAATAGGATATCTAAACTCCGGGTACTTCGAGGGTACAACCGGCCCGGCGTCCGTGAGGGAATCCACGGGTGCGGGGACTTATGGAGGTCTTAGAAAAGGGATTTCCGGTCCAAAGAGACGGAATGCTCAATGGAGGGTCGTCCCGATTCCAAGAAGGGTGTGTGGATCCTAGGCTAGAGAGAGGAGGTCTCTCAACCAAGCCAATCAAACAAGATAATCCAAGCAGCAATGTAATATCAAGACAAATGCCAAGCAATGAATAAGAACTGTGAAAAAGAACAGTAAAGAAACGCCCTGGGAAAGGTCGTTTTCACAACAGGAGGAAAGACACGCCCTGCGGTAGGTCGTGACAAAATGAAAACACGGCAGCGTGGCTGTCGTTAACTCTGTGAGAGGTTCACAGACGGTAGGAAAATACGCCTTTAGGTGAGGCGTTATAAAGAAAGGACGCCTCCACAGGAGGGCGTCAAAACTCAGAGAAACGCCCTGATGGTAGGCGCTGATAATAAATGAAACGCCTCTGAGAGGGGCGTTAATCCACAGGCAATATGATAAGCATGCAGCAAACAACAGTTTATGGTAAAAGACGCCCTGGAAGTGGGCGTTACTCAACTAAACACGTCCCTGAGAGGGGCGTTAAATAGCAGACGATGAAATGAGCAAACAGAACGCCAGCAGGTGCAATAAACACACGCCCTGGAAGGGGGCGTTAATCAACAAAACACGTCCCTGTGAGGGGCGTTAAATCAAAAGATGCCCTTGTTGAAGGCGTTAATAAGCAGCAATTGACTGATCCGGGGAGTGTGCAGGGTGCACAATGGAGGGTGCCCGAGGGGCACAAGGGAAAGGGTACCGAGGGGAAAGGGCACGCGAGGGTGCCTAAGGGGAAAGGACACACGAGGGTGTCAAGGGGAAAGGGCACACGAGGGTGCCAATGGAGATGGTAATCAATAAGGAAAATAGTGGAGGTCCCACCGTGATCGCCAATTTGTAGATCGGATTAAAATCTGCTCTTTTTTTTTTGAGAGGAGATTAAAATATGACAAAAAGGAGATAAATAAATAATGCAAAAAGAATGTAATAAAAAATAGCACGAGGTGCTAAAGTGGAGATGATGTGATCGCCAGAGGGGTTACCTCAATAAGAAGAAAAGGAGATCGCGTGTACCTGGTGAAAATTGGGATGCGGGATGGATGTGGATTTCTTCCTCCAACTTCAATCGGCCGGCCGATGAAGTGGGTTTTCTTGGTTGATTACCTTGTAAAAAAAAGACAATGAAAAACAAACAAAAGAGAGGGGGATCAGCCAAAGTGTAATAGTATCAATCCAAAACTAACATAAAATGATGAAAAGACATCAACGTGCGCACCTTTTTTTTTTGTTTTTTCTAAACCCCTAGCAGAGAACTAGGGAAAGGATATGATAAGATGATGCTTAATAAAATAAAAGAACTAACGACAGGGTGACAATGATGATATGCTAAGAACGAGATGAACAAAACAAGCACGATATATAGCCCTGCTCTCCCTGACGAGAGTAAAGGGAAAACTGTGCAGATGCTGAACGAATGCAGAAGGATGGAGAAAGCAGTAGCTGAAGGTGGAAGCATGCGTTTGATTGGATGCAGAAAGGATGGAGTGCAAACCAATGCTCAATGCTTTGAATGCCTTTTTTCCTTCTGAATGCTTAACGTGCTTGTTGAATACTTAACATCTTAACCTCTTCCACGATCGAATGATATTTTCTTTTATAGCTTCAATCGGATGTGATCAAACAAGGAAATGATAAGAATAGGTAATGAGGCATCCAGGGAAGGATCAAGATCGAGCAAGAGTCCTAAGGATGGTAGGGAACTGTGAGGGAAAGATGGAAAAAGGAAGGACTCTGGAGTGAAACACGACTTAAGCCAGGGCGTCGATTTATGAATTGACGACCTGCACAGAGACGTTTCTTGAAACACGACCTACGAAAGGCCGTTTCTTCCTGGATTTAAAATTTGGAAATAAAACTTTCTTTATTTAGACATTAATGGAACACGCCTAAGATAACGGCGTTTCTTAAAAACACGCCCTGAGGTAGGACGTTACTCAGAAAATGCTTTTAATTTTGAAGATAGATAATTCCAGAAATTAACGGATAATACCAGGAATTGACGCCCTCATCTATGGTCGTCCTTTCTTTTGAAAACGCCCTGTCACAGGTCGTTACTTTCGAAAGTAACGCCCTTCGTCAGGTCATGAATCACGAAGGATGCAGAAAAAATGCATAAAATTCTCAAAAATAGAAAAACTTCATGTTATAGGAATATTGAAGTCCACTTGGGACGTTTACATAATGACATGAGATTTGATCAACAAAACGTCAATTTTGGCGTGTCTACACTCACCCCCTTTACTTCTGGGGTGAGCCGAGGTTGACACGGATTACTTCAGAGGCTCCTCGTGGTGTCGGTGGTCTGATTCAGCAGTCAGTTTGCCAGAGACGGGGTATGCCTCCTGATCTTGTACTTCTCTTTCTATTGACTGTACTTCTAATGGACTGGGTATTATGAACTGTATAATTGTTTAATTTTCCTACATTACCATATATTGTCTTGTGGTTCTGTAATTGTTTTAAATTCTTGTATATCTCCACACTGTCCAAATAACCCTTCCAAGCCTCCCAGCTTGCGGGTGGCGGGCCAAGATTCGAGCTGTATCAGTTCCTTTCCGGTACCCGGATCTTGGGCTGTTACAATATAGCTCTCCCTGCCAAGAGGAAGATATAGCCTAAAGTGGACTTCCTCGTGTCTAGACAACCACCGTAATCAACATCAGTATAGCCAATGACCTTCAAATGATCTAACCTCCTATATGTGAACGCATAATCCATCATCCCTCGGAGATAACACATGACCTTCTCGGCAGCTTTCCAATGATCCATGCCTAAGTTACTCATGCACCTGCTAAGCATACTGTGGACGTGTAAAATTTCACGCGTAACCAACTCCCCACATCCGTACCAAAAAGAAAGAACGAGAGACGCAGGCATTCCGAGGATACGGGGTGATGAGGCCTATTCAACCCCACCCTTGGTCAGGGGAAGAAGACTCTAAGGAGACTCCATGTTTGGGCTCCGAATGATTCCACCGCTCGACAATACCTTACACTTGCCTGGGCACATTGAAAGAAAATGACAAGGGGATTAAGATGCCGCTGAACTTACCCATTGCCATGAGTTCACCTTCGGGTCTCCGGCAGTGAAGAATACACCGGGAGACCTGAGATCTTCGAGTCCCTAAAGAAGATCAACAACTGCGAATAATAAAATACGCATTGGCGAACTACACTCTGACGAGTGAATTAAACCTCGAATCTCAGAGAAGAACATCTTGGGACTTGGAAGTGTCAAAAGAGAGAAAAAAAACAAACAAACAAAGCCCCCAAGTGAGCCGGTGGCCCCATAGCCACTGGATCCGGTGGCGCTCCAAGCCACTTGAATTGGTGGCGGCCGAGACTCATTGATCCGGTGGCACCCCGCAGGCCCTAATCCGGCGGCGCCTCTCACCTTGATCCGATGGCACTGTTCACTTCTGAACTGGTGGCGCTCCCCGACTGCTGAACCGATGGCGTTCCACCGCACGGTGATGCGGTGGCTGCCCCTTTGAACCGGTGGCGATCTCGTGCTGCTGAACTAGTGGCGCTCCCCCCGCTCGCGATCCGGTGGCGCCAGCAAGCCCCTGATCCGGTGGTGCCCCTGAATGCCTGAACCGGTGGCTCCTTTGTGCCTGTGATACGGTGGCCCGTTTCTGCTTGTGATCCGATGCCCCTTATAGGCCAACAATCGGGTGGCTCCCATTTCTTCTTCATCCGGTGGCTCGCCTCAACAGCGCACCCGGTGGCGCGTGAAGCCTTCTCCATCTGGTGGCTCCGGCAGTGTTAGTCTTGCGGGCTCTGAAGATAGATCATTGGGTCTTACCAGTGACCGAAGGTCCTTTCCCATGGAGAGTCCCCTCTCTGGTGCGCAGTGGATGACGGGGACAGGTGTGAGGGCATTGACTGCCTTTCCTCCTGCTCTCGGAGTTGACCCATGAGAGACGGGAGAGCCGCAGAGCCCTGGCTTTCCCCCCTTCGACGGCATCTCAGGCGATCAGATATAAAAGAGAGAGATACGCAAAAGAAAGAGGGTGACCGTATACGAACACCCAGCAGAGAAAAAAAGGAGAGAAGTCTTGGGAGGTTCCTGCTCCGTTGGCTCCCGTTGAGTGAAGAAGAAGAATAAAAGAAGAAGGTGAGGAATGGAAGAAGAAGAAGAGAGGTTCAGAGGGGGAGGTCCCTATAGGAGCGACGGCCTCCCGTCGTCTCCTGGCTCCGTTTTCTTGTTTTGTTGTGTTTTCACCCTGGTTTACTCCACTATGTATTCTCCATGGTGCCTTTCCCCTTCTTGAGTAAGGAATAAAAAAAAGGGGACTCCAACTTTGATGTTGAATGCATGAGTGTTTCTCGTGATTTATTCTTTTTATCTTCTTGGGTTCCTTTTTGTTTCTCCACCAGGTTCTCCCGTTCGTTCCACCCTCCTATGGAGGTCTGGGCCCCTAGGGGTGTAGAAATAATGAAGTCCCCATTCTGAGCCTGATGAGATTCTTACTCTTAGCCTCAAAGGGTCACTCTCATTCGTTCCCCTACTGCCATTTCCTTCTTCTCCCTAGACTCCCTACTTCAGGGTGCTAGCCGCGTGAGTATGAGTATCTGGGTCCTGCCCATCCATGGCTGAGACCCATACTTCCTGAGTTCATGAAAATCCCCCATTCAAAAGCAAACTCCCCCAGCATTAACCCTCAGCTCATACGAGCCTTGACCCGGTGGCTTTGCCACTTTCACCACTTGATCCGGTGGCAACCTAGCCCTTTTGATCTGGTGGCCCTCACGGGGTTCGATCCGATGGCGCCTTAGCCTACACGATCCGGTGTCCTTCGCCACCTTCACCACTTACCCGTACGGTGGCAGCTTAGCCTCCCTGATCCGGTGGCCCTCATGCGGTCTGATCCGGTGGCGTCTTAGTCCACATGATCCGGTGGCTTGTGCCACCTTTACCATTTGCCCGTCCGGTGGTCTATAGCCCTCCATCCAGTGGCCCTCACATATCTGATCTGGTGGCACCTCAGCCCTGCTTGATCTGGTGGCCTGTGCTACCCTCGCTGCTTGCCCATTCGATGGCTTCTCTGGTCCCTTTGATCCGATGGCTTAGCCATTGATTGATCTGGTGGCTTAGCCACCGATTGATCCGGTGGCTTTGCCGCTGCACTGATCCGGTGGCCCTTGCCATCACTTGATTCGGTGGGGTTTTGTCCCCCTTTCTGTGTGCCTTGACCATAGTCTGTCTTCAACTGGTGTCCTCCATTCGTTGACTTTTGGTTCCTCCCGATTTTCTCAAGATGTTACCGCTTCCATGTGAACCTCTACTTTTGGGGCCATCTTGGACTTGTCTGGAGGTGCGTACCCACTTTACCCCCCCAGCTCCTGGGTTCGGGGGAGATGCTGTCGAATTTTTGCCAGAACAATACCCGTTAAAATACAAAAGGAAGCAACAAACAAATGGAATAAATAACAACAAGACGCCTCCGGCTGAGACAAGAGAGCCGTGGAAGGCACGAATGGACCTAGATACGGACATCATTATGACGGACTACCGAATGTAACTACGAACATAATCTGCATAAATAAAAGAGAATCAAGTAAAAAAACCCCTCCACATGCATTCTATGAATAAAAGAGGTCCCCTCACACTTATTTAACAACTGCATTGCATTTCATTTATGCTCAGCCCTGAACCCCTGGTCATGCATAAACCCAGAAACCTCACTCTATGTGCTACCAATCCAAGCACGAACATGAGCATCAACTGCATGAATAAAAGAAGAAATTAACTGAAAACTCATATGCATCTCATTGATAAAAGAAATTACCCCTCTTGCATATACAGTCACCCGGCCGCTGCATGCACTGACCTCAGAGCTTCATGCATCGACCACCCCTCAGCCCAGCCACTGCATGCGTCGACCTCAGCTCCCCTTGTGTCGACCTCTCCTCAACCCAGCCGCTACATGCATCGACCATACCCCTTCCTGCATTGTGGCCCAAACAAAGGAGTGTTAAAGAATATACGAAAAGGAATAAAACCCGCATTCAAGTGGCATTAAACCTAATAGGATAATAATTAAATTTGCACGTATTGGTGAACATCTCAGAGACCTCCTCTCCCACAGGACTCCGTTAAGGGAATATCAATGCTGCCCCGCAGGTTGGCCATGAGCCCGGGGGATTATTCTCCAACATGGTCATGGGTCATCCTGGCCTGGGCCAATATTTCTTCGAAGCTTGACCCGTCCTCATATTGGACATTAAAACTTGTCGTGTCTTCAGCAGACAATTATACGGGTTTATCCCCGTCTTCGTCTCATTTTTAACACGGGCCTCCGCCCGAATATGAAGTGGTCTATGAATGACCGACATGACTCAGATTTCTATACCCTCGATACGGGTTTTAGTATAATTTGAGCTTCCACTATTCTTTGTCTTATTGATAATGCCTTTAGGCCGTAGGGACCTTACCCCTGGCGATTAATCAAGGGTATTCTCCCCTCCGAAGAGATGTAATTGACGTCGTGACCTTTA
Source organism: Amorphophallus konjac (assembly GCA_022559845.1). NCBI lineage: Eukaryota > Viridiplantae > Streptophyta > Magnoliopsida > Alismatales > Araceae > Amorphophallus > Amorphophallus konjac. The sequence continues at coordinate 360,185,406 of CM040123.1, forward strand.
TGGCGCGGCGGGTTTCAGTCCCAGCACGAACACACATAATCGTCTGATCAGTCGGACGGCGCGCACCTATGGCTCTTCGGAGCCCGAATAAATCGTAACTTTGTGACTGGCACGTCCACGCACTTAATAAATGAATAAGCCCATCAAATAAATGCATCGAAGAACAGACAAACTATAGCGTGTCGAAAAGTGCGTCCGTAAGTCTGGCACGCCCGGTGGGACCAAAATCACCGTTCATCTCTTCGCCGGGACTAAGGGCCCTACGGTCCTATGGATTTTGGAAAATCCACTCAAAAATAAGAATAAGAAAACATAGATATTGCTAGGAAGAGGGGGGAAAGAAGAGGGAGCATGCGTGGATGTTAGGATGGAGGGTGATCGCCAGAGACGCGAGGGCCTCAAAGGAATATAACAATAAAGAACAAGGAGGGATCGCGAATGAAGAAATAGGGGATTGTGAGTGTTACCTTTCTCTTTCTATCGGGCGGCCGATGACAAGAGTTCTTCTTGTGGAGATTATCCTTGCAAAATAGATAAACACCAAATAAAAGAATGGATTAGAACCAAGGTGAGTGTAGCATCAAGTTCGTAATAGAAATAAACAATGAATCATGTGTAAGAACACACCTTGTTAGTGTTGGCCTTAAACCCCTATGCAAAGGGTGGGTAAAAGTATGATGTATGATGAAATAAGAGGGCGATGTGCAAGTGTTGCACCAAGGAAGATCTCAACGTGGTTGAGATGATAAGGAAAATAAAAGAGGATGTAAAAGATGATGCATGCAATGCTAATGATGATAAAATAAAAAGGAAAGAGAAAGCTTATTGATTTTTCTCCAATTTGGGGCTTTAGATCTCCAAGAGAGGAAGACGCCCCAAGGATGAAGAGGCTCCAAGGATATAGCTTTAAACATGGGAGGCCTCCTCCTTGAGCTCTCGGTCCGACAGCACCTCCCCTTGAATTAATGTTGATGCCCTTTACACAAGAGAGAGAGAGAGGGGTCCTATTTATAGGGATGAAATTCAAAATTAAATCCAAGGGAAATTAGGAAATCATGTTTTAATTGGATTTGGAAGTTGATAAATCATGGCCATGTGTCCCTTCAACCTTAGAAACCTTTAGGACCCTTTCCCAATTGGAAAAAGGGCTCAAAACATAGAAACAATGAGATTTCAGAATTTTGAAAGAAATGACGACCACTCAGGCGGTCGCTATTTAAAAACGTGCCCACACGAGACGTCACTAATTCCAAGACATTTCAAGATGTATTAGGACTTTTCAAAATTTGAAAAGAATTGGAAACCATGAGGTGGTCACTAATTAGAAATTTATATGAGTTTCAGACGGAGTTAAAAGCTCAAAATATAGCAAGAGAATTGGTGACTGTCTACACGGGTGCTCATTCATGAAATATCGACCTTCTGGGAAGTCGTGGAATCAAAAATAATTCGATTTCGGGCCAAAATGTGAAGAAAAGAATTGACGACCTTCCGCACGGTCACTATTTAAAGAATTGGTGACTTTCCGGAGGGTCACTAATTCCTAGATTTCGAAAACAGACCAAATGGGAGACTGCATGGAATTGGCGCCCTCTAGGCTGCCATCTTTCAAAGAATTGGCACCCATCTGGCTGTCATGTTTTAGAAAAGGCCCCGAAAAATGGAGAAAAATATCAAAAAATAGGAAAAGATGTGGAAAAGGTAGGGAAAGTTGGATATTCAAGAAAAATGAGGAAAACCACTCAAACAAGTCAATTTGAGGGTCAAATGGGGCATCGCATTGTGACATGAGATATGCTCAAAATGATGTCAATTTTGGCGTGTCTACAGCTGCCCCGCCTTGGCGTCTACTTTGCAAGGGAGTGACACAAAATGGAATGGAATGAAAGGTAGATGGATTGAAGTGGGAGCGAACTGAAAAGTAGATGTCAAGGTGTGATGAGACACGCAATCAACATCACTTGATAAGAATTGAATCAAAAGCTCAAGATGGTGCAATCTTGAGAAGTTCAATGAAAACAACAGTGTTTGAATGAAAGAGGAGGAGGGTGCACGCGGGCACAATAAAAAGAGCGATCAACTTCCAGCGCGGTGGAAGTACCCCATGTCATAAACCTGTAGGTTTCACCATTGGAGAGCGGTTACTAGCCAATGTGGACGTGCTGCAGCCAAGGTGGATCTAAGGAAGAGGAATGAAATAAAAGAATATAAATCCAAACAAAGGAGTTTTCAAGGAAACGGCCCAAAACGGCAACAAGGCGAACTGAGGACTCAATCCGACAATGAATATCTCTTATCTTGAAATTATTGATTAAATGACTCTCGAGTTATTAGAATGATTTTCCAAAGTTAATTCAAGGCCCTACATGAATGCATACTGGGTTTAAAGGAAAAATTAAAACAAACTAAAATAGAAGATAATCAAGGATAATATTGTTAAGCTGTCGGGACTGAGTCAAGAAACCGATTTGTAAGCTGATACTAAGCCGAAACCCGTTTATCCGCGCACCAACTCGCAAAAGGGAACCATCGTCCTCAGTCTTGGATGGCTCAACAGCCTATCCATATGGCTAAGATTCCTCTGAAATCATCATTATTTTTTATGAAGGGGAACTCAAATTTCAGATTTACCAAAGCCACAAGGTCCTTGATATAATCTAATAGCGTATGTAACATATAGTAGGAATGCATACAGAGAGATGGTGAGACAATCATTATGGGGAACCAAGAGATGCAAGCACCGTGGGACCTGGATGATGATGCCCGAATGGTGGGACCAAGAGCTTCTTCCTGCGCTCAAAAATTCGTTACCCAAGATATCATGAAAGGATATGATCATTGAATATGAAGCATGGCGAGCATAATCAAATTACTCAACAACATTATAGGCATGCTCAATACTGATAGCATAGATCAAAACACAGCATGATAACATAGCGTGAAAGTACAACATCATAGTGTTAAGCATGCAAGACATCATTACTTGTTATTGCATTTAAGTCATGAGGATGGCAAACTTAGCAAGTCAAGAGATTAGAGTGAAAGATCAAGCTCATGCGCCAAGCGATAGGGATAATCAGAAAATGCGCTCTTAAATGATCGGAGTGATACCTAAAGCGGTAGAGATAATCAGATTGACGTGAATAATCAGAGTGATACCCCGAGTGGCAGGGATGATCAGAAGATTGGCATGAATTGCTCAAAATGATAGGGAGATGATAATCGAAGTGCCCAGGGTGGCATATATTGAGAATATTGGGAAGAATCATAAGATTGATAGCAATGCATGAAGAGGACTCATCCCGTGTTTTTGGTCCTTCGAAGAATCGTCCCTGTAGAGAACACCATCAAAAAAATATAATGTAATTTTTTGGGGATTTCTGGAGTATGCAAATTTTTATGAGTTTTGGAAAAGTAGTCAATTTTTTTTAATTTTGGAAAATATTCACTTTTTGTTAGATTTTGATAATATTTAATTTTTTATGAATTTTTATTTAGGCATTGCTAGTGCAGCATCAAAGGGATGTTTAAACCACTGGCTAAGGGTCCTCGTTCTTTCCCCTTTCACTAAAAATTGCCCGAAGCAGGGCGTGCATTAAAAGGTGGCACCCTATAGACGACTACCTATGGCTAACGGTGCCCCTACCAAGGCTATACCCGAGAAAAACTTGGTCTGGAGGGAGAAGAGAAGAACAACTAGAGATAAGCTTTATGCAGGATAGGAGATGTCAGGACTTGAATTCCTCCCAAGGTGTTACCCCTCAAAGACGTAGTCTGTTGCGCCTGGACTTTATGCCTTTGATTTTTAGACCCTTGACATGCATACGACCAGGGTTTTCCCTGCGGAGTCTTTGCCACTCTTGACATGCCTTTATCTCATAATTTTGCTTCTATTAACACTTTGACTTTGATTTTTATAATAGCTCTTTTTTGGCTAGATTTACCATGAAAAGCTCTTTTATTCTGGGTCAAGATCGCCCCTATTTGAGGCTTCTCTCGTATTGGGGATTACCTAGATTGGTCATCTTATCCGTTAACCTCTTACACCTGCATTCGGCCGAGTAAAGAAGAGAAAAGACTTCATGTGTACCCATGGCATGGCCAAAGCAGTGACGATGTTTTATCAAAGGAGACCAGCTAAGGATGCCGTGAAGTGTGTGGAGTGCCCAGCTAAGAGTTGCCCTTAAACTATTTTTTCCATGAATGCAAATAGCTCGCCGGGACCAGATGGGTTTACTGGGTGTTTTTTCACTTCAGCTTGGGATATAATTACGCAGGAGGTCATTTTAGCTGTACAGGGTTTCTTTCGGGGTTTTCCAATTCCGCAAGGTGTAACCTCTTCCATCATTGCTTTGATACCAAAAAAGTCTTCACCTTCTTCTTTTTCTGAGTACCGGCCAATCAGTCTTTGTAACTTCAGTTACAAGATTATCTCAAAAATTCTTGCTAGCCGTCTGTCCATTATTTTGCCCAAGATTATCTCCATTCAACAGGGTGCTTTTGTGAAAGGCCGTAATATTATGGATAATGTTTCTTTGGCCAGAGAATTGATGCATGAACTGAATAGGAAGAGTAGAGGTCATAATGTTATTATAAAGTTGGATATGGCAAAGGCATATGATCGGTTAGAATGGGATTTTTTACTTGAGGTGTTCAAAAAGTTTGGGTTCTCTAATTCTTTCTGCTCTCTCATTGTGGCTCTTTTATATAACTGTTGGTTCTCTGTTGCCTTTAATGGCTCACTCACTGGCTATTTCCACTCTACCCGGGGGGGTCCGACAAGGGGACCCTTTGGCGCCTGCTCTCTTTATCATTGCTGCGGAGGTGTTGAGTAGAGGTCTCAGTCATACTTTTGAGAATGGTGGTGTGCAGTTCTACAAGGTCTCTCGAGCTTGTCCTTCTTTAACTCATCTACTGTATGCTGATGACACGCTTATCTTCACCAATGGTCATGCCTCATCTATTAGGAATTTAACCAAATTTCTATCTAGATATGAGACATCCTCTGGCCAGCTAATCAATGCCAATAAAAGTTGTTTTCTCATTGCGGACAAGGCTCCTCCGGCTACAAAATCTCACATTCAGAGGCTGACTGGGTTTGTGAACAAGTGCACATCCTTCACCTACCTGGGGGTTCCAAATTTTGCTGGTACTAGGAAGGTGGTGTTTTTTAAGTATTTGATTGATAAGATCACTGCTAAATTACAAGGCTGGCATTCAAAATTCTTAGCGCATGCTGGGAGGGTTACTTTAATTAAATCTGTTCTTTGTTCTATTCTTGTTTTTGTAGCCAGTGCTTCTTTTATACCAGCTTCGATGATTGGTTGTATCAATCAACTCTGTGCCAATTTCTTATGGGGTGTGACGGATGGACAGAGTCACCGGCGGTGGGTGGCTTGGAATACCATTACTCAACCACTTGCAGTGGGTGGTTTGGGGATTAGATCATTGGGTGACTTGTAGATTTCTATGGTTATGAAATAGCTATGGTCTATTATTTCGGACTCCTCTCTCTGGAGCTCCTTTGCTCGGAAGAAATTCTTGCTTGATAAACATTTTCTTTGCTACAATACACCCTTTCCCTCTGGGGTTAGCTGTAAAGTTTTCTTCAAGGCAAAGGATCTTCTTCTACAGAGCATGAGATGGCTTGTTTTTTATGGAAGCAAGGTGGATTTTTTACACGATACTTGGTTCGGCAGGCGCCCTCTTATTGATTTTGCTTCTCATTCCCCATGTCCCTCTGTTTCGATTAGAGCTGTGTTGACAAATCGCGCACACCCTGTTTTGTCACTGCTTTCGATTCCTGGCCCGGTGATGAACGAATTGGTCTCCTTCCAATTAACTCTGGGATCAGACCAGCTAGTGTGGACGCCCACTGTGAGTGCGGCTTTTTCTGTGAAATCTGCTTTTCATATGGTCACTGGCCGCGGTGCACCCTGTCATTATTTTCAGGAAATGTGGCACCTTGGTCTGCCTTTGAGGGTGGCGACCTTTGTCTGGAGATTGCTTCATAATGCTGTGTCCGTGGATGCTGCGATTATTGATTGTGGGATTCCTCTGGTGTCTAAGTGTTCTTGCTATGTAGCCTCTCCTAGCATTGAAAATGCCAGCCACTTATTTATTTGGGGTGAGTTGGGAAAGTTCTTCTGGGATTGGCTAGCTTCTGTGTGGCACCTTTCCTTTGATCCCACCCTCTCTGTTGTGGATCGATTGCAACAGTTGCTTCAGCTATGTAACTCTCTGTGCCCTGCTGGCTTTGTGTGCATTTACCTACTGTTAATGATCATCTGGACTATTTGGAAGAGCAGGTGTAGCAGGAGATTTGATTGGTCTCTGAGGCTCCAGCTAGGAGCATCACTCGGATTGTCATATCTTTATAGGAATCTTTCCACAAACAACGGTTTAAGACAATGCCCTCTTCCCAGGGGCGACAGACTCTGGCAAAACTTGGCCTTTCTTACTTGTATAAACAACCGGTGTTTTTTACATTGTGTTGGCGGCCCCCGGAGCAGGGACTGGTGCTGAATGTAGATGGTGCTTCTAAAGGAAATCTTGGACCTTCTAGAGGGGGTGGATGTATACGCGACACTGACGGTAAATTCTTGTTTGGATTCTCCTATTTTTATGGCCATGGTACCAATATCATGGCAGAATGCAGGGCGCTACTTGATGGTTTGAGACTTGCTATACAATACAACTTAAAGCTCTCTATGATATACTCCGACTCGATGGTTATTGTGCAATTGTTAAAGGCTGCCTCTAAACCACCTTGGTCCATCCTACCTTGGTGGGATTCTCTGCTTCGCATCTATAGCCAGGTCCGCGCTCTGATTCTCCATTGCTATAGGGAATGCAACTACGTGGCAGATGCATTAGCTAATGCGGCGTTGTTGGGGAGAACAATTCTGAATTTTTTCATTGGCGGCAACTGCCATGGCAAGCAAGAGGCGCTATTGTTCTTGATGCAGCTGGCTTGCCCTCAATCAGAGTTTTTCATCCTACTTAGTGCCTTGCAGATTTGGACCTTGGTGTGCCAAGCATGGCCATAGTATGTGATAGATTTTGTTGGTTGCTCTCATTCAGGGGTATGCCCCGGTGTTTTTGTAAGACTTTTCTTCTCTAGTTAATATATTCTTTCTTTGAATTTAAAAAAAAAATGTCGACCTCCCAGTGTGGGTGCTTAATAACCAAGGATGCTGCAAAGGCAAGCCTAAAGACTCTTTTTCTAAAATTCAATAAAGATGAAGATAAAGACCTAGGATAAAGGACTTGACTACCACTCTTAATCATGTTAAGAAGCACTTCATTTTGAAAACCGTGCATGAAGAAGGATGAAAATGCAAATCTTACGCAAAAATGTTACCTTGCAACCTTATGAAACAGCTGCTACCGGAGGCGATCTTGATCATCGTTGGATTTGTCCTCATGTGGTAGATAGATAAAAGGATTGGAAGCCAATGTTTGAAGTCTCTTAACAAGAAGGAGTGGTGTTAAGACCAGACTCAGATGAATAAGGAGAAAGGAAAAGAGACGAGGGCTAGAACTCCCTCACTAAGGTGCAGAGACCCTGATAACAAGGAACGGTCTACAGAAGAAACAAAAAATCAAGAGGAGTAAGGACTGAAGCCTCGGAAGTAGTGGGAGAACGGGCAGATGTCCAAGGCAGTGGATATTGAAGAAGTCGGGTCAGACCCAGGATTAGGAGGGATTAAGAGGAGGAATTGATAGATGGAAAGCGGGGAATCCGGAGGTTCCGGAGGTAATGGAGGAGAATCATTATGGGAAGATGATCTAGAGACTTCGGAGGGAGAAAATATCGAGGGATGCGATGCCCTAGGAAAAGGGATGGGAAGAGATAAGTTATAAAGAAGAAAATGACAAAGGACGTGATGTCCCGGACGAGCAAGAGGAGGAATCGGAACAAAGATGGAGGGTCCAGAGGTTCCGGAGGAATGGGATGAGATGGGACGTGATACTATGGGAAAAGGGGTAAGGAATGAAAAGAGTCTGGAGGTTCCGGAGGAATAGAATGAACAAGGACTCGATGCCCTGGAAGAATTAATGGGAAAGGAGAAGGAAGATCCGGAGGTTCCGGAGGCGGAAGATACCATGGGACACGATGCCCAAGGACAATCAGTGAGAAATCCGAGGGTCCGGATGAGGAAGACACCATGGGATGTGATGCCCTAGGAGAATCAGTGAGAAATCCGAAGGGTCCGGATGCAAGAGTTGGGAGTGACCGTGATGCCCTGAGAGAATTCTGGAAGGGGCACAATGCCCGACGGGTATAAGGGGACCCAGAGATCCCGAAGATAGAGGTGAACGAGATGGAGAATGTGGAGGTTCCGGAGGTTCCGGAAGGCGGTTAAGATGCGGGTTCAAAAACCCGGGAAAGAAGGAATGCAAATGCATGCGAATGCAATGCAATGGATGCGATAGATGTATGGAATGCAAGGAGTGCAAAGAATGCATGGAAGGAGAAGATGAGATCCTCCTCCTCACCCATGGAGTGGCCCATAGAGAGAAAAATGTGGATGGAATAGAATAGGGAGTGAATGAATTGGTGGAAGGTCTTTATTGAAAGAAAGTCCACCCCTCCATGGCAAGCAAGGTGCCCGGCCAGACGGCTCAATGGGCGGAAATAGCACCCCTAAGCTCTTATTAAAATAATATGTTATAGTGATGCAAGAGGAAAACCCCTTAGGAAATTGTATAATGACGGAGCGAGGGGTAATGAGAGCATTAAAAGAGTATCGACCAATGAGTAAGGTGACAATGGTAAAAGGACGATATGGCATCAATTTGGAAGAATTTATCATAGTGAGCCTTGATGGAGACTTCTCAAATATGCCCGGCACAAGAACACGGATTGACTTCCGGCAAATAAAATCTTGAACTTTGAATGACATAACCGAGGCCAAATCCTTCTTGCCCGATTCTTGAATATCCTCGGCACAAATACTCGTAGAAATATACCCACTCCGAGGGGTAATGGCAGGTAAGATGGAGGCGGTAGGCTTGATCAATGACGGTGGTTTAATGGAGAGCATTAACGGAAGGGTAAGTGGAAGCGGAGGTTGAAACACGTCGGGCTTCTCCCCTTGCTTGGAAGCAAATGGGGTTGGCTTGAGTGCAAAAATAGGTGAATCCTGCTCAGGATCAACCATGGGTAAAGGTGAAGTGTTAAGTGGTGAAGGGTTGATAAATACCGACTTTGGTGTTATAAGGATAGTGGAGGCCTTAAGTGATGGCAATGGGGTGTCATTTGATTTAAGAAAAGGTTTAATGGAAGGTTTGGCGGAAGCCGGTGGTGTGGAGGTTGATGGTGTAGAGGTAAGCTCGGATGACTTGGCGAAAGGGTAAGTGGAAGTTGACGGTGTGGAGGTTGGAGGTATAATGGTTGGAGGTTTAGTGGGAGGTTCGGCGGAGGCTGATGGTGTGGAGGTAAGCTTGGATGGCTTAGAGGAGGTTAAAGGTGTGGTGGGTTCGGTTCATAGAAAACGCTGGATTTTGGTGGTGCGTGAAGGTTTGGAGGTAATGGAAGGGTCATGGTGAGCCGACGTGGGTGATTGGAGTATCGACCCATCATCGTAACACCAAGAGGTTTCATAGACGGGGTTAGGGACAGTGGCATCATCCTGAGCAGGGAGTTCATCAGGCGGCAATGGAGGGAGTGGAAAATGGAGGAAACTCGGAATGGGTGCCTTTGGAACTTCATCATTTTGTGCCGGCTCTAATTCTTCATAATTATCAAAATCAAGTGGACGCCGTGGTGGAGGCGTAATAATGGGTGGTGGAGGATTTTGTTGTGGTGGAGGATTTTGTGGAGGTAAATATGAAGGCGGAGGATTATGTGAATGAGTGGGGTGAATGAGTGGAGGGCGGACGGCGTCCACTTGATCATCGATATCTTGCTCACACATATCATTGATGCCATTATCTCTCCTCTCCTTCCAATCTTTTTCCATCTTAGTGATGTTGTTCATGAAAGTGTGAAGAGGATTGACTTGAGAAGGAGGAGGAGGAGCGGGCCGCGTGCTTGTGACCCTCTTGAGTTATTCCTCCATCGAAGTAATTTTATCAAAAAGAGTTTGTTGGAGGGGTATAACTTGAACATTAGAGGGTTGGCACAGCGGCCTTGGAGGGGCGGCTTGATGTGAGGGCCATGAAGGAGGGTTAATGGACCGACCCACAAAAGGACCCGGACGGACCAGGTTGCAAGATACATAAGGGCCTTGGGGCCATGAAGGAGGAGGAATAGAGGGAGGCGGGTGATGGGCCACCCGAGTGGGAATGTGTGTAGAAGAATAAGATAGATGATAAGAGGGAGGTGGGTGATGGGCCACCCGAGTGGGATTAGAAGGAGGATGAGAAGGAGATGCACCCTCAATAACATCCTTAAGGGCTTGGATTTGTTGAGGGGTAAGATGATCTAATGTATGCAAAACTTGGGAGACCTTCTCATCACGAGGAGGAGATGGTCCCGGGGGAATAGTGGCTCGCGATTGATGTAAAGGACCATGAGATTGGCCATTGCCCATGGGTGGGGCAATACCATAAGAAAAAGGATGTGGTCCCTTAGAAAAATTTTGGTGAGAATTATAACATCGAGGATCATATGATGTGCTAGGTTTATCATCCTCATGAAAATATGATTGATTCAACATGTTGATTTTATTATCAAGGTGAAACATCATGCAAACATACAACGGTTCAATCAAAACAATTGCAAAGATCACACAAGTTGGATGCTTATGCTTGATTTTTTAAGTTTAAACCTTTATGTGAATTAAGTGATTTTGACAAAATTTGATATAATTCACACAAGGTAGGAACCTAGTTTCAATGTGATTTTCTTCAATGCCAACTAGGTACACTCTCTCACCATGCATAGGCCAACTTAACCTGGGATGCTTCAAGGGTACAACCTGCCCAAGCTTCCGTGAGGAAATCCACGGGTGCAGAGACTTATAGAGGCTTGGTTTAGGAATTTTCGGTCCAAAGAGACGGAATGCTCAATGGAGGGTCCTTCCTTCACCAAGAGGGGGGTATGGTATCCTAGAAGTGTGAAGAGAGGAGGTCTCCCAAGCCAAATACAATATGAATGCAGAACTAATGTAAAACAATGAATAGACAATGTATATATGGACAATATGCAAGAAGTATGCACAATAAATAAGAAAAGAATGAAAATTTATGAAAACACAAGAAATTGGCGTCCTGACATGTGCCACCAATTCCTAGAAGGGCGCCCTATGGGTGGGCGCCAATTCTTGTGATGATTTTTTTTCAGAATATTATAAATGACGCCCTCCTCACTGCCCCTGTTTATCTAATGGGCGCCCATCTGAGGGGCGCCAATTCCAATATTCCTTTTTTTTTACTGGGGCAGGGAATTGGCACCCTTCACCCTACCACTAATTAAGAAAAGGGCGCCCACTGTGTGGGCGCCAATTACCCTTTTCCCAGAACCCGTAACAGTGGCCAGAAAGCTTAGAATAGTGAGGAACAAACCAATAGGGAAGAAAGGAGAAAACACTCACAAACGCATATGAATCATCGCAATCAATGATAACATGAAGCAAGGTATGCTCACTTTTTTAAAATGGATAAAAAAAATGGGAAAATTGCAAACCTAGCAAATTAACGATCTAAGTATGGGGGTGCTATGTGGAGCACAAATGGAAGTGCACCGTGGGTGCAAATGGAGGTGGCACACGTGGGTGCCCAAGGGGAAGGGTAATCAAAAGAAAAATAAAAGGTGTCCCACCGTGATCGTCAATTTGTGGATTATGAAAAATTCACTCAAAAATAAGAATAAAAAAATATAGATATTGCTAGGTGTTGGGTTCTGTGAGCCCCCTTCTTGTCTCTGACAATGGTTTTGATGATTCTAATATATTGTGTGTTTTATGCTTAAATGGCGTCTGCACAATAAACAAGCTAACACTATAATATCTTGTTTTGCAGGTGGTTCATAAACAATGGTCCTTCATGCACACATCATTAATGTTGATGTTCACATTGGTGTCTTCATGGAAACATTATGTTGGTGTTCTTAATGAACTGACAAATGCGTGATATCTTGTTGCCCATGGTTATACATGCTTTGAACCGCATTTATAATTCATGTTTATTCATGTTTATGAACTGATTATGCCTCACATGAATGTTTGTTTTGAGTTGCTCTGAAATGCTTCATTTATTTCCAAAGTCTGTACACTCCTTGATATTGTACACTCTTTGATACAAAGTCTATACACTCTATTGCATATTGAAGGTAAAGTCTATACATCGTCCGGAGTCTTGTTGCATTGTGTGCCAAAGTCTATACATTGCCAGCACACACGTTCAAAGTCTTTACATTTGAAGTCTGTACAGCCTCTGCATTGCACTAAGTCTATACATTGTCTTTGGGCATCAAAGTCTATACATTAGTTCAAGCTTTCCAAGTCTGTACATTGGCCACCAAGTCTGTACATTGGCCAAGTCTATACATTGTCTTGTGCCTTCAAGCTTTCAAAGTCTATACATTTAGTTTCATGCATACACAAAGTCTATAAATTCAGATGCACATTCACTTAACCTTGATTCAGTCAAAAATGGTTCTGTTGCGCCTTATTCAGAATTGGACTATTTCAGTCTAATTGATATGTGTGGGGTGTGAAAATGCTAGTTGCTTCGGACAGACTAAGCAACTCATGGCTGGTTTGAGCTAATCATGTGTGATGTTAGCTTATGGAGAAAATAGATTGAAAGGCTTTGCATCACTAATTTTCTACTTGCATTTTAACATTCTCCTCTGTAGGATGAGAGTTATATGGAGAGAAAGTTTGATGCTAATTTCCTCATATGAATTGAATTGTGTTTGACATGATGTTGAGTTCTCTGAAATGCAGGTTCATATTGATATCATTCAGTTGGAACAATGGTAAGCTTACATTTCCATTTGCATTCCTTTAAGTCAATGTTAAATCCTTGTGAACCATGGTTCAGTCATTGTTCTAGATACTCTCTAATCTTGCTATTTATATTGGTAAATCTTGCTTTGTATTAGGGCTTATAAGATGTTAAAATTCATTAGGGTGAATGTTATATCATTAGAACATCATTAGGAACTTTAAAATATCATTTCATGAGAGTTCATGGCAAATGGGTCGACCCCCCCACTCAATGGGTCGACCCCTGGGCAAGAAAAGACCTAAAAAGGTTGCTGTCTGAAAGTGGGTCGACCCCCCCTCACAAAGTGGGTCGACCCCCCTGTGACAAATCTGCCCAGACAGCATTCTGTCTGGCAGACGGGTCGACCCCCCTCACCAGATGGGTCGACCCCCCCATTCTGGCAGTTCCGCGCGAAAATTTCGTGGGCCACCGTAGCCCAACCAAATGGACTCCAAATGGGATGAAATTTTACCCTAATACCCTTGGGTCATTAATGAACATATTAGGGTGGTTTTGCTAGGGTTTTACAAGGGTATTGTGGTCTTTTGCACAACTTATCCTCATGGTATATATATGTTGCGAATTTGGAAGAAATAGAAGTGGAGCTCTAATCTTTCTATCTGTTTTGCAGGAGAACGACGAGAAGAAGGAGAGGAGCTAGAGAAGAACGCGGATATCATCTACATCCAGGAAGAGTTTGCGATCGTGATTGAAGGAAGAAAGAAGCGGAACGTAAAGAGGAACGCATAGACGTTCTTAGTGTCAACATCTGGCTACCCTCCGACTTGGGGCTTAGAGAAGATCTTCTTAAACCTCCCTTTACTCATGGGGGTTCATTGTTTCATCTTGTTTGCATCTACTTGAGTCATCTATTCTTGATTTACAAGGGTTTCCATCCTTTAAGCTGAGCATAGATAAATATTTTGGGTGTTCATTGTATATCCTTTTATTTTATCAAACTCGGAATATCATAGTGTGTGGGCGGAGCTGCGTCTCCGTGTGTTGGGCTTTATTGTGGGGAAAGTTTCCTTATGGTTGGTTATGTGTTGTCGGAGCTGCGTCTCCGTGTGGATTTAGTGTCCGGGGCGTGTTCCCCGATTCTGTGTGTGGGTGTGTGCTGCGGTGGCAGCGTGTTGGGGATTTTCCCCGTGTATGGATGTTGCTGCAGAAGCAGCGTCTGTGTGTGTGTGGTTGGGGTTCGTCCCCGTGTTGCTACGAAAGTAGCGTGTAGTGAAGCCTCACCCGGTTGGGTGAGGGGTGGACGTAGGGAACCCGTCGTGGTCCCGAACCACCTAAAAATCCTTGTGTCTCGTGTGAATGCCTGTGTGCTTGTCATTTTCTTCTATCTCCCTTCACAGGTTAATTTAATAGATTTTTACTCACTACACCACTGCACACTGCTACTTCTGTTATCCGTGTTAGGCATAATGTTATCTATCGGTTGCATTGTTATTACGAGTGAGATCGGAAAGATCGAGAGAACCTGTTAAATCTCATGTGTGGTTAGGCCAATCTAGTAGTTTGTTTTAATTCCATTGTGTTCAGTTAAGAGAGTTTTTAAAATCCGCCATCTAGGTCAAGGGGACAATTCAACCCCCCTTCTTGTCCGCCATCTAGTCTGGGCCAACAATTGGTATCAGAGCTCAGTCTCTGATTTTTTAGCGGACCTTGCGGTCTAGGAGAAACTATCTTTTTATGATGGCTAATCTGAATTCTGTTCCTATCTTTGATGGTTTTGATTATGTATCTTGGATTGGAAAATTCACTATTTGGACTTCTGGTACTGATCCTAAGCTTATGAAATTAATTACTCATGGTCCTCATGTTTTACCAAAAAATGAGTCAAGATGGACCGATGAACATAGGAAGATGAACTCTGATAATCTTTTTGTTCTGAATGCTCTTAAGGCTGCCCTAGACTCTAATCAGTTTTCATTTATCTCCTCTTGTAGGTCAGTAAAAGAAATTTGGGATGAGCTAATCAAAGCTCAGAAAGAAAATAGTGTTGATGAGTGCCTCGTGGCAAACAACGACGATGAACGTCAAAGCGAGGGAAGTTCTAAGGTAAACTCTGACTTCGATGAGGAAGATGAGCTTAGTTATGATGAATTAATGGATGCTTATGATGAATTGTTTGACAGATACAAGAGGATTAAATCTAAAAATAGAAAATTGAGAAAGAAAATTGAAAACATTCATGTTAATGATTTCACTTGTGAAAAATGCATTGAGCATGAAAAATCAATTGAATCTCACATGCTTGTTGAAGAAGAACTCAAAGAATCGACTGTAAATCTGAAATCTGAAAACAAATCTTTACAGGATAAAATTTTAGAATTTCAACTCTTGAGAAAGATAATGAGAAGCTGAAAATATTGAACAACTCTCTGTCTGAAAAAGTCCTTCTTTTGGAAAAAGGAAAAGTAAATCTGAATGTTGACAAGACAAATGAACTGGATGAACTTAGAGAGGAAATAGAAAGCCTTAGAAATTTGAATGATAAATTTGAATCCAATGAAGTCATGGGTAAAATTGTTAATGACAATGTGAATTTTCAAGTGAAAGAATTTGAACACACTTCTATGAGCAAAAATTCATTTGAAAAACTCCAAAATAAAAATAATGCTTTATTGATTCAAATTTCCTTACTCGAAAGTAGATTAAAAATCTTGAAAAGGTTGAAAAAGGAAAAAGTGTGATTGTTGATGACTGTGATAATTCACATATTCTTGAAAAAGAAGTTAAAAGTTACAAAAGCATCAATTTGTTGTTGAATGAGAAAATTGCGTCTTGTGAGGAAGAGTTGGCTAATTCTGAATTGCATATCTTGTCATTAGAAAGTCAAATAAAAATTTTGAATGAATCATTGTCTATGCATGATAAAGGAGATCAAAATCAGAAAAATGTTGATAATCACTCTTGTGTGCATGAAAAACTTCAAACTGTCAAATATGATCATGCATCAAAGAAAAGAAGAAATGTTTCATGTTATTATTGTGGATAAAATGGACATGACATGTATGATTGTTCCTTGATGGAATTTGATGATAATGAAGCATTGAAGTCACAATTGAAAATTGTTGATAAGCCTAACAATCTTGATAAATCAATGAAGAAAACCTTCAATACTCATTGCTATTACTGTGGATTGCATGTACATGTCTTTGAAAATTGCTTCACTAAGAAAAATGATGATGAGTGGTCCATGAAAAGAAACTTTCCGTGTCATTATTGTGATGAACTTGGACATATCATGGATAATTGTTCTTTAATAAAATATGATGAAAAATGGTCAGTGAAAAGAAAATCCTCTCATTATTTTTATTGTGGCCTGAATGGACACTTAATGAATGATTGCTCCATGATGAGGGCCGATGATGTTTGGTATGAAAGGAGAAACAAAAAACAAATGTTTGGTTATGTTAGAACTAACCCCTCGGGACCCAAGATGGCTTGGGTACCCAAATTGCCAAAATGAGAACTTATCTTGCAGGGGCACCTTGAGGTCAAGGAACATCAACAAATAAATGACTCTCAAGGTGAGGAACAAAATGATTTGTTTTGAAGGTCGTTTCACCTAGGTTTTCCTTGACAAATCTGAAAAGGTAAAAAATTTCATTTGAAGAAAAAGGTTGTAATTAAAAAAGTTACATTTCTGTTTCACTGACTCTTGTCAAGTTCTAAAATGTTGAGATCCTTCAATTTTGATGAGTAGTTGACTTGAATGATTTTTGTTGAACATCTTGTGAATAAATTTGGTTTTGAACGCTTTACACTGTGCATAGAGTCCTTCATACTCTTACTTACTTTCTGCAAATAACAACTCACATGTGCATACATAGAACACATACTTAGCTTCATGATACTCATTGCACATATCATACACATCTTTGCATACTTTTGAATATAAATAATTTTTCAATCATCTTTTCAAGGTACATGCATATACTTCATACTTCTGTGCTTGAATGCCATGATTATTCGGTATATAAAATGGTGTTAGTGAAAGGTTGGATTATGTTCAGCCGGAAGCTTTCACTACGCGTGATGGTGGTCTTCGGACCAATGTACTCCGCCAAGTACCGATAATCATTTGCTTGAAAACATTGAAAGATCCCTGGTTGATTGCATGTATATACCTTATACAACCACTTTTTGACTCCTTCTATGACTCATCCTTTGCTAAATGAAATTGCATTGATTTAGACATGTTTGTTACATGGCATATATTAAGGGGGAGATTTTTTATAACCGTGCATACATTTAGGGGGAGACATTACTATGATGAAACTAATTCATATCTTACATTCAAAACAACCACCCACACAAAATGCACCTTTTTGAGATAATGATTCAATTTAATAAGGATTACTATTTTCTACTCTACACTTTAAAGGGCTATTGATTCTATACATGGAAATCACATATCTCGTGAGGAAAAAGCTGTTTACCCCACCAAAAAGTCGTATAAATGGAACGTGGATCCGAGTAGCCGGGAATCCCCCCTGAAACAAAGGAGGAAACCCGCGTCGAAAGGAGAAACTAATCCACACTAAAATAAGTGTGATTTGCCACCGAGTAGCTGGGAAGTGTCCCTGAGACAAAGGATACAACTCACGTCGAAAAGTGTCTCATCCACATCATAAAAAGTGACGAAACTGAGTAACCGGGAATTACCCCTGAAACAAAGGGCATGACTTATGTCAAAAGGTTAGTCACATCATTTATAGTACTTTAAAGAAAACATTTGGGGTCATACGTAGCTACCAATAGTCGAGCATTGTGTTGAAAGTGTATGGATGATAAGTACTTTGTAGTGTTCTTTAGAAAATCTGACTTTCCATATTGACTTGAACTTCATTGCTCAATTTTCACATTTGCACCTTGGGTTTGATTGTTTGAACGTTCCTTATGAATCTGTCGCTTATCATGGTTTATGCAGTACTTATTTATGTAAGCACGACCTTCTTAGTATTGTACATGCACATCATGTTCTATAATCGATTGCATAATCCTTACACCCGTCCCGAAGGGACTTGTATGAGTCTATATCTTATTATGCATGCTTGAATGCTTGACTGCTTGATTCAGTTTGTTCATATCACACTTCATCTTGATGCATCTTTAACTTATACTTGCAAATAACATGTTAAATAACCCATTGTCAGCTGATTTTTTGTTCTTGACAATTGGGGAGAATAATGTGCTTTGTCATCTTACATATAATTTTGAACAAAATTCAAAAATTGAGTATTTGCATATAATTTTTGTCATCTTACATGCTGCACATCAAATGTCATTTCTTGCTTGGTCTTCATGGTTCACACACCTTCCTTTAATGGTCGGTCCTTACTGGCTTCGTGTGCCATTGATATTTCATTCTCTTTCATTCATGCTGAAATCTCACATTTGTCATCTTAACCCCCATTTTTTGATAATGCCAAAGGGGGAGAGATATTTGAATTTGAATTTAAATAGTCACAATATATTGTCATCATCAAAAAGGGGGAGATTGTTAAGTTCTATGCGCCCCCTTGTTGTCTCTGACAATGGTTTTGATGATTCTAATATATTGTGTGTTTTATGTTTAAATGGCGTCTGCACAATAAACAAGCTAACACTATAATATCTTGTTTTGCAGGTGGTTCATAAACAATGGTCCTTCATGCACACATCCTTAATGTTGATGTTCACATTGGTGTCTTCATGGAAACATTATGTTGGTGTTCTTAATGAACTGATAAATGCGTGATATCTTGTTGCCCATGGTTATACATGCTCTGAACTGCATTTATAATTCATGTTTATTCATGTTTATGAACTGATTATGCCTCACATGAATGTTTGTTTTGAGTTGCTCTGAAATGCTTCATTTATTTCCAAAGTCTGTACACTCCTTGATATTGTACACTCTTTGAAACAAAGTCTATACACTCTGTTGCATATTGAAGGTAGAGTCTATACATCATCTGGAGTCTTGTTGCATTGTGTGCCAAAGTCTATACATTGCCAGCACACACGTTCAAAGTCTTTACATTTGAAGTCTGTACAGCCTCTGCATTGCACTAAGTCTATACATTGTCTTTGGGCATCAAAGTCTATACATTGGTTCAAGCTTTCCAAGTCTGTACATTGGCCACCAAGTCTGTACATTGGCCAAGTCTATACATTGTCTTGTGCCTTCAAGCTTTCAAAGTCTATACATTTAGTTTCATGCATACACAAAGTCTATAAATTCATATGCACATTCACTTAACCTTGATTCAGTCAAAAATGGTTATGTTGCTCCTTATTCAGAATTGGACTATTTCGGTCTAATTGATATGTGTGGGGTGGGAAAATGCTAGTTGCTTCGGACTGACTAAGCAACTCATGGCTGGTTTGAGCTAATCATGTGTGATGTTAGCTTATGGAGAAAATAGATTGAAAGGCTTTGCATCACTAATTTTCTACTTACATTTCAACATTCTCCTCTGTAGGATGAGAGTTATATGGAGAGAAAGTTTGATGCTAATTTCCTCATATGAATTGAATTGTGTTTGACATGATGTTGAGTTCTCTGAAATGCAGGTTCATATTGATATCATTCAGTTGGAACAATGGTAAGCTTACATTTCCATTTGCATTCCTTTAAGTCAATGTTAAATCCTTGTGAACCATGGTTCAGTCATTGTTCTAGATACTCTCTAATCTTGCTATTTATATTGGTAAATCTTACTTTGCATTAGGGCTTATAAGATGTTAAAATTTATTAGGGTGAATGTTAGATCATTAGAACATCATTAGGAACTTTAAAATATCATTTCATGAGAGTGCATGGCAAATGGGTCGACCCCCCCACTCAATGGGTCGACCCCTGGTCAAGAAAACGCCTAAAAAGGTTGCTGTCTGAAAGTGGGTCGACCCCCCTCACAAAGTGGGTCGACCCCCCTGTGACAAATCTGCCCAGACAGCATTCTATCTGGCAGATGGGTCGACCCCCCTCACCAGATGGGTCGACCCCCCCATTCTGGCAGTTCCGCGCGAAAATTTCGTGGGCCACCGTAGCCCAACCAAATGGACTCCAAATGGGATGAAATTTTACCCTAATACCCTTGGGTCATTAATGAACATATTAGGGTGGTTTTGCTAGGGTTTTACAAGGGTATTGTGGTCTTTTGCATAACTTATCCTCATGGTATATATATGTTGCGAATTTGGAAGAAATAGAAGTGGAGCTCTAATCTTTTTATCTGTTTTGCAGGAGAACGACGGAAGAAGGAGAGGAGCTGGAGAAGAATGCGGATATCATCTACATCCAGGAGGAGTTTGCGATCGTGATTGAAGGAAGAAAGAAGCGGAACGTAAAGAGGAACGCATAGACGTTCTTAGAACATGGCTTTCCATGACGAGGGGGCTGAAAGTTACCGCCATCGATGTTTGCTATAACGCAACCTGCATTTGCAAATTGAACCATTAGTATTTCTGGAAGGGACATGTAGACACGCCAAAATTGACATCATTTTGAGCATATATCCTATCACACTATGATGCCCCATTTGACCCTCAAATTGACTTGTTTGAGTGGTTTTCCTCATTTTTCTTAAATGTCCAACTTTCCCTAGCCTTTTCACATCTTTTCCTATTTTTTCAGATTTTTATGAGTTTTTTCTCCATGTTTCCAGGGCTTTTTCTAAAACATGGCAGCCAGATGGGTGCCAATTCTGTGAAAGATGGCAGCCTAGAGGGTGCCATTTTCTAAGAAGTGGCAGCCCAGAGGGCACCAATTCCATGCAGTCTCCCATTTGGCCAGTTTTCAAAATCCATGAATTAGTGACCCTCCGGAAAGTCACAAATTCTTTAAATAGCGACCGTGCGGAAGGTCGTCAATTCTTTTCTTCACATTTTAGCCCAAAATCGGATTATTTTTGATTCCACGACTTCTCAGAAGGTCGCTATTTCATGAATGAGCGCTCGTGTAGAGAGTCGCCAATTCCCTTGCTATATTTTGAGCTTTTAACTCCGTCCAAAACTCATATAAATTTTTAATTAGCGACCACCTCATGGTCGTCAATTTTTTTCAAATTTTGAAAAGTCCTAATCCGTCTCAAAATGCCTTGGAATTAGCGACGTCTCGCGTGGGCGCATTTTTAAATAGCGATCGCCTGAGTGGTCGCCATTTCTTTCAGAATTCTTAAATCTCATTGTTTCTCTATTTTGAGCCATTTTTCTAATTGGGAAAGGGTCCTAAAGGTTTCTAAGGTAAAGGGACACATGGCCATGATTTATCAGCTTCCAAATCCAATTAAAACATGATTTCCTAATTTCCCTTGGATTTAATTCTGAATTTCAGCCCTATAAATAGGTCCCCTCTCTCTCTTGTGTAAAGGGCATCAACATTAATTCAAGGGGAGGTGCTGCCGGACCGGGAGCTCAAGGAGGAGGTCTCCCATGCTCAAAGCTACTTCCTTGGAGCCTCTTCATCCTTGGAGAGTCTTCCTCTCTTGGAGATCTAAAGCCCCAAATTGGAGAAAAATCAATAAGCTTTCTCTTTCCTTTTTATTTTATCATCATTAGCATTGCATGCATCATCTTTTACATCCTCTTTTATTTTCCTTATCATCTCAACCATGTTGAGATCCTCCTTGGTGCAACACTTGCACATCTCCCTCTTATTTCATCATACATCATACTTTTACCCACCCTTTGCATAGGGGTTTAAGGCCAACACCAACAAGGTGTGTTCTTACGCATGATTCATTGTTTATTTCCATTACG
This sequence comes from Amorphophallus konjac, assembly GCA_022559845.1. Lineage (NCBI taxonomy): Eukaryota > Viridiplantae > Streptophyta > Magnoliopsida > Alismatales > Araceae > Amorphophallus > Amorphophallus konjac. Next base: position 360,207,105 of record CM040123.1, read on the forward strand.
AACTTGATGCTACACTCACTTTGGTTCTAATCCATTCTTTTATTTGGTGTTTATCTATTTTGCAAGAGTAATCTCCACAAGAAGAACTCTCTTCATCGGCCGGCCGATAGAAAGAGAATGATAACACTCACAATCCCCCGTTTCTTCATTCGCGATCTCTCCTTGTTCTTTATTGTTATATTCCTTTGAGGCCCTCGCGTCTCTGGCAATCACCCTCTATCCTAGCATCCACGCATGCTCCCTCTTCTTTTCCCCCTTTTCCTAGCTGTTGGCCCAGACTAGATGGCGGACAAGAAGGGGGGTTGAATTGTCCCCTTGACCTAGATGGCAGATTTTAAAAACTCTCTTAGCTAAACATAATGGAATTAAAACAAACTACTAGATTGGCCTAACCACACATGAGATTTAACAGGTTCTCTCGATCTTTCCGATCTCACTCGTAATAACAATGCAACCGATAGATAAAATTATGCCTAACACGGATAACAGAAGTAGCAGTTTACAGTGGTGTAGTGAGTAAAAATCTATTAAATTAACCTGTGAAGGGAGATAGAAGAAAAGGAGAAGCACACAGGCATTCACACTAGACACAAGGATTTTAGGTGGTTTGGGACCACGACGGGCTCCCTACGTCCACCCCTCACCCAACCGGGTGAGGCTTCACTACACGCTACTTTCGTAGCAACACGGGGACGAACCCCAACCACACACACACACGCTGCTTCTACAGCAACATCCACACACGGGGAAAATCCCCAACACGCTGCCACCGCAGCACACACCCACACACAGAATCGGGGAACACGCCCCGGACACTAAATCCACACGGAGACGCAGCTCCGACAATACATAACCAACCATAGGGAAACTTTCCCCACAATAAAGCCCAACACATGGAGACGCAGCTCCGCCCACACACTATGATATTCCGAGTTTGATAAAATAAAAGGATATACAATGAACACCCAAAATATTTATCTATGCTCAGCTTAAAGGATGGAAACCCTTGTAAATCAAGAATAGATGACTCAAGTAGATGCAAACAAGATGAAACAATGAACCCCCATGAGTAAAGGGAGGTTTAAGAAGATCTTCTCTAAGCCCCAAGTCGGAGGGTAGCCGGAGGTTGACCCAGGACAGATACCTAGCCATCCCCATTTGCTTCGGGAGCTTCCCTCCTGTCGTGGGCTTCCCCAATTTCCTTGGGGTGGCCTTCGTGAACTTGCTGGACGTGGAGGCGTCCGAAACTGTTGAGATCAACGCTCTCACCCAAGGAGCCAAGATTACTGTTGGTCGGTCATTGGCCAAGACTACTGAAGGCGCCCCGATGAGGACGTCAAGCTACTTTGTGCACCATGTGCACTCAACTTCCGGCCCGTCCAACCAAGGGTCGGAGTCCCACTGCCGCGCTAATTCTTGTAGCCGCCAGAAGTTGGGTCTCCAACACTGGCAAATATGTCGTCATTAGAAGCGTTCGAGTCCATCTGAACGGACGGCGAGTTAAGATGATCCCTGAGCGGGTCGTCTCTAATGTGTCGATGTAGAATTCCTTCCAACCATTGTAAGACATTGAGAGGAGAAGACAAAATAAGGCCAAGAGGCCGAGGAACCTGCCGGCCCAACCACCGGTGAAAGGCAAACAAGTCTGGGTGCCCAAGGGTGTCCGAACTACCCCACCAGCTCAAGCAGGGTCGAAGAAGACCCATTACAAGAGGCAGAAGAGAGAGAACTGGGTTGAGCCAATAGCCTTGGAATATCAACCGGCATCGGCTGCCCCATTCCCACCAAGGGATGCCCGGCATCTGCATTCCTGACATCACAACAAGGCCGCCCGCGTAGGGTATCCAACTTACAACCCCTCCGCTGAAGCCAGGGTGACATCACCTGTCCTCCCATTTGCGCAGCCTCGAGAGGGAGTGAATGAAATTATGTGGGTTTACCTATATGGCTCGGGGAGCACTCCCTTGGGTCATCAAAGGCTGTTGCAAGCAATGGCCTCCGCCTTGAAAGAGTATGAAGCCCGATCTCCACCCAGTGCAGTGTCGAGGAACATTCCTGAAGATTACCACCAATCTCCCCCCCCCCCCCGGAGAGAGGAACAAGCACGAAGATCTGTCTTTGACAGGCTCACTTTCCCCAGTAAGCCGTCAAGGAGGGCGACAAGGAGGGGCAAAGAAATGCTTATCTACACTTGCAACATGGCCAGGATATTCTGCCGATATGGGGCTCTACCCACTAAGCTCGAAGAGGTGGCCAGGCTCGCCAAAAGGCAGGGCCCTCTTACTAGAAGAAGGAGAGTAGTGAGCGAGGTAGCACAAGCTGGCACCGAAGAGACTGCCCCCGAAGAGACCCTCACGGCCTTGGCCGCAAATGTTGTCACTACTGGAGACACTAGCGGGATGCCATCCACATCATCTGAGGAATCCCCAGTTGAAGAAAGAGGGGGATCCCCCAGTTTCACCATGAACGATCCGGCCATACTACTCATGATGCAGCAATACCAACAGGAGCTTGAAATGCTAAAAAGGTAGCTGAATGAAAGAAATTCCCAGCCACTAACATCCGAGCAGACCAAAGCACCACTAGAAACTCCTGGGGGCAATGGTCAAGCCTCTGAAGCTTCCCCTCCGGCGGCGGTGTCTCTGCCAATGCCTAGCTACATCGGGGGTATATCTCTGCAGTAGCCGCAGCATACAACACCAGCTCTGCCACCTACTCTTTCATTTCAGGGGTCTACCAACACACCGCAAGCGACAGTGTTGACAACGCCGCTTGCACAACTGACTCACTTCTACCCGAGCCCGGTTGACCCGGCGGCAGTGAGCAAGTTGATGCTGGAACAGATGATAGAAATGAAATTGGCAAAGAGGGCTGATGGTGATCACACGCCATTCGACGTGTACCGGGTACCTTACCCGGCGCCCCATGTTGCCAAGAAGTTGCCCCAAGGCATCACCAAACCGCCGAAGTTTGAAAAATTCAACGGGCATAGATCTCCTAGGGAGCATATTGCCTATTATGTGAACGTCATGGGCAATCTAGCCACAGACTAGCCGTAGACGAGTCTTACCTCCTTAAATTTTTCGGGTCTACATTGACAGGGCTCGCCTTCGAGTGGCACTCGTGCCTGTCCGCCAGGTCTATCATTGGCTGGCCCGACAGGCAGAAGAAATTCAAGGAGAGGTTCTACATAGCCGAACGAGAGGTCACTATGTCAGAGCTCTATGCTACCAGGCAGAAGAATGATGAATCCGCACTGGACTACATCAAGAGATGGAGGAACCTTAGCATGAGGTGTAAACGTCCGCCGCATCAGGAGATGCAGTGCAAATTTTTAAACAAAATATGAAGAAAGAAATCTTGGAAAGGATGATTGGCACCAAAGTCAAGTCATTTGATCGCTTGAACAACATTGTGGTGGAAATCGAGGCATTCCTCGCCCGATATTCCTTCGTCCCTGTTACATCAAGCCAAAAGGCCAAGCAGGCCGAAAGGAGACCAACGCCACAAGAGGTTCACGCGGTGGACTTCAATGCTTTTGAAAAGCAGAATGAGAAAGAGAAAGAAGCGGCCAAGCCTTCCCCGGCCAAGTCTGCCGAGCGGCGAGAAAGTCCCTCCCTGTGGGAGAAGATGAGAGCAAGTTCTATTCTTTCCCCCGAGACAAGACTCGGGTCTTATTTGAATGGGCTACCAAATACAATAAAATCACACTGCCAGAGCCCAGAAGGCCAAGTGACTTGAGGAGATAGGATGACCCTCACTTTTGCCCATATCATCAAATGATCGGGCATACTATTGAGGAATGCTATATCTTCAAAGACGTCATTGAGTCATTGATCAAGAAGGGAGAGCTGGACATGGGGGAGCTCAAACTGGATCCCCCGCAGCCGCATGAAATGCCTAATTTGGCTACAACTATCATCATGGTGTCGCTATACCAGCAGCTACCTGAAGAACTATCGGAGGCCAGCACCCGACATACCTATGAGGCTTTTGTCCTCACGCCGGCCCAAGACCAAGGGGATTGGCAGGCCGCACCGATAAGGAGAAGAAGAAGAAGACAAGCACCCTAACCTAGTTTGGTAGTTCATATAAGGGGCATCATGCCCCGGCCAGCACCACCACCGGTAGTCCCAGTGTGTCATGACACGGCCCCTCGGCTAGTCATAAGGCGGCCCACCTACAACATGCAGAAACCCATCCCGATGCGGATGCACGGAGAAGTCAGCCCTGCAGTTAAACGCCTTCAGGCCATTATTGATGGGCTCGAGAAATATGAACAGTCTGAAGCCCAGCCTATAGAGCTGAAAGAATATGTTCCTTGGGAGCAGCTAGAGTCCCTCAAGCTCACCCCAGAAACAGAACTCGAGGCAGGAGAAGAGCCTCCTCTGTGGGGTGAGTTCCCCCAAGAGCAGCCACCGGTCGCAGAGGAGAAGAAGAAGAAGAAAAAGAGAAAGTCAAAGAATAAGAGAAAGGGGGAGGTTGTCCTATCCTGCAATGCCCTGGAAGCATTGTTTGACACCTCTCTCTCTCTCTGGAGGAAGATGAGGAAGAGATCAGCCTTGAACCGGTAGATGCAAATCAAGCTGAAGCCTCCACTTCTCAACAAGCCACCAGGTCGGGAAGAAAATGGGGACGCCCCCTTCAGGCCAACCACAACCTCTTGTTCAGGGGAGAGCGGCCATATCATGCCCTTGAGCCCAAGGTCAAGTGCGCGGAGATTCCTCCTCCATCGGGTCTCTACCCCGAAGAACCAAGCGGCCAAGGTGTCCCTTCATTCGCCGAATTCCTGCGGTCACAAAAGGACAAACAGTCATGTTCCCGAGAGACCCGACAGGCAAAAGAGGGGAGTGGCCCTTAGGCCCCGCCCGTAGCTATTCCTCCTCCAGCAAGGGAAGAAGATGACCATACTCCCGATCTTGCCCAGTTCCAGCAAGAAAAGGAGCCGACCCAACAGGCGCCGCAGGCTCAGAAGGCACCCAGAGAAGAGAATGAACCTCTTGCAAGCCGGCCCCTCAGGTGCGAAATGATAGCAGGCGTGGCAAGACACAAGAGATGAGGCTGGCCAGCATCATTGCTATTAATAGAATAATGGAGCAACTGAGAAGAATCCCGACAAGGTTCACTATCTGGGAGATACTCTCTCTGGATGAAGGGACCCGACAGGCTCTCATTGTAGCTCTGCAGACGCCGGCTCTCTTCGAAAGTTGTTTCGCTGAGCTGCAACCCGAAGTAGATGTAACCTTCACAGAAGAGGACATGTTGTTGCCCACCTACAATCATAACAGGCCGCTCTACATGGAGGGGCATTTGAATGGGCAGGTCGTCAACAAAATACTAGTTGACCCGGGGCAGCGGTGAACATACTCCCGTACCGGGTATATCAGAAATATTACTTTAATCTTCATCTGATCGAGGTCAGGGACATGAAGATTGTCGGCTTCAACCAGAAGTTTGAGGTCCCCATGGGCATAGCCGAGTTCAGTCTCTTCCTCGGTGACTTCACAACCAAGATCTAATTCCATGTGATTAACTCTAACACCTCCTACAAGGCATTGTTGGGCCGACCTTGGCTGCATCAGAATCGGGTAATAGCCTCCACTCTGCATCAATGCATAAAATACCCCTGTAATGGGAAGGAAGAGAGGATCTTCACATATCTGCATCCCTTTGAGGTGTTCGAGTGCCATCTATTAGACGCCTCATTGTATATGGAGAAACCCAAAGAAGCCCCCCGCGTGCCTCAAAGCAAGGGAAGAAGAAGGTGGAATTGAGCGAATGGTTCCCTCCGCCGCCACCAGGCTATGTGGCTCCCCCATAGGTGTCATTCATCTCTGAAGTAGCAGGGGTGTTCAGGGTAATTCCCTCTGTCATTCACTCCATGTCGGGGGTAGTCCACCTCGAAGACATATTGGAGGACGTCAAGGTCCCGCCAGAAATTACTAAACCCATAGCGGAAGCCGACCATCAAACGGTCAAATCATTAAAAAAAATTGAGGTGCCCAACCCCGAGGTCGGCCTACTATCTTTTATGTGGCTGAAGAATGGCCCGTCCGAGGGGACGATGATTACAGACTCCCCGACGAGCTACATGACCCCCCTTCATCAATCATGGGGTTGCCTTATATGGCCCGACCGTGTGGTTAAAATGGCCAGGAAGCAAAGAATCCCCTTTCACCAGCCGTTGAGCCGGAATAAGATGTTTAAAGAAATGTGGTATCCGCCAAACATGGATCGAGAGCTGCTGCAAATCACCCGACACCTAGGGTTGGGCTTCTATGAAGAAGATTCCTACGAGGTAGACACCATCTCTATCCTCACTACGCCGGACGAGGCCTTTCAAGGGGCAGTGTATGATGAATACCCCGGGGATCATGAACCTGTAGAAGCGTTCGTTGGATCGAAGGGCCCTGCACGACCGCAGGCCACAGTAGCAACCACAGAACCACCTCCTCAACAAGTCAGCCACCGGAAGTCTATGCCAACGGAAGCTGATGAGACACTTGAGGGTGGGCCGCAGGCTTCAGAGCTCCAGGGGCACCTTCTCATCATCGAGGGTAACACCTATGATGACCGGGGCCTGGAGCATTCGGGGGCCGCATTGCCAACCCTGGGGTCTTCTCCCCTATAGATCAAAAAGTTGAGCGGCTCAGAAGAAGTAAATCCCGAGGGTACATCACCGAGCGAAACAGAACAAGGAGGCATCTACGATGTCCTTGAAGCGGGAGAAGAGGACGATCAAGACTTCATTGATCTACTCTCGGCGCTGTCGGAAATTGAAGACGGCGGCCAGGCCACGGTCGATGAACTCATCGAAGTGAATCTCGGCACGTAAAGTGATCCTAGGCCGACCTTTCTAAGTGCCATGTTGTCCCCACAGGAAAAGGAGCCGTATCTGAAGTTGTTGCAGGAGTTCAGAGACTGCTTCGCCTGGACTTACAAAGAAATGCCAGGCCTTTGCCCTGACGTGGCGCAACAGATTCTGGCCATTGACCCCAAGGTCGAGCCAGTGAAGCAGCAGCCCCGGCGCATGAGGCCGGAACTAATCAACAAAATTTGCAAAGAAGTCGACAAACTCATTGATGTCGACTTTTTAGCCAAAATTCAATATACTACTTGGCTGGCCAACATCGTGCCAGTGAAGAAGAAGAATGGGCAGATCATGATTTACGTGGATTTCTGCGACCTGAACAAGGCATGATCGAAGGATGACTTCCCGGTGCCCATCACTGAAGTAATGATTGATGCAACTACTGGCCATGAGGCCTTATCATTTATGGATGGGTCATCTGGCTATAACCAGATTTGGATAGCTGAGCACGATCGGATCCACACGGCCTTCCGGTCGCCCAAAGGGATATTCCACTACAAGAGGATGCCCTTCGGCCTCAAGAATATTGGCGCCACATACCAGCGGGTGATGACCAAAATATTCGACGAGCTATTATATAGAAAGGTTGAATGTTACATTGATGATTTAGTCGTCAAGGCCAAGAAGAGAGAAGATCACCTGAATGACCTCAGAACTATCTTCGAAAGGCTCTGATAGCACGAGATGAAGATGAATCCATGAAGTGCGCCTTCGACATCTCTAGCAGAAAATTCCTCGGCTTTATAGTCCAATATAGGGGCATCTAAATTGACCCTGCCATGATAAGAGCCATTCAAGAACTGCCTCCTCCGAGAAATTTGAGAGAGTTAAGATCCCTGCAAGGTCGGCTAGCGTACATACACAGGTTCATCTCCAACCTGTCGGGAGGATGCCAGCCGTTCCACAAATTGATGATGAAGAATGCACCTTTCTGCTGGAGTCAGGATTGTCAAAAGGCCCTCGACCAGCTGAAGGAATATCTGAAGACTCCGCCCATGCTAGGGGCACCCATCAAGGGGAGGCCGCTCATCTTATATATAGCTGCCACTGAATGCTCATTAGGGGCAATGCTCGCCCAGAAAAATGATGAGGGAAAGGAGCAAGCTCTCTAGTACCTCAGTCGAAGCCTGGTCGGGGAAGAAGCAAGATATACCCCGATTGAGATGGTCTGCCTTGCCTTGGTCTCCGTGGCCAAGAAACTGAGGCATTACATGCTTTCACATGAAGTAAGGCTGATATCAAGGGCTGACCCTGTCAAATATATTCTGTCTCAGCCGGTCTTAAAGGGCCGCCTCGGCAAATGGGCAGTATTGTTGATGGAGTTTGACATCACTTATGTGCCGCAGAAGGCCATTTAAGGTCAAGCCATTGCATATTTCCTCGCAGCGCACTCCGTGCCTAAAGTCTCCCCATTAATTACGGAGCTACCCGAAGATGAGATGCTGGAGGTAGACCAAATCCAGCAAGCTACTTGGCAATTGTACTTCGATGGGGCTTCGAGAACAGAAACTACCTCGTCGGGACATACCAGAGTAAGAGCCGGAGCCAGTGTCGTCCTCAAGTCCCCGGAAGGAGATGTGCTACACACCTTGTGCTCCATCGGCAAGTCCTGCACAAACAATGAGGCGGAGTATCATTGGCCTCCAGGTTGCCTTGCACATGGAGATCCGAGTGCTACAAGTGTTCAACGATTCAATGTTGATCGTCAAACAAGTCCAGGGACAATTCGACGTCCAGAAGCCCGAATTACTCCCCACCATGCCAAGGCGAAGCGGCTCATGGGACGATTCTACCTCATTGAGATAGGCCACATCGCCAGGGGAGAAAATGAATAAGCCGATGCACTGGCAAAATTGGCAAGCTCACTGGCAATCCCGCCGGATGGGTCGCTTACTATACGGGTGATAAATCGACGCCAAGTTCCTAGCATGCTAGAAGGACCTGAAGAGGAAGAATATGAAGCCGCCACGGCGGAAGCAGTTCCTTTACCCGACTGGAGGGAACCCCTCCTGCAATGGTTTAAATACCAACAGCTACCCAAGCTGAGGGAAGAGAAGATCAAGCTAATCGGAACAAAAGACTCCTATGAAGTCTGGAACGGAATTCTATTTTGAATTATGGCTGACGTTAAAAGAAAAGTACTTCTCCGTTGCTTATCCACCGAGGAGGCCTGGAAGGTCATGAAGGAGGTTCACGCCAGAACAGCAGGTGCACATTAGGCGGGACCAAAGATGAAAATTGAAGTTAAGAAACTTGGCTATTATTGGCCGACAATGTTTGACGACTGTTGCAAATATGCCAAGTCATGCCAGAAATGCCATGAGCATGCGACGGTCCTTAGGCGACCCCCAATACACTTGCATCCGACAGCACCTAGTTGGCCATTTGCCCAGTGGGGAATAGATGTTGCGGCCCCATTGCCCCCATCCTCTTCGGATGCAAGTACATCCTGGCAATAATAGATTATTTCTCCCGCTCGGCAGAGGCTATAGCCCTCAGAGAAGTGACAGGAGAAATCGTGGCCCGATTTATCTGGCAAAATGTAATTTTTTGATTCGGCATCCCCAACCAGATTGTCTCAGACAACGGAAGCCATTTTCAAAATCAAAAGGTCTACATATTGGCCGAAAAGTATAAGATTGACTGGAGAACATCCGCTCCATACAACCCGCAGGCGAACGGGTTGGCAGAAGCTTTCAATAAAACCCTCTGCACCCTCCTGGTGAAGACTGTCAGCTCCAACAAAAGGGACTAGGAAGATAAGATGTACGAAGCACTCTGGGCATACCGTACCATCTATAAAACTCCAACGGGCTGTTCACCTTTCTCCTTGTGTACGGTTCGGAAGCAATTGTCCCCATAGCGCTAGAGATACCCTCTCTAAGGGTCGCAATTAAACAAGGGCTGATTGGGGAAGAACAAACAAATGTTGAGCGAAGACTCGAAGAGCTCTCTAACCTGGAGGGAAAATGGCTCCAAGCCCAACAAAATATCCAGGTTTATCAGGCCCGGATAGCACGCGCCTTTGACAAGCTCGTCATGGAGCGTAAATTCAAGAAGGGTGACCTAGTTATGGTCACGAGAAGAGAAGTCATGGCTGCCAATCCCAAGGGTAAGCTGAACAAAAATTGGCTTGGACCCTACGTGGTCCAGAAAGTGTACGAAGGAGGAGGGTATGTAATCATCAACCATCGGGGGGAAGTTCAATTCTCACCCCTTAATGGTAGACATTTGAGGTTGTATCATGCTCCGATTCTGCCATTCGATGAATAATTCAAGTCTTCACCCTGCCATGGGTGAATTTGTGTTACTACTCTCTATGGTTCACCGACATCTGTCCAAAAAAGGAAACAATAAGAAAAAAGAAGAAGAGGAGAAAAGAAGAAGAAAAAAGGGGGGGAAGAAAAGAAAAAAAGCAAAAAAAAGAGGAGATTTGAAACTCCCCGCTAAAGTAAATCTCTACCCCAGACGCCCATTAAGGGTCGAAAAGAATAAACCATTTCCTTGCCTTGGCACTAGCCCCGTGCCAATGAAGAGACAAAGAGACAAACAAATCCCGTCAGTTTCTGACATCCTATCAGTACTGATGAAGAGACACCTCACCCGAACCTTTCGTTTGACCGAGGAGCAAAGAATAGACCATTTCCTTGCTTTGGCACTAACCCCGTGCCAATGAAGAGACAAAGAGACAAACAGACCCCATCAGTTTTTGACATTCTGTCAGTACTGATGAAGAGTCACCTCACCCGAACCTTTCATTTGGTTGAGGAACAAAGAATAAACTATTTCCTTACTTTGGCACTAACCCCGTGCCAATGAAGAGACAAAGAGACAAACAAGCCATGTCAGCTCCCCGACACTCTGTTGGTGCTGATGAAGAGACACCTGACCCGAACCTTTCGTTTGAATTAAGGAATAAAAAAATAAACCATTTTCTTGCTTTGGCACTAACCCCGTGCCAATGAAGAGACAAACAAGCCATGTCAGCTCCCCAACACTCTGTTGGTGCTGATGAAGAGACACCTGATCCGAACCTTTCATCCGGGTCATTGGATAAACAAACTCTTCTCTCCGTCTCTTCGGGTCACGAATATCCCTTTTGATCTGGACCTCCCATCCAGATCATTGAATGAACAAACTTTTCTCTCTGCCCCTGTAAGGCCGAATCGAACCGCACAGCGCGAACACTCTGATAATGCCATTGGGTAACCTGCTCGATTCGCACGGTGGAGTGATTCCCCCATCCTTTCCCTGAAAGGGCGAGCACTCTCCTATGCACTCACGCATATCCTTATCGGACTCTGCCCAGGTGGACTACATAAAGTAGGCCAGCGCTCCCCGGCATGCTCCACGTTGTGTAAGAAAAAAGAAAAAGATTGCCAGACATACATGCATAAGACATGTGTAAAGTTGCAATGTTCTATTCATTGTAAAAAAGGAGGGGTGGCAAGCTACATGTCCTTCGGGGCATACCCCTGCATTACAATTTCCAATAAAAAAATAAAAAAAATAACAAAAACAAGAAAAACAACGAAAAAAAGGGGAACAAAAGAGAAGAGCCCGATGCCTAGTCTATTCCCCAAAAAAATTCCTCGAGAGGAAGAATCCTGACACAAGGGAAGACCACCATTTCGTTTAGTCAGTTTTCTTGCTCTTGAAGATGTTCTAGCTCGGTTCTCACAGAGGCCACTTCAACCTCGGCTACGGCCATTTGCTCAATGTACTTCTTCAGCCTTGGTCGCCTCAACTGCCCGAAGTTCAGATTCGGCCAAGGTGAGGCAGTCTTTTAGCCGCTCTATCCTGCTCGTTAAAGCCTGGGCGCAGTTGAGACATTCTCCCATGGCCCTTTGGTGCTGCTCCTTTTTGCCTTCTCGCGCCTCCAAGGCTCACAAGTATTCATCCCTTTGTAAGCGGAGTGCAGTGAACTGACTGGGGACTTGCGTCTCGAGGAATTCACGGCAGTTCACATAACAAATTAATAAAAGCACGCGCTACGACCACTCTCCCAGCGGACAGCCCATCATCTGCAGTGCCTCTGTCAGCTTCTCCGCAATGGGTCTCGCGCCCTGGTATGTGAGGGTCAGGTCAGCAAGCACCATAGATCACAGCGCTGCCAAAGTTTGTCAGATTGGTAGATCCGAAGTGGCATGTCCTATTAAAGGGACAGCCAGAAGATCAAACAAGACATGATTTTCTACTGCCGCCTAAAGCTTGGTGTCGACCATGGCCGAAGAAGACGGGAGGATCGAAATTGAATTGCCCGGTGACCCAACAGCAACGATCAGCTCCTGCGTGGCTTCCACCGAGTGTAAAGGTAGAACTCCAATGGAATCTCCTGGCGCCTCAGCGGCAAGGGGCAATGCTTGCTTGGCTGTTTCCGCGGGGCCCGAGTCGGAAGCCATCGCATGGGCCGGCAAGGCCAGAATAGTGGTCTCCACTAAAGAAGGGGCGGACATGAGGGCCAAGCTCAAGATTGCATCAGAAGGGGCCTCCCCCACAACTGCTTGGACCTTAGGCAAGGATGAAGAAAGGTGTCGCAGAACGTCCCTTCGTGTCTGCATATCCACGGGAGTACCCAGGCATCGAGGTGACAAGGGCGACGTTGGAGGTAGCTTGGCCGCCAAGAATCTCAAAACGGATGGAGGAGTGGCTACGCCCACCCTCAAAGTTGACACTAATCTTAGCTCGGCTAGCAAGTCAGAGGTTATCCATGACTTGGCTACCGCTCGCCTGCGAACTCGGGGGTGGCAGCCGCTCTTGACACTTCAAGGGGGTGGGCGCCTACACTTGCCTCAACCACCGGCATTATGCTAAGCTCGGGCGTCACCTCGACTGGTGCCGGCATCTCGGCCTCGGGTGCAAGGGATTCACCGGCAGGGGTTTCGACTGATTGTTGAGGGGCCTGTTCATACAAACTCATGCTTACATCAGCCGCAACCAAGCGCAAGGAGCTCGACAGAGTCGTGGGCAGCAGGATGGGCCCAGACTCCATGGGCTCCCCGGATACGGCCTCTATCGAAAACACCTTGTCCGAGGAATAGTTGTAGTCCACCCACTCGCCCAATGCAGATTCAGTCGAGGCGGGCACGTCTTTAGCTGGGGGTGTGCGATCCTTATTGGCCTCCATAGCCGCAGGCACCCTGGATGGACTGGGCGTTGTGGACCTCCCCAGTCTTGAGCCCCTTCTCGAATATGTCAGCGGAACCGACGAGGCCGCTGGAGCAACTGCTTGCCACTCTGCTATCGTCCCGGCCTCTGTCAAATAAAGAAGGATCCACGTCATCAAGGGACAGACTGCCCAGGGAAGACAGAAGACAAGCCAATATAGTTGCAATATTTACCTCTCTCAACCTCCCTCACGGGAGAACCCACGGTGATGACTTCCTCGTTGGGCTGGGCCGTGGGAGTCTCTACCGCCCCTACCCTGGGGATGACAACATGGGCAGGCTTTTCTGTGCCCCCTGAAGTGCCAAGAATTGATGAAGTCACAAGACTGCATTTTTTTACGCGGTTCGGATAAAAATGGGAGGAAGGCGTACCCTCAAGTGGGCTCGGTGTAGCCGCAGAAGCAGCAAACTCTTCAAAAGAAGGGGCCTCAGGGGCTAAAGGGGCAACGGTAGTAGGGGCCTCGACCCTAGTTGCCCCCACGCCATGAATGATGACTGGAGCATGCTCTTCAACGCTCTCTGAAGAAAGAAAGAAAAGTCCAACAGAATTACAAGGCTACATTCTTACTGTGTAGTCCGAGTCTAAAAAAACAAAAAAAATAAAAATAAAAATGCACAAGAGCAAAGAAGTCTTACCCAACGAGGGGCTTGGTGCGGCTCTAGAAGTGACAAACTCTTCGAAGGACGGGACCTTGGGAACCCGGGGAGCAGTCACAAGGGGTGCCTAGACCTCGGCCCGCTTTCTCTTAGACCTCTGCCTCTCGCCCGCCTTCACTGCGGCCAACGCCTCCTTTACCGGGGACTTCGCCCGTGCACATTTGCAGCCCCGGGGTAATGGTGTTGTCGTCGGAGCAGGCTCGGCACGATGAAGTGCAGCGGTTTTGACACATGTGATAGGAGGTGCCTGTAGCCGTTCATCTGGTGTCCGGAAGGATGCTCTGCAAAAATCAGCACTGTGAGCAAAAAAGGAGGGAGAACGTTGCTACTTGCGGGCAGCAAGTTTGAACACGCAGGGGCATGGGTGGACGAAGGCAGAAGGGTGGCACACCTATAGGGCCAGTGTATAGACGGGACAAGGGCCAATATGACAAAGATGGCTCTTTGTCTCTACAGGCCGCTTCCCTAACCAGCCAGCACACATCCCCGATCTTGGTACAACGGTCGGTGAGGTTGGCTAAGTCCGAATGGTTTCGGGATGCGAGGTGGCAGTAGAGATTTAAGTGATCCATCCCCCACTTGTCAACATAATGAAAGGACACATTGAGGCCCCTAGCCAATGTGACTACTGTCGGATCATCAATTGTAAGCCCGTGCACTCGGAGCAGAACAAACAGCCATGTGGTCTGCTGATAGCGCTTAGGTCTTCGGTCTTCCTTCTTCACAAACGTCCGGTAGGGGCAAGTTGGGTCGACCTTCGGGTGCCAGCTTTGGGACAGGGTGATCTTCTCTTCTATCGGAAAGGGATAATTGATCAGGTCCAGCCGATCTGTCCCTATCCTGCATGAATCGTGGAGAGACTGCTTGAAGGCGTCCACAGAAATCTCCGGAAAGTCAATAGGCGGCGGTGGTCTGAGCTACCGTGCTTCTTTATGAGCAGACATATAATCCGTCACTTCCTTCGACTTGTTGGGCCAAAGTCGGAGAAGGTGCGCCGGGTCTATGTCGAGGACGGCCGTCTTCTGCTTGTTCAGAAATTTTCGCTCGGCACCGTCCCAGTAGTCGGTCGTGCACAACAGATTAAACCTCGTTCGAGCATTCCACCATTTGATGTAATCCACTATTACCCGCGGAAGTCACTCGGGGACTGGCACCCTGAATGATGAAGCATCCACATGGTGAAAGAAATCCCACCAAGTGCGTGCATGGTCGGCGGTCGGTCCTCCCTGAATCATCCTCACGGGCAAAGAGAACTAGGCACTATGTGTGGGTATGTGCTGATCATACTCGAAATTACGCCCGAAGCGAAAAGGATAGTATGGATCCAGCAGCAGTGTGTTACCCTTCCTGAATACAAGAATACTATGGCGAATAGACATCGCCCAATCAAGGAGCTCAGGCTCCAACAACATGCGGCTCATCGTCTGCTGACTGATGGGATGGAGGTACCGCTCCAACTGGTCATCTAGGCATTCTCTTTTGCTGCTCACTAGCAGGCTGGAATGTGCGGCCATGGTCCAGAAGTGAATGATGCCCGGAGCGTCGCGAGGGATGGTCATAAGCCTGCCCCACAAAAGGTACAATTGTGTCTTCGCCAAGCCCAGCTCCGCACTTGCAAATTCTAGCATCCGAGGGAATAACTTCCAAGCCTAGAGGGCGCAAGGTGTATACTCCGGAAATAGGGTGCATACCCACGCATTGAAAAAGGGCATAGGCCCGACTATCCGCACTTGTCGCGGGAGCAGGCTATTGCTAACATCCCCCAACATCTTGTAGATTAGACACAAGGCGGAGGGGCAAAGAGACAGCTTGAGCCCCCAGGCCATCTGGCAGGCGGGGTATATGGCCTCTGGCCGAATAACAGTTTCATCACCGTACAGCATGGCGAAAGCATAGAGCCAATAGGCCAGGAAAGCCGCACAGTGCATCATAGCATCGACACCTGCCGGGTTGGGGCCATCCTTGCGCCCTTTGAAGACGACAGTGTCTAAATCCTGCTTGCTTCGGCCACGTTTCTTCAAAACTGTCACGGTGCCAACAGAGGGGAAATCATCATATTTCTTCTCCCCACGAAATAAATACCTTAGCCACATCCCCATGCGCACTCTTCTTCGGTCACTGTGCCTCGGATGCCTATCCTCGCGATATGACAAGAGCAGCTCCCGGTATGCCTTCATCAGATACCGATAAGAAAAGCCAAGTATGTACACGCCTTCCCCATCGGTTTCATCCTTAATCAGCTTTGGGGGACACACCTCTTCATATAGCTCCCCAACAATGGCTAAGCCGGTCAGCTGGTGAAGACTCTAAAGATCAATGGAGGTTTCCCCTTTAGCTGTGTAGAAAGTGTTGAGTTCTATGTTGAAGACCTCCATCATCCCGCAGCACAACCCTTTGGAAATGTGATACTTGAACCGGGAAGCATACACGCTGTGGTATAGCCCGGCCCTGATCAGCAAGGGTGCATAATTATATATCACATAGTCGGTGAATTCCACTGCCCCTTCCTGGAAGCTGTGCGCATTGTAGACTTTGAAATCAGCGAACCAGCCAACGGCCAGTTCGTGTTTGAAGCGGACGGCTAGTCAATCCATAACATAGGGCTCTTCCCTATACCCTCATTTGAGTGGGGCCAAGAATAAACTGAACTGAAGCTGCTCTTTGTGCACACGCCCGACAGCATTGTCCCAATGGGCTGGTGTGAATTCAGGGGCCCGCACTAATTTTCCCTCGGATAGTGAGAGCTCCTCCAACCCCAACACAGGTTTCCACTCCCTAGGCTCTCCTAGAAAGTACATGGGTATGCTCCTCGAGATCGTGTAGATGAGTCTATCCCTCAACTTCAAGCCAGCGTGCTCAACATCCTACACAGCCCTAATGTCTCGCTTACCTCGAGAGCTGAAGTGCTTCAGAAAATGGACCAAGTGCTTGTCCTTGGGGTGGTCTCGCCGGTATCCCCCGTCCTAGCTGAACGTGTAACCTGCATCAGTTAGGGTGAGTCACCCGGAATCCATGGTGTCTGTATCGGAGCCTGATGACTCCGCCAGCATGGCTATCTCGGCATGCTCTCTGTCCAGGTCATCCACATTAAGCCATGTGACTTTTAGGGGAGCAACTGAAGACACGGGCTTGGCATTGGCAGTACCCTGGGAAGAAGAGGCACTTGGGGAAGCCATCTCCTGCAAAACACAAACAAGCAAATGATCAGAAGAGAAGACCATGTGTGGAATAGAGGGCTAGAAGATAAAAGTCTATGGCTGAATTAAAAGAATAAGACATAAAGATTTTGACAAAATTTTGGCAAAGTCTCCCCTAGGCCGGAGGCAGAAAGAGAGAAGCGGGTGCACGTCCACAAGGAGTGACGGCCCCAAAACGTCAGGGTGCGTATGGAAGCGACAACACCAAATAATTTTCGGCCCTTTCGGGCTACTCAATGGCCCTAAGGCCTCAGCCGTTGGCTGTTTCCCATTGGTCCGGCGGCTACCCTGACCCTTGATCTGGTGGCTCCCACTGGCGCTGATCCGGTGGCCCTTCGGGATTGTGATCCGGTGGCACCCATAGGTAATGATACGGTGGCGGCTACCCTGACCCTTGATCCGGTGGCTCCCAGTAGCGCTGATCTGGTGGCCCTTCGAGCTTGTGATCTGGTGGCGCTCGTCAACACCTTGATCCGGTGACACCCCAGTCGCTGAATCGGGGCCCCCCTCTGACCACTCCCATCCGGTGGCTCCAAAGCCAAGTGGATCGGTGGCCCCAGCGGGCATCCGATCCGGTGGCTCTCGCAAGCCACTCCCATCCGGTGGCATTCGAGCTCGCTCGATCCGGTGGTCTTCGCTATAGGCGGTGATCCGGTGGCACCGGCGATCATCTCTGCAACCCTCGTACGAGAAGGCAGAGTAACAGAAGAGAAGAGAAGAAAGGGAAGAGAGAAAGAAGAAGAGAAGAAGAAAGATAGAAGAATAAGAGAAGAGGGCAAGAAGAAAAGACGCAGAGGAGACCTAGGGCTCGGTGGCCATTGCCCGCGGTGCAAAAAAAAAGAGAAAAGAAGAGATAGGGGAAGAAGAAGAAGAGGGGGGGATGAGAAGGAGGGTTTCCCATCTGGCGGCCATGGCGTCCCCCTCACCCTGAGCAATGGCGATCGGCGAAGAGCGGCAGTCGGGGGTCATGGGCGACGGTGAACAGCGATGGGGCAGACGGAGGAAGAGGGAGAGAAAAGGGGGGTGCGTTTGAAATCCAAATGAGGGGGGAAGTGAACGGTCCCCCCCCCCCCCCCGGTGCTTTATATAGGGCCTCAGGCCCGTTCAAAAAAATAAAAAAAGGAGAAAACAAAGAAGAAAGAAAAGAGAAGTGAAAGATATATATATATATATATATATATATATAGAGAGAGAGAGAGAGAGAGAGAGAAGTACAAAAAAGAAAAGAGAACAAAAAATGATAATATATATATAATGAGAGAAACAAAAAAAAGAAGAGAATATATATATATATATATATATACATATAAATACATATGTGCATGTCCGTATTCCAAGCGCCCTGGTAGTAATAAATATGGGCAAGTGCACCCGCGCGCACCGCTTGTCTCATCCTTCGTCCGCGCTACCCGCGAGTGAGGGGCATTTGTGGACGTGTAAAATTTCACGCGTAAGCAACTCCCCACATCCGTACCAAAAAGAAAGAACGAGAGACGCAGGCATTCTGAGGATACGGGGTGACGAGGCTTGTTCAACCCCACCCCTAGCCTGGGGAAGAAGACTCCGAGGAGACTCCATGTTTGGGCTCCGAATGATTCCACCGCTCGGCAACACCTTACACTTGCCCGGGCGCATTGAAAGAAAATGACAAGGGGATTAAGATGCCCCTGAACTTACCCACTGCCGTGAGTTCACCTTCGGGTCTCCGGCAGTGAAGAATACACCGGGAGACCTGAGATCTTCGAGTCCCTTAAGAAGATCAACAATTGTGAATAATAAAATACGCACTCGCGAACTACACTCTGACTGGTGAATTAAACCTCGAATCCCAAAGAAGAACATCCTGGGACTTGGAAGTGTCAAAAGAGAGAGAGAAAAACAAACAAAAGCCCCCAAGTGAACTGGTGGCCCCATAGCCACCTGATCCGGTGGCGCTCCAAGCCACCTGGTCCGGTGGCGCTCCAAGCCACTTGAATCGGTGGCAGCCCAAACTCGTTGATCCGGTGGTGCCCCGCAGGCCCTGATCCGGTGGCGCCTCTCACCCTAATCTGGTGGCACTCTTCACTTCTGAACCGGTGGCGCTCCCCAACTGCTGAACCGGTGGCGTTCCCCCGCACGGTGATGTGGTGGCTGCCCCTTTGAACCGGTGACACTCTTGTGCTGCTGAACCGGTGGCACTCCGCCCACTCGTGATCCGGTGGCGCCAGCAAGCCCCTGATCCGGTGGTGCCCCTGAACGCCTGAACCGGTGGATCCTTTGTGCCTGTGATGCGGTGGCCCCTTTCTGCTTGTGATCCGGTGCCCCTTTTAGGCCAACAATCGGGTGGCTCCCGTTTCTTCTTCATCCTGTGGCTCGCCTCAGCAGCGCACCCGGTGGCGCATGAAGCCTTCTCCATTCGGTGGCTCCGGCAGCGTTAGTCTTGTGGGCTCTGAAGATAGATCACTGGGTCTTACCAGGACTGAAGGTCCTTGCCCATGGAGAGTCCCCTCTCCGAGGCGCAGCGGATGATGGGGACAGGTGTGAGGGCATTGACAGCCTGTCCTCCTGCTCCCGGAGTTGACCCACGCGAGAGGGGATAGCCGCAGAGCCCTGGCTTTCCCCCCTTCGATGAAATCTCAAGCGGTCAGATATAAAAGAAAGAGATATGCAGAAGAAAGAGGGGGGCCATATATGAACACCCAGTAGAGAAAAAAAGGAGAGAAGTCTTGGGAGGCTCCTGCTCTATTGGCTCCCGCTGAGTGAAGAAGAAGAAGAAGAGAAGAAGAAGGTGAGGAAGGGAAGAAGAAGAAGAGAGGTTCAGAGGGGGGGAACTTGTGCCCCATCCCCGTTGGAGCGATGGCCTCCCGTCGTCTCCTGGCTCCCTTTTCTTATTTTGTGAGGTTCAGAGGGGGAGGAACATGTGCCCTATCCCCCATCCCCGTTGGAGCGATGGCCTCCCGTCGTCTCCTGGCTCCCTTTTCTTGTTTTGTTGTGTTTTCACCCTTGTTTACTCCACTATGTATTCTCCATGGTGCCTTTCCCCTACTTCTGTAAGGAATAAAAATAAGGGGTCTCCAACTTTGATGTTGAATGCATGTGTGTTTCTCGTGATTTATTCTTTTAATCTTCTTGGGTTCCTTTTTGTTTCTCCATCAGGTTCTCCCATCCATTCCACCCTCCTATGGAGGTCTGGGCCACCAGGGGTGTAGGCAAAATGGAGTCCCCATTATGAGCTTGATTATTGGGTCCCGAAGGGCAAGAAGAAGGATCTAGAGGGGGGGTGAATAGATCCTTCAATTTAAAATTTGTTCAATTAAAACACTGACACCCCACACTGGAAACTAACACATCTAAACAAGTAGGCACGACGTACATTTACCAAGCAGTAAATAGATGGACATTAAGGATTAAAGATGACTTGTAGAACCAAAACCAAGTTAGCTCTATATGTGCACAAATTAAGTATGTGTAGCAATTTGATTGGATTGAGTGTGTGATAGTATCAAAATAAACCTGTGAATAGAGATAGAGGAAATGGACAATCACACAGGCATTTAGATATGGACACGGTATTTTTAAGGTGGTTCGGGACCACGACGGGCTCCCTACGTCCACCCCTCACTCAACTGAATGAGGCTTCACTACTGGTAAACCAGCACGGGGGTAAATCCCCCCACACACAGAACCAAGTTCCAACACACACACAGGGCGACGCCTGCACACATACGGGGAACAAACCCCAAAACACACACACACATGAAAATGGAGTTTCCAACACGATCTGACGACCGGATCAACAACACACACACACACACTACAACAGATGCAACACTCTACACACACGAACACCTGGATCTAAATAGATCCACACACACACGCACATTTGAAAAGATCTACGCACAAACACGGATCTGAACAAGACAACACACACAACTATGGATCTAAATCGACCCACACACACATACACACACGGGGATGAACCCCAGAACACGCTACTAGAAACGCAGGTCACAGACGCACATGCTGCAAGTTGTAGCAAACTTAACATACTCAGATGTGCACACCGCACAATCCTATCACACACAACTCGGATGTGCATACCGCACAATCCGACCACACACTTGATGTTCACAAATATAGAAGGAAATACACACTTGAAGCTCAAAGCAATTTAGAAGAGAAAATAGAAATAAAAGCTTCAGATCTAGGCTCCCCCTTAGTGAATGATGCAGATCTTGAACTGATGTTGCTTTTTCACCTGATTTCCACTTGATTGGCTTCATGATAATCTTCAAATGCTTGAGATTTGATGAAGAATGCTTGGACGAAGTACTGTTCATGGAGCTACAATAGCAGCCTTCTTTCTCCCCTTGATAGCCTTCCTTTGATCCCTTTGAGCCATTAGGGTTTCTTGGCCCAAGAGTTATTTTTATAAGACCTAGGATGGTAAAGGGACAAGCCAGGAACTAGATCCATGATTTTAGGTAAGTTGGGAGACTTTAAGATCAAAAAGTCTAAGAGAGATGGCAGCCTACGTTGTGGAAATGGAAGTCAACAATTGCTGCCTCGAAGGGTTTGGTCGACCAAAAATTTTGGTCGGTCAACTGAACTCTGAAAATTCTCAGAGTTTTCGTTGCTGGAAAGTTAGGTCGACTGAACTGCCAAGTTAGGTCGACTGAACTCTGTCAGAGTTTAATCCCTTGGTTGCTAGAAAATGAGGTCGACCAAAATGGTCCCATTGGTCGACGAACTCTGGAAAACCTGTAAAAACGATTGTTAGCCCAATGAAACATATCCATATGACAAGAGCTTTATGTCATCATTTAATCCATTCATTTTTGGGCTTGATTTAGCTTAGTTTATGCATTTGGGAGGCTCAAAACATTTGAGCATTTGTCATTACATAAAACGGCCTTAAACATGTTCAATGCTCGCTCTAGAAGATTATGCATGGAATGCATTTATGAACAATATAAAAAACCTATTGAACCTTCAGTTGCAAATCACATTCAAGTCAAAAAGCTTCATGTTGAAAATGCATGAATTACATTCTCAACCCATCAAGATGTATGCTACTCAATTTTACACAATTAAGAATTGGAATGAACAACCATGTATTCAAACAAAACTATTAAGCTATCAAGCCATGCAACCATTTCAATGAAATAGTATCTTCCAAACCGATTTCTTCCAAGACTTATGTGAAATTCTTAAGCACATTGTGAACCTCAAATGCTATGAATGAAGTGTATTAAGGAGAGCTACGTGAAATGCACATGGTGAGATCGATGCTATGACAAAGCAAGACTCTTACCAATGGTTCTTGACAGATTAGACATGATATATACCACCTGTTTTAGATTGTAGAAAGCAAGGTGCTTATCCACACGTTTGTTTTACCTTCCAAGCGACCACCATGATGTTTTGGTACTACAATTCAAGATAGTCAAAGTTAATATATCATGAGATGCACAAAGACTTTGTTCACATTAAAAAGGTTATAAAACCTCTTTGTAAAACCAACAATTTCAACCAAGGATCAAGACCATATAGCCATGTATTTAACCAACATGTTTGAGCCTCAATAGCTATTTGCCATCTCAACCATAATTAAACATCAAGAGCACAAGGGCTCTTTAGGTATTACAAAACAATAATGGCAGGTGGCAAAGCTTCTAAAACTGGATAGTATGAATCATTGTAAACTCATGAATGCACACTGACATCAAGAACATGTGCAAGCAAACATACAATTTAGTTATCATCAAAAACATATGCAAGGCATATAACAATCTCCCCCTTTTTGATGATGACAAACTTTATGACTGACACAGACAAATCATATTCTTATCCCCCTTTGACATGATCAAAAAGTGGGAGGAAGGTAATGAAGTTCAAGTTTCAGCAAGGCAGATTCATAGATTAATAAGAGCCCACTTCAGAAGGTCAAGTAAGGTAATAGCAAAGCAAGGATATGGTGATCAAAATATGTTGATTCATTGTGATTCCAATTGTTGAGTATGGAGACAGGAAGGTATGTGACTTCAAATTTGCAGGCCAAGATGCACAAATCAAGATAATACCATTCAAGGTCTAAAGCCCATTTCAGATTTTCACAAAATACAATAGCAAAGCAAAGGCAAGATTTTTTTTTAAATATAACAGTTGAAACATCAAATGCTTTTTCTTTGATTTTTAGAGTTTCAGATTTTTAGTTTTCTGGTGAAATGCATGAAACAAGATGCATATAAATGATGACACATAAATGAGTTTCTTGGATTTTCAGTTTTAGTTTTCTATAGAAATGCATAAGGCTAGATGCTTACGGATAAGGACACAAAAATGCATGCAATGCAACCAAACAGATACATATATATACATGCAACACAGCTCCCCCTTACTTATTTAAGAAGGGCCACTTTGGTAATGGGTTAAGGTGGGTTAAAGTGGGTTAACCGGGGTCGGGTGATTTATTCTCTGGTTGATACTTTTTTCCTTAACCCGGGTCGGATAGGGTTAAAGTGGATTAACTCATTCCACTTAAATAGGTGGAATGAGTTACTCCACCCGGGTTAGGGCCACTTTGGTAACGGGTTGGGTTAAGGGCGGATGAGCCACCCTGGGTAGGCCACCCGCCCTTAATCTAACCCGTTACCAAAGTGGCCCGAAGGGAATAGGTATAAGAAAAGTGCATGAGTGTAACGACCCAAGAATCCGATTACCGGGAAGGCCCGATAACCCGAGACTCGCACCGCCACCCACGAGCCCGAAGACTCGGAAGGGTTAAAAGGATGGTGTGGAAACTACACAAGTATCACAAATAATTGCAGAGATTAAACGGTTATTGTAACGACCCGAGAATCCGATTACCGGGAAGGCCCGATAACCCGAGACTCGAATCGCCGCCCACGAGCGGGGAGGGCTCGGAAGGGCTAAAAGGAGTGTGGAGGCACAAAGAAATAGGAAATAAAGCAGGACAAATCAACAATAACAAGCGGAAAGAAAGAACAACTACAGCTACAACAGAGTCCAGTCCAACAGAAAGTACAGTCTAAAGCAGTAAAACGTACCACATGCCAAGTGAACACTCGGCCCGGCAAGCTGACAACTGAGAACTTCCGCCCCGCACCCTCGAACCTCGAGGAAGAACCGCCACACCTGAAAAGCAGGGAATGAGTCTCCAAACAGAGACTCAGTAGGGATCCTGTGGAACCCCAACCGGAAACAACGGCGGTAGCGGAAAGGAGAGCTACAACTACAGCAGGAACAGCAAACCGGTGGCCGGTCAAAAACTCGGCACTACAGCTACTCCTACTACCAGAAGGCAGACCTCGAACACACAGTCGAAGCTACCAAACCACGCTAGTACCACCTACCAAAGTAAGAACACACGGCAATCACGCCGTAAAGGCCTGTCCCCCGGACAGTCAACCTGGACACGCTGTCCAAGGTGCAACCCCGACCATCCGATCGCGGGTACCGCACAACAACACCCAACCTCGGTAAAGCCACTAGCACTAATCTCACGGCGCAAGAACCGACACACGCGTCACGGCGAACCAACCGAAACTCAACGGTCAACACGACCGAAACCCGAAGGTCAAAGTCACGGAAACTGACAGTCTGTCACTCCCGACTCAACAGGAGTACCACCCACTAGAAGCACAGCCGGTAGCGTCCCTTGATG
Organism: Amorphophallus konjac; assembly: GCA_022559845.1. Classification (NCBI taxonomy): domain Eukaryota; kingdom Viridiplantae; phylum Streptophyta; class Magnoliopsida; order Alismatales; family Araceae; genus Amorphophallus; species Amorphophallus konjac. The sequence goes on from CM040123.1 coordinate 360,231,663, forward strand.
TCTTACACCGCACCGTAGGTGAACCGCCTGACGTGGTAGGTCCTACCCGAGGCGCGAACACCGTACAAGTAACCACAACAAGTGACTAGCTGGGGTCACACCCGTCGACGTGCGTCCACTGTCCCCAACCACGTGTGCACATACAGACCACGCGTCCTAGGTCTGGCCCTCTGACTGGTTTTCCCCCGCAGCCGGACTCTGGCTACGACGAGGGGCCCAACGGTAACCAGTCTAAAACCGTCCTCAGGGTAAGCCCGTACACCACTCCCTGGTGCGACCAGCACACGCGTACTGGTAGGCTACGACTAGTGGAGGGTCACTGAAGGAGTAGACTCTCAACTCAACGGAAAACAACGTCCGAATCCGACGACGTACAGGGACCACCCCACGAACCGGCCCCGTCGCACGGTCACCACAGTCGGAGAAGAAACATGACTCATAGTCCACGGCCACGCACGCACCGTGCGCGAGAGTCGAGAAAACTCGAGTGGCGCTAAGCCACTAGACTCTGGATAGTCCTCTAGACGCACTACACCCAACGGTCCTTGAGTCTCAAGACTCGGGGTCAAGACCGTTGTACGCAACAGCACAAGGCCATCAATCTAGTCCAATCTCTAGGTCTAAAACCACAGTAGCACGAGTACCGAGACAACACACGAGTCACCAAGACCACTCCCTCGGGAAGGGAACGCAAGGGACTAAGGCCACCCACACGGGCCACACGGAAAACGCAGAAGCACGATTCCCAAGGTAGCACACAAGCCGCCACTACGATTTCCCATCTTGTAGCAAGCGGGAAACCTCCAGCCCCAGGCTGGATAATTGGACTCGCAGTCCAAGGCCAAACACAGGGCCCACACGGGAATCGCCTTCCAAAGGAACCCACAATATGCGGGGGAGACCCCACCGCACACACACCGACACACGGTGACTCGATCAAGCGTAACACGAAAGCCCGGAACACATGGGGTCACCCGGACCCACTACACCGACGGGCACGCTAATCGAGGTAACACGGTCCCTCCCGACACCCTGAAAACACAGACACAGAACCCATGGGGTGTCCGAGATACTCACAAGGCAGGAGGTCGACCGCTGGATCACAACCGAGTCGACCGGAGACCAACACAACACAATCAGGATGCTAAAAGGTCACCCGGACCCTTAAGCTCATGACACGCAAAACGAGGTAAGCGGGACAACCTCTGGACACCCAAAGACACGGTCACGGAACTCCACGGGGTGTCCGAGATACTCACGAGACTTAAAGTCAACCACTGGGTCACAACCGGGTCGACCGGGGGTCAAAATAGCGCAAATAGGAACCAGAACATGGTAGTGGTCACCTGGTGACCGCGACTAGATAGTGGTCGATCGGGGACCGCGACCAGATGGTAGCGGTCGACCGGAGACCGCGACCATGCTGTCACGGTCACCTCACGACCGCGACAAGCCACGCGCAACCCCGATGGTAGCGGTCGCCCGAGGACCGCGACCAGGTGGTAGCGGTCGACCCCTGACCGCGACCAGACGAAGGCGGTCAATCGCACGTCCGCGACGCTCGAAGGTCTTCCGACCCAAACACAAAGAGTGAAGGCGGTTCACCCAGGACCGCAACCAAATGGTAGCGGTTTCTGGTGGACCGCGACCATTTCGAAAAAACCGGGAACGGCGGGAAAACCCCAAAATCCACGCCACGCCCCCAAACATCCACGGATGAGGGGGAAAACATAGGGGAAGCTCCCAAATAACCCCTAGCATGCATCTACAGCCTCGGATCGGCCTAAAACGCAATGAAACGGGAGATCGGCCCACAAGCCCTAAAACATGGATTTTGCCCAAATCACCCCGTTTGGCCCGCTCGGCTCACCGTAGCCTACGAAACTTGCGGGAAAGGAAGTGCACGAGCTGGGGGTCCATCACCCTACCTCCACCGAAGATTTCGCGCACCGTGGATGCCGATCCACGAAGAAAACGTCGTTGAACCTCGCCGTTCCACGAACTCACGGCCGAGCTTCACCGCGCCTCCACCGCCCCGATCCTCATCCATCCTCGCCCGCGCCTCGCCCGCGCCGTCCCCGCCTCGCCCGTACTCCGCCCCGTCGGCCGCCGGAGAGAGAGGGAGAGAGGAGAGAGCGTGAGAAGAGAGAGGGAGAGAAGAGAGAAATGAGAGGGGAGAGAGAGGGCGGGATTTTTCCGAATTTGCGGATTTTCCTATATGCTCTCCTTTCCGCTACCGTCGTTGTTTCCGGTTGGGGTTCCGCGGGATCCCTGCTGAGTCTCTGTTTGGAGACTCATTCCCTGCTTTTCAGGTGTGGCGGTTCTTCCTCGAGGTTCGGCGGAAGTTCTCAGTTGTCAGCTTGCCGGGCCGAGTGTTCACTTGGCATGTGGTACGTTTTACTGCTTTACACTGTACTTTCTGTTGGACTGGACTCTGTTGTAGCTGTAGTTGTTCTTTCTTTCAGCTTGTTATTGTTGATTTGTCCTACTTTATTTCCTATTTCTTTGTGGCTCCACACTCCTTTTAGCCCTTCCGAGCCCTCCCGGCTCATGGGCGGCGGTTCGAGTCTCGGGTTATCGGGCCTTCCCGGTAATCGGATTCTCGGGTCGTTACAGTTATAATATTAAGCAGGAAATAAATTAACATTTTACATGGTCCACAATAGAAAATAACGACAATGACAATAGTCCACGACTAGTACAGTGACAAGAAAGGAAAGTACAGCTACACGGGGCATACCCCAGCTTTGACCTCTGGCACTACCTCTGGGCACCCGCACCACGCTGCACCCCAGACGCGCTCCCCTGGGGCGGCGCCACACCTGAAACACGGTGAAAACACGCAGGGAATGAGTCTCGGAACAAGACTCAGTAGGGATCACTCGAACCCTACCTCGTAAAACGAGAAACCACTACACTAGCGATAGGAGAGTACCTCGGAAGGGAAAGCCCTGTACTCTACAAGACAAGACCCTACGGCACGCAAACCGACACACGTGCCACGGAGAGAAGACCAAAGCTCAAAGGTCGAACTGACAAAACCCGAAGGTCAGAAACACTTGACTGACAGTCTGTCACTCCGTACTCGACAGGAGTACCACCCACTAGAAGCACAGCCGGTAGCGTCCCCTAACGTCTTACACCGCACCGCAGGTGAACCGCCTGACGTGGTAGGTCCTACCCGAGGCGCAGACACCGTACAAGTAACCACGAACAAGTGACTAGCTGGGGTCACGCCCGTCGACGTGCGTCCACTGTCCCCAACCACGTGTGCACACACAGACTACGCGTCCTAGGTCTGGCCCTCTGACTGGTTTTCCCCTGGCACTGGACTCTGATTTGACGAGGGGCCCGACGGTAACCAGTCTAAAACCGTCCTCAGGGTAAGCCCGTACACCACTCCCTGGTGCGATCAGCACACGCGTACAGATAGGCTACGACTAGTGGAGGGTCACAAAGGAGTAGACTCTCGAGTCAACGGAAAACAACTTCGCAACCGCAGGTACGAGGAACGCTCCTTGTACCAACACCGACGCACGTTGACACAAGCCGGAGCCACCACCTCCCGGGACCTCACGGCACCCCCACGTGTAGCCCCCACATGATGCCCCGCATCATTCGGACTACGGGTCAGCACAGGGATCGAGACTAGCTCGTCCGGGACTCAGGCTGGCAAGGAAAAGGAGTCGCGGTCACCGGAGGACCGCCTCCAGTGGTCGCGGTCGACCCAGGACCGCTACCACCTAGTCGCGGTCCTCCAGGAACCGCGACCATCCTGGTGCGTGAAAAGTGAACGCGGTCGCCTGATGACCATTTTCACCTGGTAGCGGTCTCCAGAGACCGCGACCAGACTCCAACGGTCAAAAAACCGTGTCGAAGACCGTGCCGGACCCCATGCTGAAAGCGGTCGCCCCCTGACCGCCACTAGCAGTCGCGGTCAGTCGCACGACCGCGACCGCCTACCGACAGAACGAGTCCCAACGGTCAAAAGCCCTGGTGAAGGCGGTCCCCACCCGACCGCTACCAATGAAGGCGGTTACTGGTAGACCGCTACCATCTCGGAAAATCGAGAACGACGGGAAACAGCCAAAAACACCATCCACGCCCCCATACCTCCACCGGAGAGGGGGAAATCAAAGGGGAAGACCCCCGGGGACCCCTAGCATGATTCTAGGCCATCAAAACGCGAATTCATGCATCAAATCCGTAGATCGGGCGGCTCTCCCCAAATCATGGAAAAACCCCAAGCATGCTCAAACAAGCCCCTCTCGGCCTCCCCTCGGCCTATAAATCACGGAAAAGATCGGCAAGAGGCTAAGGAACGTCACCCTACCTCAATGGAGCGAATGCTCCGCCGAATCACCCACGAATCGCGAAGAACGCTTGAAGCTTCACGAACTCCCCACGCTTCCCACTCTTGCCGCACGCCCACGAGCTCGCCTCGCCGCCACCCACGCGTCCGCGCCGTCGCCCTGCCGCCGTCAACAACCGGGGAGGGGCTCACCGCGTCCGAATGGGAGAGAGAGGGAGAGAGGAGGGCGGCCACGGTTGGGGAAGGAAGGAGGAAGAGGAAGAAGAAAGAGAAAGGAGAAAAGAAAAAAGAAAAGAAATGGGATTATATAGGAAAATCTGATTTTTCAAAAAAATACCGAAAATTAGAAAAATACATTTCCGGAATCCTCGGAACGCACCGATCGCAACGGTACCACTCGTGCCTTGGGGAACCGCCCGGTTCGCCCGCAGCGAGCTTCCGAAGAAAAAGTCGAAACACACACCGGGAATCAGAAAACACGCGCGGAAAAGCCGCGGAACGCCTCCGGGCCTCCGAAACAACTCCGGATCGCGCCGATCCGAACACGAAAGATGTCCAAAATAAAATTTCAGACACAACAGAGATAGACGCTCTGAAAACTAGATCCGGGACCCACGAAGAAGGATCGAAAGGTCCGGGATATTACAGCCCTCCCCCCTTAAGGAATTTCATCCTCGAAATTGAGAACAACCCAAGGGGAAAGAAGAGGAAGACTCACTCAAATAGGTACGGGAACTGCTGACGCATCTCGTCCTCACGTTCCCACGAAGCCTCACCACCAGAGTGTCGTTGCCACACGACCTTTACCAAGGGAATAACCTTGTTCCGCAGGCGCTGCTCTCGCCTATCCTCTACGCGGATCGGAAACTCTGGGAGAGAAAGATCTGGAGTCACCTCAGGCCAAACGGAAAACTCGAGCACATGAGAGTCATCGGGAATATACTTCCGCAACATCGAGACGTGGAACACGTCATGCACCGACGCCAACTCAGGAGGTAACTGCAACCGGTAAGCAACCTCACCGATGCGCTCCACAATCGCGAAAGGACCAATATAGCGGGGACTCAGCTTCCCACGCCGTCCAAAACGTATCACCCCCTTCATCGAAGAAACTCTCAAGAACACATGATCACCCACGGCGAACTCGAGGGGCTGCCTCCTACGGTCAGCATAGCTCTTCTGCCGACTCTGGGCCGCCAACATGTTCTGACGAACCAGGTGCACAACATCCACACACTGCTGCACCAATTCCGGTCCCGTCAAAATACGCTCACCCACCTCAAACCAATCAAGTGGAGTCCGACAAGGACGCCCATACAATGCCTCATAAGGAGCCATGCCAATGCTCGAATGATAGTTGTTGTTATAGGCAAACTCCACCAACGGTAGGTGATGAATCCAACTCCCCTGTCACTCCAGGCAGCAGGATCTCAGCATGTCCTCCAAAGTCTGAATGGTCCTCTCAGACTGACCATCTGACTGTGGATGATACGCCGAGCTAAATGTCAAATCCGTGCCAAGAGCTCGCTGGAAACTCCTCCAGAATCCAAAAGTGAAGTGCGGATCCGATCCGACACGATCGAAATGGGAGCCCCATGCAACGGAACGATCCGCTCCACATACAAACGAGCCAACTTAGACACACTCCAGCTGACCTTGACCGGTAACAATCGCGTCACCTTCGTCAGCCGATCCACCAGCAACCAAATACTGTCCTGCCCACTCGGGGTCCTCGGTAACCCCACCACGAAATCCGTGGTCACATGGTCCCACTTCCAAGCAGGAACATCCAAGGGCTGGAGAGTACCTTCTGGTCGCTGATGCTCCGCCTTCACCTGCTGACAGATCAGGCACCTGGCCACAAACTCTGCGACATCTCTCTTCATGCCAGGCCACCAGAACTGCCTCCGCAAGTTTCGATACATCTTCGTCGCACCCGGGTGTACGGTGTACCTACTCCCATGAGCCTCGCGCAACACCGCACGACGAACCTGCTCCTCGGCTGGGACGTACAGCCTGCCACGAAACCTCGCAGCACCGTCCTCGCCAAGTTCCACGTCAGCCATAGCCAGAATCCGGGGTAACTCAGGGTCCGCATGCTGAGCCTCTGTCACCTGACAACGGATAGCAGGAGTGACAGTCAGACTCGCAAGCACTGCCAACCCTGGCTCCTGGGGAATCTTGAGCCTGAAAGATACCTCGGGCACTTGTTCCCAGAGCCTCCACTTCCTCAACATCAAGGTACAGACCGCAACCTTCCGACTCAAGGTATCGGCGACGACATTCATCCTGCCCGGCTGATAAGACAGGGTGAAGTCATAATCCTTCATGAACTCCATCCAACGCCTTTGTCTGAGGTTCAGATCTCTCTACGAGAACACATACCTCAAACTCTGATGGTCAGTAAACACCTCAAACCTCTCGCCGTACAGATAATGCCTCCAGATCTTCAGCGCGAAGATCACCGCCGCCAACTCAAGGTCATGGGTAGGGTAGTTCTCCTCATGGGACTTTAGCTGCCGAGATGCATAAGCCACCACTCTACCATGCTGCATCAGAACAGCACCCAATCCGACGTCGGAAGCATCTGTACACACCACAAAACCTCCCGATCTAGAAGGCAAGACCAACACCGGAGCCGAGGTGAGCAATCTCTTCAGTTCCCTGAAGCTCTGCTCACACTCCTTGGACCAAACGAAAGGCACATCCTTCCGCGTGAGCCTAGTCATCGGGGTCGCAATGCGAGAAAAATCATGGATAAACCGGCGATAATAACCCGCAAGCCCCAAGAAACTCCGGATCTCCATCACCGACCTCGGCCTCGGCCACTGCATCACGGCCTCGACATTGGCGGGGTCCACGGAAATGCCATCACCAGAAATCACGTGCCCCAGAAAGTGCACCTCGCTGAGCCAAAACTCGCACTTGCTGAGCTTCGCATATAACTGGTGGTCTCGCAACGTCTGCAGCACCACACCCAAATGGTACGCATGCTCCTCAGCAGACTGCGAATAAACAAGGATGTCGTCCACGAAGATGACCACGAACTGGTCCAAATACGGATGAAACACCCTCTGCATCAAGTCCATGAAGGCTGCAGGGGCATTGGTGAGCCCAAACGGCATCACCAGAAACTCATAATGCCCGTACCTTGTACTGAACGCAGTCTTCTCCACATCGGACTCGCGAATTCTTAGCTGATAGTAACCGGACCGCAAATCAATCTGCGAGAACACTCGCGCAGACTGAAGTTGGTCGAACAAATCATCAATCCGCGGCAACGGATACTTGTTCTTAATGGTCACTTCATTCAGCTACCGATAGTCAATGCACAACCGCAGACTACCGTCCTTCTTCTTCACAAACAACACGGGCGCACCCTAAGGGGAAAAACTAGGACGAATATACCCCTTGGCCAACAGTTCCTGCAACTGCGCCCTCAACTCCCTCAACTCAGCGGGGGCCATACGGTAGGGAGCCTTCGCCAAAGGTCCCGTACCAGGCACAACCTCGATCACGAAATCGATCTCCCGCTGGGGAGGTAATCCAGGCAACTCCTCGGGAAAAACGTCGGGAAACTCGCACACCACCGCAATGTCCTCGACATCCGGCTCCATCCGGTCAGACACAACCACTGACGCGAGAAAACCCTGACAACCAGAATCAAACAACCGACGGGCTCGAATAGCAGAGATAAGGAATCGAGAAGAGGCGGAACGGATACCTTGGAAATAGAAGGTCCTCTTGCTCGGATGCTGGAAGTAGACCCTCTTCATTCCACAATCCACCACCGCTCCATGGGTCTCGAGCCAATCCATGCCTAGAATCACATCATAATCCCGAAGCTGCAACGCATACAACCTGCCTGGCATACTCCGCCCATCGATCCAAACCGGAACCTGATCGAAGCAATACGAAGTGATCATAAAGTCACCCGAAGGTAACTCCACTGCCAAATCACAGGACAACTGGGTCACCGGCTCCTCGACGCTCGACGCGAAATCCTCCGAAATAAGCGAATGAGACGCGCCAGAATCAAATAAAACCCGAGCCGCACAACCCAAAATCTGAACGGTACCTTCCACGAGCTGTGACGCCACTGCCTCTGCCTTGGTCATATGCGTGATCTGGCCCCGAGCTCTCTGCCTGCCTCCCACGCTAGCTGACCTGGGTAGTGGCGGATACTGTCCCTGCTGCTGCTGCTGCCTCTGCTGCTGGGGAACCTGCTGCTGCTGAAGAAACTGCTGCTGCGGCGGTCTCTGAGGACAGTCACGCGCCATATGCCCTGGCTGGTCACACCGAAAACAGACGATCGACGCCGTGCACTGCCTGCCTGGGTGGGTCCCACCACACCGTGGACAAGGTCCTCGCGATCCACCCCCTGATCCCTGACACTGTAAAGGAATCGGCTGCTGTACACTGCCCGATGAAGCCTGCCCCTGATCCTTAGACTTCTTCTTTCGGAAATTCTTCGAGAAGAACTTCCTGACCTTCGTACCGAAGGACGCAGATCCTGTCGCAGAAGCTGCAGATGCCGGTACTCCTGAACCACCCGACGCATGCTGGAAGAAACCCTGCTGCTGGGTAGTCGACTGCTGGCTGCGACCTGACAAGGACTGCCCCTGACTGATCGGTCCTCGAGTCCTCTGCATATCCATCTCCAAAGAAATCGTAACACGAGACGCTGTCTCTAGATCAGTGGCCCTGTTCGTGATCAAATGGTGCCTCAGCTCCAGCCTCAAGCCCTGCACAAACTGTGCGGTCCTCACCCTCTCATGCTCCATGATGTGAGGTGCGTACCGACCCAGCTCGACAAATCGGGCCCTGTACTGTAACACGGACATGTCACCCTGCACCAGCTCCAGAAACTCCTGCATCCGCTGCGTAGCAACAATATCTGGACAGTACGTACGCTCGAAAGCACTGACAAAGTCGTCCCACTCGATCTACTCAAGTGGACGAAGCTGAAAGGACGTCTTCCACTCGGAAGACCACCACCTCCGAGCCGTACCCTGCAACTGGTTGTAGGCCAGCACCACTCTGTCCTCGGCAGCACTCTTCGCAGAACTGAACACCCGCTCCATCTCATCGAGCCAATCACGAGCCGCATCAGGGTCTGCCTGGCCGCTAAAGTAAGGTGGATGGAACTACATGAAGTCCTTCACTGCTCGGCCTGGCCCACCCCTAGCTGACGAGCCCTCACCAGCCTCTCCGCCGAACTGCTGAGACATAAGCTGGTACATGCCACAGAAGAAATCCTCAGGCCCCGGAACCCTCGCAGCATCCGCGGCCTCGGTAGCCCCTCGTGGCGCTCTACTATGCTCCTCCTGGTCCCTCTGGACCCCCTGTTGGATCTCCTGACCTTCAGCCGACTGCCCCTGCTGAGAGCGAGAGCTCCTCCTCGGCGCCATACTCGCTCCTGAAGCAAAAGACAGAAAACACGAAAACGGCAAGGTCAAGAAAAACACACGATGCCCAATGCTAGCGTCACCCGTACATCATTGCTGTGGACTAGTGGACCACTATAATTACCTATGATTCTCATGTAATTCCACAACCGCGCTCTGATACCAGCTGTAACGACCCGAGAATCCGATTACCGGGAAGGCCCGATAACCCGAGACTCGCACCGCCACCCACGAGCCCGAAGACTCGGAAGGGTTAAAAGGATGGTGTGGAAACTACACAAGTATCACAAATAATTGCAGAGATTAAACGGTTATAACATTAAGTAGGAAATAAATTAACATTTTACATGGTCCACAATAGAAAATAACGACAATGACAATAGTCCACGACTAGTACAGTGACAAGAAAGGAAAGTACAGCTACACGGGACATACCCCGGCTCTGACCTCTGGCACTACCTCTGGGCACCCGCACCACGCTGCACCCCAGACGCGCTCCCCTGGGGCGGCGCCACACCTGAAACACAGTGAAAACACGCAGGGAATGAGTCTCGAACAAGACTCAGTAGGGATCACTCGAACCCTACCTCGTAAAACGAGAAATCACTACACTAGCAGTAGGAGAGTACCTCGGAAGGGAAAGCCCTGTACTCTACAAGACAAGACCCTACGTGATGCGGGACGGACACGGGAGACGACACTATATAGTGCCACCCTCGGACTCTAGATGAAGACGCGACCAACAATACACACCAGGGAGACACTAAGCCCAACACTACGAGCTCCTAGTGGCAAAACGTCGCTAACAGAAGTACAAGCTCACTCGGCGTCCCATGCGAGGGAAAGCGTGGATCGTGCGCGGTTAAGGAACCGGCAGAGTTCAAGGTAGTCAGACTCACTTCCGGACTCGGATCGAGTCGCGGGACGGGTCACTCTCACGCTCACAGCGGTGACATGGACACACGGGCTAGGAACCTACACTCTCGGCAGCGGTAAAAGACCGTATACTAGCTAAGCAAATGAACGCCAAGAGGTTCGGACCATTACCTCCACGCACCCAGCGTGGCGAAGACAACCCCGGCCAATCACGGACCCCCGGTTAACACAATTTTACAGCAGTACAATAATTTGACCCACTCCACGCAGGGAGGTAAAAGGTCACATGCGGGGCCCGGGAATCACGCAAATTGGGTTGACGGGCAGCATCTTGATGTCGCCCGGCGGTGCCGAACTCCGCGTTTTCGTGCTTTCCGAACGGCGGGTTCTGCGGGCCCGTGGGGCCCACGGGTGGCGCTGGCCTCCGGATCTGCAGGAGTGGGTCCCACTATGATGGGGACCCCTGGTGGCACGCCTCCACGGAAGGCGGTCGGCCGGGAACGCCGATCGGTGGCCGAACAACTCCGATCTCCAAGCTTGTGGAATGCTGCCCACGGATTTTTGCTTGCTGTTTTCAGGCGCGCGCTCCGGCGAAATCAACTGCTGCGATCAGCCCCGTCGCCGGAATGCTACGAAATCAGCGGCGTTGGAAAGAGGACTCAAAATCCTCCAACCTAGGGCCAGTGGATTCCTCTGAACCTGCGCAGACCTGGAACTTAACTAATTTTCAATTCTCTGCTACACAGTTCCAGAACTCTCAGATTAGTACCTTAGTTCCCTGTAAACGGCCGTTGACCGCCTACTTACAGTGGGATTCAGACATCAAGCTCTTCTTCGAAGTGATTGATATTTAAACCACGAAGCTGGGACAATTTTTGGAATTGGATTCCGAGGTGGTGGTGATTTGATAGGAGTTTTAGAGTGTCTACTGGTCAGATCTGGGAACTGGCAGAAAGTACTGTAGCTAGGGAAGAACTCGAATTTTGTTAAAATATAAGATGGACTCACAAAAATTCAAGAAAATTTGGGGATAGAGGGGATAGTGGACAGAATGCCCAGTAAAATTGGGCGAACTAACAAAAATCAAAAAGTGGACCTAAGACTTAAAACGCAGAGCGGGTGGAAATGGAAACAGATAGGAGACAGATCTGGAAACTGGGATTGGACGAAAATAAAAAAATACCAAATGAGATCTTTATGACCAACCAAAATTCTGAGGACCCCGCTGGACACCTCTGGAACATCCAGTAAAATTCCCAGCTCGATCTGAGGCCGTGGCTGAGACTGAAATTTCGTAGAAGCTGCTGTGGTACTGCGCGGACAGAACTCCGGCGGTGGCGATGGCGGCTCGTGGCGGCGGCGGCGGCGACCGGAACTGATAGGGTGGAGTCACACCACCAAGAGGCAGCCTTCACAGCTGCAAGGGGGAGAGGGAGAGAGGAAGGGGGTGGCCTAGGCCTGCTCAAGAGATTTTTTTCCAACTTTCAAATGGCATTAATTGCATAAAATGGGAAATTACAACCTTAAATAGTCTACATCTCACATCCATCCATAGCCATTGGATCTAGGGGATGGGGATGAAGGGCTAGGATGGCATGTGACACACACACAAAATACAATATAATATTAAAGGGGGGGGCGGCCCTTGGACCAAGGAGAGGGGGGTGGTGGAAGGTTGAAAATGGTAGGTGGGAGGTAGGTAGCCTCCTTGGACTTTTTAAGTCCATTGTCCCCCATGTGTTCAAATACAAGTCAACCTTCTAGATGCCCCATGTGGCATGTTGACTAACCCCACGTGGGACCCTAGGCTGAGGTGGCCCAATGGGGTGGGGCCTGGGGGGCCCGTGGGGCCCACGGGATCCGAATTGCACCTAAGCCCCTATTACAATCAAAACGGCAAACCGAATGCAACGAAAGAAACACAAATTAAATACACATAAAGTCTAACTAAATATAATAAATGGGGAGGCTCAAGGCGGAGTCTCCAGGCTGTCTCCGAGCCAGATGGACGTTGAGCAACTCGCCATGTGTGATCCATGTGTCCTCAGTAGCGGGCCGTCCTCTCCATCGCACTCCCGGTACCGGTGGCTAGACGTATCGTGCCGATCAGCTGCTCGGGTGTCCGCACCACTACGGCACGCAAATCGACACACGTGCCACGGAGAGAAGACCAAAGCTCAAAGGTCGAACCGACAAAACCCGAAGGTCAGAAATACTTGACTGACAGTCTGTCACTCTGTACTCGACAGGAGTACCACCCACTAGAAGCACAGCCGATAGCGTCCCCTGACGTCTTACACCGCACCGCAGGTGAACCGCCTGATGTGGTAGGTCCTACCCGAGGCGCAGACACCGTACAAGTAACCACGAAAAAGTGACTAGCTGGGGTCACGCCCATCGACGTGCGTCCACTGTCCCCAACCACGTGTGCACACACAGACCACGCGTCCTAGGTTTGGCCCTCTGACTGGTTTTCCCCTGGCACTGGACTCTGATTTGACGAGGGGCCCGACGGTAACCAGTCTAAAACCATCCTCAGGGTAAGCCCGTACACCACTCCCTGGTGCGATCAGCACACGCGTACTGATAGGCTACGACTAGTGGAGGGTCACAAAGGAGTAGACTCTCGAGTCAACGGAAAATAACTTCGCAACCGCAGGTACGAGGAACGCTCCTTGTACCAACACCAACGCACGGTGACACAAGCCGGAGCCACCACCTCCCGGGACCCCACGGCACCCCCACGTGTAGCCCCCACATGATGCCCCGCATCAGTCGAACTACGGGTCAGCACAGGGATCGAGACTAGCTCGTCCGGGACTCAGGCTGGCAAGGAAAAGGAGTCGCGGTCACCGGAGGACCGCCTCCAGTGGTCGCGGTCGACCCAGGACTGCTACCACCTAGTCGCGGTCCTCCAGGAACCGCGACCATCCTGGTGCGCGAAAAGTGAACGCGGTCGCCTGATGACCGTTTTCACCTGGTAGCGGTCTCCAGGAGACCGCGACCAGACTCCAACGGTCAAAAAACCGTGTCGAAGACCGTGCCAGACCCCATGCTGAAAGCGGTCGCCCCCTGACCGCCACCAGCAGTCGCGGTCAGTCGCACGACCGCGACCGCCTGCCGACAGAACGAGTCCCAACGGTCAAAAGCCCTGGTGAAGGCGGTCCCCACCCGACCGCTACCAATGAAGGCGGTTACTGGTAGACCGCTACCATCTCGGAAAATCGAGAACGGCGGGAAACAGTCAAAAACACCATCCACGCCCCCATACCTCCACCAGAGAGGGGGAAATCAAAGGGAAGACCCCCGGGGACCCCTAGCATGATTCTAGGCCATCAAAACGCGAATTCATGCATCAAATCCGTAGATCGGGCGGCTCTCCCCAAATCATGGAAAAATCCCAAGCATGCTCAAACAAGCCCCTCTCGGCCTCCCCTCGGCCTATAAATCACGGAAAAGATCGGTAAGAGGCTAAGGAACGTCACCCTACCTCAATGGAGCGAATGCTCCGCCGAATCACCCACGAATCGCGAAGAACGCTTGAAGCTTCACGAACTCCCCACGCTTCCCACTCTTGCCGCACGCCCACGAGCTCGCCTCGCCGCCACCCACGCGTCCGCGCCGTCGCCCTGCCGCCGTCAACAGCCGGGGAGGGGCTCACCGCATCCGAATGGGAGAGAGAGGGAGAGAGGAGGGCGGCCACGGTTGGGGAAGGAAGGAGGAAGAGGAAGAAGAAAGAGAAAGGAGAAAAGAAAAAAGAAAAGAAATGGGATTATATAGGAAAATCCGATTTTTCGGAAAAATACCGAAAATTAGAAAAATACATTTCCGGAATCCTCGAAACGCACCGATCGCAACGGTACCACTCGTGCCTGGGGGAACCGCCCGGTTCGCCCGCAGCGAGCTTCCGAAGAAAAAGCCGAAACACACACCGGGAATCGGAAAACAAGCGCGGAAAAGTCGCGGAACGCCTCCGGGCCTCCGAAACAACTCCGGATCGCGCCGATCCGAACACGAAAGATGTCTGAAATAAAATTTCGGACACAACGGAGCCAGACGCTCCGAAAACCAGATCCGAGACCCACGAAGAAGGATCCGAAAGGTCCGAGATATTACAATGAGAGTCATGACAACCAGAATGTTCATATATAACACCTAGGAGGTTGTGCAATCACATAGGAGAATCATGCAACAGTCAAAGCAGTCAATCAATTTTCTGAATACATATTAAATCAAATTTTATATGTGTAGGTGAATAACATGAAAATAGACTATAGCCATATGGATATTCAGATTTTCAGATCAACACAATGAGAGATTATACAAACTGTATTTCATTTTAAGAGAACAGTGTATTGGAGGCTACGCTCTGCCACAATGCGTTTTACCATAATTTTTCAACTCAACCAAGATCACATGATAGTCAGAATTTTTCAAGAGTGATCAAGTTCAAATAATTCTTTTTACACGATGAGACACATAGAGCTCATGCCATACTCCCCGGTTACTCAGAATATTGAACCATTTCACCTCATTTTGGGCAGAGATACTATAGTACAACACCTTTCTGAAGTGAACCACATCACGTCTCAGGTGACATGTGCCCAATTTATTCAGTGAGACTAGACATTGCTCTGCCTTTCATTTTTCATCTTCTTTCAACAGAAATTAGGCATGCAACTTTTTTCTCAACTGTCTCTTTGACATACATGCAGCAAGTTTAATATCTCTATATTGTTGAAAGGAAATTCCTACATCCTTATCTCTAACACTCATTTTCACATTGTGCATGAAGTGTGTGAATTTGATTCAACATGTATACCAAAAATTTCATGAACGCATAACAATACAGCTCCCCCTAAATAGATGCACTTATCAAAAATAACTCCTCCTGAGTGTATGACATGTAGCACTCTAGTGATGACTCAATTACAACATTATTTTGTTAGAAATATGAGGTCTTAGACATTCCAAGGAAGGGAGTGAGTAGCATATATATAACATGCAAGCACACAGTGAGGAGATATGCAAAATGCATTGTAGAATGCAATGTAATGTAAAATTTTAGATTTTATTTGAATGTCCTAAAAGCAATCCAAAATGCAAGACGTAACATGGGTGCAAATTGCAAGTTTCCCGAAGACATGATGCCATTGTTGGAAGAATTCAATTTTGCATTTATGCAATATGAAATGTTCAAAATGATGTATTTCAAAATATGTACTATATGCATGCTGAAAATGCTAACTATGCAATAAGGCACACGATGAGCTTCATCTTTCAAATGCACTGTGTGAATGATATGTAGAAAAAGATTTAAAAATATGATATGCAAATCTACAATGTGATGCAAGATTTCATATTTTCATTTGAATGATCTAAATGCACCTAATGCATGAATTCTAATGCGATGTAACCTATAACAATATGACAATGCAATGCAAGGTGTAAAAGTAAGATGCAAGAGCTTGATTTTCAGAATATCTTGATAGATTTCACATGAGGGCATTCGTATTCAAATGATGAACAACAAGCATTTTTCATGACATGGCCTTTATGAACTAGGGTGTAAATATGATCAAACTCAAGCAATGCAACTAAATTATTTTCAAAAATTGTTCAAAAATAGATTTTCAATCACTTTTCAAAGGTTTTGAAGTCATCCACAAGCCATTCAAGAATTGACATTTTCATTACATAACTTTTCACATCATCAAGGATCAATTTCAGAAAATTTGAAGCAATTCATCATAAGCACGTTGTATGTTACAATTGGAGGTCACTCAGTTAATAGAAAATGAACCAGCATTCATTTCAAGTTGTTTAGCTAGCAAAACTCCCCCTTGACAAATACATGAATTTTAGAAAATTCAGTGAAAGTGCAATGTGTTCTCTAATGACATGGGGCTAGCTAACAGGGGAGCACAGAATAGCATGAGAACAATTCATTCAAAGCCAAACATTCGATTTCTTCGAGTTCTTGTACGAGGCGGAGAACTTTGGTCCAAAGACCAACTCACGCATAGTGAGAGTTTTTAGGTGGACGTAATCCACCTTTTCACTATTCAGTATTGATATACCATATACTCAATTAAGCGAAAATGTGTCTAAGCAATTCAGATTGAAAGATGTTCAATAGTCAACATAATCTTCAAGATTTTCAACTCCATTCAACCAGTATGCAAGCTAATCACAGCAGAATGGAGGAACAATCATTTCAGATATGTAGAAGCAATACCTGTCATCAGAACAACATCATAAAGTGCCATAAGTTACTGCAGAGATTTCAGAGATTTCCTATCAAGTTGTTAGGCACAATGGTTGATCCAAAAATCACATAACAATATCATGATCATTTCAAATGTAGCAATAGGCATGAGATGTATTTCCAAAAAGATGAGTTAGAATTCACAATTCCAAATCATTCATTCAAAAATAAACTTACCATTTCTATGTGCACAATTTTTACATTTGACATTTTCTAAAAATCATGCAACCTATGACCTAATATGAACAAGTGACTCATGGTACCATGGTGAAGGTGTAAGTCCAAAGACTCTACTCATGCATGGTGATAGATTTCAGATAGGAATGACCTGCCCTTCCTCAGATCAGCATTTAATATACCATAAAGTCATGCAATGATGATCAGATAGATGAATGTTTAACTTTATGAAATGCAATCATGCAATGATGATTCATGAAAGATGCAATGCATTCTGATAAGAAAGATAATTTTTTAGATGGATTTTCAGTCAATCAAAAAGAATTCAAATTTTCATTTTCAAAACCTGTGTCTTGAGCATCCATTATTTTCCAATTCTTCCCCTTGGTCTCAAGGCAATCCTGCACCAAAAATTCTCATTTGGATGTTTTGGGTACCCAAGTCTTATTGGGTCCCGGATGGTTAGTTGCACCTCTAGTGGGTGCTCTCCACAATTTTTGGGCATGCACATCGTCAAAATACATTAAGTAACAATCATGCATAGTATGCCTAAACTCACCATAGTAATAACAACTATCAAAAGACTTCATAGTTTTCTTGTATGCATAGGCATTGAATTTCTATGATTTAGCATGAATGTTATCATTATAAGCAAGGAAAATTTTCTTCTTAATTGCATGAATGTCATCATTTTTCTTTTGAAAACATGACTTCATCAAATGACCACATTTGCCACAGTTATAGCAATGCAATGGAGCAACTCTTCCATATGGTCATTTTTCATTAACATGAGAATTTTCAAATCCATTTCTTTTAAAAAAATTCTTTGAATCTTTGAAATCAATTTTTCTATTGCATGCTTTCAAGTTTTCATTTTTCAACACATAACAATCACTCATAACAACACAATCATGTATCATGTGACCAATTTTACCACAGTAAAAATATGAGATTTTCTGTGTGGATGCATGTGTGTGTGCAGCATGATCTTTCTTGGCATTCACCGTGACACTAACAACATTTTTAGCCGTTTGATGCATGTTTTGTTTCTTTTTCAGATTTTCCTTTGATTTCTTTGTTATCTGAGAAGCAAATTAGTTTGGAGACCCATTTGATGTGCTGGGTATGTTTGAACTGTGCACAAATGATATATAAACTTTATTTTCAAAAAAAAATTTGTTCACAAGATTATAGCCTAGCCCCTCTCTTTGGAAATTAACCTTAGTCCCCAAGATTTTATCCAAGTTATCTTCCCCTTTCACAAAATTAGACAAAGAAGCATTCAAATCAACAATCTCCTTTTCAAGTGATGCAATGTGCAATTCATAGGAAACAATCTCATTTTTAGAAGAAATAAGTTTTTCACTCAATTGGGCATTGATGATTTTGTAGGTTTCCATTTCTTGTTCTAACACATACACCTTTTCACATTCAGCAATATTCACTCATTTTCTTTTTTCATGGAAAAGTAATCTCTCAGAAATAGCATTGTTCAACCGTTTCAATTCTTCATTTTCTTTTACAAGTTCAGAACATTTATCACATGAAGAGTTTTCTTTTTCAAGTTTCTCAAGATTTTTTAAACTACTTTCAAGTAATGAGATATGATTCAACATTGCACCATTCTCCTTTTTAACTTTTTCAAGTTTAAAACATTTATTACAAGCACCATTTTCATTCAAAGTGTTTTCAGACTTCTTTTTTATTTTTCTATTTTCAACATTAACCATCTTATACTTATTAACTAGCTCCTCATAAGCATTCATCAATTCTTCATAACTAAATTCATCTTCATCATCGGAATCAGAATTTACCTTTGAGCTTACCATGCTTGATGTGTCCACCTCATCACCCATGAGACATAGATCTTCCAGCTGTATCTCTTGAGCCTTCATCAATCCATCCACGATTTCCTTCGCCGTTTCACATGAAGAAACAAATGGATATATATCAGTGTTCACGGAAGCTTTTAATAATCTTAAAACTGTAACATTATCATGGTTTTTCAGTTCATCTTCATAAGACCATCTAGTCTCATCCAGAGGCAATTTATTAGGGCCATAATATATCAATTTCCAGAGTTCAGGATTAACAGAGTTAATTAGCCCACACATTTTACCTAACCATGAATCAAAATCATCACCATCAAAAATAGGTAAGTAACTCATCGAAATATGATCAACAGAAAAATTCATGATTGTGCCCGCACTCGGATCTCTTTGAAGATCGTTAGATCTTGAAATAGCAAAGCCTTGCTCTGATACCAATTGTTAGGTCCCGGAGTGCAAGAAGACGGATCTAGAAGGGGGGTGAATGGATCCTTCTATTAAAAATTTGTTCAATTAAAACACTGACACCCCACAGCGGAAACTAACACATCTAAACAATTAGGCACGACGTACATTTACCAAGCAGTAAATAGATGGACATTAAGGATTAAAGATGACTTGTAGAACCAAAACCAAGTTAGCTCTATATGTGCACAAATTAAGTATGTGTAGCAATTTGATTGGATTGAGTGTGTGATAATATCAAAATAAACCTGTGAATAGAGATAGAGGAAATGGACAGTCACACAGGCATTCAGATATGGACACGGTATTTTAAAGGTGGTTCGGGACCACGATGGGCTCCCTACGTCCACCCCTAACTCAATTAAATGAGGCTTCACTACTGGTAAACCAGCACGAGGATAAATCCCCACACACACACGGAACCAAGTTCCAATACACACGTAGGGCGACGCCTGCACACACACGGGGAACAAACCCCAACACACACACACACACATGAAAACGGAGTTTCAAACATGATCCGACGACCGGATCAACAACACACACACACACTACAACAGATGCAGCACTCTACACACATGAACACCCAGATCTAAATAGATCCACACACACACGCAGATCTGAAAAGATCCACGCACAAACACGGATCTGAACAAGACAACACACACAACTATGGATCTGAATCGATCCACACACACATACACACACGGCGATGAACCCGAAAACACGCTGCTAGAAACGCAGCTCACAGACGCACACGCTGCAAGTTGCAACAAACTTAACATACTCAGATGTGTACACCACACAATCCTACCACACACAACCCGGATGTGCACACCGCACAATCCGACCACACACTTGATGTTCACAAATATAGAAGGAAATACACACTTGAAGCTCAAAGCAATTTAGAAGAGAAAACAGAAATAAAAGCTTCAGATCTAGGCTCCCCCTTAGTGAATGATGCAGATCTTGAACTGATGTTGCTTCTCCACTTGATTTCCACTTGATTGGCTTCAGGATAATCTTCAAATACCTGAGATTTGATGAAGAATGCTTGAATGAAGTACTGTTCACGGAGCTATAGTAGCAGCCTTCTTTCTTCCCTTGATAGCCTTCCTTTGATCCCTTTGAGCTATTAGGGTTTCTTGGCCCAAGAGTTATTTTTATAAGACCTAGGATGGTCAAGGGACAAGTCAGGAACCAGATCCATGATTTTAGGCAAGTTGGGAGACTTTAACATCAAAAAGTCCAAGAGAGATGGCAGCCCACGTTGTGGAAATGGAAGTCAACAATTGCTGCCTCGAAGGGTTCGGTCGACCGAACTCTGAAAATTCTCAGAGTTTTCGTTGCTGGAAAGTTAGGTCGACTGAACTGCCAAGTTAGGTCAACCGAACTCTGTCAGAGTTCAATCCCTTGGTTGCTGGAAAATTAGGTCAACCGAAATGGTCCCATTGGTCGACCGAACTCTGGAAAACCTGTAAAAATGGATTGTTAGCCCAATGAAACATATCCATATGACAAGAGCTTTATGTCATCATTTAATACATTCATTTTTGGGCTTAATTTAGCTTAGTTTATGCATTTGGAAGGCTCAAAACATTTGAGCATTTGTCATTACATAAAACAGCCTTAAACATGTTCAACGCTCGCTCTAGAAGATTATGCATGGAATGCATTTATGAACAATATAAAAAACCTATTGAACCTTCAGTTGCAAATCACATTCAAGTCAAAAAGCTTCATGTTGAAAATGCATGAATTACATTCTCAATCCATCAAGATGTATGCTACTCAATTTTACACAATTAAGAATTGGAATGAACAACCATGTATTCAAACAAAACTATTAAGCTATCAAGCCATGCAACCATTTCAATGAAATAGTATCTTCCAAACCGATTTCTTCCAAGACTTATGTGAAATTCTTAAGCACATTGTGAACCTCAAATGCTATGAATGAAGTGTATTAAGGAGAGCTACGTGAAATGCACATGGTAAGATCGATGCTATGACAAAGCAAGACTCTTACCAATGGTTCTTGACAGACTAGACATGACATATACCACCTTTTTTAGATTGTAGAAAGCAAGGTGCTTATCCACACGTTTGTTTTACCTTCCAAGCGACCACCATGATGTTTTGGTCCTACAATTCAAGATAGTCAAAGTTAATATATCATGAGATGCACAAAGGCTTTGTTCACATTAAAAAGGTTATAAAACCTCCTTGTAAAACCAACAATTTCAACCAAAGATCAAGACCATATAGCCATGCATTTAATCAACATTTTTGAGTCTTAATAGCTATTTGCCCTCTTATCCATAATTGAACATCAAGAGCACAAGGTCTCTTTAGGTATTACAAAACAATAATGGCAGGTGGTAAAGCTTCTAGAACTGGATCGTATGAATCATTGTAAACTCATGAATGCACACTGACATCAAGAACATGTGCAAGCAAACATACAGTTTAGTTATCATCAAAAACATATGCAAGGCATATAACACTGATGAGATTCTTACTCTTAGCCTCAAAGGGTCACTCTCATTCGTTCCCCTACTGCCATTTCCTTCTTCTCCCTTGACTCCCTGCTTCAAGGTGCCAGTCGCGTGAGTATGAGAATCTGGGTCCTGCCCATCCATGGCTGAGACCCAGACTTCCTGAGTTCATGAAAATCCCCCATTCAAGAGCAAACCCCCCTAGCATTAACCCTCAGCTCATATGAGCCTTGACCCGGTGGCTTTGCCACTTTCACCACTTGATCTGGTGGCAACCTAGCCCCTTTGATCCGGTGGCCCTCACGGGTTCGATCCAGTGGCGCCTTAGCCTACACGATCCGGTGGCCTTCGCAATCTTCACCACTTACCTGTCCAGTGGCAGCTTAGCCTCCCTGATCTGGTGGCCCTCATGCGGTCTGATCTGGTGGCATCTTAGTCCACATGATCCGATGGCTTGTGCCACCTTTACCATTTGCCAGTCCGGTGGCGTTGTAGCCCTCCATCTAGTGGCCCTCACAGATCTGATCCGGTGACGCCTCAGCCCTACTTGATCCGGTGGCCTGTGCTACCCTCCTTGCTTGCCCATTCGGTGGCTTCTCTGGTCCCTTTGATCCGATGGCTTAGCCACCGATTGATCTGGTGGCTTTGCCACTGCACTGATCTGGTGGCCCTTGACATCACTTGATCCGGTGGAGTTTTGTCCCCCTTTCTGTGTGCCTTGACCGTAGTCTGCCTTTAACCGGTGTCCTCCGTACGTTGACTTTCGGTTCCTCCCAGATTTCTCAAGGTGTTGCCGCTTCCGTGCGCACCTCTACTTTTGGGGCTATCTCGGACTTGTCCGGAGGTGCGTACCCGCTTTACCCCCCTAGCTCCTAGGTCCGAGGGAGATGCTGCCGAATTTTTGCCATAACAATACTCGTTAAAATATAAAAGGAAATAACAAACAGATGGAATAAATGACAACAAGACGTCTCCGATTGAGACAAGAGAGCCGTGGAAGGCACGAATGGACCTAGATACGGACATCATTATGATGGACTACCGAATGTAACTACGAACATAATCTGCATAAATAAAAGAGAATCAAGTAAGAAAACCCCTCCACATGCATTCTATGAATAAAAGAGGTCCCCTCGCACGTATTTAACAACTGCATTGCATTTCATTTATGCTCAGCCCTGAACCCCTGGTCATGCATAAACCCAAAAACCTCACTCTATGTGCTACCAATCCAAGCACGAACATGAGCATCAACTGCATGAACAAAAGAATAAATTAACTAAAAACTCATATGCATCTCATGAATAAAAGAAATTACCCCTCTTGCATATACAATCACCCGCCGCTGCATGCACCGACCTCAGCGCTTCATGCATCGACCCCCCCTCAGCGCAGCCACTGCATGCGTCGACCTCAGCTCCCCTTGCGTCGACCTCTCCTCAGCCCAGCCGTTGCATGCGTCGACCTCAGCTCCCCTTGCGTCGACCTCTCCTCAGCCCAGCCGCTGCATGCGTCGACCTTAGCCCTTCCTGCATTGCGGCCCAAACAAAGGAGTGTTAAAGAATATACAAAAAGGAATAAAACCCGCATTCATGTGGCATTTAACCCAATAGGATAATAATTAAATTTGCACGTATTGGTGAACATCTCGGAGACCTCCTCTCCCACGGGACTCTGTTAAGGGAATATCAATGCTGCCCCGCAGGTTGGCCATGAGCCCGGGGGATTATTCTCCAGCATGGTCAAGGGTCATCCTGGCTTGGGCCAATATTTCTTCGAAGCTTGACCCGTCCTCACATTAGACATTAAAACTTGTCATGTCTTCGGCAAATAGTTATACGGGTTCATCCCTGTCTTCGTCTCTTGTTTAACACGGGTCTCCACCCGAATATGAAGTGGTCTATGAATGACCGACATGACTCAGATTTCTATACCTTTGATACGGGTTTTAGTACAATTTGAGCTTCCACTATTCTTTGTCTTATTGATAATTTCTTTAGGCCGTAGGGCCCTTACTCCTGGCGATTAATCAAGGGTATTCTCCCCTCCGGAGAGATGTAAATGACGTCGTGGCCTTTATGGCGCGGCGGGTTTCGGTCCCGACATGAACACACACAATCGTTTGATTAGTCAGACGACGCACACCTGTGGCTCTTCGGAGCCTGAATAAATCGTCACTTTGTGGCTGGTACGTCCACGCACTTAATAAATGAATAAGCCCATCGAATAAATGTATCATAGAACAGATGAATTAGAGCGTGTCGAAAAGTGCGTCCACACATACCCACACTAAAAGCAATATCTAGATATGTACAAGTCTGAAAGTACATTAGGCTCCCAATCACTCAAGCATAAGGATTAGGGCGCTCCATTTACCTTTCTATGTCATTCTTGGGACACTATAGCTTACTGAATTTATCACCTTTTACAATAGGTATGTTATTTGGTGCACTAAATTACTATTGACAATATAATTATTATTATTATCATCAAAATTCATGATAAATACTCATGAATTACGAGAAGATAGGATCATTCTATTCGAGACACAGAGTCAAAGTCAACATAGCACAAAATCAAGCCAATGATCCAGTCAACAATGTGAACAATAGAGTTCAGAAGGGGAGTATTTAATAGCGCTAAACCATCTATTTGGATCGAAGATGGGCACCCGCAGCACCTAATTGGTCAAGGTGGGGCCTGCCAATAACCCC
Source organism: Amorphophallus konjac (assembly GCA_022559845.1). NCBI lineage: Eukaryota > Viridiplantae > Streptophyta > Magnoliopsida > Alismatales > Araceae > Amorphophallus > Amorphophallus konjac. Next base: position 360,256,213 of record CM040123.1, read on the forward strand.
ACCTTGTCAGGGTGAGGGTGCCCAGTGGCCCCATCCTGACCAGAATACCTCCCCTAGTGGCCCCGGGCTCTGCCAGCTACCAGCGACCTTCTCCGGTCAAGGTGAGGGTGCGCAGTGCCCCCACCCTGACCAAAATGGGCCTCCCAGTGCCCGACGCACCCCTCACTGCCAACAACTCCACCTAGTCAAGGTGAGGGCAGCCAACGCCCTCACCCTGACCAAATTTGACTTCGCAGTGCCTAGCGCTCTTTCCACTGTCAACGCCCCCTTTCGGTCAAGGTGAGGTCGCCCAACGCCATCACCCTAACCAAATTTTGCCTCCCAGTGTCCATCTCTCTGGTCTTCGCTAGCAGGCTATACTTTGACAATGTAAGGGTTGGGAGCACCCCTACCCTGGCAAATTGTTATCTCCGAGCAACCAGCTCACTCACTGTGCCAGCAGCAACATCCTGACAAGGTGAGGGCTCCTGATGCCCTCACCATGATGACATTCTGGCTGCCAGTGCCCCCTTGTAACGACCCAAGATCCGGATACTGGGAATGAGCGATACCATTCGAATCTTGGCCCGCCGCCCACGAGCCGGAGGGCTCGGAAGGGCTAAAAGGAGTGTGGAGGTACAAAGAAATAGGAAATAAAGTAATATAATTCAACAATTAACAGAAATAAATAATCTAACTATAGAGTCTAGTCCAACAAAAGTACAATCTAGGGTAGAGAAACATACCCAGCACCGAGTGAACACTCAACCCGACGAGCTGGCAACTAAAAACCTCCGCGCAGCACCCTCGAACCTCGAGGAAAAATCGTCACACCTGAAAAATAGGGGTGATCCTCCTATCACTGGCTCAGTAGGGGTCCTACAGAACCCCAATCGTAAATAACGGCGGTAGTGGAAAGCAGCAACTACAGCAGGAACAACAAATCCGATGGTCGGTAAAACCTCGGCTCTACAGCTACTCCTACCGTAACGAAAAATATGCCCCGATCTCATAGTCGAGGGACCACCGAACTAACGGGAAAACCTCTGGCTATACTACCAGGAGACCATCACGACACCACTGTCGTAGAGGCCCATCTCACAGACGAAGGCCCAACCCAAAACCACGTGGTCTGGGTCGAAACCACCCAAAAACTACGAGTAAAACCACATCTCGCAGACGTGAAATGGAACTCAAGTCACTAGAAACTCACGTCACGTGACGGGAGTACCTGTCCACCAGAAGCAAGGCCGGATGCATCCACTGACGTCTTAGTCTGCAGCCTCAGGTGTCTCCCTACAGCTCCCTAGGCGGAGACTGAGACACCGTACAGTAACCAGGAACACAAAACAAGGACTAGCTGGGGTCACGCTTATCAGCGTGGGTCCGACGCCTCCAACCACGTGTGCACACACAAACCATGCGCTCTAGGTCATATCCTCTAGCTAGTTCTTCCCCAAAGCCCGGACTCAGGCTGCGCGTAGGGGCCCTACAGTAACCAACCTAAAAACCGTCTCTCTCGGGTAAGCCGCTCTACCACTTCTTGGTGGGTCAGCACACGCGTGCTGTAAGAAGGTTACGACCAGTGGGGAGTCACTAACGTGATCACCGAAAATCACGCATTCACCCATTGCGAGTAACACGGAGTACCAGGTGGCTCGGGGCCACCAGACTCTGGATGGTCCACTAGACTTACTAAACCTAACGGTCCTTGAGTCACGTGACTCGGGTCAAGACCGCTGCACATGACGGCACAGCGCTGTTAATCTAGCCTAATCCCTAGGTCTGAAACCATGGTAGCATGATTCTTAAGACAGCTCACAAGCCGCCGAGTCGATCCTCTATCCAAGGGAAAAGCGAGAAACCTCCAGCCCCAGGTTGGGTGACTGGACTCACAGTACTTGGGCCAAACTCGCGGCCCACTCGGAAAATGCCTTCCGGAGAACCCACGTCGTGCGGGGAAAGACCTCCGTACTAATACCGATACACAGTGACTCGACCTAGCGAGAACATAAAAGCCCAGAACACATGGGGTCACCCGAATCCCCCAAAACCCACGGGCACACTAATCGAGGAAAAGCGATACCTCCAGACACCCAAAACTCAGTCGCAGTCCCCACGGGGTGTCCGAGACAACCACGGGGCCCTAGGTTGGTCATAAGGTCTCAACCGGACCGACCGGGGCCCAAATAACACGAACGGAACACAGCTAGCACAAAAAACCGAGTGGCGGTTCTGCCTGGGCCGTCACTTCAAGTGGCGGTCCACTCTGGACCACAACATGCCTAAAATGCATGGTCAATATGCGGTCTTCCCTAAGACCGCAACCGCTAGTGGCGGTCCTGGCCTGACCGCTATCAGCGAGTAGCAGTCAGTCGCGAGGCCGCTACTACACGGGACCCAGACGACCAAGTAGTAGCCATCACCTGGACCGCTACCCCTAGCAAACTATCATGCCGAGACTGCTACCTCCAGGTGGCGGCCCATCGTGAGACCGCAACCTGGAACCAACTTATTGGGCCAGAAATGGTCCCCATTGGACCACCTTCACAGGTAGCGGTCTCTGGTACGACCGCTACCTGCTTCCGAGCCTGGAAACGGTGAACACGGTGGAAAACTCTATTTCACGCCCCGTTCACACTCATGTGAAGGGGAAAACAAGGGGAAACCCTTCTCCAACCTCTCTAGCACCGAGAGGACCCATTCAAACCCCAAAACGTGAAATCCGGCTCACACCTCAAAATCACACATTTTAACTCCGATGGGAAAATAAACCCTCTCGGCTCGTCTCGGGCTACCAAACTCGCGGGAAATGAAGTACAGGGGTTAAGGATCCGTCCCCCTACCTCCACTGAAGATTCCACGCACCGAGGACACCGATCCGCCAAGAAAACACAGCACGAACCGCCGCGGCGCCCCGGACTCGTGGCCCAGCTTCGCCGCGCCTCCACTGCCTCGATCCTCACCAGCTCCTTGCCCGCGTCACCTCAGCCTTGCCCCCGCCTCGCTCCGTCGGTCGTCGGAGAAGAGAGGGGAGAAAGAGAGAGCGTGAGAGATGAGAGAGGGAGAGGGAGAGAAATGAGAGATGGGGAGAGTGAAAGGGGTTTAATATATAGAGAATCCAAAATTTTTGAAAAATAGGAAAAAATACTCTCCATGATCCTCAAAAAATGCACAACGCGCTTGCAACGTCCCGGAGTCGGAGAACGCGACGGTTCGCCCTACACGGGGTTCCGAAGGTTCGACAGATAAAAATACACATAAACTGCAAAACTCAATCTGGGACCCAGAAAAGCGATCCGAAACTCACCGATCTCGATCCAAACAATATCCGAAAAACCCAGGACATTACACCCCTACCTAGACACGATGAGGGCTGGGGGAAACCCAGTTGGATCAGATGCCTCATGCCAACGCCCTCATCTTGGGTTGGTGACTCTTCCTAGCATACTAATTGTTCTACCCCTGCTTATAAATATGAGGGAAACCCAACAATCAAAAGAGGGGATGACACACTCAAGGCACCCATCATACGGAGAAAGAAGGAGAAGAATTTGGCATTTCTTGGCAATTTTGGTCTTAGTCTCTTCATGCTAAAGCTGTGTAGTTGTTGGTTGTGTTGCCGCCAATCGCCCTTCCTATAGGTTATGTTATAGTTTATAATAAAAGGGAGTATCCTCGAAGGGCATTGCCAAGATGTTCATGGACACCCTCATGTGCAACTGACTTCTCGTCAATGGCTCGTCTACTTAAAACTCAATCTCTCTATAGCCCCTAATTCACCTAGCTATCCCAGTTCACCCAGCTGCCCCAGTTCACTCAGTTGCCCCAGTTGACCTAGCTCCTCCAGTTCATCCAGCTATCCCAACTCATGCACTCAGTTGATCTAGTTGCCCTAGTTCACCCAGTTGCCCCAATTGATCCAACTGCCCCAGTTCACCTAGCTGCCCTAGTTCACTTAGCTGCCCAAGTAGAACTGACTGCCCTAGTTGACCTAGCTACCCCAGTTGACCCGGTTGTCCCAGTTCACCCAATTGCCCCAGTTCATCCAATTATTCCAGTTGATCTAGTTATTCCAGTTGACCCAGTTGTCCCAGTCTACTCAGTTACCCTAGTTAACTTGACTCCCTTAAGTCGATCCAGTTGACTCACCTAATTGATCAATTGGTCGACTCATTAAATTTAAATCATGCCATGAGGCCATAGTCCCTCTTGATGTTTACTTTATTCCATCCATCCCAGTCACTTACCTAAACCCAGTTTGATTAAGGTTAGTTATGATTCGGACACATATGTTATCCCGGCTGCTAGTTTTTCTCTGGATCAGTTACACCTTAGCCACTTCTTCTGAAGTCGTGGTCATGTCATCTCCATTCTGCATGCCTCGGCCATGTTATGGAGCCGTGGCCCACCACGCTGACATATCTGCTCTTCCAACATGTGGCTCTCCGAGCATGCTGTCATTCCAGCACACTAACGTTCTCAGGGATGCCTACCTGCTCAACTCGAGTGGACCCTGGATCCTTGCACATTCAATTGAAAGCCAGTAGTGCTGCATTCTGGGCTGACACTTTCCATCAGATAGTCCCCTGCTCAAGACATCATCATGTAAACAATTGAGTTCCTTCTAATGCAATGACCCGGGGACCGCCATTTATGACGAAATTGTCCCGTGACTTGTACATAAGATAGAAGAACTCTTGTGCCCATGTAATGCCTTTCATGACTTCTATCAATGAAATGTGGATGATTGTGTTCATTCTATTCCCACTTTCATGGTCTTAGTTACCAATGTCTCATGCCTCTGCATCATCAATTACATCACCCCCTCTACATCATGGCTTTCTACGATACCTAATCCCTTTGTTTTGATGAAATGAACAAAGGTGTTTGGATGTAATATGATGTAAGTAAACACTAATTGCTATAACATCTAGCACCCAAATTCCCACATCACCTGACATATTTACACTCGTGGACTCCCTCTTTGACCCTAACTATTTAATAGTTATCCTGTCATCCAATATTGGGTTCCTTGGTGTGTCCTCGATGTCTTCTTTCGATATTCGGCATACCGAACCAATCATGAAAAGGGGTCGAGGAGATATTATTTTTTCCAAAAAAGAAAAAAATGCGAGAAAACAATTGCATGTTGAATTTCTCTAAGATGTTTGAGATGTAAGTTTTTTGGAAAGACCAAGAATGCCTGAAGGTCTATCCTTGACAATTTAAATGCCTAAAGCATTACAGGTATCACCCAAATCTTTCATCTCAAAGTTCTTAGAAAGAAATATCTTAGTTTCATGGAACAAACCAAGATCACTGCTGACAAGCAAGATGTCATCCACATACAAAAGTAAGATGATGAATTTACTCCCATTGACCTTTAAGTACAAACATTCATCAATGATATTTTCCTTAAACCCAAAGGATAATATTTTCTCATTAAATTTAGAAATCACTGACAAGATGCTTGAAATCTCTCAAATTTTCTTAATTTGCAGACCAGGTGTTCTTTCCTTTTAGCATGAAAACTCTCAAATTTGAGCATCTAGGTCCCCATTGAGAAAGGCCATTTTCACATCCATTTGATATAACTCTAGATCAAAATGAGTTACCAAGACTATGACTACTCTTAATGAAAGCTTTTTAGAAACTGGAGAAATGGTCTCATTGTAGTCAATTCCTTCCATTTGAGTGAAATCATTAGTCACCAACCTGGCCTTATATCGTTTAACTTTACCATTAGAGTCCACTTTACTTATGAATACCCATTTGCATCCAACAATCATGGACCCTTTAGGTAAGTCAACAAGATCACAGACTTGATTCTTAGCCATAGAGTCAAGGTCTTCCTTCATAGATTAGAACTAATAAGTGGATTTTTCACTCTTCATGACTTGTGAAAATGTGATTGAATCATCAATGTCACCCCTGTCAGTACTGTCCTCCTATAAATGAACCACAAACTCATCAGATATAATAGGTCTCCTAACACTTCCATATCTGTGCAGTATTGGCCCTTGATCCACCTAAAGGGGTGGTTGACCCTCTGCTACAACATCATCTGGTGTCCGAACTACTTGGGGTGGACCAACTGCAACAAGTTATTCCTCTGGAATCTGATTTTGTGGAATGATCAAAGAAACAAAATAGTCAGTTGTCACAAGTGTATCTGTCGGATCATGTGACTCCTCAAAAGTAATCTTATGAGGAGGTCCATTCCCACTAACTCCATCATCCTCCAAAAATCTTGCTTTATCTGTCTCTATAATGATGGGAACATGTGATAGGCAATTGAACATGTACCCCTTTGATCTCTCAGGATAACCAATGAAAAATCCATCAGTTGTTCTAGGATCAAAAGTCTTTTCTTGTGAGTTATATGGTTTGATCTCAGTTGGATATCCCCATATGCGCATATAGCTCACTAAATGTTTCTTACCACTCCACAACTCATAGAGAGTCTTAGGAGTAGCCTTCATAGGAACCTTGTTCAAAATATGTACACCTATCTTTAAGGTCTCCTCCCATAAAGATAAGGGAAGGGTGGAATGGCTCTACATTATTCTGACCATCTCTTTAAGCATTTAATTCCTTCTTTCTATAACACTATTTTGATAAGGGTTGCTAGGCATAGTATGCTGAGGTATAATACCCTTCTCTTTAAGGAACCTAACTAATGGTCTAGGTCTCTGTCCCGTGTTTGTATACCTATCATAATACTCACCACCCCTATTAGATTTGACTACCTTGATAGATTTTTCTTATTGTTTCTTTACCTCATTCTTGAAATCCTTAAAGGTATTAAAAACATCTGTCTTTTCAAGAACTAGACAAAGATACATATATCTAGAGTAGTCACTTACAAAGGTGACAAAGTATTGCTCTCTAGTTAGACAGGGTGAAAAGAGACCACAAATATTAGTATGTATAATTTCTAATGTTCCTGAGCTCCTAGTGACATCTTTATTAGGTATGTGTGGTTGCTTTCCCTTAATGCAATCAACACAAGTTTCAAAGTCATTGAAATTCAGAGTATGAAGAACATCTTCTCCCATTAATCTCCTAAACCTCTCAATAGAGAAATGTCATAATCTTCTAAGCCACAACATGGATAAATTCTCATTCACTCTACCACGTTTGTTACCAATTTGAATCATATCATGCAGGGAATTACAAGATTACTCATCCATATGACCAAGACACAATTTATATAAACTATCAAAAATTAAATCAATATCAACGATAATTGATTTCTTGATTACATTAAAAGAGGAGTTTCTAAAACTGAAATGATACCATTTAGAATCAAGTCTAGATATTGAAATTAATTTTTTACTAAATGAAGGAATATAGCAAGTGTCTTTCAAGTTAAGAACAAAGTCAGTGCTCAAAATAAGCCTATATGTCCCTACAGCCTTGACTTGTGAGAGTCAACTATTTTCCAAAAGGATAATCTGCTCATCTCATTCATAAGCCTTTGAAATAGGAATCCCTACCTAGAATTGGCAACATGCACAATAGAACCAGAGTCAACCCACCAAGTATTAATAGGAATATCTACTACATGAGACTCACAACAAACATAAGATGAGGGATTACCTTTCTTTTCAAACCATCCTCTGTATTTTAAGCACTCCTTCTTAATGTGTCTAGATTCATGACAGAAGAAGCATTTTCTTTTCTTTTTCTTTTCTTTTCTTTTTCTTTTTTTGTTATGCTTCTTCTTGCCCTTCCTCCGGACACCCTTGTGTTTTCCATAACTTTCACTTCCCTTATGAGAGGTAAAATTAACAACTTGTCACTTCTCTTAATCTCCCCTCCTCCTGCACATAGATGGTCATCAATTCATTTAGTGACCATTTATCCTGATGTGTGTTGTATGAGATCTTAAAAGTCTCTTATTCATTTGGAAGGGAGTTGAGAATAAAGTAGATAAGAAATATATCTGAAATAGTAACCTCCATTGTATTAAGCTGAGATATAATGTATCTCATCATCATAATATGTTCCCTAATACTTTCACTGCCAGTCCTGTATTTCATTGAGGATGGCTTGGCCATTAGAGTGCTAACTTTTGCTTTATCATAACTGATAAACTGTTCCTCAATAGCCTTTAATTAAGAAACCACTGGCTATGGCCTACATGTTTTGCTCTATATATCCCTGTAATAATAACATGCACAAACAGTTAGATCTTTCCCACTTCTCAAAGTTACTCTTTTGTTCTTGAGTAATTTCAGCAGTAAGTAGAGCTGACTTATGCTCACGCTAAGATAAATCTAAATCTATGCACCATAGAGCAAACATGACCCTTTGTTTCCATTCAGTGAAATTTGTCCCAATAAGGTAAGACATTTGATCAATGAAAGGTGCAAACAAAGGAGAAGTAGCTATAAACATAAACACATGCTCACATATAAGACAAAGCAATAATAATATCAAGTTATGAGACATAAAGTCAAAGTAATTCTAATAACTAAAAAGAACTACTTTAATAAATAGTATCATTGCATCATTATAATCTCTCTTCTGGATGAGAATTATAACATGTTAATAGAACTACTCCCTAAAACTTAAAAGTAATTTAAGTGATATAACTGAGACTAATATATATTTTGACGTTAAGAGAATTTATGCCTTTGGGTACATAAATTTTTAAGAATCACCATGCACATAGTCATATTCTATCATGCTCATAACACGAAAATGCAGCACCCCTTTGGGAGTAAAACTGCACCTCTAAGTCATGAACACAAGTGATATCATTTTAATTGCTCAATGGCCATATTTTATTATTCTCAATGCATAAAGTCACTTTGGTGGTCAACTTATACACTTTGAATGCAGAAATATTCTTTCCCCCAACTAAAAGAATATCACATAAGATGACATCATTAACCTTTAAGGGGATACTCTATCATTCTCTATCATTCTCCATGCATAAGGCCACTTTAGTGGTCAACTTATACACTTCGAATAATAAAATGTCCCTATCCATAAAATGATGTATAGCTTAAATGCCCAAATTAAATGCTATTTAATATCTTAAGGGGCTCAATTTTATCATTCCTCATACTTAATACCACTTTGGTGATCTACCTAAACACTTGGAAATAAAAATTTCCCTTAAAAACTATATAATAGCATCATTTAAGAATAATATGTAAGCAAAAAGATATAAATACAATTACTATAGTTTTGAAACTAGAGACATATATTCATAATAAACAACTGAAAGGAGGTCAAGAATATGAGAAACTATCTTTACAACAATTAATAGTCCAATTTCATGTTAAAACTATGTTAAAAATGCCTAAAAACAAAATTTTTAACATACCGTTACAAATATATCCAATTATGTTACAAAAATATCCACTAAAATTATGTCTATGCCCAAACTATTTTACATAATAACCCCTATTATCTTTTAAACACTCTTATTGGGCTTTAGAGAGCCCATAAATTAATGGGCCATAGGTCAAGAATTGAAATGGGCCAAAGTAGGTCCTCATTAAGGAAAATGAAAGGATAAAGGATACCAAAAAATCTTATTTCTTAACAATTTAAACTAAAGGGATACAAATACAATAATAGATAATAACCAGATATTTCTTGTTTTGATTCGATTTTGATTTGGGTACTGTAAATAGATCCAGATTTGGGTCTTTCTCATGGTCCGATAATCGATACCCGAACTTGAAACAGTTAGCCAACTTAAATTTGGATCCTGTAAGGATCCTCAATCCAAATCCAAACCTGAAACCAAAACTTAATAGAGATCCAATAACTGGATCTAGAAAACCTTATCAAATCCTTAACTTAAACTAAAATTCAAATTTGAATGTCAATTTTTATAAATTGCAGGGGTAAAAATGGCCCATCTTTCTTCCTCAACCCCTCCCCAAACCCTAACCCTAACCCTAACCATGTGGACAACACATGTAATGTCCCCGGGTCTCGGATCGTGTTTTCGCGGGTCGCGGATAGTGTCCGTATCGGTTTCAAAATTTATTTTTGGAAGTTTCGGACCCCTAGTTGGTGTTGTGTGAGTTATTTCGGGTCCGTGGCGACGCGTTGAGCGGCCGAGCTTTTTTTGGGAATTTTTTCGAGTTAGAATTTATTTTTCGAGAATTTTTGGAGTTAATGTGGTTCTTCAAAAAAAGAAATAACAAAAAATAAAAACTTAATAACCCCCCCCCCCACCGTTCCTCTCCCTCACTCTCTCATTCTCACTCTCTCACCCTCTCTCCCTCCACATCTCTGGCGGCCGATAGACGGCGGTGGTGGGCGAGATCGGGGGATGGCGTGGGTGGCGAGCGGCGGAGGTAGACGTGAGGAGCCGAGGCGATGGCGTGGTGCGGTGTGTTCGCAAGCACGGGATTCGATTCGTGCGAACGCGATGATTTTTGGTAATTTTTCTTCGCGAGAGGTAGGGGGACGGACCCTAACCACCCTTCCTGCGTTTCCCCACGATCCGATAGTGTTTTGGGTGAGAGAGAGGAGTTTATCGCCTTTTTGGGAAAATGCATGTTTGGGTTGTAGATTCGGATCGATTAGCCCAAATCGAGTTTTGTGTACGACATTGCGATCGGGGATGATCCCCATGTGTTTAGGAGATTTCTAATCCCAATATGGGTGTGTCTAGCACGGGAATGAGCCTCCGAGGGAGGTCCCCAGAGGGGACCCTGTTATGTGAACAACCCAGTTGGGCGGCCAGGGTGCTAGCTGCCTAGGGGTGCTAGGCGGCCAGAGGGGTGGCCGCCTAAGGTGAAGCCCCACTGGGCGGCCAAAGGTCTGGCCGCCCAGGTGTTTGGGCGGCCAAGGGAGTGACTACCCTGACCTATGCTAAGCAGCCACTAGTTGGGCCGCCCAGGCTATAGCCCATGGTGCTGGGCGGCCAGACGGCCAACTCTCTGGCCGCCTAGGCCAGTTGGGCTGCTAGCGGCGACCAGGGAGCTCGCCGCCCAGGCAACAGTGTGGCGGCCACCACTATAGCCACCCAGGACTGTGGGCGACCAGTGGGTTGGCCGCCCAGACCCAATGAGCCAGCAACTTGGTTTTTCCTTATTTCACGCAAGGGGTGGTCCCAGTTTGTGCCGTTTGCATCGGTAGTCTGTAGAATAGCTACCCAGTCAGGGTTCTTGGGTTTTCTCGGGGTAAAGCCGTCTCGTGTTACATTACATGTGTACGATGATTAGTGCGGACCGGTGGTACTCCGGTGGTTTCCACTATTACAACGAGTTCTCACTTTCAGTGATCCTTCTCACTAGACGTAGTTGACCTGGGCACGAGTGTGCTTACCCACCTGGGAGTAGTGGTGGCTAGTACCAAGTAGATGATTTTTAAGCTGGTTACCATAGGGCCCCTTGTCTTTGCAGCCTGAGTCCGGCTGGGGGAAAAACCAGCTAGAGGACCCGACCTAGAGCAGATGGTATGTATGTGCACACGTAGTTGGGGGCAGTGGACTCGTGCTGACGAGCGCGACCCCGACTAGTTCTTGTTCCATTGTACTGTGTATTGTGTCTCAGTTTCTGCCTAGGGTGAGTAAGGAGACACCAAAGGCTATGGTATAAGTCATCGGAGGACACTTCCGGTCTCGCTGCTAGTGGGGTAGTACTCTTGTCACTTGAGAGATTTTGGCACTAGTTCCTGTAAGGTTCCGACCAGAATGCGTAGCGAAAATCATCGAAACCTTAGATTGCATATCGTTGCCGATTTTTCAAAATCGAACAAGATCGGTAAATCCCGCGTGGTGAAGAATGATTCTTTACCTTTACGGGGTTGAGAATCTCCCAAAACCTTGAAGACGAATGAGAGGAAGATCCCGGAGTCGCGAGCCGTTCAAGCGTCCGGCCTCTAGACATATCCACACGAGCAGTGGAAGCAGACGAGATCTCCTCCATGATCTCCGCACGCCGACTCGATCACAACACCACCATCCGCCGTGGAGGAAGGAGAGAGAAGGAAGGGGGCGCACCATGGAGAGAGAGAGAGAGAGAGAGGAGAGAGGGCGGCTAGGGTTCAATCTTGTAGCTTGGCCAGGGTTTCTCCCAATAGCGTATATTTATAGACCTTTGGCATTTTTCATAAAAACCTAATAATAGTCTATAAAGTCCACCCATCCTGGTCTGTCCAATACTGAGAGTTCCACTGAGTCCGAATAACTAACTGTACAAGACCACTTAACAGAAGTCTATAAGTTAGTAATCAAATACTCAGCATCCCTTATGCAAGACATCTTTAGTGACTCAGGTCTAAGATCCAATTGTTCTACTGAGACATAGAATGTCCTGATTGATAGTCAGTATGATTACCATTCAGGGATTCTAGATCGGGTTAGTTCAGTGAACTCATTCCACTAATGAGCACCCACACACGTACTTCAGTGTCTCCACACTGATGACTATGAGAACAATCGCACACATCATATGAGTAAGTATCATGTGTGCCAGTCTATCCGGATCTTCAATGTCCCTTCTCGAAGATCCTATGACTGAGAACATTTAGAACATGTGCATCTGGATGATTTATCTCATTATCATAATCTCATTATGATCCAATCATCATCGCACAGGTTCAGGGACTTCATCACATTCGAATTATTAACACAAATTAAATGCAACGAATAAATGCCATTAATATAAATATGAATAAGATATTACAAGAAATGACGTTATCACATCTCATGTGATTGGCTTGTAGGGCATACATTTCTATCAATCTCCCACTTGCACTAAAGCCAATCACCCACATGCTTGATCCCCATCAGCCCTAGGTGACGCTCAAACACACTTTGAGTCAACTGCTTAGTTAGTAGATCTGCAATGTTATCACTGGAAGACACTCTATCAATTACAACATCTTATCTAGCTATAATCTCTCTGATCAGGTGGTACCGTCGCAGAATATGCTTCGATTTCTGATGAGACCTTGGCTCCTTTGCTTGCACAATGGCCCCATTATTATCACATAATAAGGGGACCAGATCAGAGATGGTCGGGACGACTCCAAGCTCTTCGATGAACTTCTTCATCCAAACAGCTTCTTTGGCCGCCTCAGCAACAGCAATGTACTCAGCTTCGCTTATAGAATCAGCAGTGGTTTCTTGTTTGGAACTTTTCCAACTTACTGCCCCACCATTCAGGGTAAACACATACCCCAAAGTTGACTTGTTGTCATCTTTATCAGACTAAAAACTTGAGTCAGTGTAACCTCGAAGTTTCAAGTCCTCTCCTCCATAAACCAGAAACATATCCTTAGTCCTTCGCAAGTACTTAAGGATATGTTTCACAGCTATCCAATGTTGCTCACCTGGATCCGCCTGAAACCTGCTCATAACACTTAGAGAATATGCAACATCAGGCCTTGTACATAACATGGCATACATGATGGACCCTATGACAGAAGCATAAGGTACCCTACTCATGCGCCTCCTCTCTTCAGGAGTCTTAGGGGACATATCCCTAGAGAGGTAAACTCCATGTCTCATCGGTATGAGACCACTCTTGGAGTTTTCCATGCCAAACCTTTTGACAATGGAATCTATGTACATAGATTGGGACAAGCCTAGCATCCTATTTGATCTATCTCTATAGATCCTAATCCCCAATACATAGGATGCTTCTCCCAAATCCTTCATAGAGAAGTGCTTTGACAGCCAGGCTTTAACTGATGACAACATACCTGCATCATTCCCAATGAGTAGTATGTCATCAACATATAGGACCAGGAATCTGATTGCACTGCCACATGTTTTCTTATATACACACGGCTCATCTTCGTTCTTAACGAAGTCATAAGACTTGATGGGTTCATCAAATCTTAAATTCCAACTGCGGGAAGCTTGCTTCAATCCATAAATAGATCTCAACAAAATGTATACCTTATCTGGGTTCTCCTTGGATATGAATCCCTCGGGCTGTATCATATACACCTCTTCCTCAAGGTGTCCATTGAGGAAAGCAGTCTTCACATCAATCTGCCAGATCTCATAGTCATGGTACGCAGCGATAGCAAGTAAAATCCTGATAGACTTAGTCATGGCAACTGGTGAGAAGGTCTCGTCATAGTCAAATCCTTGTCTTTGACGATATCCCTTCACAACCAACCTAGCCTTGTAGGTATCAACCATTCCATCTGCTCCAATTTTTCTTTTAAAGATCCACTTGCATCCGATGGGTACCATACCCTCAGGTGGATCTACCAAGTTCCAAACTTGGTTGGAGTACATGGAGTCCATCTCCGATTTCATGGCCTCTTGCCATCTCCAGGAGTCAATACCACTTATTGCCTCCTCATAGGTCTTAGGATCATCATCATCATCATAATGTGCCTTGTTCCCACCATCAGAGATATGTCCTACATATCTATCTGGTTGAACAGGTACACGACCAGACCTACCCACAATTTGTGTGCCATCCAGAACTAGTTCCTGAGACGATGGAGCTCCAGTTTGTGGTTCTAGAACCTCTTCTAGTTCTACCATACTTCCACTATTTCCTTCAAGGATATACTCTTCCTCTAGGAACACAGCTCGCTTAGCTACAAACACTCTTTGATCGCTAGGCTGGTAGAAATAATATCCATAAGTTTCCTTAGGATATCCCATAAACTTGCATCTCTCAGTCTTGGATGTTAGTTTATCAGGATTGTGTTTCTTAACATGAGCAGGGCAACCCCAGACCTTAACATTCTTAAGGTTTGGTTTCTTTCCTTTCCATATCTCATATGGAGTGGAAGACACTGACTTGGAAGGAACTTTGTTTAACAAGTGAGCAGCAGTGTCTAGGGCATAGCCCCAGAGCAACAAGGGCAATCCAACAAAGCATATCATGGATCGTACCATATCTAATAAGGTACGATTCCTCCTTTCAGCCACACCATTCAGCTGAGGTGTGTAAGGAGGAGTCCACTGGGATAATATACCATTATCCTTTAAGTATTGTGTGAATTCCGTACTCAAGTATTCCCCTCCTCGATCAGATCGAAGAGTTTTAATACTCTTTCCCGTTTATTTCTCTACTTCATTCTTAAACTCCACAAATTTTTCAAAGGCTTCCAATTTATACTTCATCAAGTACACATATCTGTACCTAGAGAAATCATCGGTGAAAGTAATGAAGTATGAGTAACCCCCTTTGGCTTAGGTGGACATAGGTCCACATACATCAGAATGTATGAGTTCTAATAACTCATCAGCTCTCTCTCCATGTCCAGTAAATGGAGAGTTGGTCATTTTTCCCATGAGGAAAGATTCACAGGTTGCAAATGATTCATAATCAAATGGATCAATGTATCCATCTTTGCACAACCTTTTCAATCTTTCCCCACTAATATGACCAAGCTTACAATGCCAAAGGTATGCTTGATTCACATCACTCCTCTTCCTCTTAAGAGGTCCATCCATACACATCACAGGAGTATCCACATGTAGTAGAAACAAACCATTAATTAAGCTCCCACTGGCAAACAATTCACCATTTAACAATAAAGAACATGTCTTATTCCCAAATCTTACAACAAATCAACATTTATTCAAGCATGAAATGGAAATAATGTTCTTGATTATTGAAGGAACATAATAACAGTCTGTCAATTCCAATGTGGCTCCTGAAGAAAGCTTGAGGTTCACACTCTCGACTACAAGTGTAGCAACTCTTGCTCCATTCTCCAGTCGTAGATCAACCTCTCCTTTGTCCAGCCGCCTACTTCTTGTCAGAACCTGCAAATCATTGCATATATGAGATGCACATCCAGTATCTAATACCCATGATGTGGATCTATATGACAAGTTTAGGTCAATCATGAACATACCTGAAACTTCTCCAAGCTTCTGCTTTACTTTCTCTACAAGATATAACTTACAGTTCCTCTTCCAATGGCCATCCTTATGGCAATGGAAGCACTTGCCCTTGTCCTTATTAGTCTCATCTTTCTTGGTAGCCTTTCCATGCTTATCCTGCTTTTTCTTTTTGTTTTTCTTAAAAACAACTTGATTCTTTCTCTTCTTGTTGGTCTTACCAACAAGTAGCATAGAAGATTTTCCATTGTTTATTATCCCCTCAGCAGTCTTCAACATATTAAGAAGCTCTGCCAGAGAGCATTCTATTTTGTTCATGTTGAAATTGACTATGAATTGGGAGAATGAACTTGGGAGAGATTGTAAAATTAGGTCAACGCACAAATCTTTGTTCATCTCAAAACCCAATTCTGCCAGCCTCTCAATCCACTCTATCATCTTGAGAACATGTGTCTGTACAGATGTTCCCTCAGACATTTTGGCCTTGAACAGATTTTTGGATATCTCATATCTCTCTATTCTACTTTAAGCTCCAAAGAGCTCCTCTAGGTGGAACAAGATAGATCTAGCATCCATCTTCTCATGCAGCCTTTGCAACTCATTTGTCATGGAGGCAAACATATAACATTGGGCCAGAGTGACATCTTCCTTATGCTTTTCATAAAGAACCATTTCTGCCTCATCAACATCATCAGCAGGAACAGGGGGAACATGCTGCTCAAGAACATAGGCAATCTTCTCAGCTGTGAGAACAATGCTCAAATTCCTGAGCAAGTCGCTATAGTTTGGACCAGTAAGCCTGTTGGCATCAAGTATGTCGCATAACGGGTGGTTCACCATCGAAGTCTACAATAGAAGATTTGTAATAATTAGATAACATGCAGATATTCATTAATTAAAATTAAGATATGGTCTTTAAACCTAATTTTATAACTCCCACTAATTTTTGACGAATTTGTACAACCCTCATTGTGCAAAGACGGGATACTCCAGCTGAATCCTAGTGGGACCAGAATCCCATTAACATTATGGCAGTGGTCTTGTGACAACACAACAAACCACCATATACTTAATGGGTAGGCAACTCTTGCCAATTGTAACTCCTTGCAACTCCTGGTATGTTCAGCCTCCAGACCTTTGTGACCTTATGGCAACACAACAAAGTCATGCCGGTGCCCATCCCAAAGTTTGGCCTAAGCCTTAGTCTAAGTCTCTGCCCCCTTGCTGTAAGGGCCTTGTGGCAGCACAACAAATCCACACAGTCTAAAAGCAGCTCACTTAGACTATAACAACGGAAGGCTACGTGGGTCATTCTTAATGCCTCACGTTTACAACCTAATATGAGATCGAGGGGTTTTTGATTAAATTTTGGTCTCATCAATATAGATGCTACATACATATAAGAATTTGGAGTATTGTATATACCCTAAATATATATGTGTAATAAGTAGCACATCCACATATATCATATATATGCATTAATACCAATGGATGATCATGGACCTTAAGCTCCTAAAACACATTACCAGAGCCAGTTGGTAATACACATAATCATGGAAAATAGAAAAACATGGAGCATCCAATGCTCCCACTAGATGTGAAGAATCTCCCGAGGCCCTTGCATCCGGTCTCCTTCTTAGTCTCCATCCGCTTCTCATTATTACAAGTAAATTTATAATTGGGTGTGCATGCCCACAAATGTACATCAGATAATAATAAGAAATCTTGAACTAGTCAAGGGGAGTACAATACAGGGGGGAGATAGAATGTACAACTCGGATTAATAAGAGAGAGAGAAGGAGGCACGCATGCCCCAATAATCACATCACACAAACCATTCACCACAAAGAGCATCATCACATGATTTCTAAGTCCATGATCATCCATCCATACACAAGACATATCACATGCATCTTATAGTAATTATCACATAATTATAGCGAGATAACGATAATTTCAAAATATAATAATTAATTTTGAAATCGCACATATTAACATTCAACTAAACAATTTAGTTAAAACAAATAAGTCTAAACAACTTTAGACCACCGTCATTCACATTCTCTGCATGGGCTCAATAATAATTTTTTAGTTAATTAACCTCATAATAATCACATTCTTATAGTAATTAACTTTAATTAATTAGATAATAGGAAATACTTAAAACCCTTTTAAAATTCCCATTAACTAATTAACCAAGGGCTAAATGATGAAAAATAAATTAATAAGTTACTAAAACTATTTTAAAACTCATTAAAATATTTTTCAGAATTTCCTAGGCTTTTTCTGAGATTTATATGCATTTTAAACAATTTAATAATGCAAAACTCAAAAAAAATATGGGGGGGCCTTATCGGGTGCGGATCCGGCGCGGGCCGGATCCGCCCGTGGGAGACCCGCGGGGGGTTTCTTCCCCGCCCGAACACGGTGCAGCTAGGGTTGAAACCCTAGCCGCGCCGCCGCCGCCGCCGAACCAGGCCTGGGAGTGGCCCCTGCCGGCCCTTCCGCCACCACTGCCGGCCACGGCCGGTCACGCCGGCGCCGTTACTGTCACCGGAGGGGGCGCACGCGACGATCACGGGCGTGTACGCCCTGTCCGCCGTGAACGCCGCCGGGCCAGTCTCCACCGGTGCCCCTTCGCCATCGCACGCCCCAGACCGCCGCCGCCCGCCGTGGGAACCCCAACCGGCCCTCAAGGGGACCGGCGATCAGGCTTAAATGGCCTCAAAAGACCTCCTTCCAACGCTACGAACGGCGATCATGACAAGGAAGGTGGGGTCGATCCGGCCTCGCCGGTGGGTCAATCAACGCACCAAGACATGTGTTTTGATCCTCTTGATCTCGGGAACGATTCCCTAACATCAATCGACCGTTGCTCATCTCATGAGCGACCCAATCGAGCGACGAACATTGAGCCCCATGCAAGAACGGGAACGATGGAAAATAATAAAATAATGCCAATTTTGATCAACCCAGTAACCTGGCTCTGATACCACTGTAAGGTTCCGACCAAAATGCGCAGCGGAAATCATCGAAACCTTAGATTGCATATCGTTGCCGATTTTTCAAAATCAAACAAGATCGGTAAATCCCGCGCGGTGACGAACGATTCTTTACCTTTACGGGGTTGAGAATCTACCAAAACCTCGAAGACGAACCAGAGGAAGATCCCGGAGTCGCAAGCCGTTCAAGCGTCCGGCCTCTAGACGTATCCACATGAGCAGTGGAAGCATACGGGATCTCCTCCACGATCTCCACGCGCCGACCCAATCTCAACACCACTATCCACCGTGGAGGAAGGAGAGAGAAGGAAGGGGGCGCACCTTGGAGAGAGAGAGAGAGGAGAGAGGGCAGCCAGGGTTCAACCTTGTAACTTGGCCAGAGTTTCTCCCAACAGCGTATATTTATAGACCTTTAACATTTTTCATAAAAACCCAATAATAGTCTATAAAGTCCACCCATCCTGGTCTATCCAATACTCTATTGTGTGTGACCCTCTAGGCCCAATAGTCAGTTTAGTTTTTCAGCCTATTAAGTAAAGAACTCCTTCTTAACTTAATTAATTCTATCCATTAACTCTTAATGGAATTAGCGGGCTTTCCGATCACGAAAAGCACCAAGCAACGCTTCGTGATCCCAAATGACATTGGGGATAAGCAACCCACTCAGGAACCTTTTCGTCTACAGATTCCACACAGCTATAGATCCTCATTCATCCAATGCCCCACCAGGACTAGGGTATGGTCAAACTGTCAAACCCTATTGAGTCCCGGCTCGACTGAATCCTATACTCCAAACAGATTCATTAGAAAAACTTCCTTTTTCATAATGAACTCCCGTACCCTGGCCAGGGGATTTTCCAAGTACAGATCCGTAGGGCATTCTCTCTCATATATCATACTGAGAGTGAACGATCCCATGTTGTCAAACTAATTACCTTCGCACGAGTTCTATTGAGTCCGAATAACTAACTGTACAAGACCACTTAATAGAAGTCATAAGTTAGTAATCAAATACTCAGCATCCCTTATGCAAGACATCTTTAGTGACTCAGGTCTAAGATCCAACTGTGCTACTGAGACATAGAATGCCCTGATTGACAGTCAGTATGATTACCATTCAGGGATTCTAGATCGGGTCAGTTCAGTGAACTCATTCCACTAATGAGCACACACACGCGTACTTTAGTGTCTCCACAGTGATGACTATGAGAACAATCACACCCATCATATGAGTAAGTATCATGTGTGTCAGTCTATCCGGATTTTTAATATCCCTTCTCGAAGATCTTATGACTGAGAACATTTAGAACATGTGCATCTGGATGACTGATCTCATTATCATAATCTCATTATAATCCAGTCATCATTGCACAGGTTCAGGGACTTCATCACATTCGAATCATTAACACAAATTAAATGCAACGAATAAATGCTATTAATATAAATATGAATAAGATATTACAAGAAATGACGTTATCACATCTCATGTGATTGGCTTGTAGGGCATACATTTCTATCAGTTCCTGTCTGGCGTGGTTCAGTGTTTTGGCGGCTCGTTGTCCTAGTTACTCATGATCGAGACGAGGTTTCTTTGATGTCCGTGAGAGTCATGTTCCGATAGCATAGCCCTGTTCCCTCGTCTCTGACTGAGGGTTTATCTTGGTAGCTCAGTCCTTGTGTACTCTAGGAGAGGTATCCTGAGATAGGTTATTGTGGTTCGGCCTTCTGTGGCCCATGTTGCGAGGATTAGCTTCAGCTTGGTTTATGTCGGATACTCGAGGTATCCCACCATTTTGCAGGCTTCCGACAGATACTGGCTTGGCGTGGTTATTGTGTGTTTACAGGGCGTCTTCTTCTGCCTTACTGTCTTTCCTGCTTTACTGTTCTTTACGTTTTATTACTTGCTGCTCTGTTATTACGTTTCATTGTGGTAGGGATCCATGGGACCCGTACTGAGCTAATGAGATGAGGCTCATCCCTTTTCTTTTCAGGTTCGGCGTGCCTCCTCAAAATCTGGAGGCCTTGAGCAACACCAATGAGTTCTAGCGTCGCCAACTTCTACTAGCCGGGGTATGCCCCAAGGCTTTGTACTTTCATTTTTATTGAGATGTGCCTTTGGGACCTATATATCTGGACTAGAATTTGTATAAATTGTATAAATATGTTTATAAATATAAACTTTAATTTCTGCACTTTAATTACTGCATTTATTTTATTTTTCTGTACACTCCCGTGACACCTATTGAACCCTTCCGAGCCTCCCAGCTCGTGGGTGGCGGCGTTGGATCCGAATGGTATCGGGTTTGACTCGATATCCGGATCTTGGTCGTCACAGCACCGCTGCCATGAGGGTGTGGGGAGGAGACCCTGATAGCCTCTAGACCCCCGTCGACCGAGGATGACATCGGCGGCGTCATCCAGCAGGGATATGGTCGTCGATCCCCCAAGAAACACAGAGCTGTTTTTTTTCTTTCTTCTCTAGATCTCTCGCCGGCCAGGTCGGCATGTAGATGGACGGGCGCCATCGTGCCAGCTTGCACTTGGATGGGGGAGCAATGGCGGCCGGTATATCCACCCCTGGGGGCCACCGCGGGCTACCCTACGCGTAGTCAAGGGCGGCCATGGCCTGCCTCCCTGCTCCTGGGCACCGCCACAGGTAGCCCTGCGTGCCGCCGCCTGCCGCCCACGAGGGTCCTCTACCACCAATGGAGTCCTCCACCGCCGCCTGACATCCTGTAGGTCATCGTGCGACCTGCAGTCTACGATCTGTGGAGGTGGCGCTGACACTGTCTGTGTGGGGGGGAGGTCGTTCGGAAAATGACGGATGGAGTCCAAGCGATCGTAACCCGTGCTCTAATACCACATGTTGGGATCTGAAATATACATGTAGCAGAAGATATAGTGCCCACACACACCCACGATGAGGAGGAAGAAGACGACGGCGATCACAAATAGTCGAATGGAGAGCCGCATAACCCCTCACATCACTCCCTAGTTTCCTCTCTCTATTGTGCCTGAATACATTTTACCTCTACGGGGAGTCACATCTTGGGGTGTTTCTATAAAGATAAGGGATCAGTCCAGGGTTTTAACTTAATTGGGTTCCTACTCATAATCGGAACCCATGGGTCACATATGGGTTAGGTTTAGTAATATTATTCCATTAGTCTGGACTTTAAGTGTGTCTAAATTATGTGACCCAATAATCCCGCACAAGTGGATCACTAACAATGAGTGAATCTCACCGACCTTCCCTTTATATATATTTAGAGGATTCCCTCGACTCTTAATTTTTGAGTTAATGTTCAGGTCTTTAACATAAATGAATTGAATTTGAACAAAATTATAATAAGAAGTTGAAGTTTAACATAAATATGGTTATGGCCCTGTCAATCGTGTGAATAAATGCCATTAACATTTGATTATGCTTGTTGACCAGTTCATTCACAATTGTATAATAGCTCTCTAAGGATTAATCTATTTGCAAGTCCTATCCAGTATCTCAATTCGTTCAAATCCTTAATAACTAAATTCCCCCCCGCCCCCCAACAAAAAAAAATCATTACCTCACGATTTTGCTAATAGAGGGACACTGGGACAGTCGGTAAGCAATGCTTTTCGGATGGTCTTATAAGCTGCCCATTCTACCTTGATTTGGGAGAAGTAGTGCCCCTTGGTCTATAATTTTCATCCTAAAACTCTAGAAATCTTATATATTCGACATTAATAAATAAAAATTATGATTATTTACCTTTTATAATTTAAATAAAACCATCATTCATATCCTTCCCATCAAGTATTTTGAAAATATGTTAAGAATACTTTCTAAAATTTCCAATGAAAAATAGTAAATTGTGACTTTAGTCTTTCAAATGGTCATCTCGTCTTTCTCCCTTTTCTCTCTTTTATGGAAGCGATATTTCATAGTTGAGTTAAGCATTCACTAAACTACAGTTCGGAGACAAGGATATGAAGATAAAGTGTATAAAGTGTGGTCCACTTTAAGATTTAGTGACAAACATCATATGCGTTTAGAAGTTTTTTTTGGTTAGGTAAGTGCGTTTAAAAGTCTTGGTGTCAAACAACATATACTACAAAGAGTATATGAACAAAACGCCTCAAGTAATGAGGCCACCCGACGCTACATGACAGTCGACAGACTCACCCTCATCAGCACTCTTAACTATAGTTCGCCGACTCGATCTGATTCGGGTTGACTCGGGCATATCGTACCGCATCTGGGAAAATCTGATACGTTGCGGATCAACTACAAGATCGGCCGAGTCGAGCCGAGTCACAGTGTGAGAGAGAGAGAGAGAGGAGGGGGAGAGGGAGAGAGAGGGCCGAGTCCGTCCGAGTCGATTGCGACTCGGGCGTACCGTACCAGATCAGGAGGATCTCGATCCGATACGGATCAGCGAGTCGGCGAACCCTGCTCTTAACTGCAGAGGGATGGACGAAAGGAGAGTTATCTCTAGGGTCACTTTGATATTGAATAAGGTGGGTTAGGATGAGTTATTCGCGGTTAGGTGAGTTATTCAAGTTTAGGAGTCAGAATATGTCACTTAGGGTCGGATAGGGTTAAGGCCCTTAATCCGGAGTTAACTCATTCCACCTCTCTCATAAGAATATCATACCCGACTCTAGGTAGGATAGGTACTAAATTAAAAATATGAAAAACCTAGGAATAATTCACCCTTGAGTCCACATGGGATAACTTATCCCAACTTATTATCAAAGTAGCCCTAATATGAATTAATTGGTCATACATTTTAGTTTTATTTGTTTTGTTTAGACAATGGATTATCTTTGGGGAATAAAAAAGTTAACTTTTTTATATGCAAGGGTGGAACAAATTAAGTGAGTTAATTTAGAGTTATCAAACTTTTTTTTCTCTGCGGGGTGGAACAAATTAAGTGGGTTAATTTAGAGTTATCTCTCGTCTTAATCGAATTAATCTTTTTTAATCTGTCAAAATGAAAAAAGAAATAGATTGGGGATTATCTCCAGAACAATTGGGGGATAACCTCCGATCAAAGTCGGGCTTAAAGGGTCACGCGCCCAACAGCCCAAGTACCCCAACCCTGACGTACCCTACAGATAGGTATTTAACAAACATGGGGCGTGCACAACTCGTTTCTTTAATGCCCCCCTTCAAGTATCCCCGCTTTTCCTTGTCTTTATTAACTGCAAAACGCCTGTTCTTACTCGTCTTTCTCTCCATCCTCTTCTCCTTTCTTTTTTGCATACACTCTTTCCACAATTTGTACGGAAGAGCACATGATCTACGAACGCTCACCCATATTTGTGTGCTCACCGCAAGTTATGATGGGAGCATGACCTTTTGCATGGGCTGGAAATGTCAATGGCCTTTCTTGCCTGAAAACTGGGCCTGGCCTAAGTGAGGGCCACGTAGAGGGTGTCAATGGATTTGTGTGGTCCGAAATCGAATCCCTTTTTTAACTCTGAAGAAATTTATTCTTTGTCAGGGTTTGTCAAACCGGCCCAATACACTATGTACCGTACGTATCGAACCGTACTAGTTAGAGATCGGTACGACCGACGTGTGATATGGTACTTATATCTGTTTAAATATTATATGTTTTATTTTATGTTCAATTGATTTTGTTAGGTAAATTAGTTGGGACATTCTCTTGTAACGGTTCATCCTCGGTTTGAAACTCATCAGCATCATGTTTTTTTTTCAATTTTCATTTTTTCTTAAGGAAAAGGGCCAAAAAATAGATGCTATTTGTGAGATTCAAACTGTGAATATCACAGTTATGCACGTGACTCTCTAATCAACTAAATCACAAATGATTTCAACACATAATTTACTACACTAAATATTTATTATATTGTTGGCACATTGCGATGTAATACTGTATGATGTCGTATTGTACCATACCAATAAAGTATCGGTACGATTGGGCCGTCAAATCTTATTCTTTGCCATGACTCTTTTACCGAAAATTATTTAAATTCAGATCAGATTTTGAGTGCTCCAAAGTTTTTTTTCAGTAGGTACTTTTTTTTGAATGGGGAGAGTGGAACCCAAGATCGAATTTGGAATTAGGACCTCCCTCAAAAAGGAGAGATGGTGAGACTACCACGGCAAGTCGTGAGCTCAATGCTCCAAAGTCTGAGAGGTTGAGAAATCCCATTTTTACAGGTGCCAACGGATTTGAAGGTCTGAAATCTGGATTTGAATGCGAAATTTAAAACAGATTTAACCCAAAAGGAACCTATTTTTGGGCAATGATTCTTTGATCCAAAGTCATTTGAATCCTGATCAGATTTTGGATGCCCCATCGTCTGAGGTTGACAAAGCCCATTTCATCCAAATAAGACAAAAATATAATGTTACATAAAGGGGGTGAGGAGGATAAATCTGGTTTGACCCAGAAACGGCCCACGCATGCGCGGCCCATTAAAGTTTGGACGTGCTGAGCCCATGCAAGGGATGAGCATGCATGCTCAGCCCAGTAAGAAAGAGACCGGCCCGACAGAGCATCAGATTCCGCGACACACGATGAGGCCAGCCCAAGCGCAGTTCTCGTCGGAGGATACTCCGACGACCGACCGTTGCCGTCACGATGTCGGCCTTGACCTCGTAACGGGCGAGCACACGTCATGAGTGCCGTAAGACTCGCCCAGGGAACGGTCGACGCCGGGGCTATCGCCCTCCAACGGAAAACTCCTGCCAACATAGCGGAGGAACGTTACTCTACTAAACGGACCATTCCCTATCAAGGGATGAGACCCTCGCTCCAGGACAACCCATATAAAAGGGACATCGACAGAAGAGAAGAACACGATAGATTCTTCTACTAAAACCCCACGCTACTACGCAAGAGGATACTTTTGCCCCAAGAGCTTCCTACTGAGAAGAGAGCAACCCAACTAGCAACCACGACGAGAGGGCCATCTGTTACATCCAGAGAGCTTCTTCCTCCTGTGCGGCCTTACCACCCAGTGAGCACTCTCCGAGAGCCCACTGGGAGCGGCGAGCACACATGCAGAGGATCTACACGCCTCCTGGATCGACGACTATGGCCCCTGCTTCTCTCTCACTTGGCTCCTCTCTATTGCTCATTAATCCCTTGCTGACTTAAGCATCGGAGGGTTGTCCCTTGGGGTAACACCCGGGACTCCTTCTGACGCCCTTCTAGTTTCTTGGTGTGTGCAGGCATCCACGGGCGCGAGACGACTTCCCCAACAAATAAATAGAGAAGGTGGTACGTGGCCTAGGAACAATTTTCCTGCCGCTACACTTCTTGGCACCGTCTGTGGGAACACGTGCGAAAAGCTATGGCGCCCCGTGGAAGCCTCCGCAACGCCAGCAACCGGGGGGGAGGGGGGTTCCCATCAGGGACCCAACTCTCACCGGGGATCGTAGGAAGCCTCTTCCGCTCTCCCCGGACAAGAGGTCACCCCGGGTGACCTAGATGAGCTCCGCCAGGAAGTCCGAGCCCTGGTGGAATTCTGCCGAGAGCTCCAGGACCAGAGGCCCCAACACGTCCCGCCCGAGCGACGGGAGGGCGAGGGAGGCCAGGCCGGAGAGAACTTCCGGCAGGTACGAGAGGCATCCCATGCCTCCGTCGCAAGAACCCGGCGATCGCGCAGCGTGCCCGCGTCTAAGGGACGCAGTCCTCTCCACTCCAACTCGGAGATGGACCGCCGGCTCTAGCGGTTCGACGAAATAGAGGACAAGGTCCGGTACCTAGACGATGTCCTCTTGGCCGCCAAGAATCGCGGCCTCATCGACGACGACCAGGACTTCCACGCTCCCTTTTCCAGGGAAATCATGGAAGCCCCCATCCCACCAAAGCTCCAGTTGCCGTCATTTACCTCCTACGACGGCACCTCCGACCCGGCCGACCACCTGCACGGCTTCGAGTCCCACCTGGTGTTTCACCGGGCCTCGGACACTATGAAGTGACTGGCGTTCGTCACGACCCTTCGCGAGAATGCCCGGGCATGGTTAGAGTCCCTGTCGGCTGGGACGATCTCCTCCTTCCAGCAGCTCAAGAAGCTGTTCAAGGAGAACTTCGTGGGCTACCGAAAGGTAGCCAAGTCTGCAGTAACCCTGCTTGCTCTCAGGCAGGGGAAGGAAGAGGCGCTATGGGACTTCGTCTCTCACTTACGCGCGGAGGCGCTTCGGAACCCCCATCTCGACGTCGGCATCGCCACCACGGCACTCACTCAGGAGACGCGGGACCACATCCTCCGACGCGCTCTCGGAGTCGAAGCCCCGACGACCCTTCCAGATCTCCTCGCGCTAGCCCAAAAGCACGCGCATTGTGAGGAGAACACTGCGGCCCTGCGCCGCGCGGCCGGGACCGACCAGCCCGATTGCAAAAGAGCAGCCGACCCACCACGGGAGGGTCGGAGCGAGCGGGAGCGGCGCGACGGAGACCATCGCGACCACTCCGAGAAGGAAAGGGGTGGCTACCGCCACTATACACCCCTGACGGCCCCGCCCGATCAGATCCTGGTGGAAATCCACGAGGAGCCATTCCTCAAATGGCCCTCGCGGATGAAGTCGAATCCCAACTCACGGAATAAGAAGAAGTATTGCCGTTTCCACCGGGACCATGGCCACGACACCGCCGACTGCATCAATCTGAAGGATGTCATCGAGGACCTCGTACGCAGAGGGCTCCTCGACATGTTCCTCGCCAAAACCGCTGAGAGACGACAGAAGACGCCTCCCCCGATCGACAACCGGCCCAACGGAAAGGAGATCATGATGATCTCTGGGGGCTCGCTGCGGGGGGAGATAGCGCGAGCAGAAGGCGTCGGTATGCGACGGCTATCAACACGGCCGATCAAGGTGACGGAACCCCAAGGGAGCTTTTCCCCTCAGGTCACCCGGGAGACCCCATAGTCTTCTCCGAGGATGACCTTAAAGGCGTCACGACGCTCCATTCTGATGCTTTGGTGGTTTCCGCCACTATCAATCAATGTACTGTGCGCCGCATCCTGGTAGATAATGGAAGTGGACCCGATGTTATCGCGTATGACTTTCTTGTACTTATGGGTGTGGATGTGTCACGGCTCGCGCCATTGCACACGCCGCTGTATGGATTCTCCGGCACGAATGTCCGCCCAAAAGGGCGTATCTCGCTCCTGATCACTTTCGGGACGGCACCGAAAGAGGTAACCTTCATCGCCAACTTTACTGTGGTCCGTGCAATCACATGATATAATGCCATCATCGGCCGAGGGATCCTTGGTATGCTTCGAGGCGTCCCTTCCTCCTACCATCAGAAGCTTAAGTTCCTCACCCCCCATGGGGTAGGGGAAGTCCGGGGCGATCAACAAGAGTCCAGGAGGTGCTACCTTATCTCCACCCGCGACCGACGTCTCGAAGAGGCACCACATGAAAGAAGGCGAGGACCGAAGATCCAGGTCCGAGCACGGGCGCGCCAATCGAGGACGTATACCTCATCCAAGTTGGGGATGACCCAAGCAGATCACTAAAGATTGGCGCTACCTTGTCCGAGCACGATATACAAGCGTACGCAAGCTTCCTCGCAGCCAATCAGGACGTGTTCTCTTGGTCCGAGGACGAGCTCTCCGGAATTCCCCCGGAGGTCATCACGCACCAACTAAGGTTGGACCCCAATTGCCGCCCGGTACAGCAACGCCGGAGACGGTGTAACCCCGAGCGACAAGCCGTCATCAGGTAATAAGTAGGCAAAAAATTGTGATCAGGACTGCTCCGGCCTACCCAGTATCTAGATTGGGTGGCTAACGTAGTCCTAGTCTCCAAGAGCAACGAGAAGTGGCGGATGTGCGTGGACTACACCGACCTCAACAAAGCGACGCCCAAAGACAGCTTCCCCATGCCACGGATCAACCAGCTGGTCGACGCCACGGTCGGGCACGAAATGCTGAGCTTCCTTGATGCCTATTCAGGGTACCATCAGATCAGCATGCACCAGCCCGACCAAGACAAGACCGCGTTCATCACCGACCACGGCTTATATTGTTACACCCGCATGCCGTTCGGGCTAAAGAACACCAGAGTTACGTATCAACGCCTAGTCAACCATATATTTGACTCACAGATCGGCCGCAACATGGAGGTCTACATCGACGACATGCTCATGAAAAACCTCAGAGCAGCCGAGCACTTGCACGACTTAGCGGAAACCTTCACCACACTCAGAAGGTACAACATGAAACTCAACCCTCCTAAATGTGCGTTCAGGGTGCGGTCAGGAAAGTTCCTAGGTTTCCTCATCACTCACCGAGGAATCAAAGCCAACCCCGATCAGATCAAAGTAGAATTGGAGATGGAGCGACCCAAACGGGTGAGGGACGTACAGTGCCTCACCGGGCGCGTCGCCGCTCTGGCTCGATTCTTATCCCGAGCCGCCGAACGATGTCTACCCTTCTTCCGGCTGATCAAGCAGGCTAACCTGGCGCCAGAGAAGAAGGGATGGATCGACTGGGACCAGGAGTGCGAGCAGGCGTTCAAAGAATTGAAGCGCTACCTGATGACGCCTCCTGTCCACGCCAAACCCCAGGGGGGGGAACAGCTGCTCTTGTACCTATCTGTGACACCCAGCACCATGAGTGTTGTGCTCACACGGGAGGAAGCAAGAGTCATGAAGCCTGTCTACTATATCAGTCGAGCACTACAAAGACTGGAATTCCGGTACTCACAGACTGAAAAGTTTGCCCTCGCGTTGATTACAGATGCTCGCAAGCTACGACCATACTTCCTGGCCCAACCAATCGTCGTCCTCACTGATCAGCCCCTCCAGCAAATCCTTCAGAACCCTGATGCGTCCAGAAGACTGATCAAATGGGCCATCGAGTTGGGAGAATTCGACATCAAGTTCTGACTGAGGACAGCGATCAAGGCCCAGGCTCTCGCAGACTTCATCGCCGAATGCACCCTACCTACCGAAGATCCACCCGAGCAGTCCTCGGGGCCAGCCTGGGAGATATACGTCGACGGATCCTCTTGCGCCGCGGGCAGCGCCGTGGGGCTAGTCTTACTCTCACCAGAAGGAGTGGAGCTACAGTACGCCCTACGTTTCAATTTCCCGACCACGAACAACGTGGCCGAGTACGAGGCGCTCCTTTTTGGGTTACGCATGGCGAAACACCTGGGGGCGTCAAGCGTGTGAGCATACAGCAACTCCATGCTCATCGCCAACCAGGTCAAGGGGGAGTTCGAGGCCCAAGACCTCTCCATGATGAAATATTTAGAGAAGGCCAAGGCCGCGGCGAATGAGTTCTCCCACTTCGAAGTGTTCCACATCCCACGCGAGGAGAACGTCCGAGTAGACGCCCTCTCCCGCCTAGCGTCAGCCACTACAGTCTCCAACTCGAGATCAGTCCTGATAGAGGAAATGTCGGCACCGAGCATAGACGATCCAGCACTCCAAGTAAACGCCATCGGCTAAGAACCCTCCTGGATGGATCATCTACTCGATTTCCTCCTTCGGCAGCAGCTCCCGAGCGATCACGCCAAAGCGCGGCGCACGCGGGCGAGAGCGACCCACTTCACTATGGTGGATGGCCGACTATATCGTCGATCCCTCTCAGCTCCTCTACTCAAGTGCCTCTTCCCCACGGAAGCCAACCAGGCCATCCAGGAAGTCCATGAAGGACTCTGCGGAAGTCATGTGGGAGGGCGAGCACTCGCGAGGACCCTGATCCAGCAAGGGTATTGGTGGCCCACCTTGCAGCAAGACTGCCTCAACTACGTTCGAAGGTGCCCCCAATGACAGAAGTACTCCCACCTGCACCACCAGCCGGCAACGTAGCTCCGTGCCTTGACGGAGCCTCTCCCGTTTGCTCGGTGGGGGATCGACATACTGGGGCCCTTTCCTGAGGCACAAGGGAGGAAGAAATTCCTCATAGTCGCCATCAACTACTTCACCAAATTGATCGAAGCTGAGCCATTGGGAAAAATAACAAGCGAAGTAGCTTGGAAATTCGTGCTACGGAGCATCATTTGTCGATTTGGGATCCCCAGGGTTCTCACTACCGACAATGGCAGACAGTTCGCAAGCACCGCCTTTCAGGAGAAGTGCTCGGAGTTGGGGATCTGGAACCACTACACCTCGGTGGGACATCCCCAAGCCAACGGGTTGGTGGAAAACGCCAACCGAACTCTACTCCATGGCATCAAGACTCGCCTCGACCAAGCAAGCGATGCATGGATTGATTCAATCCCCAACATCCTATGGGCTCACCGGACCACCGCTAGAGCCGCCACCGGGGAGACGCCCTTTCATCTCGCCTACGAAGCTTAGGCAGTAGTCCCGGTGGAGATATCCAACCCCTCGTTATGAGTGGGACATTTTGATGAGGCCAAGAACAACCAGACAATGCGAGAAAACCTGGACTTGCTCGAAGAAAGAAGAACCAACACCCAGATAAAGCTTGCGGCATATCAGCAGAAGCTGGCGCAGTATTACAATGCCCAAGTTAAGGAGCAACACTTCTTCCCCGGAGATCTGGTCCTACGACGAGCAAGCATGGCTGACCCGCGAGGAGCCGCAGGAAAACTCGCACCTAACTGGGAAGGCCCATACCGGGTAGCAGAAGCACTCGGCAAAGGAGCGTACAGGCTGATGACGCTTGGGGGGAGAGAAGTGCCCAGGACGTGGAACTCCGTCAACCTCAGGAAGTACTTCCAGTGAAACGTCACCAGCCATACTCCATTAGGGTAAGTTGCCCACGAACAACGAAGAAGGTAACCTAAGGGTTCCCTAAAGGCGAGCACCGCTCCCCTTGAAAATGAGAAGGTAGCGTAAGGGTTTCCTAGAGGCGAGCACCGCTCTCCTTAAAAACAAAGTGGTAACCTAAGGGTTCCCTAAAGGCGAGCACCGCTCCCCTTGAAAATGAGAAGGTAGCCTAAGGCCCTTGAAAACGAGAAGGTAGCCTAAGGGTTTCCTAAAGGCGAGCACCGCTCCCCTTAAAAATAAAGAGGTAACCTAAGGGTTCCCTAAAGGCGAGCACCGCTCCCCTTTAAAATGAGAAGTTAGCCTAAGGGTTTCCTAGAGGCGAGCACCGCTCCCCTTAAAAATAAAGAGGTAACCTAAGGGTTCCCTAAAGGCGAGCACTGCTCCCCCTGAAAACGAGAAGGTAACCTAAGGGTTCCCTAGAGGCGAGCACTGCTCCCCTTGAAAATGAAGTGGTAACCTAAGGGTTCCCTAAAGGCGAGCACCGCTCCCCTTGAAAACAAGAAGGTAATCTAAGGGTCCCTGCGGAGGACATGAGCACTGTGGAAGACGAGCACGGAGGATCGCCCAGGAAAGCACGCAGAAGAACTTTAGTAAAAGGTACACATCAATATTGGCTTAGAATCAAAGAATTTATATTTCTTTAGTCAAAGTACAAGCTGCCAGAAAATTGGCAAAGTACCCTCACACGGGCCAAATATAAGTACATGGAGAGACAAAACGTGCTCGACGATGGCGACATATGACTCTAACGACTCGCTTCCCGGATACCATCCTCTGTCGATGATCATGCTAATCTTCAAGCAGGCGTAGGTACCCATTTTTTGTTCTGTGGTAGGGTACCTACGTAGAAGCCTCCTATGCCAAAGAAGAGGGACAAAGCCCTCAGGCCAACAAAGGGCTTCACTGGTAGAAGGCATGCACGAGGAAAACTAGGCCAGTAGCTCCGGCCACCCACGCTCGGAAGAAGATCGGCAAGCTCAAGCAGGCAGAAGATAGCGGGACTACGAGGCCAACTCATTAGGAAGGCCGCTCCAGCGTACTGGCCATGCCTCCAAACTGGCGAACAAGGCCCCGCTACCCCAGCTGCCACCTGCGCCTCCCTCGACTAGAGAGGTTGTCTTGTGGCCTGCCGCGGATGGCGTGCGACAAGTCCCCGTTAGCGACGGGGAGAGACGTGCTGGCCATGTTCGCAAATTGAGGAGCCCACCGCCGTCGTCCAAGCCGCACGGCTAGGCCCACCAAGTGGAAGAATGGAAAACAGATTCCACCCTTCCTTATGATCCTTCCTACTAGAAAGTAGGAAGATGTTCCAACAACGAGGAGCATCTCACCAAGCACCTGCGAGGGGCAAACAACGGTTATACGACGCAAAGACGAGCAAGGGGAAATAGCTGAAGTTTGGAAAGCAGTGCCACCTTGACACTTCTCATCCCGTCAAGGACGGAACCTATCCAGCTCAAGAAGCAGGATTCCCCTGCCGGCATACAAACAGTTAACCTTCTCCAAGGCCTCTCGCCAGCCATCCAGGTACCCGAGCCTGTACCGCTCAGGAGTCGGGACACCCTCTCCAGGTGCAGGCCACGGCCGCCATGGTACCGGTGCTGGACTCCCCCGGAGGACCAAAGGTTGACGATGAGCCGGCAGAGATTCATCATCTGACGAGGTACCAGACTCTCCTAAGGATATTCTCTAAGAAGGCTACCTGCAAAGGTCTGCTGGCGCAGTGGTGATCGCTGGAACGCTGCGGGAGTCACCATTTATAGGGGAAGCAGAGTCCCCAGAAGCATGAGGACTCCTACCGTCTCAATCAAATCCATGGAAATCGAAGCGACGGATCCCGAAAGTCGCGCTCCTTCATAAGCCCTCATCAAGGGTGCCGTTTCGCATCCCCAGAGGATCTCGCGATGGTTCGGGAGGAAGGAAATACACGGAAGAAATCTCAAGATTTGCAGATAAAAGGAAGGTTTTCATTTCCAAAAAATAAATGACAAAAAAGAGGCTACCGCCTCAGAAAGTGCAGAAAAAGGAAAAAACAGCTAGGGGCATCCTCTCAGGGACCTGCCCCGGTTACATCATCACGTGCCCTAGACTCAGCAGGTGCACGCACAGTAGTATCACTAGGAGGAGGTGGCTCGTCACTCAAGTCCACCACAGCAACCTCCGCAGGTGCTCGTTCGCCCGCACTCGACACCAGCTGTTCGGCGCCCGCCTCTATAGGGTCAGGCCCCTCTTCCTCGTCATCGGCCTCCGAGCCGTATGGATTTGAGGGAGGAAGAAAAACCGGGGCCTCAAGGTCGAAGTGCTCTGTTGTGGCCCTCACAGCCGCGCTCTAACCCTCTCGGAAGCCGCGGTCACGTGCCGGCCCGTAGTACTCCAAGGCCGCCTCCGTCAACTCAGCACGGTAAGCCGAGGAAGAGCAAAAGGCCTCCACAGCCTCCTCGCCAGCCGAGGACAGAGACATGCGCAGCCTGGCGAGCTCCGCCTCAATCTCTTGGCCACGGGCCTTCATGGCCCGGGCCTCCGCTTCCAGCTTGGCCGCGCGCTCGCCGGCCGCATCAGCCCATGCCCGGAAAGAGTCCCGGTCGCGCTCCATCCCAGTCAGCGCCAACTCCAACTGGGATGACTTGGTGCGGACACCCGAGCAGTTGATCGGCATGATACGTCGAGCCACCAGTACCGCACGCGGAGTACGACACGAGCCACCTCGGCGTCCATCTGGCTCAGAGACAGCCTGGAGACACCGCCCTGAGTCTCCCCATTTATTATATTTAGTTAGACTTTATATGTGTGTAATTTGTGTTTATTTCATTGCATTCGGTTTGCCATTTTGATTGTAATAGGGGCTTATGTGTAATTCAGACCCCGGGGGCCCCACGGGCCCCCCAGGCCCCATCCCATTGAGCCACCTCAGCCTAGGGTCCCACGTGGGGTCAGTCAACATGCCAAATGGAGGCATCTAGAAGTTTGACTGGTAAAATGACACATGGGGGACAAATGGCTTGAAAAGTCTAAGTAGGCTACCCACCCCCACCTACCAAGTCCACATGCTACATCCTAGTCCAAGGGCCCCCCCCCTCCCCTTAGTTTTTTTATAATTTTTGTGTGATATGTCACACTCCATCCCAACCCTCCATTCCCATCCCCTAGATCCAATGGTTGTGGATGGATGTGAGATGTAACCTATTTAAGCTTGTATTTTCCATTTTAGTAGAATTAATGCCATTTGATTCACACAAATTCAAGAGTAAAGGGCTGGTGCGCCCCCCTCCTCTCCACTCCCTCTCCCCCTTGGATGCTGTGAAGGCTTCCATTCTGAGGTGTGAAGCCTCATTTATCAGTTCCGACGATCACCGTCGCCGCCACGAGCCGTCACCGCACCGCCATCGTCTTCATCGGAGTTCTGCCCGCGCAGTACCACAGCAACTTCCACGAAATTTGTGTCTCCGCCACGAGCTCAGATAGATCTGGGAATTTTACTGTAGGTTCCAGAGGTGTCAAGGATATCCCATAAATTTTGGTTTGTCATTCAGATCTCGTTTCATATTTTTTGATTTTCGTCCACTCTTCCATTTCGATTCTGCCAGAGTTCTGTCCAGATTCATCCCCGCCCTGAGTTTCATATCTTAGGTCCACTTTTTGATTTATTTTGGTTCGTCCAATTTTACTGGAGGTTTCACCCATCCACCCCTTCATTTAAAATTTTTCTCAATTTTTGGTTCGTCCATTTCATATTTTCTAAAAATCGTTCTCAGTCCAAGGTATAGTTCTGTCCCCCTGTTCCCAGATCCGACCACCAGTCACCCCAAACATTATAGTAATTCACCACCACCTCCAAATCAAATTCCAAAAATAGTCCCAGTTCCATGGTTTGATCCCCTACAACTTTGAAGAAGAGCTCAAGAGCTGAATCGGAGGCTTACTAGGCGGTCAACGGTGGTTCTCAGACAAGTACCCTGCAGATCTGAGATTTTGGTTACTGTACAACAGGGGCTTGTAAATTCATTAAAGTTATGATCCGACCAGATCCAGCAGATCTCTCTGGGTCTATATTGAAGAATTTGAAGAGAGCTTTCCAACGATAGCTCATGCGTCTCGATCCGACGTCGGGATTGATCACAGCGGCCGTTTTCACCGGAGCGTGCGCCTGAAAACAGCAACTAAAAATCTGTGGGCAGCAACTTCAAAGCTTGGGAATCGGGACCGACCGACCCCCGATCGGTGCTCCCGGCCGACCGCCGTCCGTGGAGGCGCGCCACCAGGGGTCCCCATCACAGTGGGTCCCACCCCCGTAGATCCGGAGGACAGCGCCGTCCGTGGGCCCCGCGGGCCTGCAGAACCCGCCGTTCGGAAAGCACGAAAACGCGGAGTTCGCCACCGCCGGGCGACATCAAGATGATGCCCGTCAACCCGAGTTGCGTGATTCCCGGACCCCACATGTGACCTTTTACCTCCCTGCGTGGAGTGGGTCGACTTAGTGTATTGCTGTAATAATTGTTAACCGGGAGTCCGTAATTCGGCCGGGGTTGTCTTCGCCACGCCGGGTGCGTGGAGGTAATGGTCCGAACCTCTTGGCGTTCATTTGCTTAGCTAGTATACGGTCGTTTGCCGCTGCCGAGAGCGTAGGTACTAGCCCGTGTGTCCATGTCACCGCTGTGAGAGTGAGTGTGACCCGTCCCGTGACTCGATCCGAGTCCAGAAGTTGAGTCGGACTACCCTTGACCTCCGCCGGTTCCTTAACCGCGCACGGTCCGCGCTTTCCCTCGCTTGGGACGACGAGTGAGCTTCCACTTCTGTTAGCGACGTTTTGCCACTAGGAGCTCGTAGTGTCGGGCTTAGTGTCTCCCTGGTGTGTGCTGCTGGTCGTGTCTTCATCTAGAGTCCGAGGGTGGCACCTAGTAGTGCCGTCTCCCGTGTCCGTCCCGCATCAGTTTGGTATCAGAGCAAGTCGAGTCTAGGGTAGTCGTTGCATAAGTCTTGCATAGTCTAAGGTTACCCCACACACACCTTCACTCGGTATATCAAAAGGTGTTGTCCGACCGTTAGGTTACGCCTATCGGGAAGACCGCACACTTGTGCGAGTGACCTTCGGGTCGATTATCTCCGCCGCGTACCGAGTCTTGGTCGTGTCTAGGGTGTAGTCGAGTCTCATTCTTCAAAATAAAAAAAAAGGGTGTTTTAAATTGCATTATTTTCAAAACCAAAAAAAGGGGTGTGTTTTCAAATTGCATTTAGGTCTAAGTGCATCTTCTAGTGAGTGTTTGCATTAGTCGGTGTCTTCTAGTGTCGTGTCCAAGTGTCGGCATGTCCAACATGTAGCCCCCCCCCCCCAATTTCACATGGAATCCCCATCACCCGGGCAATATGGCCGTTGGTCCACCCATGGGCTTGGCAACCATCCTCTCCCCTTCCGTAGGCCCGAAGCCTCTAATTTTTATGGCTCTAATGATCCGGGCGACTACCTCAATTGGGAGGCCGCGATGGACAAATATTTTGAATGTTACACCATGTCCGATGCCATGCAAGTTAGTTTTGCCCGAGAGAGGCTTGTCCACAAAGCTGCCTGGAAATGGGAGAGCATTGAGCGCATGAGAGAGGTTAGGAGGCAAAGGCCCATCGAGTCGTGGCATGAGATGAAGGACGAACTTAGGAAGGTCTACCTACCCGGCCCGGTCACCTCCAACCGACCCCACCCAATCACATCCACCCAAGTGGGCCATAATCGGAGGCAACGCGCCGCGCATGTAGAAGAGCCTAGGTCCACGACTAAGCCGACTTCATATGGGGGAGTCCATCACATCGCTCCTACTCCAAACCCCACCATTGCCGAACTCTTCCAAATCATTTTGGATAAGGTGGATAGGAAGTGTGATTATATTGAGTCCCTGCTTCCCCCTTGCCTACCTCCTAGCCGAGATAGAACCAAGCATGACCCTAAGGAGGTAGCAACCGGTAGTCCCAATCCAGTGTCATCTAGAGTGCCATCCCGAGGTCCTCTCCCCATCTTGGTGGATCCTCTTCCCCCACCCATGAGAGCTCCATTGCCTACACCCCCTGTCCGTCAAGAGGATAAGGGTAAGGGTCCACTTATCAAGGAGCGTAGAGGATCACGACAACAGTGTTATCGCTGCCAGGGGTTTGGCCACTTTACCGGACAGTGTCCCACTCGGACATCTCTAGCCCTAGGGGATAAAGGGGTTGGAGAAACCTCACTCTCCGATCTTTATTCGGAGCCACCTCAGCCACAGCTACCCGTGTTTCTAACGGGAAAGCTACTTATAGCCGAGCCACTCCTTAGCTGGCTTAAGAATGGCCTGGCCCCATCTCCCCTCCCATCTATGGACCCTATCCTACCTCTGGTGCCAATCAATTCATTTCACATCACTTTCCGGTCTAGTCACTATGTGGATACATTGGATGACCTTCTTAAAGGGTTAGACCGACAGTGGACATTTACGCACTTGTTGGCTTCAGGCTTCGACCGACCCACAGGTCGTAGTTTCACTCATCCCGCTTTAGGGTCCATCACCTCCGTATACACCGTGGGTCATGTTACCACGGAGGTTCTTCTACTCCTCCCTATGCCGACCGAGCCCGACTTCATTCCCATTTGCCCAAGGGAGGAATCTTACTTTCTACTTATGACTGCCGTCCCATCTCTCATAATGAATGAAGGTGACCATTTACACCTCCAAGATTTCCAAATGTGGGACAGTGATTTAGGGGAGCCTAGTCCGAGGGGTCATACCTTCTATGATCCCTTCGACCCATTCTCTTGTGGACCCCGTGACCCACCATATTTACTCCACCTTTTCGAGAGAGTCCACCATCATACCCCCACCGTCTCATCTCCCTTCACGGATGAAGGTGACCATCAACACCTTCTAGAATTCCACACATGGGATCTTGAGATGAGGGAATCCATATCGAGGGGTCACACATTCTTTGATCCCTTCGATCCCTTTCTTAGTGGGCCCCTTGGCCCCCAATCTCCATTCCACTTCTTTAGGGGAGGTCACCATTATACCCCTCCCCCATGGGCCGGGCCATCGGCACCCACCGAGTCCGTTCACGGGCGAGAGACACCCGACCCTCCTGTCCCACCCAAACCTCCCAAATCCAAAGGACCGTCTTATAGTTGTACCGACATTCGGCCACACTTAGGGTATGCATGGCACACATTCGGATGTCCCGGACCACCTTGCATATGATTGTGTCGGACTAACTGTAGGGTTGTTTAGGGTTGTGTGTGCATCCGTGTGTTTTTATTTTGCTAAGTGTTTTAGAAGTGCATAGTGAGTCTGCCGAGTCTAGTGCTAGGCATGTTAGGAGTCTGCATGAGTGAGGCCAGCAATGCACGTTACAAAGAGCTAGCCGATGCCCATCGACACCACCGAAAGTTCCAAGAGGGCGAATATGTCATGATCAGGGTAAGACCTGAACGGTTTCCCTCTAGAACCGTTAAGAAGTTGCAAGCTCGCGGAGCCGGTCCCTTTAGAGTGTTGAAACGCGTTGGATCCAATGCGTATGTTGTGGACCTGCCCGAGGAATATGGTATAAGCTCTACCTTCAATGTATCGGATCTTGTTGCATATAGGGACCCAGCGGTGATCCCTAGTGAGCCTTTTGAGCCATCTCCTCCCCTTGAGAGTGATCACACACCTGAGTGTCCATTTCCACCTCCAGCCCCTTTTTCACGGCAGCGTGAGCATATAGATCGTATACTGGACGAGCAAGTGACAGTTACCAGGAGTGGATCTTACCCGCGCTACCTAGTGCGATGGAGAGGACGGCCCGCTACTGAGGACACATGGATCACACATGGTGAGTTGCAGCGGATTGATCCAGATCTTTTGGAGCGATACAGGAGTGATGCAGATCCTTACTCGACAGGGTCGAGTTTCTCCCACCCGGGGAGAATTGGTGCGGACACCCGAGCAGTTGATCGGCACGATATGCCGAGCCACCGGTACCGCACGCGGAGTACGACACGAGCCACCT
The DNA here is from genome assembly GCA_022559845.1 of Amorphophallus konjac. Classification (NCBI taxonomy): domain Eukaryota; kingdom Viridiplantae; phylum Streptophyta; class Magnoliopsida; order Alismatales; family Araceae; genus Amorphophallus; species Amorphophallus konjac. The sequence continues at coordinate 360,295,713 of CM040123.1, forward strand.
CAGCGTCCATCTGGCTCAGAGACAGCCTGGAGACACCGCCCTGAGTCTCCCCATTTATTATATTTAGTTAGACTTTATATGTGTGTAATTTGTGTTTATTTCATTGCATTCAGTTTACCATTTTGATTGTAATAGGGGCTTATGTGTAATTCGGATCCCGGGGGCCCCACGGGCCCCCCAGGCCCCATCCCATTGGGCCACCTCAGCTTAGGGTCCCACGTGGGGTCATTCAACATGCCAAATGGAGGCATCTAGAAGTTTGACTGGTAAAATGACACATGGGGGACAAATGGCTTGAAAAGTCTAAGTAGGCTACCCACCCCCACCTACCAAGTCCACATGCTACATCCTAGTCCAAGGGCCGCCCCCCTCCCCTTAGTTTTTTTATAATTTTTGTGTGATATGTCACACTCCATCCCAACCCTCCATTCCCATCCCCTAGATCTAATGGTTGTGGATGGATGTGAGATGTAACCTATTTAAGCTTGTATTTTCCATTTTAGTAGAATTAATGCCATTTGATTCACACAAATTCAAGAGTAAAGGGCTGGTGCGCCCCCCTCCTCTCCACTCCCTCTCCCCCTTGGATGCTGTGAAGGCTTTCATTCTGAGGTGTGAAGACTCATTTATCAGTTCCGACGATCGCCGCCGCCGCCACGAGCCGCCACCGCACCGCCATCGTCTTCATCGGAGTTCTGCCCGCGCAGTACCACAGCAACTTCCACGAAATTTGTGTCTCAGCCACGAGCTCAGATAGATCTGGGAATTTTACTGTAGGTTCCAGAGGGGTCAAGGATATCCCATAAATTTTGGTTTGTCATTCAGATCTCGTTTCATATTTTTTGATTTTCGTCCACTCTTCCATTTCGGTTCTGCCAGAGTTCTGTCCAGATTCATCCCCACCCTGAGTTTCATATCTTAGGTCCACTTTTTGATTTATTTTGGTTCGTCCAATTTTATTAGAGGTTTCACCCATCTACCCCTTCATTCAAAATTTTTCTCAATTTTTGGTTCGTCCATTTCATATTTTCTAAAAATCGTTCTCAGTCCAAGGTATAGTTCTGTCCCCCTGTTCCCAGATCCAACCACCAGTCACCCCAAACATTATAGTAATTCACCACCACCTCCAAATCAAATTCCAAAAATAGTCCCAGTTCCATGGTTTGATCCCCTACAACTTTGAAGAAGAGCTCAAGAGCTGAATCGGAGGCTTACTAGGCGGTCAACGGTGGTTCTCAGACAAGTACCCTGCGGATCTGAGATTTTGGTTACTATACAACAGGGCTTGTAAATTCATTAAAGTTCTGATCCTACCAGATCCAGCAGATCTCTCTGGGTCTATATTGAACCATTTGAAGAGAGCTTTCCAACGATAGCTCATGCGTCTCAATCCTACGTCGGGATTGATCACAGCGGCCGTTTTCGCCGGAGCGCGCGCCTGAAAACAGCAACTAAAAATCCGTGGTCAGCAACTTCAAAGCTTGGGAATCGGGACCGATCGACCCCCGATCGGTGCTCCCGGCCGACCGCCGTCCGTGGAGGCGTGCCACCAGGGGTCCCCATCACAGTGGGTCCCACCCCCGTAGATCCGGAGGACAGCGCCGTCCGTGGGCCCCGCGGGCCCGCAGAACCCGCCGTTCGGAAAGCACGAAAACGAGGAGTTCGCCACCGCCGGGCGACATCAAGATGCTGCCCGTCAACCCGAGTTGCGTGATTCCCGGACCCCACATGTGACCTTTTACCTCCCTGCGTGGAGTGGGTCGACTTAGTGTATTGCTGTAATAATTGTTAACCGGGAGTCCGTAATTCGGCCGGGGTTGTCTTCGCCACGCCGGGTGCGTGGAGGTAATGGTCCGAACCTCTTGGCGTTCATTTGCTTAGCTAGTATACGGTCGTTTGCCGTTGCCGAGAGCGTAGGTACTAGCCCGTGTGTCCATGTCACCGCTGTGAGAGTGAGTGTGACCCGTCCCATGACTCGATCCGAGTCCAGAAGTTGAGTCGGACTACCCTTGACCTCCGCCGGTTCCTTAACCGCGCACGGTCCGCGCTTTCCCTCGCTTGGGACGACGAGTGAGCTTCCACTTCTATTAGCGACGTTTTGCCACTAGGAGCTCGTAGTGTCGGGCTTAGTGTCTCCCTGGTGTGTGCTGCTGGTCGCGTCTTCATCTAGAGTCCGAGGGTGGCACCTAGTAGTGCCGTCTCCCGTGTCCCTCCCGCATCACGACTGTTCCTGGAGCCCGACATTTACAGCTTCGGACTCCTTCCAATGCTCTTCGGCCTCCGCCTGAAGGGCCTGACTGGCCGCCAACTCACGGACAACATCGAGGAAGCGGTGCCTCCACAGCCCGAAGGCACTGACGACCAGGCACAAGCTCCTCGCGACAACGACCGTCAACTCATGCACAGTCTCGGGACCAAGCTCCCCGACGTGCTCATGCCAGCTGGCACTCCGCATCATGAGGTCGACAATACCCGGGACACCATGCATCCCTGCTGGAGAGTCCTCGGGCTGCGAGGCTGACCACGCGGGGGAACCCTCTGCGGAGGGAGAGGAGCAGCTTCAACAACAGCAGGGGCCTTGCCCCTTTCATGCCCCCGTCCGTCGGAGACAGACGTCGGGGTAGCAGCCGCCGGCACCACAGGCGACAACGGTAGGCGAGCACTGGGGGGAGGTGCCCGGACGAAGGAGGAATCCGGCTCCTGCCCGGAGTAGAGTCCCTCCCCCTCTTCCTCGATCGGCGGCGACTGTCCATCTCCGCCAATTTATCCTCAGTCGGGCAAGCCCGACCACCACCGGCCATGGCGGACACCTCGCCGGGAGCGCTCGGAGTGGCTTCGAGGGAACTTCGTCGAAGACTGGGCCCTTCGCTGGCCACCGACGTCACAGGCGAACGCACCAAGGGAACGCCGACAGGGGCCGGGTACTGCAACCTCCCCAGGGTGAACGCAACCTGGGCTGGGGGGGCGGCGGCCGACACCTGGCCAGCCCCCGGAGTGACGTGATCCACGGGGCGAGGAGCAAGCCGCGGCAGTCGGACAATTTCAGGGGTCCACCCCTACGCTTCAACCACCCCTGGAAGCAAAGACGAGGTTAGTTAAGCATCGGTCACTATCGCCATAAGCCTACGGGGAGACAAGGCCAGTACCCTGCGGCAACTGAGGACACAACCCCAGCTCTCAAAGCAGCGCCGGGGTCAGAACGTGGTCTGCATCAACGAGAGGATACCGGGAAACCGCCTTCAGATCCCGGTGACCCTCGGCGTTCAGAGATGGCTTCGAATTGCGCCAAGGGCGAGGACAGCCACCCCGCATCCAGCCATCAGAGGCTCTCTCCCAATCCTTCGCCTTGATCAAGTATACATACCGCTCCGCCCACCCCTTGCGGTTGGACGCAGTACGGGAGACAGAAATAAAGTGGTCGTTGGCACGGGCCTTGAAGTAGGCGAAATAGGTGTCGGACGGGCAACTCTGGAGGAGAAAGAACTGTCGGAACAAGTCGACACTCGATGCCACCGACGCTCTATGGCATGCATAGATGAACCCGTAGAGGATACTATACGAATTAGGGGTTATCCCCCCAGGGTTCCGCCCGTAATGATGGAGGACGGCCGCGATAAAAGGGTGGATCGGAATACGATGGCCCGCCTGAAAGGAGGCCACCGGAATCATGATTCCGCCGGAAGGGTGACTCATTATATCATCTCCCACAGAAGGGAAGACGATGTCGTACTCGGGGGGGATCTGGAAGGTCTCCCGCAAACCATGGAATACCCTATAGGCCACCAGAGGCTGGGAATCAGGCTGACTAGTGTCCGCTCCAGAGGTGCTCGGTCTACCGCCTCGGCCTTGAGGCATCTCCTCCAAAGAGGAAGACTCGACAGTGAGAGCTCTCCTACGTGGAGGCATCGCCACTGAAAAAAAAAAAATAGAGAAAGAAGGATCCTCACCAGGTAAAGGGGAGGAAGATGCCTACGACGGAGTGCGACGACCAGCGAAATGTGGGTATGGGTTGCGAGAGCCCCCTCGACACTTCTTATAAACCGCCCATGATAATTCGACGGTTACACCCTCTAAGGGTCAGGTGAAGGGACGCCGACTGTTGCGGTGGTACGGCAACCAAAGCCAGGCGACCGTTCTGAGCCCACATCCCCAGAACAGGACAAGACCCGGCGTCATCATTGCCAGCATGGCTTCTGCCACCGCCAGAGGCGCCTTGCGCACCAAGCGGGTTCTCAAAGCCACCAACTCCTGCCGTACGAAGAAATCATCTTCGGATCACACCCTCCAGAAGAACCCTCTCTTGGGCTACTCTCAGTCCCCTACAAGTACTCGACAACTAAGAGTAGGGGGGAAGTGAGGGGGGTAATTCTGGTTTGACCTAGAAACGGCCCACGCACGCGCGGCCCATTAAAGTTTGGACGTGCTGAGCCCAGGCAAGGGATGAGCACGCATGCTCAGCCTAGTAAGAAAGAGACCGGCCCGACGGAGCATCGGATTCCGTGACGCACGATGAGGCCAGCCCAAGCGCAGTTCTCGCCGGAGGACACTCCGACGGCTGACCGTTGCCCCCACGACGCTGGCCTTGACCCCGTAACGGGCGAGCACGCGCCATGAGTGCCGTAAGACTCGCCCAGGGAATGGCCGACGTCGGGGCTATCGCCCTCCAACGGGAAACTCCCGCCAACATAGCGGAGGAACGTTACTCTACTAAACGGACCCTTCCCTATCAAGGGATGAGGCCCTCGCTCCAGGACAACCCATATAAAAGGGACATCGACAGAAGAGAAGAACACGGTAGATTCTTCTACTAAAACCCCACGCTACTACGCAAGAGGATACTTCTGCCCCAAGAGCTTCCTACTGAGAAGAGAGCAACCCAACTAGCAACCACGACGAGAGGGCTATCCGTTACATCCATAGAGCTTCTTCCTCATGTGCGGCCTTATCACCCAGTGAGTACTCTCCGAGAGCCCACTGGGAGCGGCGAGCACGCGTGCAGAGGATCTACACGTCTCCTGGATCGATGACTATAGCCCCTGCTTCTCTCTCATCTTGCTCAGTAATCCCTTGATGACTTAAGCATCGGAGGGTTGTCCCTTGAGTAACACCCGGGATTCCTTCTGACGCCCTTCTGGTTTCTTGGTGTGTGCAGGCATCACGGGCGCGAGACGACTTCCCTAACAAATAAATAGAGAAGGTGGTACGTGGCCTAAGAACCATTTTCCTACCTCTACATGAGAGAAAAGAGAAGGGAAGGACAAGAAAAAAAGAAGACATAAAAATAAGAAATAAATTGGTAAGGGCAATAATGTCTCGTATGATTTCTTCTCCTTCCATCCCTAATTTCCATACTTTTTCTCTTTTATTCTCCGGTGAACATGGATGAATGAAACTAGCACATCAGCTCCTCTCTCCTTATAAATTATAGCATAATGATATATATATATATATATTAACTAATTTTATCTGATAAATTTATTACTAACATGTGTTTAATCATTTTCTTGAAAATATAATTCTATTACATCAAGTAGATTTTTGTTTGAATATTATTGCGCATTGCTAGTTAATTTCTATTTTGCCTTATGTTGAAGGACCTATCTTTCTATTTATGGGATGTTGTAAATCAGTAGGAGTGTAATTTAGAAGTACTTATATCTTACCAAACTGCTTTCGCTTCAAATTTAAGGATCTTCTATCAAAGGCACTCGTGTCTATCTACGAGAAGTATTCCATTCAGATTTCTCAAACGGTGAAGGTTCCCAAAAGAAGCCTGAAATCTTACAGCATGGGGATCATTCTCTTCCTTCATCCAGACAAGGAGGTGGCCCAAGTTTGAGTTATTGGGCCATACGACTCTGATCTGTCTTCGATGGAATGGAGCATCCATCTGGGCTGTGGATGTCTCCTTCAACTGGGCCGAGCCCTTGATCGATCGGCTTACCATTTGGGACCTCATCACTCATAATCTGTTTATGTGCCATTCAATAATTTAGTTAACATGTAAGTATAAAGGACTTTTCCCTTCACTGTCACCCATAAAGTAGTTCAAACAATTTGATGAACATCAATTAAATCATGTTTGATTTAATCAATCAGATTGATAAATGTTAATTAAATCACGATGATTCAATCAATGTACAAAAAAATCAAAAGGAATTATTTGATTTTGAACAAAATAAAACATGACCTATTGCCCTCCTTTAGATGCAACATGTGACAATGCAGACAGATTTATCATAAACTTGTTCATCATAAATACGTTTTCTATTAATTCGTAGTCGACTATTCTAAGTAAATATAGTTGCGTTTATGGTAAAACTCTGCTTAGAAAAAGAGTCTTCAGGCATAAATCAACTCATAGTAGGTGTATGAAAATCATATTTACCGGAGATTTTGACTTCACGATAAACTCAAATGAGTTTGTGATACTAATCTATTTTTAACCATCCAAACCAAGGTTACATCAAAAAATGAGTTTATGACAAACATAAATGCATTTACCTCTTGTATCTAATCAGCCACTTAATATTTAAATAACTCAAACAAATAGAATGTTTGTCACTATAATAAATAAAATGGATCAAATTTAAACTAAACAAAACTTTTGACTCGATCCGGTCCAGCCTCAGCCCACTCGGACAAGTTTACAAAGACGACGGAAGCGAGGACCCTAAAAAATCCCTGGTCCTAAAAGTTCCCGTGTGGCGCACTGCGCCCGGTTCAGGTCGCCTCTTCGTCCAGGCCCCGACCCACGCCGTCACCTACATCGGCGATCTTTCCCTCCCCGCCCGCCCCTCGGAGAGGGAGCAGCAGCGCGTTTGGAGCTCCCCAGCGCACGCCAGCGAGCAGTGACCGAGCGAGACGAGAGGAGAGTGGGAGAGAGATGTACTCCTTCTTGTACCGGCTGAATACCCTCGTCACCTTCGCGGCGCTCCTCCTCGGGGTCCTCTGCGCCGGCGCCTCCTTCCTCGACAGCTTCAACTCCCCTTCCGTCCGCGCCCATGTCGAGGTAAGGATCGGGCCCTCTCCCCCTTCCTCTGCCGCCCACATTGTCCCTAGGGCGTGAGATTTGTGTTGGATCAGTTGCTTGCGATGGAATGTGGAAGGGTTCACCCTCCCTTATACCAAGTCGATAAATTTTCTTCCCGTTTGTTTCTCCTCCGATTTTCGTCCTCCCGGGGAGCAATTAGGCTGGGTGGAGATTGTATGGGTTGGCGGGATATTTCCGGGTGTCCGATGTTGTCTCCGAGTTAGAACCGTTTGAATCAATGTTCACAGTATTTCGTCCTGTAATTGGGAGTAATTTTGCTGCAGTTAGCTATGTGGCTTGTTAGTTCTTTTCTTCTTTCAACAGCAAGGGTCCTCAGAGGCGGCACTAACTATACTCCCAGTCGTTTTGTTTGCTTTTTAATCGTTGTCCTTCTCGTTGGTTATAGAGTGTTGTGGTGCCTTCAGATTATTCATTATCTGCTCACTTTGTTAGTCTGCAATGGGGAGCATACACTATGCTTCCGGCTTTCTCATTCATCAAGGTCTCTTCTTGCTAAGGAATCAAGGAAAAGTCGCAGGTAACAATTTTTTTAAAGTTGATAGGCAAATTTGCAGGATGATGATGATGGTGAGAGATATTTTGAATGTTATGATTTTCAAAGAGATCAAAATATGGAAAAAGATAATAGATTGTAGATGATTCAAAATTCATTCCAAGGGCTCAGAGATCACATTGGTTAGAGTAATATAAGTTTTTTGACTCCTGAGTCGACTCCGTACTGGAATCCCTAACTGAGGTTCTCTTTTGCCTTAGGTGTTTCTTCCATCTCTTTGTACTATTGCATGAGTATTTCGGCAGGCCCGTTTTATGTTTTTTAAGTAGAATGAGTTTTTTTTTTGAAAGTGGGTGGTACCACAATTGTATTAAAAGTAAAATTTCTAATAAAATGAGTTTACCTTCTTTTTCTTATTGCTCTATTAAACAATTGGCTTCTGCTAATGTTGAATGTGCAATACATATTTGTGCTTTCAGGTGCTAAAAGTTAATCGCTTTCGGAAGCAATTGAATGGAAATGATGAGGTTAGGTTTCATTTATCAACTTTTATCTCTGATTACATTGTATTTTCTAATCACTGGATGTTTTTTGTTTATCTATAATAACCATAGACTTGCATTAATCTATACATACAAGTATAGAAGGGACACAACTATATTCTTTGTCTAAGATGATGTTACAGAAACTCTCATTTTTGCTGTTGCACTGCTAGTGGACAACTATTAAAGAGTTTATAGTCTTTGATCCAAAGACCGGAAATTCCTTTTTTTGCCACCTCTGCCACAATGACTGTGAAAGCTTAGAAAAAAACCCATGAAACCCAGGCCACCCAGGTTCAAATCCAGGCAGTTCCTTCCCAACCCTTTACCCATACCAACTGGGGCCACAGCTGACTGGAAATACTTGTTAAGCATGAACATTGAAGGCACTAGGTATATTAAAAGCGGGTGAGTGAGTGAAGAACAATCTGAACCACGTCATCGTAATTACAGTACAAGAACTATGTGAGCTACCTGGTAACCGTCAAGAAGAAAGAGATGCAGGTTTGGAAGAAGTTTGTGTGAAGAAGAGACTCTTCTCTCGATCTACCTCCTACCCTTGCTTGAAGGCTGGACACTTACTAAGAATATAGAAGATAAATGGATGGAAGTGGGAAAAGGATGGTTCTTTCCTAGTGAGATCCACTTATAATTTGATTGCAGATGGGAGCATGAGATGGCCTCTTTTCCAGCAGGTTTGGAAGCCTGTATGCCCCTGAAGGTCAAGTTCCTTGTTTAGAGAGTAGCACGCTCAAATCTCCCCACCTGTGACCATATGGTCACTTTCCTAGAGCATGTGAGGTCTTCTTGCTACTTGTGTGATGAGGAGGAGGAAAATCGAGATCATCTGCTGCTGCATTGTAATTTCCCCTTATCAGTGTGGACAACCATATTTCATAAAATGAATCTCTGGTGGAACACCTTCCTCAAAATTTGAGAAAGTTAATGGATGGTTGGCACAGGTCTTGGCAGTTGAAGATTGATACGAGGTTGTGGTGGATGGTGTTACTTGCAACCATTTGGGTTAAGGGGGACCTCCGGATCTTCCAAAAGGAGAGCAGAATGAAGGAATGGCTAGTCGATTTTATTTGTGATTGGGTGACTACCTTGTTACAAGCAGACTCCATACTGTCTCCTCTTTTGGGTATAAGGTGTTCCAGTCTGTTACAGGCTTCAAGGGATTCGACTGCATCCAAGGAATGCCTCTAAAGTATTCCTACAAAAATCTTTGGGTGCCTTGGAAGGATTAATAGGAAGATCATGGATGGGAATCTCAGGGTTTGCCAGAATTTTGATGGTGGTGGAAGTTTTTTCATGGTTGTGCAAGAAAATTAAAATTAAAATTCTAAAAACAACATGAAATGCTGTTGGGTAAGCAAGAAAGTGAGGTCGGAGGCTGGAGAACCGGAGAGAAAAGCTCACGATAGCCTCGATTTGTTATCAAGAATACAGAGAAAACAGTTTTTGTGGGAGTTCAGATACTGTAACCAGGATTAGAGAACAAGACAGGATCCAATAGTCTCTTCACTCCCGATATACGTGGTGAATGAAGGAGAGATTTGAGACTTCCCAAAGCAGCTATTACGGAGGTTGCATCAGTAATTCAAGAGACAGTAGTGATTAATAGGCTGGTAAATGGTAGGACCATTGTGCAGGCAATGAAGGGTTGGATGATGGCAGAAAACATCAGGTCTTGGTGGTCTTCGAGGGTCACAAGGAGTTTTCTTGAGCCCAGTGAAGAAAGGACTGCTGAAAGCACAGTAGCAACAATAGCTGAAGGCTCCGGCTTTGATGATTTTTTTTGATATTTTTTTTTAGCGTGGTTCAGGCTTTGAAGATGAACAGCATAGATGCATTAAGGGTTTTGAAAGAGGCCAGAATTGGATAAACTCTGCAATAGTCCATTGGGTATTGTCCACTGGACCTGAAGTTCTAAAAAATCAAGGAACTGCAAGAAGTTTCCCCTTCAAGACCCTAGGGCTCTGAATTACTTTGAGGGAGCCATACCCTATGAGGTGAAGTAGGGTTGGAATGGAGGAAGAAGAGCTTGGTGCACTGATGGCATGAGGTGGTGGGTGACATGATGCAGAGGAATCTGAAGAGATGAGAAGTGAGAAGAGCATCAATGTCAACAAAGTGCCTCCACAGTGTGGTGTAGTTGTTACACTGGGAAAGTCCAGAAGAGTGTTGTGAGACACGGAAAATCTAATCTTTTTATCGTAGATAAAATATAGATTTGTTCTTTTTGAAAAGAAACATCCCCCATTTTCTGAGTAGAGGGTGATTCCGTGGGTGCGCATAGTATCAGACGATTTGGGTTCGAGTGCTGGATCTCTTCCCACTGACCGTAGTCAGTGTTGATTTACATCGGCCTAACGTCCGAACACCTTTGTTTAACTGTCAAAGAAATCCCAAAGTCTTCTATAGAGGTTCTGAGGTGGAGGGCAGGCTCACTCGAGAGACTCTCCATGACCACTCATTTACCACCAACATGTTAATAGAGTTAGGGCTAGGTCTGAACAAACCCTGAGATTTAGGAATAGAAACGCAAATATGCGAAAGCCGTAGGCATTTAGACAGAAGTTTTCTGGACCCCGAGGGTATTTTGGTAATTTTACCAACCTAGGGGTATTTTGGTAATTTTACCAGGCCAGGGGCACTTCTGAAATTTCTGGATTGGAACGGAAGTAGAACCGGATTCCTAGCTTCCCGAGGCGCTGAGGCTCTTTCTGGAGGGTTTTAGGGGCTGCTAGGCCATTTCTAGGTCACAGGGGTATTTTAGTAATTTTACCATACCCTACATAGACCTGGGGTTGGGGTGACCTCTGAGTGTCGGACTGAGCTGACATCGTCCTTGGGTTCAAAGAGTGACAATGGCTTCATAGAAGACTCGTGTGTGTCAAGTTCGCCAAAGGAGGGGTATATACACAATTTTTGGAAAGCCGGGGGTTTTCTTATAATTTTTTCCCGGGGACATACATAAAACATGCTGAGTGCTTTTATAGTCCAAATGAGTACAAGGGTTGTCGGCGAGTTGTCGACTGTACAAAAGTCCGCACTAACGCGGGGGACAGAGGCGTAACCCCAATTACAAAAGTTGCAAGGTCAAACTGCAAATAACAGGACTTTTATGTTTCTTGGATCCCGGGGAGGACATTTAAGCAATTCTCCCATTATTGGGGCAGAATTATATGACATAGTCGCCCCGGGACTTAGAAACAACAACACAGCCCACTGAGGGGCAAAATTATAAATATACCCTCATAGGGGCACATACACAAGACCCGGGGACTTACCCCTCGCGGGCCAAGACAAACGAACAAACGAACGCTGAATGCTCCAAGTGTGCTCCGTAGGTTGTCCAATCTAGTCCCCTCCTTCTGAACCCTGGGGGTCTATTTATAGAAGTAGGAACCTCCCCGGGGTCGTCCGGACCCGTACAGGTTAAACGGGAGGAAAATGACCCCGGGGAGGTCATTTTTTTCAAAATTTTTTGGTTTCTGCGCTGGAGAGAGGACCTCCCCGGGGTGGGAGGTCCTTGGGCCCCACCCGGGGTCGTGTGACCCCGGGAGGACCTCCCCGGGGTGGCGCGGGCCCCGGGGGCCTGCCCGGGGTCAATCGATCCCGAGCAGGTCCGCCAGGGGGTCGCTTGACCCTGGGCGGGTCCCACCCGGGGTCGCGCGACCTAGGGCGGGTCCGCCCGCCTGCGAGCGGCCCTGCGCTGGCTTGCCTGCCTCCCCGCGGACCCCCCTGGGTGGGGGCGACCCCGTACGGGTCCCCCCGACCTCGGACGGGTCCCTCCGACCCCGAACGGGTCTCTTCTACGCCGGGTTTCAATAAATAGAGGCCTTGAGGGGCTTTGAAGTCTCGTTTGCTCGCCGGAGAAGGGAAGACACGCTCCTTTTGTTCGTTTGTCGTTCTCCTCGTGTCGTAGGCCGCGAAGGGGAGATTCGTTGTTGTCCGTGCTTCGTGGTACACGTGCGAGGGACCTCGATTGCGGTGCGTAGACCTTCGTTTCTGTCTTCCGTCTTCTTGTAGGAGCTTCCTTTATCCGTAAATATAAGTCCAAAGGAGGGAGATTTTATCCCGTAGGGATTTTTCCCGGAACCACACGACCCTGACAATCTTGATGAGTTTAGTCCGGTTCTCGACCACCCCTCTTTACTTCGAGAGGTCTGTAATTGCAGCAATAGGTAGGCTATGAAGCCTTAAATGTATGGGGGTACTCCACAGGGGAGGCGATACGCCACATGTTAAACCCGTGTGTGGAGATATTCCATAAAGAGGCGATACGCCAAATATTTGTAGACCTCGACCAATGCGAGGTTAACATAATAATATGCTGATTTCGCCAGGATAAATCATGGGTACAACAAATGCCCCCCACGGGACATCCGTCAACGCCGGAGGCAAAAGGGACGGGTGGCTCGTGTCTTCATGAATTTTGCTTATCACCGAGTTCCCTGACGGAACGAAGGGTCTTGTAGGACTGCTTAGTAACTTTGTTGCTGTCTCTTGACTAATTTAGCCTTCGACTGAGCTTCATTACTGATCTTTATCTTTCCGGTATTGGCTTTGCAGATCTTGCAGACATGGCTCGCCCTAGCCGGAGCAGAGAGACCTCCCGGAGATCCAGGATCAGCGGTTCTGACGACCACTATGTGCGGAGGACGGATAGGCCTATGCCACCATTCCCTCCTCGCAGCATCACTTCAGAGAGTTTTGATGGAGTAGACCGCGGGTTTACTTGGGTCGCGGAGGGCCCGATAGAAGAGACTACTACCCCTGAGGGCACTGTGGATGTCTCCCGGATCACGAGGAGGCAAGGAGGCTATATTTATGATCGCTCGGGCGGCTATCCATCACACTTCCCACTGGATCGTCATCTCTTGCCTTTCATCCAGAGCTTTGTGCCACCTGGAGTAGAGGCCGACGACTCTCGATTGCCGAGAGAGAGACACCGTCTCGAGCGGGCCATATTGTTTGGACGGGACAGCATGCATGGCAATTGTAGTTTCTCCTATCCGAGCTTCCCAGAGGGCTTTGTGCGACAGGAGCAATACCCTGACCAGAGGAGCCTGGGTTTCTTCAGGGAATTTGATAGTTTCACCGTCCGGGCGGTGCCATCTTCGCCAGCCGTTTGGCATCTGGTCGGGCATCATAGGGCTGCGGACGTCTCCATCGATGGGATGTTTCTGACTCCCTCCGGCGCGGCTTTTGCTCATGATGATTATGACCATGACTGTTTACTGGCGCGGATTTTGGCACAGAAGGCCCCCAGCTGGTATGGGAGGTGGTCCATCACTTCTTCCCACTGCTATCGTCGTGGTGCCACAGAGTGGCTGTGGGGTGTGCTGACAGTTTACAGAGCAGTACTTGACAGGGCAGGTATACGCCATGCAGTGACAGTAGCTTTGTACTCGTATCCTTGCCATACAGGATTGATCCAGGCCTTAGTTGAAAGGTTTAATAGGCGCTGGAATACATTTATGACTGCTGAGGGAGAGACTTCACTGGACCTGTGGGCATTCCACAGGATTTCTGACCTCCCCGTCTGCGGACAGCCTTACGAGGAGTTGTCTTTGGATGACATGCATTTGAGTGCTTCAGACGGAGCAGGTCGATACCTCCTACCGTACTGCTTCAGGTACTTGATGAAGACCTGGAGAGATTTGGCCCTTGTGGGCAAGGAGAGAGCTGCACGGACACCGAGGGTGACCCTGAATGCTTGGGTCACACACTTTTACAGTGGTCCTTATTGCTTTTACGAGGAGTTTGCTTCCTCAGGTATGACTTGGGAGCAGTGCCGAGAGGTAGAGCTCCGATTTGCTTCACACCCTCGCCACCTGCCTGCCCCGGTGCGGGGGTGGAACTCGAGGGAGATACCGCCGCTGACGTATTTGGCGGCCTATCTGGCTTACTGTCTAGCCAGTTTTGTGATTCCTCACGGAGAGGAAGGGGTTCTGCGAGTAGAGGTGATCTACCCGGCATGTTTGATGGCATGTGGTCGCAGAATTGCTATAGCTCCGGCCGCACTGGCGAACGTTTACCATTCCTTCGGAGCCCTGACTTCACATTCATCGCCGAGGGATAAGCATATTTTGATGCCCACCCATTATCTGAGTGCGTGGGCTAGCTTGTTGCTCCCGGAGCTGTCACAGAGGACCCTGGTGGATAACCCAGTTGCACCACTTATTTTTGCTTTTGCTGGTCACCTGGACCAGGATGCAGTTTTGCAGTTGGCTAGCGCCCGCCGTGCCTTGTCTTTCCTCCATACTAGGAGGGATGAGAGTCTGGAGTTTGATCACAGCTCTCGCTCGTACTGTCCTTACTCGGAGCGGCAGGGTGACACTGTTGTCTGCAGGTTGTCTTCCTGGGCCCTGCCTTCCCCCCACGCACTGGCTGATTGGGTTGTCTGTATACGATCCGGAGTTCTTGCCTACCGCCGTTCCAACACAACGGTTCTTGAGCCATACTATCCGCACAGGTTTGCTAGGAACTTCGGGTATGATCAGGCCATACCCCAAATGCAAATTTTCCCCTGGCACTTCGGCAGTATCGACAGAGGGACATTCACTTGGTAGCCGCTTCGTGGCACGGCTTCCTCTTCTGTGGCGTGAAAGAGGAGTACCATGTTCCAGAGCAGACACGCAGAGGCTTCTTTGACATACACTACGCGCGCTGGTGGTTTAAAGTCAGCAACATTTTCAGGCAGCGAGCTGACACTATTCGAGCTGCTGAGGAGCAACGTTTGAAGAAGGAAGACCTGCCTCCCTTGTTACTAGCTCCTGAGTTTGTCAGATCTCATTTTTCGGGAGCTGCCAGAGCTATTCATGAGATAGAGACCCGCTGGAGGGAGGAGGGACTCCCCGTTACCGTCGACAGGAGCCAGTACATTGGGGCTTTGAAGCCCCTGAGGAGTACACCCACAGCAGCTTGTACTTCTAGGTCTGCTTGTCGGGGAGTAGCCCCTGGGCCTTCAGCGCCCTATTCCTGGTGGGAGGATTTGAAAGCCTCTTGTGGTCTAAAGACCAAGTCCCAGCTATCCGAGGCTGTTCCAGAGGGGACGTTTGCAGGTAGTGCCTTCACTGACTGGAGGGCCCACATCATCAATGCTGTGGGCTGCTCAGGCCCCATAGAATACATTTCAGACTTGGAGGTGGCTGCCACCCCCAATACCATCTTGGCGATTGTCAATAAGGTTGCTACGGCGCTTGGCTTGAAATCCGAGCAGATTATTCTGAAATCCGAGAGAATCATCGGGGAGCTAGGTATATGCTAAATTACTTAGCCCTGTCCCTTCCTTTTTTTGTTCTGCCACTGAAGATGCTGACTTCATGCAATCTTTTATCACTTGCAGAGCACATCAGTGGTTCAGAGGCTCATGCTCGTGAGAAGAGGCCTCGAGCTGGAGACCGAGAGAGTGACGCGCGGCCTACCTCCCGTCTGCGTTCTGAGGAGGCATCTCCTACCCCGGCAGAAGCTTCGAATAAGGGCGAGGGAAATTTTTATTTCCAAATCAGTA
The DNA here is from genome assembly GCA_022559845.1 of Amorphophallus konjac. NCBI lineage: Eukaryota > Viridiplantae > Streptophyta > Magnoliopsida > Alismatales > Araceae > Amorphophallus > Amorphophallus konjac. The sequence goes on from CM040123.1 coordinate 360,311,327, forward strand.
TTACAACCCGTCTATGTAATGTTGTAGCCTGACTGTTTTCCCCCCCTTTTGTTTTTTTTTGATGCAGCTCCTCCTGAGACTCGGGCTGCTGTGAGCTTTTCTCCCCTCCCCGGGAATGCGTTCATAGAGGCGGGGTTGGAGGTGGACGAGTTCGTTCTTGATATTAGTGTGGACATTGAGGGGTTGGACCCTCTCGCCGACGACTATACGCCTGTGACCGGCGACTCTCCCGCGCTTGATGTGGGCGGGACCTCCATTATTCAGGATTCAAGTAAATGCCTTCCCTGCATAACCCTTCTTCCACCCTCTTTCAAATAGAGAGAAATATGTGCCTTGGCTAATATTGTATTGCTTGTCACAGAGACTGTCAGAGCTCAGCCTACTCTCCCCGTCGTTGAAGAAGGGGGAAATTCTCCTGGAAATAAGGAGATTTCTTCGCCATCAGATTCTCCCAGCGGCAGAAGCTCCGGTACTTCATCGAGTATAAGGACCTCCAGTACCTCCTCCAGCGAGGGCTCTTCTTCCTCTTCCTCGAGTTCTTCCGAGGAGGGAGAGATCAGGATGAGCCCAGGTAATTTAAGGCCAGATTTTCTTCATGCATGGAGTTATGAAACTCCCCTCCTGACTTCTTTTATTGCTTACCACATAGCCGCACAGACGACCTCCTCCTTGGATGAGCTCTCTAGGCTTATGGAAACAGGGTCCTCCGTTGACCTGCCAGCTTATGACGAGGATATAAGGGCTCCGATCGCCGGGGTTGAAGTCTCTGATGGGGGAGTCGTCTCCCTAGCCGTGGGGCTATCAGCAAGTACTGTCGATGTTGTGGAGTCTGGTGAGGTGCCGGCTTCAGGTATGCACAAAGTATTTTGTGCAGTCCCTCCGCCATGCCTTGCTGCATATTGACATTGTAGAATGCCCCTGTTTCGAACAGCTGACGATTCTCTCGAGGAGAGGCGTTGCCACCAGCTTACAGGGGTTGACATGACGGCAGGTTCGGGCCAGACGCCCACAGAGGATCGAGACACTGAGGACCAGGCCGCAACCTCCACCGAGCCACCAGCTCCGGGTATGTTGTTGAATTAGGAACTTGCGCCATTCATTCAATAAGACTTCCTTCCTCTGTGATACTGATCACTATTTTATGTGTTGGTGTCTTCTTTCAGCTATCTCTCCTTCTATGGAGCCCACGACAGGGGTCGATACAACTACAGCTGAAGAGGAGCTGCCGGTAGAGACTGGTATGTTTTCGTCACTACAAAGTGCACATTGTGATTATTGGTGTCGCGGGAATGTTAAGACTTTCCATTCTTTGCTTCACTTGCAGAGAGACCAGCTACACCTGTGCTGCCCACAGAAAAGGGATCGATGCTTGTAGATAGCTCTTCTACAGTCCCGGAGGAGGGGTCTTCTCTCGGGCCTAGCCCAGCGGGCATAGCTGCCTCAGGTAAAAAAGCCATCGCGATTTGCAACTTTGGACTTTTACCCTGGTGGCTTCATTGTGGTGGTACACTCACATGTTTTCTCTTTTTTTTTTACTCAGGACCGGCAGGAGGGGCGACTGTGGTGCCCGTGGACTTTCCTGTTCTTGGAGTGGAGTGGCCTGACACCCCTGCGCCTGGAGCCGCATTGGATGCCACCATGGCTGACCATCTCCTCCAGGGCCTTGATCACCTGGTTCAGGTCGACCCCTTGCCGACGGTGGAGGCTTTCACTCGGGGTTATCACATGATGGGTCTCCCCCAGGATATATGGGCCGCGAAGCTGGGAGCCATATGGAGTGAATTCGCCCACCTTTATATGGCACAAGAGCAGAGGCGGAAAATTCGACTAATGATCCAGCAGGAGGAGGAGCGGCTTAGCGAGCTCCGAGCGGCCCAGGCTGAGGCGAGCCTTCAGGCTGAGAGGGACGAGGAGTGTAGTCGGAGGATCCGCCTTAGAGTTGAGGAGCTGCGGCGGGATCTTCGAGTTGCCGAGGCGGAGCAGTTGAGCGCACAGGCTGTGGTGGAGGCATCCCGCCATCGGGTTGGAGAGCTCCAGGAGGAGGCTCTTGAGAGCGAGACTCGTCTTGCTGACCTGAGGAAGAGCGAGTCTGGTGTTTGATACCCTCTTGTAGATAGGGCCTTCGTGCCTCATTTTTTTTTGAGTTACCCCCGAGGGCTTGTCTCGGGCTCCATGTATAGCATTGATGAATAGAGGACAGAATTCAGCAGCTTTTTGATTCCATCCTTTTGCATGTATATTTTTTTTTTATTTTTTTGATCACTTTATCAGCCCTATCGCCCTTTCGGGTTTTCGCCAGGACTGGCCCCCTTTAGCTTTTTCCAGTGCGCCCTTGCGGGTTTTCACACTGAGGGGTACCCATTTTTGCCTAAGGCGTCCTTTCGGGTTTTTACCTTAGTCGGGTTAAAGCCTGTTTGCCCTTGATTGCTCCCCTAATAGAAACAACCAAGTCCGCTGGGGCATCAATATTTTTTAACCCCGTTTTTTTTTTTTTTGAACCTATAAAGCCAAAAGACAAGGAGAAAATGGCACTCCCATAAGACGTGTGTGCCACATATGGGACAAGGTGGGTGGATTTGACTGCCCTAGTGAGACGCAATTAGTCAAATCCAAAAGCCGAAGGTTGAACGGGTTGACAACCCGAAAGGGGCGTGCATGTGCCAAGCTCGGTGGGGACAAAGGAGTAGGTTTAAAAGTCCGAAAGGGACATGTGGGTTAAACCTGGAGGCCGATAATTGAGATGGGTTGGCAGCCCGAAAGGGGCATGTATAGGCCAGACCCGGAAGGATGGAAGAGGGGATTTGACAGTCCGGGTGGGACGTATAAATCAAATCCGTGAGCCGATAGACAAATAGGGTTGGCTGCCCAACAAGGGCATACGGAGGCCAAGCCCGTGGAGACAAGGAATGAATTTGACAATCCCGGTGGGATAGATAAGTCAAGTCTGAAAGCCAAGAGGCGGGATGGGTTGGCAGCCCGCAAGGGGCATGCACGGGCTAGACCCAGAAGAAAGAAATGATGGATTTGACAGCTCTAGTGGGGCGTAAGGGTCAAACCCGAAAGTCGATAGGCGAGATGGGTTGGCAGCCCGAGAGGACATACTGAGGCCAATCCCGATGGGACAAAAATAGGTTTGACAGCCCTGGTGGGACGTGAGAGTCAAACCTGAAAGCCGATAGGCGAAATGGGTTGGCAGCCTGAGAGGGCATGCTGAGGCCAAACCCTGGAAGGTAAAATAAGCTGAAAGGCAAGATGGGCTGGCAGCCGAGAGGGCATGCTGAGGCCAATCCCAGAAGGTAAAATGAGTCGAAAGGCATGACGGGTTGGCAGCCCGAGAGGGCATACTGAGGCCAATCCCTAAAAGGTAAAATGAGCCGAAAGGTATGACGACGGGTTGGCAGCTCGAGAGGGCATACTGAGGCCAATCCCTAAGAGGTAAAGTGAGCCGAAGGGCATGATGGGTTGGCAGCCCGAGAGGGCATACTGAGGCCAATCCCTAAGAGGTAAATTGAGCCGAAGGGTAAGATGGGTTGGCAGCCCGAGAGGACATGCTGAGGCCAATCCCTAAGAGGTAAAATGAGCCGAAGGGCATGATGGGTTGGCAGCCCGAGAGAGCATACTGAGGCCAATCCCTAAGAGGTAAAATGAGCCGAAGGGCAAGATGGGTTGGCAGCCCGAGAGGACATGCTGAGGCCAATCCCTAAGAGGTAAAGTGAGCCGAAGGGCATGATGGATTGGCAGCCCGAGAGGACATGCTGAGGCCAATCCCAGAAGGTAAAATGAGCCGAAAGGCATGATGGGTTGGCAGCCCGAGAGAGTATACTGAGGCCAAACCCAGTGGGACAAAAAGGGTAAGTGGGTTTAATTGCCCGAACGAGACATATGAGCTAAACCCGGAAGTCCACAGGCGAAATGGGTCAGCAGCCCGAAAGGGGCGTGCACAGGCCGAACCCGATGGGAAAAATGATAGATGGGATAGCCCGGAGAGACACGGGGTCCGAGCCCGGGAAGTCCAAAACATGGGTAATCCTGACGGGACAGAGTATGACAGTGTCGGGACGCCCTGGTGGGACTAGGTGTCATAGAATGATACGTGAGTCGTAGTCATGGCATCACTATGATGTATTGGTCGTGATGGGGTGGAGTCATTGACTTAGAGCCACCCATAGAATAAGCAGAGAGAGGATTTTTTTTTCACATTACCAACCTCACTGCCCTTTCGGGTTTTCACCTCGACCGGGTCTATGGCATTTTTGCCCTCAGCCAACCGTTGAAGGATGACTAAGTCCGCCGGGGTATCAATATTTTTAACCCCATATTTTTTTTTAACCTTCACTAAGGAGAGGTAATGTTATGTAAGGATTGCTGTAGAAACTCTTGCGGTGGCGTATGATAGAGCTTCATATGCTTGCCGTTGAGAGGAGGGAAGAGATTATCTCCCTTGTGGTCAAGGACTATATAGGCCCCTCCTTCGTAGACCTTCTGGATGACGTAAGGTCCACGCCAATTGGGTTGGAGTTTGCCGCTGGATCTTCCCGCGAGTACCTCCTTTTCTTTGACCATGACAAGGTCACCCTTCTTGAAGGCCCTTTGCTTGACCAGCTTATCATAGGTATGTGTCATGCGGGCTTGATACACTTGTAAGTGCTTGTAGGCTTCGAGTCTTTCACCTTCAAGGTTGGACAATTCCTCGAGCCTTCTTTCAATTTCAGATTGGTCTCGGCCTGGCAATCCGGCGTACGCAGCAACGCGGTAAGATGCCAGCTCGATCTCCACAGGGACCACCGCCTCGGCCCCGTAGACCAAAGAGAATGGGGAGCAACTCGTAGGGGTTTTGTAAATAGTCCGATATGCCCATAGGGCTTCGTGGACCTTCTCGCCCCAATCCCGTTTGCGGCCACCTACTATCTTGGACAGCAGCTTACAGAGGGTTTTGTTGAAGGCCTCGGCCAACCCGTTGGCTTGGGAATTGTAAACGGATGACGTCCTCCAGTCGATGTGGAACTTGGCCGCCAGAGCATAGACAGTCTTGTTCCTGAATGGCGTGCCGTTACCTGAGATGATTCGGCTGGGGGTGCCGAATCTGTATATGATATAGTGCCTTACAAAGCGGGCAACTATTTCTCCTGTAACTTCCCGTAGTGGGACGACTTCTGCCCATCTGGAGAAGTAGTTAGTGGCGGCTAGTATGAACTTGTGGCCTTGAGATGATGGTGGGAATGGTCCCACAATATCCATGCCCCACTCCGCGAATGGCCAGGTAGGCGCTGTTGGGTGGAGCGGATTGGGCGGCCGTCGAGGGACTGGCCCAAATGCTTGGCATTAGTGGCATGTACGAGCATATTGGTTGCAATCTTCGTACATGGTGGGCCAATAAAACCCCTTGAGCTTGATGCTATTCTTCATTTTGGCTCCTACTTGATGAGCCTCACACAATCCGGAGTGGACCTCATGCATCACGGTCTTTGCTTCCTTAGATGAAAGACACCGCAGGAGGACTGACCGGTCCTTTTCATGGACGAGCCTGAAAAGCAGGCCGTCAATCAGCTGGTAGGATGTCGCCCTGCGTAGCAGTTGCACCCTTTGAGCCCGATCGGGGGGGAGCCAGCTGTTCTTTATCTTTATGATCGGCTCACGCCAATCTTCTTGTTCGGGAGCATTCTCCTCTTAGATGTTGTCGACCTCGTAAACAGTGAGGCCGGATTCTTCGTCGAGCACACTTGGCATGAGCCTTCAGTGTCTGACTGTAATATTTAATTCTCCCTCAGGCGGGAGTTTTAAGGCTGCTGCCAACTTTGCGAAAGCGTCAGCCTGGGAGTTGCTGTCTCTTGGGACGTGTCCTATTTCAAATAGGTAGAATTTTTCCTTGAGCCTCATGACGGCTGCGTGATAGGGGATGAGCTCCTTTTTCCGGACGTCATAGACGCCCAATACTTGTCGGATAACGAGCTGAGAATCCCCGTACACTTTGATGCACTTGATGTCCATCTCTAATGCCAGTTGAAGCCCAATAATTAATCCTTCATATTCGGCCTCATTATTGGTCAGCGACTTCATAAGAGCGCAAGAATTATGGAGGATGCCACCTTGCGGAGATACGAAGACTATCCCCGCGCCCGAGACATAGTCTGTGATGCCGCCAGCCCTTTTGATTGTCCGAGAAGCACCATCAAAATACAACTCCCAGTGTGGGAGGTCGAGGGTGAGGACGCCCGGCTCCATCTGTGGTGGGACATTTTCAGAATGCTTCCCAGCTTCTTGCGGAGTCACTAACACCTCTTCATCGGGTAGCTCAAAGTTGAGTGGCGAGTCTTCTGGCACAGGATGTGCTACTAAGAATTCCGCCATTCCTTGTCCCTTGATCGCCTTGCGTGGGACGAAGGTGATGTCAAACTCTATGAGGATAAGTGCCCACTTGCCGAGCCTACCAGAGAGGACGGGCTGACTAAGCAAAAATTTTAGTGGATCACATTTTGAGATGAGTTCCACTTTGTGAGCTATCAGGTAGTGCCTTAGCTTCTTGACAGCAAATATTAAGGCCAGGCACACTTTTTCCATAGGCACATACCGATGGTCAGGCCCGATCAGCTTCCGGCTGAGGTAGTATAGCGGTTGCGCCTTGCCCTCGTCATTGACCTGGGCTAAAAGAGCCCCCAAAGAGGCGTCAATGGCAGCAATATAGAGGATGAGGGGCTTCCCTCTGACAGGTGCCCCTAGGACTGGGGGAGTCAATAGATACTCCTTGATTTGCTCGAAGGCCTTCTGACAGTCTTCGTCCCATATGAAGGGTGCTCCTTTCTTCATCAATTTGCCAAAAGGTAGACATCTTCTTGAGAGATTAGAAATAAATCGCCTAATATAGGCGAGTCTTCCTTGAAGAGATCTAAGCTCTGTCAAGTTCTTGGGCGGAGGTAGTCTTCTTATAGCCTTGATTTTGTCGGGGTCGATTTCTATGCCCCGATATCTGACAATGAAGCCAATGAACTTGCCGCTGGAGACGCCGAAGGCACATTTCATTGGGTTCATCTTGAGCTGATACTGTCGGAGCTTTTCAAAGACGCGACGCAAGTCAGTCAAATGATCCTCTCGTCTCCTTGTCTTGACGACCAAGTCATCGACATAGCATTCAACGAGGTGATGTAGCATCTCGTCGAAAATCTTGGTCATCGCCCTTTGATAGGTTGCACCGGCATTCTTCAGGCCGAATGACATCCTTTTTTAGTTGAAGATCCCCTTAGGAGATCGGAAGGCCGTATGGTTTTTGTCTTTGATGGCCATGCGGATTTGATTATCTCCCGACGATCCGTCCATGAAAGACAAGGCTTCGTGACCAGTGGTCATATCAACCATTGTCTCAGTGATCGGGACAGGGAAGTCGTCCTTTGGGCATGCTTTGTTCGAATCCTTGAAGTTGATGCAGACTCGGACTTGGCCGTTCTTCTTCTTGACAGGGACGATGTTAGCGAGCCACACAGGGTATATGCAAGACTCTATGAAGTCCACGTTGAGCATTTTGTCAACCTCAGCGTTGACCTTCAGCTCCAGCTCGTGGCGCATACGCCTTTGAGCTTGCTTGACTGGCTTGACTGTTGAAAGTATTGCCAGCTCATGTTCAGCCACAGAAGGGTCGAGCCCGTGCATTTCTTTATAAGTCCAGGCGAAACAATCCCTGAACTCTTCTAAGAGCTGCCGATACGACTGCCTTTCTTTCTCGCTGAGGAGAGCACTTATGAAGGTGGGACGACGAACATCTTTGCTTCTGAGATTGATCTCGATCAACTCGTCAACAGTTGCTTGACCACCGTCTTCGAGCTCCGGTGGAGCTGGTTGGAGGTCGACGAAGTCTCCCTCATCATCAGTATTTGCTTCACATACTTCAAATTCTTCGAAGCTCTTTTGCTCCTGACTTGAAGTCGAAGGACTTGTTTCATCTTGTTGATGGTTAGCAGGCTGAGCTGCTCTTCCCTCTGAAGGGTGGTCGTTGTTGACTTCCGATGAAGGAGATAGTGTCATTGATGACTCACCGGACTCCCTTACAGAGTCGCCGATCTCGGTCTCAACTTCTGCTTGCCCGTTAGGGAGAGGCAACAGCCCTATGGCATTGACTACATAATAGACCTCGAAGTCCGTCTCCTGGTCATAGCCGAGTCCCCGCGTGTCTCTGCGGGAGTAGGGAGGTTGTTCACGGACCTGTGGAGGGTTCCACAACTGACGGGAGTACGTCGCTCGCGTAGGGTCCAGAGTTCGCGGGATGTGTTGCTTTCTGCACATCTCCTTGATGTATTTGGGCATATCATCCATCTCCTCGACTGGCTCTGGCGCCACATCGGCGGGAGTATCCCAGTCGAAGTCATCTTCAGGAGGGCCCGGTGGGACTAAGTCACCTTTATAAAAGATGATCGGCTTGTTCCTTTTTTTGCCCTTATTGCTCCTTCTTTTCCGCTGATAGGAGACTGTGAAGGTCTTCAGCTGCTCCACTTCATACTCTTCCCGTTGGGACGAGAGCTGGAGGCACTTCGGCGGTAAGGAGATGCTTCGGTCAATGACCTGACTGATGAGGTTGGCCTCAAAATCAACACTTCGCCTCTCCGGTTGAGTTGGCTTGGAGGCGGCATGGAGGCTTAGCCTATGCAGCTTTACCATGTCTTGATTGACAGTAAACAACTGCCCTTCCTCGACTTCATGGTCTACTTTCTGTTTCCCTTTGTCTTTTAAAGGCTCGGGGATTGCTAAAGTGGGCTTCCCAAAATATAGTGAAGCATCGGCCAGATGGCACTCATTGGGGTGGAACGGGGTCTGATCTGCAAAGATCGTATGTTGCTCCTCTTCCTTGACATATTTGATGCACTGGTGCAAAGTTGAAGGGACGACCCAATTCTCATGGAGCCAGGGTCTTCCAAGTAGCACCTTGTAGGATGTGTCGGCGTTGATGATATAAAATATCACTTGGGTGACAAAATCGCCCAACGCAAGCTTGACTTCAACCCGACCAAGCGCCTCTTCGGGCTTCTGATTGAATCCCGAAATTTGGACCGCGCTCACCTTTTGTAAATAAGGTGCCAAGTATAGAGACTTGAAAGTCTTCAAAGACATGATGTTGACGGCTGCTCCGGCGTCAACCAGGATGCGATTCACGTCATGCCCATTGATCGTCCCCCTCATATATAAGGGGCGATTGTGGCACGCAGTAGACAACAACATGTCTTTATCCGTGAAGGAGATGTTGGTTGTAAGTGCCTCATATGCCTGAGCTTGTAATTCTGCAACATGGGCTTCATAGGCCTCTGGGTCTTGGAGTATCTTGACCAGAGCCTCCTTGAGATCCTTGCTCCAGGCGATGGCTTCCCAAATAGTGACATTGGTTGGAAACCGCTTCATATGATGAATGATTTTGCGGTCCGCCCGAGCACAGTTCTTATCAAATGGCGGGATGATCTCCGCCAGAGTCTTCGGTGCCTGGCGAGGCTTCTCCCGTTTAGAAGGGCGCTCCTCATTCTGACCCTCCGCATCTTCTTGGAATAGCGGAGCCAAAGACTCCTCCATGGGTGGCAAAGGCTCTTCATGTTGGTCTTCATTAGAAGGACCTGCCTGGCTTGTAGGCTCGACCCTATTAGAGGAGCCGGCCTGCTCTGACGCCTTCTCGCGCACTGGCGACTTGGCTGGCTCCTCTTCTTCATCAGAAGAGGCGATTACAAAAGGGACGCCACTCGGCATAGCCGCTGAGGCGAGGCCTGAAACCTCTGAGGGGCTGAGGATAAAAGGGATTCCCCGAACTTGGACTTCTGGGACAGGACCCGGCTTCTCCCCTCTGAATATTATAACCCGGTCGGGAGTTAGGGGACCTTCACGTCAACGTCCTCGTCCTCGGCCGCGGCCACGACCTCGGCTATTTCTTGCCGAGCGACGTTGATAAGTTGCCATAGGAGCCTTGCTTTCAGTGCTATCAGCCGCCGGAGAGTTAATGTTGTCGGGCAGCGGAATCGCCACCATGTTGCAGGAGAGCTCTTGCAGCATTTCCTCGAGCATCTCGACAGTGAGCTCCCCCTCTTTGTAGAATAAGGAGAGCTCTTCCGGGATTGGGAACTCCTCACCTTTTTCGAGACGGTGAGCCATATCTCGGAGCCATTGCAGAAGCCGGGCTTTATGCCCAAACTTATCCCAAGGAATGTATTCGTCTAGAGTGACGGCCCTGGTGGGACGAGGGGGAGTGTACTCCTCCAGCTCATCTATGAGCTTTTGAAGTCTTTGTAAAGGAGTTGGCTCCTTAGGGGCCTCCATAGCTGCTGCTTGCTTTTTCAGCCTCCTTTTCAGATTCTTCCTGTGATACTTCTCTTGCTCTTTTGGCGTGCCGCCTCTTGAGAAGAGAGAGGAGTTTACTTTGGAGGTGGGACCTGTTTGCCCCCAGAATTTTGCCTTTTACTCCGGGTTGGCTCCCTAGGTGCCCTAGTGCCGCGGCTCTTTTTGGGTGTGACCTTAGTCCAGTTAGCCTCCTCCGGTTGAACCTGAAAGGTGGCATTGATTGCCTGAGCAGTTATTTTCGGAGGCAGCTCTGAAACTCTGCCAATCCACAGTGGGGCCCTTGGGGGCATTGCAACTCCACCGATTCTGCTTTGACGGGCGTCTTCACAAGCTCAAGATGTTGAAACCTTTCTGCAATTGGCGGCCTTGCTAGCTTGACAGGAGCTTTGACCGGAGGCTCCCTCACCTTCGCTTTGCCTTTGTCGTCTGGCGGAGGGTTTCCCTTTATGACAACGCTGGGTTGACCCGGCCTGGATAGAGGTTTGGAAGCCTCCCCTTTGGCCTGGCTTTCTGGGCTCCGGGCCTTAGGCCCCTCGCACCTAGCCTTGCCTTTGGGGTTTGGCTGAGGATTACCACTGCCCGTAGACTTGTCCTGTTAGACTTGTTGAGAGGTGGGTTTGATCCCACGCAGCTTGCTCTGCTCCTGTTGAACTTGCTGAAGAATCTTCTTAGCGGCCTCTTTAAGACGCCGCCTAGTCATAGAGTTCCCCTGCGCATCGATCTCCCCTCTTTGGACGAGGACTTCAACGCAGTCTTGCACTTCTGGGCATTGCCAGGTGGGGTGAGACACCCTCGCATGATATTTGCAATAACGGGGATGACTTTTGGCCGTCTCATTGTAGTAAGACGACGGATCATGTGTCAGCACCCGACCATCTTCCAGGAGCTTGTCAAAGATCTTCTCAGTATCCTCTTTGGGGAAAGAACACTGATGAGAGGGTCGCCACCCTGGGTACCACAATGTGGATTTAGGTGGCTGGGAGCTGGCTCCCTTGGAACTGACTCCCTCCTCTTGCGGCTCCAGGAGCTGGAAGGTGGCTGAAGCATGTATGATGTTGACGGAGAAGTGAAGACTCTCCCGTGCGTGCGGCTGCGGTGGGTCGACCAGGAACTCACCCATATTGATCCTCCCTTGCCTGATTAAGTCTTCAGCGAGGTCTTTGAATGGCTCGCAGTTGTGGATGATATGGCCTATCACCTCATGATATGGGCAATAGCCCTGACGAAATGCAGCACCTGGCGCCTGCTCAATGGGCGATGGGCTGATCAGTCTAGCTCGCTGACACGCGAAGATGTTTAGGGTCCTCTCCCAAGGGAAGGAGTATAACTTCTCTGGCAGCTCGACTTGAAGTGGAGCCTCTTCGCCTTCCAGTGAGTCCTCCTCGTCTTCAGATGAATCTGAGGACTCTTCAGAGAGCCAGCCCCTGAGCGAAGCCCGGCCGATGGGTGATACACCCACCTCCCGTATGTGGGCCGGAGCTAACCCCCTGGCAAATGGGCCAAAGGGGAAGGTGGACAACTGCTGATCAATGCTCTCCAGGAACTGTAGCAGACGCCTTTGTTCAGATTGCAATTGCCGGATTTCTCCTCGGATTTTTCGAATAGTCTTTCGCAATGCCAAACACTCAGGGAACGAGGGAGGGGCGACTCCTGGATCGGTGTTGGTCTGCTGATTTGAAGACCCTGCCTCGAAGGCGTTGGAGCTCGAAGCCATTGCCACCATATGGACCACATTAGCCGACCGGTTCGATCGACTCCAAGCATGAGGCTGTGGTGGGTCGACGGCATCGCCCAACATATTTACCAAGCCCTTTTGAATGAGCTCTTCTGCTATATTCTTGAAAACATAGCAGTCCCCGATAGTATGACCCAACCTTCGGTGATACACACAATAGGTAGGGTCCTCTGTCTTATCCACCTCTGCGGGCTTCCGCGGATCCGGCAGGGTGGTGAGCTACTCTTTCATGCAGAGATCAAAGAGCATTTTAGTATGCTCTTTCATGAAGGAATACGGCATCTTCATGTTCTCCGCCAACCGAGACGCGCTTGCCTTGGCGTCAGGCTTCTTGCCATTGCCTTTGGATTTTCCTTCTCCATTTTCTTCATTTGTCGGGGAGAAGTCCACAGCATTTACCTCCTTGCCGCTAGCCAGACGGTCTTTGGAGGATTTGCCTTTGGCAGAAGTTTGTACTGGGTGGTCGGCGAAGAACATTTCAATCTCCGCCACCACCGTGTTAAGTTGGTCGAAGCTCCTGATGTTTGAGCCCAGAAGCTTTTCACTGACTTCCGACGAGAGACCCGTACGGCAGATGGTGATCGCGTCTTTGGGCGTCGGAGGATTGTCGCAGCGCATGTTGACGTCCCTCCATCGCTTGATGAAGTCCAACGCTGTTTCACCTTTCTTCTGCCGAAGAGCACAGAGCTCCGCCAGGGAGATTTTGCGTTCAACCATCTGGAAACGGTCGACGAACTTCTTCTGCATATCCGCCCAATCAGCAACAGAATTGGGCTTTAGCCTGGAGTACCACTGGAAGGCGGTGCCAGTCAATGGCGTGGCAAAGTACCGCAACAAATATGCCTCTTCCAACGTCAATTCACCCATGGCCGTCATGTAATAGGCCAGGTGTTCATGTGGGGAACCCTGCCCGTTGAACTTCTGGAGTTTCGGGGCCTTTGGGCAGTCTGGTGGAAGTTTCTTGAATTGATGGTGGAGGGGGTAAGGCACGCTGTACAAATCAACGGTGGCCACCCCCTCCCCATGCTGAGCAAACTTCGCCTCCACAATGCGCTCGATCATCTGCTTCTGCGCCATGAGGCTTTCTGTAGCAGGAGTGGCCGATGATCGCACATTGGCTTCAGGCTGCGGAACTTCAAACTCCACGGCCAATGGTAATTTCGCCGCGGTGACGGAGGTGTTGGCCGCAACTGGAATGGGAGGAGGCTGTGGTTCCATTCTCGTTGGCGCAGCTTGAGGTGGGGCATGAACCTCTTTTTCACGCAATAGCGCTTGCAAGAGGTTCTTGAGTTCCTGGTTCTCGCGTCGGAGTTCTTCCAACGCGGGAGTGTGTGTTTCTTCCCCCAGATCTTCCTCGTGCCGGGGGTGGCTGTCCCCGTCAATGCTGTGGACGTCCTCTGGGTGCTCCTCTTTCCGTGCCGGCTCGGGCTGAGATGTCCCAGCAGCCGGCGTCTGCTGTGTCTGCGCCAGAATCCGGGAGACCGGCCTTGACCTCCTTAAATATTGAAGAGGCTGGTTAAGCTTCCCCGAGGTGTCCTCTGGCTGCTTGTCGCCGGAGGTGGCGTAACAGGTGAACACTTTGACAGTGTCATCGGTCACCTGAACCACCCGCCTCTTCCTCGGCAGTCGTCGGTCTGACTTGGGCGACTCCCCTAGTCTGTCAAAGATAGAAGCTCGGGATGTGGACGCCTGCGGGGAGCGATCCTCCTCCGTATGTGTGGAACTATCCCACGGGGAGGTCAGTCGCACCTTCTTGCCGGCTCCTCGACGCTTTTGCCTTCGTAGGGGCTGATTTGTGGATCTCGGGGAGACCGAGGCCTCAGTGCTCGCCGGACTTCGCATAAGTTGCAGGTCCGGCATGCGGAAGGGCTTCTGCACCCTTGCGCGCCTTAGAATTCGGGCCTCTTCCTTAGTGACCCAAATTTTCTTCAAGTGGAGCTGACGCTCCTCGCTTGAATTGCCCCCTGACCGTGGTCGGGGAGCGGGTGGTTTGGGCAGTCGCACCGGACCCTGTTTTGCCGCCGATACGGCGGGCTTCTTCATTTTCGCTTCGTCCTCCCGGACTTGTTGAAGGAGCTCGAAGCGGTTGGAGGTGGAGACGGTTGGGACGTGCTGGTCTCGTGGCAATATCGGCTCGCCTCCATTGAGCCGAATGCGAATATCTCCGACAATTACAGTTTTGTCGGAACGAGATACTGCCGCTGTGGGCTTTGTGCCCCTGCGGCTACGACGTTGCCCCCGTCGAGCGGAGGCAACAGCGGTGACGCCTACTGTAGGCGCGGCGTCATTATGGCGGCGATGCTGCCCCCGTTGTGCAAGAGCATTACCTCTGAGGGTGGCCGCCGTAGATTTGACGCCATTACGGCGACGGCGTTGCCCCCGTTGAGCAGGAGCGACGCCAGCAGTGATTTGGTTGACCGAGAAAACTCGGCCAATAGTTAGGACAGAAGGCATGACACCTTCGGCCGTTGACATGGCAGCCGAGTCAACTCGGCTGATTGTCGGGATGAAGGGCTTGACACCCTTAACAGTTGAAGAGTTGACCGGGCGACCCCGACCGGCTGCTGCAGTAGAGGGCCTGACACCCTCGACGGTTGTTTTGCTGGCCGGGCGGACCCGACCGGTTGATGGGGCCGAGGGCCTGACGCCCCCGACGGTAGCTGCAGGCGTGGCTGAACTGACTTCAACCACAGGCGTGACGCCCAGGAAGAAGGGCGAGCCGACGACTGTTGGGAAGTCGCCGAAAACGAGCGAGGTCGCCAGGTATCCGAACCTGACGTGGTTGGCGATGATCTCGGGGCCGTAGGTGACGACGGCCATCGCTGCTGTTGTTGGTGGTGGTGCGTAGCACGAATGAAGAAGTGCGTCGAGGCACAAAAGGCTCTCAAACGAGCAGAGAGATGTGTACCCTCATCTTCCCGTCCGGTAAAAGGAAGAGGAGGGAAATCAGAACCTTAAAGGAGGTTTTAGGGACTGACTTTGACAGAAAGAAGAAAGGCGGAAAAAGTCCCACCGGACGTGCCAGTCTGTGAGACACGGAAAATCTAATCTTTTTATCGTAGATAAAATATAGATTTGTTCTTTTTGAAAAGAAACATCCCCCCTTTTCTGAGTAGAGGGTGATTCGTGGGTGCGCATAGTATCAGACGATTTAGATTCGAGTGCTGGACCTCTCCCCACTAACCGTAGTCAGTGTTGATTTACATCGGCCTAACGTCCGAACACCTTTGTTTAACTGGCAAAGAAATCTCAAAGTCTTCTATAGAGGTTCTGAGGTGGAGGGCAGGCTCACTCGAAAGACTCTCCATGACCACTCATTTACCACCAACATGTTAATAGAATTAGGGTTAAGTCTGAACAAACCCTGAGATTTAGGAATAGAAATGCGAATATGCGAAAGCCGTAGGCATTTAGAGAGAAGGTTTCTAGACCCCGAGGGTACTTTGATAATTTTACCAATTCAGGGGTATTTTGATAATTTTACCAGGCTAGGGGCACTTCTGAAATTTCTGGACTGGAACGGAAGTAGAATCAGGTTCCTAGCTTCTCGAGACGCTGAGGCTCTTTCTGGAGGGTTTTAGGGGGTGCTAGGCCATTTCTAAGTCACATGGGTATTTTAGTAATTTTACCATACTCTACATAGACCTGGGGTTGGGGTGACCTCTGAGTGTCGGACTGAGCTGACATCGTCCCCGGGTTCAAAGAGTGACAATAGCTTCATAGAAGGCTCATGTGTGTCAAGTTCGCCAAAGGAGGGTCATATACACAATTTTTGGAAAGTCGGGGGTTTTCTTATAGTTTTTTCCTGGGGACATACATAAAACATGATGAGTGCTTTTATAGTCCAAATGAGTACAAGGGTTGTCGGCGAGTTGTCGACTGTACAAAAGTCCGCACTAATACGGGGGACAGGGGCGTAGCCCCAATTACAAAAGTTACAGGGTAAAAATACAAATAACAGGACTTTTATGTTTCTTGGATTTCGGGGAGGACATTTAAGCAATTCTCCCATTATTGGGACAGAATTATATGACATAGTCGCCCCGGGACTTAGAAACAACAACACAGCCCACTGAGGGGCAAAATTATAAATATACCCTCATAGGGGCACATACACAAGACCCGGGGACTTACCCCTCACGGGCCAAGACAAACGAACAAACGAATGCTGAATGCTCCAAGTGTGCTCCGTAGGTTGTCCAATCTAGTCCCCTCCTTCTGGACCCTAGGGGTATATTTATAGAAGTAGGAATCTCCCCGGAGTCGTCCGGACCCGTACGAGTTAAACGGGAGGAAAATGATCCCGGGGAGGTCATTTTTTCAAATTTTTTTGGTTTCTGCGCGGGAGAGAGGACCTCCCCGGGGTGGGAGGTCCTCGGGCCCCACCTGGGGTCGCGCGACCCCGGGGGCCTGCCCGGGGTCACGCGGCCCCGGGCAGGCCTGCCCGGGGTCAATCGACCCCGGGCGGGTCTGCCCGCCCGCGGGCGGCCCCGCGCGGGCTTGCCTGCCTCCGCGCGGACCCCCCTGGGTGGGGGCGACCCCGTACGGGTCCCCCCGACCTCGGACGGGTCTCTTCTACGTCGGGTTTCAATAAATAGAGGCCTTAAGGGACTTTGAAGCCTCGTTTGCTCGCCGGAGAAGGGAAGACACGCTCCTTTTGTTCGTTTTTCGTTCTCCTCGTGCCGTAGGCCGCGAAGGGGTGATTTGTTGTTGTCCGTGCTTCGTGGTACACGTGCGAGGGACCTCGATTGCGGTGCGTAGACCTTCGTTTCTGTCTTCTGTCTTCTTGTAGGAGCTTCCTTTATCTGTAAATATACGTCCAAAGGAGGGAGATTTTATCCCGTAGGGATTTTTCCCTCAACCACACAACCCTGACAATCGTGATGAGTTTAGTCAGGTTCTCGACCACCCCTCTTTGCTGCGAGAGGTCTGTAATTGCAGCAATAGGTAGGCTATGAAGCCTTAAATGTATGGGGGTACTCCATAGGGGAGGCGATACGCCACATGTTAAACCCGTGTGTGGAGATATTCCATAAAGAGGTGATACGCCAAATATTTGTAGACCTCGACCAATGCGAGGTTAACATAATAATATGCTGATTTCGCCAGGATAAATCATGGGTACAACAAGTGTATAGCATGGTGTTAAAAGCTAACCAGTTCAGATTCAGACTGGAATTGGTCAAAACCTATCCAATTCAGATAGTTTTGTGGTTGAATCAGCCAATCCCTGCAGATTTACAAGTTGGTCATTCTGAAAACTGTTGGATATTACATCTCATATTTCACGGACAGCTCCTGGATGAAAGAAACCAGATGTGCTCTGGTTTCTTATTTAACGAGATGACTCGTAGCACTCTATACCATTACTCGATTTGATCTGTATACGGGGCACCCAGAGGGGTTGTCAAGTTGGGATGATGCGGGACAGGGTCTCTGAATGGGCTAATTGTACTGAACCAAATTGTTGGGCCTACTATTGGGCCAGACTAGGCTTCAATTGGTGCTGCTAGGCCCACGTTGTACCTTGGGAGCTTGGGCGCCCTGTTGCTGCGACCTGGCAGGGTTGGGAGAGGAAAAGAACAAGAGAGAGAGAGAAGAAGAGAAAAGGAGGGAGAACATGGCTGCCAGTTGGAGGAGGATGACCGATAACCACAACAGCGGCAGTGCTGGAGGCGGTTCCACAGGGGAGCGCGAGCACGCTGTCGGAGTGGGCGTCAGCGGTGGTGAGGGCGGCTAGTTGCAGGCACGTGTAGTAGCTGCTTGGGCCACAGTGCGTCGTCGCGATGACAACTGGCGGGGTCAGGCACGGCCGGTCTCAGCTGAAGGAGGCGGAGGCGGGGCCGGGTCCTTTGCTGGCGGTGGAAGGAGTGGGTGTGGCTGGTTTGGGCAGGGACGTGGGCGGTGCTGAGCAACGGCGGAGGGTGGGGATCTGGCCGTGGCTGGTGGCTAGGCTTGGAGGAGGGAGGGGAGGAGGGCGGTATAGCAGGGGAGCTTGGCAGCGACGGCGGTTGTTGCTGGGGGGCGCGGTTGCTAGGTGACAGCGTCCGCCGTCCGATGGCTGTTAAGGGCGGCTGGCAGTGATGGCACTAGTGCTATCCGGTGGTGGCGGATGGGGGTGCTGCGGCGTGGGGCGGCGGCGCAGTTGACCACCGACTGAGAAGGTGGGATGGAGGGAGGCATAGGAGAGGTCGCTGCCTCTGCTGTAGTGGCAGACGGTGGGTGCGGCAGCTGCGGTGATTGATGGCGCCTGGCGGTAGTGGTTGGTAAGGGTGGAACCTGGCGACGTGTCGTGGGAGGATCAACATCGTTCTAGTGGCAAGGTGGGAAAGAAAGTGAATGGGAGAGGAGAGGTGGGGAACTGAAGTGCAGACGATGGCAGGGAGGAGGAGATGCGGTGGTGCAGGAGGGTGTAGGGCGGCTGGGGATTACAGATGGGAAAGGCAACTGTGGTGCCGAGTGAGTTCGGCAGTGGTGGAGGGGGCGGGCTCTGTGGGCCGGCTCGCGTTGTTGGGTTGGCTGGCAGCACTGCGGTTGAAGGAGAGGTGGAATAGGGTTTGGGGGATGGGGTTTGTAAGGAGGAAAGGAGGAAGAGGGTGAAGGAGGAGGACGGGGCTGCGGGAGGCAGGGGCGGTGAGGAGACAAAGGGAGATGGCAGGGCTTACGGAGGGGAGGGATTGCGGTGGGTGGCCATAGGGAGGGCGAAGTTTGGTGGGCTCCTGTTGGTGTAACGACGGCTGGTAAGAGGAGAACGGGGGTGGCGGTGGTGGTCTGTTGTGAGCTCAAGGTTGCAGTGGGGTTTTAAACACAGCGGGGGGAAGAAAAGGAAGAAGAGGAGGTTGAACAGGAAGGAGTAGAGGAAGAAGAAGAAGCGGGGTAGGCGGCAGTTGTGCGCACGAAGAGGAGAAGGATGGGAAGAAGACAAAAGACGAGGGTGGCTGGGAGTGGGGGAGATTGGGGACAGGGAGAGATTGCGGCGGATATGGTAAGGCCTCTCACCCTCTCCTCTCTCAAGGGTCTCGAACTCTACCTCTCATAGAGAAAAACATACGGCGACTATTTTTTTTCTTCCCATTCTTCATTCATTCCACTATTCAATTAGGGTACAGTGCATACATATATAGGAGATCAAAAGTCTCCCCATTGACCCTACACAAAATACGAAAGTACATAGCACAAAATGGCCTAAACAAGTGAGACCCAATATGACTTCAAATTTAACAGAAAAAAGAAATCCCAAGGAAAGATAACAAACTTTTTTTTTAACTCCGAACTAGACTCAATTAAAATAAAAATACATAATAAAACTAAAAATGACTCGATACATCTACAAACATCCACATAAATATCGCCAACCTACGACACGCCAATCAAGCTCATTGTTCGGCGTCACGAGTCTTGTTCTGCATCCATAATGAGTCCCACTTCCTGTCAATCTCCCCCAGTTCAAAAAAAATCGTCCTTGAATTTTGAAGTGCTAAAAGATGATGAAGGCAATCACAAGTGGATAAACTGAGCGACTGGGGTACACGAGCATTAGACGAATCTCGGGTCATTGTTTCTCATGTGTCGCATAAAAATCTTGCCACACAACATCAACATTGATAGGGGACGGGTCTCGAGATAACACAACGTCAGACATACCAACTGACGGACTAACTATGGAATCATCCTCGAACATTGTGTTGCCAATAAAGTTTAACTCAAATTTGACAACCAATTCATGATCCCCGACATTCTGCAACATAGACCATTCGCGCATCTGTTCTTCATATTCCTCGGCCAATGCAGGATTGGTCTCATAGATCACTTCCCACTCCTGTTCTTCATACTCCTCAGCCAATGTTGGTCGGCCTCATATACCACTTCGGTAACCGTTGGTTTGGCCAAACAGGATAGTTGCCTATCTATATCATCTAGGGTAGACTTAACACTCTTATGCCAAGAGGAATGGTCGGTCATGATGGGATTGTGCCTCGGACCCCGGTCTGATGGAACAAACCGGTTCCCAGGGCTTTGATACCAAGTTGATGCGGGACAGGGTCTCTGAATGGGCCGATTGCACTGAACCAAATTGTTGGGCATACTATTGGGCCAGACTGGGCTTCAATTGGTGCTGTTGGGCCCACGTTGTACCTTGGGAACTTGGGCTCCATGTTGCTGCGACCTGGCAGGGCTGGGAGAGGAAAAGAAGGAGAGAGAGAGAAGAAGAGAAAAGGAGAGAGAATAGGGCTGCCAGCGGCAGGAGGATGGCCGATAACCACGACAGCGACGGTGGTGGAGGCGGTCCAACAGGGGAGCGCGAGGACCCTGTCGGAGTGGGCGTCAGCGATGGTGAGGATGGCCACCTGTAGGCGTGGTGTAGTAGCTGCTCGGGCCATAGTGCGTCGTCATGGTGACAACGGGTGGGGTCAGGCACGGTCGGTCTCAGCTGAAGGAGGCGGAGGCGGGGGCGGGGTGGGTCCGTTGCTGGTGGTGGAATGAGTGGGTGTGGCTGGTTTGGGCAGGGATGTGGGCGGTGCTGAGCGGCGGCGAAAGGTGGGGATCTAGCCGTGGTTGGTGGCTAGGCTTAGAGGAGGGAGAGGAGGAGGGCGGTGGAGCAGGGGAGCTCGACAGCGACGACGGTTGTTGCTGGGGGGCGCGGTTGCTAGGTGACAACGTCCGCCGTCCGATGGCTGTCAAGGGCGGCTGGCAGTGATGGCATTATTGCTATTCGATGGTGGCTGATTGGGGTGTGGCGGTGTGGGGCGGCGGCGCAGTTGACCACTGGCTGAGAAGGTGGGATGGAGGGAGGCACAGGAGAGGTCGCCGCCTCTGCTACAGTTGCGGACGGTGGGTGCGGCGGCTGCGGTGCTTGATGGCGCCTGCCGGTGGCGGCAATGGTTGTTAAGGGTGCAACTTGACGATGTGTCGTGGGAGGATCAACAGTGTTCTAGCGACAGGGTGGGAAAGGAAGTGAATGGGAGAGGAGAGGTGGGGAACTGAGGTGCAGACGATGGTAGGGAGGAGGAGATGGGGTGGTGTAGGAGGGTGTAGGGTGGCTAGTGATTTCAAATGAGGAAGGCGACTATGGTGCTGGGTGAGTCCGGTAGTGGTGGAGGGGGCGGGCTCTGTGGGCCGGCTCGCGCTGCTAGGTTAGCCGACAATGCTGCGGCTGAAGGAAAGGTGGAATGGGGGTTTGGGGGCTGGGGTTTGCAGGGAAGAAAGGAGGAGGAGGAAGAGGGTGAAGGAGGAGGATGGGGCTGTGGGAGGTAGGGGTTGTGAGGAGACAGAGGGCGGTGGCAAGGCTTATGGAGGGGGGGATCGCGGTGGCGGCGGTGGGCGGCCCTGGGGGGGGGTGGAGTTGGTGGGAGGAGAACGGGGGCGGCGATGGTGGTCTGTTGTGAGCTCAAGGTTGCAGTGGGGTTTTAAACACGGCGGGGGGGGGGGGGAAGAAAAGGAAGAAGAGGAGGTTGAAAATGAAGGAGTAGAGGAAGAAGAAGGGGGTAGGCGGCGGCTGTGTGCATGGAGAGGAGAAGAATGGGAAGAAGACAGAAGATGAGAGTGGCTGGGAGTGGGGGAGATGGGGGACAAGGAGGGATTGCGGCGGATATGGTAAGGGCCTCTCGCCCTTCCCTTTCTCAGGGGTCTCGAACTCTGCCTCTCACAGAGAAAAACATATGGCGGTTATTTTTTTTCCTCCCATTCTTCATTCATTCCACTATTCAATTAGGGTACAATGCATACATATATAGGAGATCAAAAATCTCCCCCTTGACCTTTTTGACCCTACACAAAATATGAAAGTACGGAGCACAAAATGGCCTATACAAGTGAGGCCCAATATAACTTCAAACCTAATAGAAAAAAGAAAGCCCAAGGAAAGATAACATATTTTTTTGTTTAACTCCAAACTAGACTCAATTAAAATAAAAATACATAATAAATGACTTGATACATCTACATAAATATCGCCAACATACGACATGCCAATGAAGCTCATTGTCCGGCATCACGAGTCTCGCTCTGCATCCATCAGGAGTCCCGCTTCCCATCACGGGAGTTCCTGCATTAGTAGGGGAAAAAGAAAGAAATTTTTTACTAGAAACATTGCATTGAACATTATTTTTCTGGAAGATGGTCAAAAGACTGCATTTCTTTAAGAAAAAGATGAAACAAAGCGTACAAAGAAAAAGAGAGAAGGTTCTTTACCAAGCTGGTGGTTGACCAAAAGATCCAAAAATCAACCCAATGCCCCCAACCAACCTTACAATTAATACGATAAAGCCACCCTTTCAAGATGAATTCCCTCCAGTTGCATAATCTCCTCATAAAGATGGATTCAGGTATCCTGTTCCCTGAAATACGGAAAAACCATTCTTGGATAAAGTGGATACTGTTTTTGTTGACCTCCACTGGCGTCCAAACTCATCTCCGAAACTTCAGCCACTTTTCTCTTTCCAGACTGCGCAAAGCATAGTTGGTAAGCTGATTGTCCATGTTTCCATTTCCTGTGCCACTGGATATATTTGGTTCCAATCTACAACTAAAACTGAGAGGTCTTTGTCTCCAAAGGAGTTTTATTCAGGCCTTGGCTTCTGAAAAGCTAGTCAGGCTCTGTCAAAATCAGTTTCTTTGGGCCTATTTGGTCTGATTTGACACCATTTCAACCAGGTTATAATGATGTTTTGGCATCTGAAAGTGAGAGTCTGGATAATAGGCTGATACATTTGTAAGAGATTTGAATATGTTACAATTATTGGAAAACTAGTCTTTTATTTCTTTTTGTTTCTTGAAAGTGGATGGTACCACAATTATATTAAGGAAACAAAATGTAGTAGGGAATATAATGACAAAAATTCTCAGTACAAAAGTACACCTAGGTAGCATAACCCTACCCCCTCAAAAAGCCAAAAAAAGATGAAGACGAATGTCACCATTACAAAGAAGTCTAGCCGATCTCTAATTCTGTCTGCCACAAAATAGCTGCCCTCTCAGGAATGAGAGCCTCCTTCCTGTAGACTCTTACTTTCCTATGCTTCCCTTTGTGGGACATGTCTCTTTTAGATTGACATCATTGTATATTGTGTGCAAAGCTTATTGGTTTCTTTATTGGATGTTCGCAATTATGATTGCTTGCAGATGGAGATCAACTTTTACAGATAAACTCATTGTACAGGTTGTCTTGACCTTTAACATTTCTGTGGACTTACAGTCAGCATTTACATGGAACACCAAGCAGGTGCTTTCACTTTGCAAGACTTTCTTTTTCCTTTTTGATTTCATCATTCTTTCTATGTTCTATTATCTGACAGAAAAATAGCTTCAAGGTCTTATTCACAGATTTTTACCTTCTGAAAATTTTGTTTATTCCACCAAAAGTCTATTATTGATTTTGTTGCATTCTTTTATGTTGAAAATGTTTTAGGCTTTTTATTAGAAATTTTGAGCATGGTTCAAAGCCAAACCATATATACTTGGCAGGTACTATCTCTGAAGTTTATTTATGTTTTTTTGGTGGATAGTACCACGTATTGTAAAGTGAAAAAAGTAAAGGATATACAAGTAAGGAGGGAGTACTCCCAAAATACTTCCAAGAACAAAAGGCGGCAGGATGCAACCTGGCCTAGGAGCATAGAGGAAAAGAAAAGAAAAGAAATACAAGAAACCAACCACCAAAACTGACCCCCCACCCAAAAGCAAAGAGCGAGGCGAGGTCAAACATACAACTGGACTAACGACTCAGCCTTGACAAGAGACCCTCATACATCAAAAAATCTCCCCACAACAATAGTAAATGTGGCTTCGGAATGTGCTGGAGCTACCACTCGATACCTCGCCTCTTGATCAAAGGTCTTTGAGCTGCTTTCCACCCTTCTGAGGGCCCAAACTCTCACCCCATTCAAATGCCACACCACATATACACCCTCACCCTCCTCTAGCTCTCTATCGGTCCCTTCCTTTCCCCTTCCTTCTCAACATCCCCTCTTCTATTGGTTCTTCCTGCTTTAGCCTTCCTAGCTATATGCGCTTGCCATCTTCTCTGGATTCTGCAAAAAACAAACCTCACATCCTTATTAACACCTATAGTTGACACTCCAATCAGTCTAGCCACGTCTCTGGCATGCTTCCCCATGAAACTCTCCACCCTAGCTAGGTTCTCCTTCACTTTCTCTTTGTCTAGACTCCCTTCTTCCCCATTCAAACACTCCTCCTGAGGTGACTCCACAACAATTCCCACCTTCGACAAGAGGTTATTGTCGGTCTGAGTAGAAGGAAGTTGCACTAAAGGGAGATCCTGCTCCTCTGGTAAGAGAGGTGGGGGAGACAAAGCCAGATAATGCTACTAGCCAACACCCCCACTAGAAGATTCCCCGATTTCCAGATGGCCTGACTCCTGCCAGCCTAGTGGCCCACTGGCAAGACCTTGTTTCCTTGGGTCTCTCCGTCGATAGCCTCTCTGGTTGGCCTGACGCAACTCTCTCTACTGTCCGTAGAGCCTACCCATCGTTTGAAAGCGAGAGGATGGACAGATCCTTGAGGGCTCCCACCCCCTCACAGTCACCACTGCAACCACCACCATCAAACCTTGTTGCCTCTGACCTACGGGGAATGCCAAAAACGTTGAGGATGCCTCTGTTGGATGAACGAACACTAGGCCTGCTCGGTTAGCTGAGATCGACTGCTAGACACCCGCCCAAAGGGAAGCCTCCGGCTTGCACCGCTTTTGCCTCATCTTCCGATGACGAGACAAACACCGATTGCACCTGCTCCATGCAGCCAGCCGATGCACATCATCGCCTGCCACCCGCTGCAGATTCTCCTGGAAGAGCAAAGCCGAATCAGGTGAAAGGTTCACCTGTCAGAGTCAGCCTTCCTGGAGCAGAGGAGTTGGAGCAGAGGAGCCGGAACAGGACACCCAGCATCCACCGCCGGCGCCTTCACTGCCCACTGCAGGACCTCATGAAGGGAGCTGATGTCACCAGAGTGCAGTTGCCAATCTTCCTCTCTGCCTTCTCCAGCCTGAAGACCGCATGAGGCTAGTTGCAGATCAGGCCCTGCCTCTGAAATCTAGCTGCCTGCACAAGTCGATCGGTGTTGGCCAGCGCTTGCCGAGCTAGTCCGGCCACCGGAATCCCCCTCCATTGCCTTCTTGCCGACTAGAGCGATTGCCGCTGTCTGAAGAGCACCTGCGTAGCCCACCGCCGTCGGCCTCTGCTCCACGATCACCGTGGGAGGGCACCCCCGCTGCTCAGGCACCGTGAAGGTCAATAACTGTAACAGGTGGGGGAGAAGGGTGCTACTGGGCCCGAGGGACCCGATAACCCCGTGACTCCCAGAAACGGGTAAGTCACAGGTAAGGTTTATCGGTTTTCGGGCGATCCTGTGCCTCCGTGAGCCCCCTCCTGCCGGTTGCCAACCAATACCCCGGGTCCGATCCAAAACCAGACCCGACCAGAGGGCAGGGTGATTTGTGGGATGGCGTGCGGTTCAAAACTTGAACCCCGCCAACTGCTGCAGCCACGTGCCCCTTGATACGGGCATCTTCAACCTCTGATGACAGTGTGGGATGCCCTAGCCCATCCTAGAACGTGTGCCACCGCCGCAGCTCGCCTGGCAGGAGTCGGAGCCGGACAGCAAAGGACTTCGTCCCGATTGCGAAGGTGATCACCGGTGGCAGGGACGACGGACTGGACGTCCAAAGGAGAGCTTCAACCGCCAAGAGGGCTCCCACTAGTGCGAACTTGAGGCTCGTAGGCTCCATCTCACCTAGGCTCCGGAGGATGTAGGAAATCCTTTTTTGTGAGTACTTATGTGTTTGGTGGGGACATCTTTGGGTAGTGTACTTCTCGTTTCATACTTGAGCACCTTTGTTTTTCTCCTTAATTAATATGCAGTACCATCCATTTTCAGAAAAAGGAAAAAATGTGAGGGAGTTACCTGAAGCATATGATTGCCATGAAGATACTGAGATAGACACTTTGCCTGTGTCATTTTTCAAACTTATAAATTGTTTTTGGCTTGAAAGTTGCTGGATAATGTCCGTTGTTCAACCACCTGGTTTCACTAATAACTCATAATGGTCTAATTGGGACAAAAATGGTAGATATGTTTTTTTTCATTTTGGTCATTGTTATCAATCTCAAAGGATGAAGCACTTGGTGTCTTCATTGGCCATTTTTATATGCTTTTTAAGTAGACTCTTTTTCCTTCTTGATGGTACCTGTCTTTTGGCAGAATCTGCTTGCTTTCTTATCATTTTAACACATTAACCTGTGTCCATCTCTTCAGACCCTCTTGAGTCATTAACTACATAGGACTTTGTTGATGTCCAATTTCGTTCTGAATTCCTAGTGCAGACTGACTCATTTTCTTGTGTCCTTTAAATGATTGGTTCTCTTTTTTGTCATTTCAAGGTATCCTTTGACGTTTCAAGTATAAGAAAATAATTCTGCCTAAAAAAATTAATTCCATGTTTTCTGGTCTATGAATCATTCTTCAACTTGATGGACTTACCTCTGTGGCACATTCCTCATATGCCTGTCTCCTCAGGCCCAGCTTTAGATTATAGTCATTGACTATATAGGACCTAAGGACCTCATGACATTCCTATTACACTCCAGAATTATCTATTATTTTGCATCCTTCTAGCGTTTGACTATTCTGATCTTAGTCATCCACGTATCGTGTCCCTCTTCAATTGTTTTGTTAAAGGACCTGCAAAACCTGCTCATGTTTAGCTGCATGGCATTCATGTTTTAGCATTATCCTTGGATAAGTATTGCCTCATTTGTGTCAGTTTCTTGTATGATCATGATTTATTTAGCCCATGACCTTTTCAATATAAGCATAGCTTGGCCAAGATTTTCTGTTCAGGTTCAAATAGTGTCCATTTTGGTAGATGTTTTCTCCCCTATTTACCAGCATGATGAAATGTATGATAGTTCTGTTGGAATTTTAACAGGAAAGTGTATAAAAATTAGATGTTTTTGACATCTCTCTTAATTCTTTGTTTTAATTGCTTCTTAGTATGGATATAAATTGTCTTAACCTTTTAAGTCTCATCTTTTAACTTCTACACATGGACGTAGATTGTCCTAACATTTCTAGTCTCATTTCTTAGGTAACAACCCTTTTCAGCTGTTTCTCCTTGAACTCAAAAGCTGATCCAATGGATGCATACTAGGCTACACCTTGTTCACCATTTTAGTTATTACCTTTTGGTTGCAGGTTTTTGTGTTTGTAGCTGCAGAATATGAAACACCAAAAAATGCTTTGAATCAGGTAGCCTTTTATCAGTTGCTTGTCTTTACCCTTATCCTATTTCAATTGATTCTGTAATTAATTCTTGTTTCTTTACTTTAGCTATAGCTAATCAAGCCTACATTTGTTGAAAATGTGAGAAGTATGCCATCATTGATCAATGTGTTTAATTGTTTAAGGCAGGAATAACACAAATATGTGGCTGTATCACTTGTACTTCGTGCATCATACATGCTATGGGTGGATTACCTATACAGATTTAGAGATTGGTTTATCCATGCCCTTTTTTAAGCTTGGTGATATCAAATGATTCATTACTTTTTTTACATAATAGAAAATCAGTGGCTGTTTGCTTGCATTACACCAGAAGTATCAAAGCAGCTTCAGTCCAATGAGGATATGATCAATACATGTTGACAGAGAAGCATATGAACTGATGAACACCGGGAGGAAATAATGCAGAGGCAATATGGTGAAACCTACATTCAGAAGACGGCCTATCCCACCACCTTGGTAGTCTCAGAATGACAGTTATATCACAGTGCTCTAAGTAGATTAGTGGCATTTCTGTCCACACCTAACTAACAGTTAAGCGAGCTGTTCAATATTCCTTTCACCAAAGGCAGGTTAGCTTGTGATTGCCAACTTGACAGGAGACCATTTAGGCAGGATGATTACTAATGGATTGAGGGACTAATGCCAGATGAAGCTAGAGAATAGCTGGCTAGTGCAAAGGTTGCACACCAAAAATGAAAGGACCTTTCTCCAGTGGGAGATCAAATGATTGATGGGGGTAGAGATCAAATGATTGATGGGGTTAAAGACCAATTGAGCAGGATAGGAAGAAAGATGTCCCAATAGTGGAACCCAAAGTGTCCCTGAGAGTTAACAGTCATTCAATGGCACCAGAATGGGCATACTAATGAGTCATGAAGCTCATGGTAAGTTTGACTATGTTGTCAGAGGTGCTTGAGGCACTCGCCTAGATGCGCCAACAGTTCGCCTCACTTCAGCCATTCTCGCCTAGGCGATTAGCTTGGGCCATTGGCATCTTTGGGCCGAGCTCGTATGAAGTTGAGCTTTTTAAGAAGTGGATGGTACCACATATGTATTCATTGTAAAAAGAAAGTGGGATATACAACTATAGTCATTTATCACCCAAAAATCCCCATACAAAAACTTCACACTGAGTCGGTGCACCCCTAGCTGTCCCCCAACAAAAGATAAAGAGTTGTCAGGCTCCACTTTACATAAATGTTTTGCCCATACACTCTCTCACAAATCAAAGAGACAAGCCTGTCCTCAATTCTTGCTTCGCCTCTAAATATTCTGCTATTTCTTTCTCCCCACAGTGCCTGAAGTGTAGCATGAAGAATGAGCCACCAGATGATCCTATCCCCTTTTAGGTTCCACCCCTTGTGCCATTTGAGGAGGAGATGTAGCACACTCTCAAACGGCCCAAAGGTGTGGTGGATCCTGTCGCCGGTCTTTAGCCCAAACCTCCCTAGAGAAAGAGTATCCTGTAAAGAGGTGGTTAATGTCTTCGTCCACCTCCCCACAAAAACAACAAAGGATAGGTATGCCTTTAAGAAATGGGTAATTCTATCACAAGTGGGCAGCCAACTGTTGGCATCATGGAAATGTTTTCCCATCTTTTTTTTTTTTTTGGAAGAGAGAAGGAAAAGAGGGATAAAGAGGGGTGCACGTATAGGGGTTGTATGGGTAGCCTGTGCAGATTTTATTCCGTGAGCGCGCATCGTATCAGACGATTTGGGTTCGGGTGCTGAACCTTCCCCACTGACCGTAGTCAATGTTGATTTAAATCGGTCTAACGTCAGAACACCTTTGTTTAACTGACAAAGAAATCTTGGTCTTCTAGAAGGGTCCTGACACTGAGGGCATACTTGCTTGCATGGCTCATATTTAATTTTCACTCACCACCGAAGAGTTAACAGAATTAGGGTTTCGTCAAGGGTCGCTAGGTTGGGCGAGAAACCCTACGATGTGAGGACACAGTTGCAATTTTGTGAGAGCAATGGGCATTTTGAAGTGCCAGGAGGTTTTATAGACTCCAGGGGTATTTTGGTAATTTTGAGTTTTCACGGTATTTTGGTAATTTTACTAGGCCAGGGACATTTCTGAAATTTTCGGGTTGGAGAGGTGGGATAGAATCCTTGACTCCCCGAGGCGCTGAGCTCATTTCCGAAGAGTTTTGGAACCTACTAGGCCATTTCTAGGTCATAGGGGTATTTTGATAATTTTACCAGACTCCACGTGGACTTAGGTCTGAGGTGGCACTTAAGTGTAGGACTGATCTGACAATGTCCCTAAGCGGAAGGAGTAGCGAGGGGCTTCATAGAAAGCGCACGTGCGTTGATTCACAAAGGGAGGGATATGTATACAATTTTCTGAAAGTGGGGTTCTCTTATAAATTTTTCTCTTGACCAGTGCACAATAAAAAATTTGCAGTGTACATTGAGTACATTTATGGTCCAAGTGAGTACAAGGGTTGTCGGCAAGTTGTCGACTGTACATGAAGAGTCTCCGCACTGACACGGGATGTAGGGACATAGCCCCAATTACAAAAATTTGTAGGGCAAAACTGCAAATAACAGGACTTATGTTTCTCGCAGTCCCGGGAAGGGCATTTTCGTAATTCTCCCATTATTGGAACTACGTAATTTAGCCATCCCAGATGTATAGAAACTTACAAACTTGGCCCACAGAGGGACGTAATTACAAATATAGTCGTCAGAGGCATAAATACAAGGCCCGGGGTATCACCTACCCTTCAAGAGCCAAAAACAACGAAGAAGGCTTCTTTGTGAGTCCGTAGATTTCTGCTTGATCCAGATGTTCGTTCTTGATCCCTCCTTCTGGACCCCCAAGGGTCTATTTATAGAAGTTGGAGGGCCACCTGGGGTTGATTTAACCCGTACGGGGTGAATGGGATTGAAATGACCCCGGGAGGGTCTCATTCATTTTTTTTTGTTTTGAGAGAGAGAATAGGGCAGCGGGGTTGATTGACCCTAGACGGGGTCCAACCGCATCGGGGTCAAGTGACCCCGGGTGGGTTAGACCGCCCCGGGGTCAATTGGCCCTCGGCAGACCTGTCCGGGGTCAGCCGACCATGGACAGGTCTGTCCGGGGTCAAGACTCCGGGCAAGTTCCTGTCGGGTTCATTTGACCTCGGAGGGCCTGATGTGGGCCCCCCCAATGTCCCTATGGTCTCACCTCGGATGGGTCTTCACCCCGGACGGCTTCTTGTCTCCTCGAACGGGTTCTTCTCACCCTAGATGGGTTCTTTTCACCCCGGACAGCAAGTTTCACCCCGGATGGGTGTTGGCGGGGGAGTGTTTTTGTAGGCAAAAATTTGCTTCCAACAAATGTCCCCCACGGAACGTTCGTCAAAGTCGGGGGCGGAGGCGGACGGTCTGTGCCCTTTGTAGGACTGCACCTCACTGTTTCGTTGCTCTTCTTGTATATTTCTTCTAATCTTCGGCTCCATCGCTTTGTTCCTATAGCACTTGTAGTTATAACTTGCCATGGTGGAGATAAAGATTCTTCCAGGAAGTTGAGAGTTGGTGTAGGCTTGTCTCAGTGAGACCCACCAGTCTAGAAGTGATGTAGGCCTACCTCGGTGAGGTACTTTGACTTGAAGCTGATGTTGACCAACCCTTAGGGGTTTATTGGTCAAAGTTAATGTAAACCGTCCCCTGGGACGTGTTGGCCTGAAATTGGATGCTGGCCAATCTTTGAGGGTGCATTAGCCAAAGTTGATGTAGACCGGCCCTTAAGGCATATTGGTCCGAAGTTGATGCAGGCCTGCCTCGGTGAGACTTGTTGGCTTGTAGTTGATGTAGGCCTGTCTTGACGAGACTTGTTGGCCTGAAGTTGTTGTAGACCTGTCTCGGCGAGGCTTGTTGGCCTAGAGTTGATGCGGACCTGCCTCGACAAGGCTTGTTGGCTTGGAGTTGATGTAGGCCTGTCTCAACGAGGCTTGTTGGCCTTGAGTTGATACAGGCCTGCCTCAGAGAGGCACATCCGTCTAAGTCGTTGTCGATTGACTGTTGAGTTGTGATAGCCAAAAATTGACATTGGTCGACCTTGGGGATGCGTTGGCCAAAAGTCGTGTCGGCTGACCGCTGAGGTGTCACTGAAGATGTGTCGGCTGACCACTGAGGTGTGTAACCGAATATGTTGATGTGTCGGCTGACCATTAAGGTGTCGCCGAAGATGTGTCGGTGTTGACCCCATAAAATAATTTTACAAAATTCAGATTTAAAAAAAAAACTTCTGAGGAAGAAATATGCACATATTCAACAAGCGACGACTAAGGGTCGTCAATGAAAGTCAAGAGTATCAAGAAG
Organism: Amorphophallus konjac; assembly: GCA_022559845.1. Classification (NCBI taxonomy): domain Eukaryota; kingdom Viridiplantae; phylum Streptophyta; class Magnoliopsida; order Alismatales; family Araceae; genus Amorphophallus; species Amorphophallus konjac. The sequence continues at coordinate 360,342,974 of CM040123.1, forward strand.
ACAATATATGTTGGTACTCATTTCCAACCATGGAGAAGATATGTGAATGGATGACAATCCAATACAACATTAAGCTGTCACCAGGGGTTATGTTGTCCACTTGCTTCACTCACTATGGTGCAATATGATGGAAACAAAGAAAATGGTTTCATTCCTTTAATAAATAGAGTTCCAGAGATTAGGAACACCCCATCTCCTGGATCTTAAGGCTGCTTTTTGGAGTATTCCTCGGAACTACTTCAGATAACAGAACCTGCAGAAGACAGAATGGAGCAGGCTCTGTTCAGCCCCCCTCTATCGAAGCAGCGTGCTGAATTTGGAGTGGAAATCATTAACAAATACCCATGTAGCTAGCCTGGTGGACTTTGGCTGTGGTTCAGGTCAGTGGTGATAGCTGCATCTTTATATGGAAGCTGCCTGCTCCATTATCATCCAAAATATTGCAGAAGACTAAGGAAAATGCTGGTTGGCTCTTTACACCAGTTGCAACCCAATCAACTACCTCATTGGAGGGTACACAGTGCAAAGTGGAAAGTCCACGTCCTAATGTTGACTATGATTGTGGCCCAAAGGTGGTAATAACACACAAGGAAGATAACAGAGTTGCTGTTGACAATGGTTTCAGAGAAGACTTGACATTTATGATTTCAAGGCTTCCAAAGTGGGCACAGACTAAAGTGGCAAGCAAACCTGTCAAGTCACAGGACTCTGATACCATCATTTCCAGTCAAGTCTCACTTTCAGAGTGTTCTAACTTGGAAATCATGGACAAAATGGTCCTACTGCTTTGGGAAGCTCCTTTAGTGGTGATCTTAGTCTAAATGCTTCAAGAGGTCAAGATATTCTAAGCTGCAGTTCACAGGGAAGAATTATGCACTCAAAGGACTTAGTTCATCTTGATGAAATTAATTCACCGGAAGGAAGAAATTCTAGAGGCACCAAAAGCCTAGATTCCTTTCTGAACTCATCAGAAGAGCTATTAGCTGAGGAATGTAGTACTTATGATGTCATGGAAACCATATCACTTGATGTTACTGCCCAAGAAAATCTCACGACACTTTCAGTTGAGAATGTCAACGTATCAGGTGGCAGAGCGGAATGCATGTCAAGTATGCATTGGGAGATGGCCACCTGTTCAACTTTCTGTTGAGCTTGACTACTGGTGAGCTATCTGATAGGAAAAAAGTGTCTTTGGGGACACAGCCTATCACGCTTCGTATGTGTTTCCAGCATCAGATAGGCCCACTATTATATATATCAGCAACAAAAAATTATTACTGTATAGCAATGAAAATTTGAAGGAAGTCACCCACATGGTCTCACAAGAAAAGAGCCAAAGACAAGACGAGAATCCTCCGTACAAGTCAAAGAACACAAAGAAGCTTTCCACGTGTTGAGGGGAAATTTTTTTAAAGAAGTACGGACTCCTTTTATAGGAGAAAGAGACCCCAATAGGCCGGAGGGGCCCTCCACCCTGCCTGCAGGCCGGAGGGTGCTCCTCCGCCCTGCTGACAGGCCGGAGGGGCCCTCCGACCTGCTGGCAGGCCGGAGGAAAACCCTCCGCCCTGTTAGCAGGCCGGAGGGAGTTCCTCCGCCCTGCTGACAGGCCGGAGGGGCCCTCCAACCTGCTGGCAGGCCAGAGGAAAATCCTCCGCCCTGTTAGCAGGCCGGAGGGAGTCCCTCCGCCCTGCCAGCAGGCCGGAGGGGCCCTCCCCCTGCTAGCAGGCCGGAGGACCCTCCTCCGCCCTGTTAGCAGGCCGGAGGAGGCCTTCCTCCTCCGCCCATGGTCTTGCGGTTACCAAAAAAAAGAAGAAAGAGAAAAGAAAAGAAGGAAAGAAAATAAATGCTGCAGTTACGGCATATGAAAAGGCAGGGAGGAGAAGATGAGGGGCTTACCTTTTTGAATTCCACCGGAGGAGAAGAAGAGGATTCCCCTCCGCCCTTTCTCCAATCCAATATAAAAGGCTCCCACTAGGAGCCAAGGAGGGGGACAGCCACAGCAAAAAGGAAGGCAACCACAAGAAAAGAAAGAGAGGGACAACAGCAAGAAGACAAGAGGTGGCAAGAATACAAAAAAAGGGAAGGAGAAAGAATACAAGGGAAGAAAAAGAAGACAAGGACAGCCAGCAGCCTTCTGTTTTTCAACAGGTCGCAGCCACCTTCCGGGTCTCTCTTATGGATAAAAACCTGTTTTTTAAGTGAAGGTTTTACTTTGAAGAGGGGACTTTACTAAAATACCCTCCTATTAAGCATGATGTGTACAAGATGAAACCAAGTGGTTTAATTACAGGAGTCATGTTGATTGACTAAGAGGTGTGCTTAAAATATTTCTGCTATATCCAAGACTTTATGGAAGGCCTCTATGTGCAAAATTATGAACTTACCCCTACATCTTGGGAAAATTATGTAAATGCCCCTACAGAATTGGGCAAGAATAACAGGAATCAGAAACTCTATGTGGAGAGGGGGATTTCTGTAGCCCACCCAAAGAGCAGCCCAACTAGACCCAACAGGGTCCAACGAGGCAAGCCCACCCGGGTGACAGCCCACAGGGCCCACTCAGGGAAGAAAAGCCCAATAAGCAAACATCCGAGGAACCAACTCTCCCCGGCGGCCTCTAGGCTCGGAGGGCCCGAGTGATGGTCAGGTCATAAGGAAGGTCCGGCCCAAGCCGTTTCCCCACCCGGGAGAGACAGGCATTAGCCGACCTATCCGACCCCTCTTCCACCGAGCTATGCTCATCACCCGGACAGGGCGGGCGTTTCAGGAGCTCGGCCAGACCAAATATCATCCGTTCAAGAGTCCCCAACGGATAGGGGAGTCAAGAAACCGCCGGACTTCAAGGCGATAACGTCCCCACGATAAGGCCATGAAAGCCCACGTCAAGGACGTAACTCCCGTCGGAGACCCCTCAGCTTGCTGGACTCCTGAAGGCGGCACACTATTTAAACCAGGGCTACCCTCCGACGGAAGAGGAGAGCCATCCAGGTAGTCATAGACCCAAACTCCTGAGCAATCCGCTTCACCCTCTGGTGGAGAGGAATCTCGCGCGCTAGCTTTTCTCCTCCCCATTATTGCTTCCACCATAGCTTTACTGACTTAGCCATCGGAAGGTTTTACCCCAGGGAAGCCCCCTGGGCCCTCTGATACGTTTCCCTGTCTTGCAGTTCATCTTCAGGTGATCCACAGCCCGCTCAGGATACAAGCGCGAGATTTCGCCTCTTCATCTGGCGCCGTCTGTGGGAAACGCACGAAGAGCCGAGATGGTGAGAAGAAGCTCAGGGAGGAGATCCGCCGTCGAGAAGGGCAAGGCCGTGGTGGCGGCAGGAGATGGCCCCTCTAGGGCCTCACAGAACCCTCCCTCCAACGCCAGCGTCCCCACCAACGGACCGCCGCCCCCTCCGACGACGACGGGGGTACCCCCCAACGGTGGCGACGAGGTCTTCCAGGCCCTCAATAAGAAGCTTGACGTCCTCGTGGAGCTCATGAGGGCCCAGGCGGCAAGGGATGCCAGGTCCCGCGCCTCGTCCGGGAGCCCCCCCCGAAGTGCGTCCCAGCATACCGCTGGGGGCCGCTTCACCCTCCGCGGTCAGTAGCTCATCTGCAACAACGTGGGAGGACCCTCGCAAGCTCCGCCCCCGGAGCAAGAGGCTTCCTCCACGCCCAGAAAAGGGAAACAGGGGGCGAGGCCTCCACGCCCGAGCGCCGGCGGTCCTGAGGATCGCCACGACGCTCCCCCCAGTCCCACGGCACGACCGCAGCCGGAACTTTCCCTCCGGCTGAGGGACTTCGAAAGATGTTTTGCAGAGCAAGAGCGCGCCCTCCGCGCCCTGCAGAAAACCTCTTTCCCGGAGGATGAGGAGAAATCCCCTTTCTCCGAATACATCTTGAAGGCAGAGGTGTCTCCCAGAACCTCCATTCCGACCTTCAAGCTTTATGATGGTCAGGGCGACCCAGCCGACCACTACGACAGCTTCGACGCCCTGGTGACTCTCCATGGAACACCGGATCCTATTAAATGTCGAGCCTTTGCGGCCACTCTGGTCCAAGGCGCTCAGGCATGGTTCCGGGCCCTCGCCCCTGGGTCCATCCGGGACTTCAGGCAATTCGGGCGAGTCTTCAAGGAGAGCTTCGCCGGAAGCGCCCCCCCAAGGTCAGTAGCGGGGCTCCTGGCCCTCAAACAGGCGCAAGGGGAAAGGCTCCGGGCTTATGTCCACCGATTTAAATCGGAAGCCCTCAGAATTCCCCACTTGGATGTGGCCTCGGCCACGACCGCTCTGACCGGGGGCACCCGGGACGAGAACCTCCGCCGCGAACTTGTCCTCCACCCTCCCTCGACCCTTGCCGAGCTAGTGACTCTGGCACTGCGCCACGCCGATTGCGAAGAAGTACTCAGCGCCTGTCGAGACACAACCGACTCGGGTCGGGAGGGGGACAAGAAGCGAGCCTCCGAGGCAAACCCTGGCTCGGGCAAGAAGCGCGATCGGGAAGGAGAGCGCAAGAGGAAGTATGAGCGGTACACCCCGCTGACCGCACCAGTCTACGAGATCTATGAAGACATCAAAGACTCGGGACTCCTCCGCTGGCCCGAACCGATGAGATCGAAGAACCGCAAGCGCGACAGGCATTGCCTGTTCCACGGCGACCACGGGCACCATACCGGCGACTGCCACCAGCTCCAGGACGAGATCGAACGTCTCATCCGTCAGGGGCACCTGGCCCGGTTTGCAGCCGGGCGCAAAGAAGACCGGGACGCCGCCGAGGAGATCGACAACGCCCCCCGAGGGGTCCACATCAACGTCATCTCCGGAGGAACGGCGTCGGGCGGCGACACCAGCCGAGGAAGGAAGCGTCATGCCGAGCGGGCCAGCCAGGTCTTAGAACCCTCCAGCGGCCCGCCGAGGGAGCCCCAGGTCATAGTCTTCTCCGACCAAGACCTGGAAGGGCTGAAGACCCCGCATGATGATGCCCTCGTTATCTCGGCCACAATAAACCATTGTAACGTAGATAGAATTCTGGTTGACAATGGGAGCGCCCCCGATGTATTATCTTACGACTGTTTCCTTAAGATGGGGGAAGACCCATCCAAGCTCCGCCCGATCCGAACACCCCTTTGCGGGTTTAACGGCCTAGCCACCTACCCCGAGGGAGCCCTAAGCCTGCCGGTCACCATCGGCACCCCACCCAAAACCGTTACGGTCATGGTGGACTTCATAGTGATTAAGGGTATGATAGCGTACAACGCCATTTTCGGCCGGAAAATCCTCAGCCGGATAAAGGCCGTACCATCTACCTATCACCAGAAAATGAAGTTTCCCACCAAAAACGGGTTGGGGGAAGTCCGAGGTAACCAGGCCACGGCCAGAAGGTGCTACAACATCTCGGTGGAAGCCTCAAGGCCGGACGGGGGAGACAAGGGCCCCAAGGGAATCGAAGGGAAGACCGTAACCGCCGAGCCCGGTGGCGAATTGCTAACGGTATTCCTAAACGATGACCCGGCCCTCGGAGTAAGGATCGGAGCCGACCTACCACCCATGGAACAGCAGCAATACAAAAAATTCCTTTCTGAGTACGTTCAGGTCTTTGCTTGGTCCGATGATCAACTCCCTAGCATACCAGAGAAGACCGTGATGCACAAGCTCAGCCTCGACCCTACCGTGAGGCCCGTACAACAACGGAGAAGGAAGCATGCGCCCGAGAAACAGGCGATCATCAAGGCGCAGGTCACCAAGGGACAAGAGACAGGCCTCTTCAGACCAGTCCTGTACCCTACGTGGCCAGCCAATGTCGTCCTGGTGCCAAAAACTACAGGCAAATGGCGAATGTGCGTGGACTTTACCGATCTGAATAAGGCTACCCCCAAGGACTGCTATCTGCTACCGAGCATCGACCAATTGGTTGATTCAACCTCGGGCAACGAGATACTCAGTTTCCTGGATGCCTATTCAGGTTATCACCAGATCAGAATGAACCCAGAAGATGTCGAGAAGATCGCCTTCATCACCGACTGCGGCGTGTACTGCTACACCCGGATGCCTTTCGGGTTGAAGAACGCCGGAGCCACATATCAGCGACTGGTAAATCACATGTTCGAGGGACAGCTGGGTCGGAACGTCGAGGCTTACATTGACGACATGCTCGTCAAGACCCCCAAGGCCCAAGACCACTTCACCGACCTTGCCGAAACCTTCGGCACCCTCCTGAAGTACAACATGAAGCTCCACCCCGCCAAGTGTGCCTTTGGAGTAAAATCCGGGAAGTTCCTGGGTTTCCTGGTCACCCAGCGCGGGATCGAAGCCAACCCCGACAAAGTCCAGGCCATCCTGGACATGCGCCCGCCCACATGCATTAAAGACGTTCAGCGTCTGGCAGGGCGTGTGGCCGCTCTCAGCCGCTTCCTGTCCCGTGCGGCCGAATGATGCTTGCCCTTCTTCAAACTGATGAGGGGACCCAAGCTAGCGTCTGCTACGTTCGCATGGGATGAGGAGTGCCAGACAGCGTTCGCCGAGCTTAAAAAGTTCCTGGCTTCGTCACCAGTGCTCTCCAAGCCCGCCCCAGGCGAAGTCCTGCTGCTCTACCTCTCGGCGACGCCATCCACGGTCAGCTCGGTCCTAGTCAGAAATGACTCGGGAATCGAAAGACCAGTCTACTACACCAGCAAGGTGCTCAATGAGGCCGAACGGAGGTACCCCGCAACCGAGAAACTCGTGCTAGCGTTGGTTACCTCCGCAAGGCGCCTCCGCCCCTACTTCCAGGGGCACCCCATCACCGTGCTAACCGGCGAGCCGTTGAAGAAGATTCTGGCCCACCCCGAGGCCTCAGGGCGACTCGTCAAATGGGCCATTATGCTCGGGGCCTACGACATCTCGTACCGGCCGCGATCAGCAATCAAAGGCCAAGCGCTCGTCGACTTCATTGCCGAAAGCACCATCCCCGCCGAGGACAGGCCTCCGACCACGACCGGGCCAACCTGGGAACTGTTCGTCGATGGATTGTCCAATTCGGCAGGCAGCGGTGCGGGGATACTCATGAGGTCCCCCGAAGGGATAGAGCTACAGTACGCCTTGAAATTCAACTTTCAGGCATCCAACAACGCTTCTGAGTACGAGGCCCTTATCTCGGGAGCGCGCATGGCCTGACGGCTGGGGGTCGAGCGAGTCAGGATCCACACCGACTCTCAACTAGTCGCAGGTCAGGTCAACGGCGAGTATGAAGCTCGGGAGGCACCCATGATCAAATACCTTCAGTTGGTCCGGAGCCTGGCCCAACAGTTCGAGGAATTTGGGGTAGTCCGGATAGCTCGGGAGCAAAACTCTCGGGCGGACGCCCTCTCTCGATTGGCCTCCTCCCTAGACCCGGAAGGTACACGATCGGTCCTCCTAGAAGAGCTAGAGCGCCCGAGCATTGACACGGAGCTCCTCGCTGTTGACTCGGCCACTCTAAGTGACTGGCGCTCCCCCTACCTGTCCTGGCTACAAGACTCCCAAGGGCCCTCCGACCCTCAAGAAGCCCGCCGAATGAAGTATCAAGCTCGGCGCTTCGTCGTCTTCGACAACACTCTCTACCGAAGATCGTTCTCCGGTCCCCTCCTGAAGTGCCTCGGTCCCGACGAGGCAAGCCGAGCCATCCAAGAGATTCATGAAGGCCTGTGCGGAGCGCACTCAGGGGCAAAGTCGCTGGCCAGAATCCTGTTACGACAGGGGTACTGGTGGCCCACCCTGCAGCGCGACTGCTCGGCCTATGTTCAACAGTGCGACCGATGCCAGCGGTTCGACCACTTGGTCCATCAGCCGGCTACGGAACTTGTCACCCTAGCCGAGCCTTACCCTTTCGCTCGGTGGGGAATCGATATCCTTGGGCCATTCCCAACGGCCCAGTCCCAGAAGAAGTTCATCATCGTCGCCATCGACTACTTCACCAAGTGGATCGAGGCCGAGGCTACGGCGAGGATCACCGAGACAGTCGTTTGGGGCTTTGTTTGGAAATCGATCATTTGTCGCTTTGGCATCCCCCGAGTGATAGTAAGCGATAACGGTCGGCAATTCGACTCTCGGTACTTCCGAGATAGATGCGCCGACCTAAATATCCACAACCACTTCACTTCGGTCGCCCACCCTCAGGCCAACGGGTTGGTTGAAAATGCCAACAAGACTATCTTGAAAGGCATAAAAACCAGACTCGGCAAGGCTAAGGGTAGCTGGCTCGAGGAATTGCCTAGCATATTATGGTCACACCGAACAACCCCCAGGACGGCAACCGGTGAAAGCCCTTTTCAGTTGGTATATGGCACCGAAGCCGTCGTTCCATTGGAGATCGCCAATCCGTCTCTCCGAGTGATCAGCTTCTCACTCGAGGCAAACGGGCAAAAATTGCTCAAGAACCTCGACCTAGCAGACGAACTCTGAGAGATCGCGAACGTCCGGGCAACGGAGTACCAGCGCCGCCTCACTCGATACTACAACGCCAAGGTCCGGGACAGACGTTTCCAACCGGGGGACTTCGTCCTCAGGAAAGCCGAAGCCTCTCGACCACTAGAGGCGGCGGGCAAGCTATCCCCCAACTGGGAAGGCCCCTACCGAGTGGTCGAGACGCTCGGAAAAGGTGCGTACAGGTTAGCGACAATGGAAGGGGAACCTATTCCTCGGACATGGAACGCAGCCGCACTACGCAAATTCTATTTTTGAAATTGTACAACAAGATGGACGGAATAAATCCCTTTTCTTTTCATTCCAAACCATTGGTACATCAGATAGGCAAATGCCAGTACATCACATAGCAAAAAGTAAAAATCCGTCTAACACCGCCTCAAGGGGTCATCGCTCGGCTGACTCGGTCTTGATCTCCTCGCGTCCAGCCACTGACTCTGCCTCGTGCGGAAACTGGCTCGGGCAAGAGGTGGTCAAGCCAGTTGCCTCGGGTGGCCCGTGACAAAGGTGACAGAGGGATTGCAGGAGGAAGGCCACCTTTAAACGTTGAGGAAGGCTACCTCCCAAGTTGGCAACAACCAGGAAAAAGGAGCGCCGTGAAGGCCTCCCCTCTTCCAAACTGCCAACTCCTTGGAAGGAAGGAGAGAGCAAGCAGCCCCCGAAGAGTGAAAGAAATGAAGAGCAGAAGAGGGAGAAAGAGGCTGCAGACGGAGGAAGGCTTCGGTGAGGAGGGAGCTTGATACGCCTCCTCCCCTCACACGGAGGGAAGTAACGGCGGGCTCCCCTGATGCCCCCATCCGTCCTCCGCCTCGGCGTCCACCCGGAAGCCACGCTGGAACTGAGAAAGGGCAAGAACCGTGCCTTCACACGTCGAAGCCCTCTCCAGATCTGCGCGGCGACCGTCGGACCCGTCTCGTGCACGCGCGGCGACCGTGGGATCCGTTCAACATTACAGGGCAGCGGGAGCTCGCCGCTCCCCGTCGTCGGCGGCGTCACCCTCCGAAGGATCCTCCATGCTCCGAATACAAGGGCACAACGCACAGTGAAGAGGAAGGAGCGAGGAAAGACTGTTAGAGAAAATCCCAAGCAGTGAAGAGGAAAGGGCGCCTTTCGGTCCTTCTTATAGGCCAAAGGAGGCTACACGCCTTAAATGACCCCCCCCCCCCTCCTCGAAAACACGCCAAAGGATTTCTCCCCTGAACAGTCACCTCCAACTCCTCGTCCCCCGCCCTAGCGGGATTCACGAAGCGGCCTGACATTCAAAGCATGAGGAAACGGAAAGACGCCCGTCAAAAGCCTACCAAAACTGCATGCGAAAACCACGCAGGACATATCGGCACCTCCCAACCACTCAAGATCCGCCAACCAAATCACGGCAAGGATGGTACTCAAACAGAGCAAGTCATTTATTATCACACCAAAAGGAAACCCTCTACAAAGAGGGAAGAAAGACAAAAAGGGAAGGAGGCAAAGTACATCAGGCCTCGGGCCCACTTTGACATTCGGGAACGGCGGAAGGAGACGCGTCACCCCCGGCACCTTCGGTGACGGCCGGCTCGGACACTGACCTCGCCTGTGCGAGAACTGTCTCAGTCGTGAGCCCTCCCGAAACGCCCGGAGCCGGTGACCCCGATGGAGGCGACCCCTCCGAATCTCCCCCGACCGACGAGGAAGAGCTGGAAACCGACTCATCCGAGTCATAACACTGGCCGAAGGGGAACTCGATCGCGGAGTTTTGCTCATCGGCGTAGTCCACCGCCCGGCGATAGCCTTGTTTGAACCCCTTTCGAGCACCCCGGCGTAGTGCTACCTCGTAGTAGGGTAGGGCGGCTTTCATCAGGTCGGCCGAGTAAGCATCCGAGTTCCTGTAACGCTCGATTGCCTCCGCCTCGACCTGCCCCGCCCTTCCGACAAGCTCGACCCGAGCCCGCTCCGCCTCGGCCGCGCGCTCCTCTGCCCGGGCCCGGTCCGCCTCAGCCTCAGCTCGGAGACGCTCCGCCACCTCCCGCCCGATCTAGCAGCTCGGCGCGCTCGAGCTCCCAGCGGTTGTCCAGCTCGAGGCGACGCAGACGCTCCTCCTCAAGGAATCGGCTTGTCCTCTCGAGAGACTCTCGGGTCTTGGCGAGCTGTTCGGCCAGCACCCCGGCTTCCAGTCGGCTCGCCCGCGCCACCTCCCGGAACGCGGAGAACTCCTGCCGGAGCCCCTCATGCCCCCCCTTGAGTCGGGCCAGTTTCCTCTCGCAGCCCCCAAGGGTCAGGCAAGTTCCGACCGCTCCGCCTCCGTCCGGGCGTGCGCCTCCGCCATCAAAGCCGCCGACCGAGCTATGACCAGGCCGCCCTCCATCAAGACATCAAGGATCCCAGGGGGGGTATTGCGCCTTTCTCCCCCCTTCGTCCTTGCGGCAATCGACCGGCAGACCCGATACAGGTCGCCCGTAATGCCGAGCCTTTCCAAGGGCTCCGACAGAGGGGACCGCTCCGCCCGGGGCACCCCGCCAGAAGACTCCGCTCGAGTGACGGAACCAACCGCCTCGCGCGCCACGGTCGGTTGGGGTTGCGACGCCTCCCCGGGCGACCCCCAACCTCGACCGGCGCCGCGGGACCGACCGCACCGGGAGCTCCAAGCACCTGGGGCTGCAACGCCCTAGCGGGCGAACCCCCAGCCCTGCCTGTCTCGGCCCGCACCTCGCCGACCGAGACATCCCCGCCTTCGGCCAATCCCCCGGCCTCGGCGCCAGCTACTTCGACATCGGCCCCCTCTGCCTCCGTGGGGGGGAGAGCCGACCCATCGCCGCCCTCTGATGGGCCCCCGGTCTCCTCGGCCCCCTCTCGCCTGGCAGGTGGGGGAGCTGGCCCCAAGGGGTCGGCCCCATCTTGCCCCCGAGAGGGGAGCGCCGCCGAGCCGGAATCGCCCCCGACGGTAGGAGGAAGACCGGCCTTCTTGGCCCGTTTCTTGGCCTTCACGGCCTCCCGCAACTTTCCCGCCATGGGATCCTTGCGCTTTGTACCAGTCGGCCGTGAAGACCCCGCGGGAGCCACCCCCTTGCCCTTATCTCGGGCTTGGGCGCAGCTCGCAGAAGCATCTGGTTCATCGGCCGCCGAGTCATCTCCCAGATCAATGACCTCAGCAGCTTCCTCCAGAGGTTCCCGCCTAACGTCTGCCACAAAGGGAGAAGACCCGGTCAGGAGAAAAAAGTAACTACCATCCCAGGAGAAGAGCCTCGAGAGCGGTACCTGTCGACGTCAACCGCGTAAGCAAGCACCGTTCGATGTTCTCCGGCGTCACTAGCTCCTCGGTCGACTGGCGGTTACCCAGCAGACGAGCGGCCTGCCGCTCCACGTGGGGAGGGAACTCCTCCGGGCGAGGGGGAAGATTCGGATGAAAATTGGGCGAGATCGGACATCTCCAAAACTCGTCCGTCGCCTCCGCCTTCACCCAAAAGAATTGAGTCTTCCACCCCTTGTGCGAGGAGTCCTTCGCAGCGAGGGAGATGCAACTCCTGTTCCTCCTTGCCTGGATGAAGTAAAAGCCCTTCCCCGCCGACGGGTGCGCTTTTAACTCGAAAAAATAATGAAAGAGGTCCAAGGAAGGAAAAATGTCGTGCTGACGACAGAGAATCCGAAAGGCGGAAAGAAGGAGATATGAGTTGGCCACCAACTGAATAGGCGCCAACTGGAAAAACTCGAGAAGCTGGAGTACAAGAGGCTCGAAGGGAAGGCGGAACCCACTCTTCCAGGCCAGAAGGAAAGTGCAAATGTGCCCCGTACGGCTGTCCAGACTCGTCTCATACGGGGCGGCGGCAGCAAAGCTGTACCTGAGAGGCAAGCGAAAGCGATGCTCCAGCTTCCTCACCTCGGCCTCCCCCAACTCACTACAGTTGGAGACGGGCTCCCGCCTCACCTGCCCGATTTCCAGAGGCAGACCAGCCATCGAGCCGGAAGATGATCCCTCGCGCGAGCTCGAAGACTCCGGAGGGGAAGGAAGTTGCCGGACCGCCTCCGCGGTTATCCTCGCCAACTCCTCAAACGCCGCCGCAAGGCTCTGCGCCTCCACTGTGCCCTCACGGCGCATCAAGGAGCCCCAGAAACAAAGAAACTAAGGAAAGCCCAAAACCCTGAGAAGCCTAGAACGACGAACAGCGCCCAACGCCTATAAAACCCTGGAGGGAGGCGGCGCGTCGTTCCGTGCTCCGAGAAAAGGGGGGCCCCTTCAGTTCAAATCCGTCAGGATCATCATTACGGGCCCAGACGACCACTATACGTGGCTCCATCACGCCAACAGAATTCCGCCCACCTGAGCCACGCCGGTCCAAAGCCTCAAAAACTACTCGACCGAGCCTCCATGGCTCGGGAGTAGGAGGGGGACAAGTGGAGAGGGAGATTTCTGTAGCCCACCCAAAGAGCAGCCCAACTAGACCCAACAGGGTCCAACGAGGCAAGCCCACCCGGGTGACAGCCCACAGGGCCCACTCAGGGAAGAAAAGCCCAATAAGCAAACACTCGAGGAACCAACTCTCCCCGGCGGCCTCTAGGCTCGGAGGGCCCGAGTGATGGTCAGGTCATAAGGAAGGTCCGGCCCAAGCCGTTTCCCCACCCGGGAGAGACAGGCATTAGCCGACCTATCCGACCCCTCTTCCACCGAGCTATGCTCATCACCCGGACAGGGCGGGCGTTTCAGGAGCTCGGCCAGACCAAATATCATCCGTTCAAGAGTCCCCAACGGATAGGGGAGTCAAGAAACCGCCGGACTTCAAGGCGATAACGTCCCCACGATAAGGCCATGAAAGCCCACGTCAAGGACGTAACTCCCGCCGGAGACCCCTCAGCTTGCTGGACTCCTGAAGGCGGCACACTATTTAAACCAGGGCTACCCTCCGACGGAAGAGGAGAGCCATCCAGGTAGTCATAGACCCAAACTCCTGAGCAATCCGCTTCACCCTCTGGTGGAGAGGAATCTCGCGCGCTAGCTTTTCTCCTCCCCATTATTGCTTCCACCATAGCTCTACTGACTTAGTCATCGGAGGGTTTTACCCCAGGGAAGCCCCCTGGGCCCTCTGATACGTTTCCCTGTCTTGCAGTTCATCTTCAGGTGATCCACAGCCCGCTCAGGATACAAGCGCGAGATTTCGCCTCTTCACTATGGAAAAGTTCTTATGATCCCTAATGTATCCAAAGTTGATGAAAAAATTATTATACCAAGTTCACAAAGAAATCTCACCTTGCAAATATACCCTCAAAGTTTGTGATATTGTGCAGATACCCAAAATATGTGCAGATTTCAGAAAAAGTAAATATTAAAAAGCATGAGAATTCCTGCTAAGATGGGAATAGACAATTGCATTAAAACCCCTTCCATGAAGGAAACATTACAAATAAATCCTTCCTAGGAGAGATGATTGCAATAATGCCCTACCTTGGGGTAAAAAGAAATATTTTCTCTCGAACTAATATTTCGGTGAAAAGAATCAATATGATGAGGGCAAGAAAGGAACATTTAGCAATTTTAAACAAGGGTATTCGGACTTGTCCGATGTAAATTAACACCGATTCCATTCGATGGGGAAGAGTCCAGTACACGAACTCTTAAATCGTCTGATAAATCACGCGTGCGGAAATCATAACATGCGAGTTTAAAAAGTCAAAATACAGATACGCATGTTTTGTTTCCTTATCGGAACGGAATTATTATTTTTTTTTTCCGTCTGTAAACAGACTGGCACGCCCGGTGGGACTTTTCCCGCCCTTCATTTAACTGCTAAAGTTCTTTCAATGCCCTTACAAAGACCCTAACTTTTCTTCCCTATTGAACAGGAGGAAGGAGGAAGGAGGAAACAGGAAGCAGTTCAAAAGCAAAGGAAAGTCTGGTAATGGCGGCAGTTGCCTACGGCCCGTTCGCCGTTGCCAGCCATGCGAGCCATGGCTACCTCATTGTCCCCCTTGTGTTTGGGGATTTCTCGGCAGTTGTGGGTTCCCCCTTCTTCTTGGGGGTGATCCCTGCCGTCCAGCAAGAGGTACCTTCTTCAGCCCCATCTGCTGTTGCTGGGGCAACAAGCTCCGTCCGGTCCAAACTCGCGTGTTCTCTGTGAACACGCTCACTGCTGATGTCGTCCCTACCAAATGGGGGCAGCATCGCCGCCGCCAGAATAGGAGGCCAGCAGCCAAGACCTCAAGGTTCGGCAAGTCCATACTTGTCGGGGATCTACGTGTTCGGCTCGACGGCACCGAACCGAGGGTTCCACGGGACCGATGTGTCCCCAATATATCCACTTCCAATCGCTTCTCGCTCTTACACAAAATGCGAGAGGATGGACTAGATTTCAAAAAGAAAATCAAATCCGATGATAGCCATAAGGCCTCTGAGCGGCGTCCCCGCAAGGTCAAACAAATTTGGGTTACCAAGCAGGAGGCCCAGGCAATTAAGCAGGCCAGGGCCACCAAGCCTGCGCGGACCCAGCCCCAAGCCGGCATGGCATCATCCGGCGCTACGCAAGGGCGGAAGAGGAAGGGGGCTTATCGCAAGCCCAACTTCATATCCCAAAGCTCTGGATCTATCCGAGCTAAGACAGGCAGCTGTGCCCAAGCATCTACTCAACGGGTTTCCGTCTTTGAAAGACTAACGGAAACCCTTCCTGTGAAAACCTCCGTCTTTGATCGATTGGGGGCACCCCTTCGTCCTGGTGGCCATGTGCCCAAGAGACGAAGAGTAGTCCAGATGGTAGAAGCAGGTGGGAATATGAAAATCTACACCTGTTACACCTCCGGTAGGCAACAAATGGAGCAAACTGGCAACCCTGTCAACCCGGCTGACCCCGTCGGGGTGAATGATCCAAATCTGGTAACAGATGCAGACGCGGTATACCGCAATACTCGCAATGCTGCTAGAAGGAGTCTCCAAGCACAACTTAGTGGTCAAGAAGGGACTTCCTCCCAGGGGCAGTACCGAGAAATTCCCTAGGAGCTTCTTCAAAACCAGGGCGAGAACCTACCACGAGTAGAAGTTGATTCCGATGATGTCATGAGCATTCGTGATGATGGTTATCCCAATTTGCCCTTTGAGCCACCGACAAAGGCCGCTTTCCAGGCAATGTTCGATGATGCCAAATTTGAAACTATGCAGAGATGGCACATAGAAATGACCAATCTCATGCTGGAAATGAAGCGGCAAATGGATACAAGCGCCCGAAGGCCTCCGACACCGATGCATGGTCGCGACCTTCGACGAGAGCAACAGCTACCTAACCCGGTCATCGCCAGTCGGCAAGTTGGACACCCGCATAGTGCCCATACCGAGGCAGGGGCCGAACCACTCCGAGCCCAGCTCAATATTCAGTCTTCTCAAATCACGGGAGCGGAAGAGGCAATCGCCCAACGCCGCATGATTGAGAAGATTATTGAAGACAAATTCGCCCAGCGTGGCGAGGGTATCGCTACTGTTGACTTATACAGTGCGCCTTACCCTATTCATCACCAATTCAAGAAACTCCCTCCGGAGTGCCCAAAGGCGCCTAAATTGCAGAAGTTTAATGGACAGGGTTCGCCACACGAGCATCTCGCCTACTATATGACTGCTATGGGCGACCTGGCCCTTGAGGAATCATATCTCCTCCGATATTTTGCAACTTCTCTTACCGGAAGCGCTTTTCAATGGTACTCAAGGTTAAAACCCAACGCTGTCGCTGACTGGGCCGACATGCAGAAGAAATTCATTGATCGATTCCAGTTGGCTGAAAGGAAGGTATCCCTCGCCGAGCTTTGCTCACTTAAGCAGAAGAGGGGGGAAACGGCTCTGGATTTCATCAAACGCTGGAGGGATCTCAGCATGCGCTGTGACAATTCCCCGGCACAAGAAGATGCCATAACTATATGCCGGAGGGGGCTCTCCCCCGAAGTCAGTGAACGGCTTCTGGGGGCAAATATCAAGGGATTCGACCAATTGAACTCTGTGGTCGCGGAGATTGAGATGTTCTTCGCTGACAATCCCACTTTCATGCCATCAAAGCCTAAGCCACCCAAGGAGCGTTCTGCTACGGGGAAGGAAGCAAATGCAGTGGACTTCTCTCCAACCACCGAAACCAGTCAGGCAACATCGCCGGGTGATTCTGGCCAAAAGTCTGAAAAGAGGGCGCCAACTACAAAGCTGGCTGAACGTATGAAGACTCCTTACTCTTTTAAGAAGGAGCACACTAGCAAACTCTTCAATCTATGCATGAAGAACAAGTTAATAGCTCTCCCAGAGCCTAAGAAGCCAGAAGAGGCCGGCAAGACCGATGATCCCAATTACTGTCCATATCATCGTCTGTTGGGGCACACTATTGACAATTGTTATGTCTTCAAAGATGAGTTGGAGAAAATGATACAAAATCAGCTCATCACAATGAAGGGGACTCGGGTTGACCCTCCTCAACCTTATATCTGGGACCGGGTGACCCGTTCGGCTAATGTCATTAGCCATCGGCCGACTCGACAAATTTATCAAATGGCAGCCTTCACATTCCCCGATCCGGGGGCAGAAGAAGCAGGCCCTAGTGGGATAAAACCCACTTTATGGTATCCAGGATGGAGGCCTTCCCACCAGTGCTCTTTTCCAAAGGAAAACACGAAGAAGATATTTGATATTCTTCTAGAGGAAGGTCACATTATGGTGCATGACCCCCCTCCTACCTACACTGAGGTTGAGAAAGCCCATCCAAGGTATTGTGAGTTCCATGCTGTGATATCGCATCCCACCTGAGAATGTGAAGAGCTACAAGATTGCATTGAAACCCTCATCCAAAGGGGAGAGATCGACACGCAAGGAGAAAGCATGGTAAGAAAGAGGCTTCGCGAAGCTGCTGAGCACATTCTAAATAAAAGAAGCACTGAGAAATACCCCCCTGAGCCTCACATCCACGAAGGATCGAGGTTTTCGGTAAATGTCATTCAGAAAATCTCCGGGAAAAGTCAGGCTAGGGATCCACGGCGTGGTCTGGACTCAGCCCCTGTCCCGCCAGGTACCTCCTTGGCAGGAGGCTATTTCTTAATGTCCGAATGTCTGTCCATTCAGAAGGCTGTCCGAAAGCTTAAAAGGGAAGTTAGGCATCTGCAGCGTGATCAGCAAGAGCTACTGCGGCTCGTAAGGCGCATAGACGACCGCCTGACGGCTCTGACCCTAACGCCTTCAACGGGAGGAGCCACTCCAGCTTCCACTCGTAACTCAGAAGCCACGGTGGAGCCCAGAAGACGGCCGAGGGCCGGAGGGTGGCTATCCGAAGATTCAAAAGGCTCGCCTACTGCAGAGCCCCCAGAAAAGTTGTATTCTTTTCCCCAACACAAAACTCTGGAGATATTTAAGATCTGCCAGAGGGAGGGATTAATACAACTCCCTAAACCGGACAGTGATTTGATGATCGGTATGACGCACCGGCATGGCTACTGCTTATATCACCGTGCCATGGGACATGTCATTTATGACTGTCCCACCTTCAAAGGCATCGCCGAGGATCTGATTACCCGGCGGATTATAAAGCTAAAGGAGGGTTCTCAAGCTCCCTCGGCGTCCTCTCCATGGGGACGGTCGCCGTTCTCAGTAAATGTTATACATGCATCAACTTCTCGCGGGAAGTCAATGTCACAAGCACCAAAGACTGGGCCCGCCCCAGATAGATCCTCAGACAGGGGCCTTGAGTGGCGACCCTGGTAGGACCTAGAGTCCTTACCTTTTCCAAAGGAAGAAACTAAAAAACTGCTGGACATCCTGTTCGGCGGAAAGGAAATATTGGTGCGCGAATCTCCGCACTCTGTCCAAGTTAGCTCTCCTTGCTTGGAGCAGAATTCCCCTATCACACGAAAGAGTGCAAAGGATAAAGATTCTCATTGTGAAGTTTCAACCCTCTCTCCACAAGGGGCCATCGGCTCATCTAAGAGCGGCACTTTGAAAAACGACATGAACCGGACTGTCCCTCAAAGTGATAGTCCGTGTGTCTCCACTAAAGGGTCTTCTGCCTCTCTTAGGAAAGGCAAGTCATCTGCTTTCGAGCACACTCCCAGGTCAGCCATGGGAGATACAAAGCATAAAGCAGCTATACCCAGAATGGGCGAAGCTCGTCCCCGCCATGGGAGCTCTGATTTGAGCCCTAAAAGCCCGGTCCAAGCTTCGTCCACTCCAGCCTTGAGCGAGTTGCGTCGTCACCCGCTCCAGTCGAATGTCCAGGAAATGCCAAAAAGAAAGCCACCGAAGGGTGATGACAAGTTTAAGCTTAAGCAAGTGTACCAAGATGGTTCTCAGTTGCGGAACAGTGCTATGAGTTCGAGGAACAGACAAAAGAGTAAGACCGAGTTGGGACCATGCAAATCAGGCCTCGGGTCCATTAGTCAGCAAGTCAATGAAGGAGCCGACATACTTCGCAACTTTGGCTCTTTTGTGGCCGAATTTCAAGAATTGCCTCCTGAAATTGTTGAGAGGGCAATTAACGCAACTTTCCAAACTCCTGAGCAAGGGGGAGAGTGGATTGCTGTGACCCCGAGAAAGAGCCTCCATTTGAAGTCATCTAAAGGAAAGAGCCAGCCTAGTGGCTCAACAGCCAAGGGCATTCCCCAGACATCTACGAGAAAGGTTGCCCCATCTCAAGAAGAGCTGGCGTGAGCCCAGAAGCAGGAAAAGAACAGGAGAAAGAATCTAAAAAGGAGATTAAAAAAACAGGCCGAGCAGGCGGCGGCCATGGAAGCACCTAGAGAGTTAACCCCTTTGCAGAGACTTCACAAGTTAATTGAAGAGTTAGAAGACTATGTACCCTCTGTCCCAACCGGGCCTGTCCCACTGGGCAAGTATATCCCGTGGGAAGACTTGGAGCGGAAAACTCGGCTTAAAGGTTGGCTCCAACAAATGCTCGAACGAGCTAAGGAGGGCGAAAAACTTTCTATTCCGGAGGAGCTCTCCGTCTTCTACAAAGATGAAGAACTCACCATAGAGAAGTTAGATGAAATGCTAAAGAACTTCTCATGTAATATGGTGTCAATCCCTCCACCAGAAAGTCTACGAGGGTCAAGCAAAGACAATGTCACCTTCTCCGCAGCTGGGGATAGGATCACTATGGCTACTTACTGCCGTCGCAATGCGGAAATCCGAAACCGCGGTCGCGGTAGAGGCCGTGGACGCGGACGGGGAGGACATTCAACATCCTCCAATGGGCACACATCCCAGCCAACTACCTCCCAAAGAGTGATCATCTTTCGAGGAGAAGAACCCAATGAGCCCCCTGAGGCGCAAGTACGGGCTGAAACTTTCATCTTCGACCCCTCAGACGAGGATGAGGAGCCCGTCGAGCCGATCTCTCAGGAGAGAGTAAGTGCTATTCCATTCGATCCAACGGATGAAGAGACTGATCCCGTTGGTTCCCTCTCCCAAGAGCAGCCTGCTGATCCAGCCCAAGCAGGCACTTCAGGCAAGGACAATGAAGAGCTTCTAGTTCCGGAAGAGGAATCTTTAGCCCCGCTGTTCCAAGAAGAAACAAATGACCAGGGAAAGTTGGAGCCGGCCCAGAAGCCCCCTTATCAGCCTAAGTCCCTGGTGGAGATGATCCCTCCACTAGATCAAGCCCGGGCTCGGGCTGATCGTAAGATCATTCAACACATGAAGCGAATGCCAACTATGGTTAGCATATGGGAGGCCATTGCCTGGAGTAAAGAGTTGAGGGAGGCTCTCATTAAAGTTCTCTAAGAACCAGAAGTCTATGAGACTCATGTAGCTGAAATTCAAACACAGACATACGAGGCATTAGCCGCGACAGTCACTTTCTCTGATAAGGACATGTTGATGTCTTCTCCATGTCATAATCGCCCATTGTACATGCAAGGGAAGATTAATGGGCACGAGCTAAACCGGATCCTTGTGGACCCCGGTGCCTCTGTCAACATAATGCCTCTCAAGACCTTTAAGTCTTTATTTCTTATGCCCTATCTTCAAAGGGTGTATGATGTCAAAATCTCGGGATTCAATCAGAACTCCGAGGATGCGTTGGGAAAAGTGGAGGTGGAGTTGACCATGGACACCTTCGTCACTAAGGCTACATTTTACATCATTAATGCCACGACCGCATATAAAGCCTTACTGGGTAGGCCATGGCTTCACGAAAATTGGGTCGTCCCTTCAACTCTCCATCAGTGTATTAAGTATGCGAAGGGCGGCGAGCAACATACAGTCTTTGCTGATAAGTCTCCCTTTCGACCAAATGAATGCAATTTGACTGATGCTCAGTTGTACTTTGGGGAGCCAACTGTTGAACCCCCAGTTGAGATCCAAGATAAAGGAAAGCAAAAGGTGATTATTGAGGAAGAAGATGAAGATGAACTCTTTGTGGTAAATGAAGACCTTGCCAGGATGCATCGACTCAGCTTGCAAGCTGACGCCCCTGCAGCGAAGCCAACTCGGCCCGAGAGGCGGGAAATTAACTTTGAAGCCAACTTCATTAATCAATCAATAGATAAGAGCATCCTTCTGCCGCCTGCCTGTATGCAGTTGGTCTCTTAGAGGGAGGAGCACGGGGTCGAGACCCTAAAGACATTCATTGTCACATATCAAGCGAAAGGGAAGAAGAACACCAAGGGGCGTCTTAAGCCCATTATCTTTTACAAGGGAGATATGGTGCCTCGCGCCCCCTCGGATGACGATTTCGGCTGGAGCGAGCAGCCCAAGAATGCTCCTGAGTCTGTCTAAGAAATGCCTGACATGGCTAAGCACATTAAACAGATGTGTCAGAAACAAAATATCCCACAGACGGAACAAGCGGCTCGGCGTAATTACTTCCAACAGCTCTGGTACCCTCCTCAAGTCAGAGGGCAGCCTCCCTTCCCTAAGAATGATCGAAGAGGGTTGGACTATGACCCAGAGCCAGACTTTAGAGTCTATTATGCTGTAAATACCGTCGGGACCTTGCCCCCTCCCGGCCATTCCGATCTTACTCAGGGGAATGCTCCTTGCATAATTGAGGGAAAAGAAGAATTCGAGCCAGAGGTCTCCGATGTTAATAGCTTGCACAGTCATAATGTCAGGACCAGAGATGATGAGATCATTGTCCTACAGCCCGTTTTGCAAGAACTTGGCGAAACTGGGCGCGAAGCCCTGAGTCAATTAGCTGGGCTCGACATCACAGAAGACGAGCACCCCATATCGGACGACGATTATGTTCTTGCTACTGAACAAGAAGGGGACCCTGCCGATACAATAAAGCTGTTGAAACAAGAGAACCAAGCATTAAAGACTTTTGTACAAGAGCTATTGCGAGAACGAGATGTTCTGCTTAGACATCTCACCTTTCCTTCAAAAAACCATAATGATCCCAAGAGCCATATGGTGGAAGATAGGTCTCAAGGGACTAGGCCGAACCAGTCTTCTGCGGAATCTAAAGGCAAAGCACCCGTGATGAGATTGGCACAGCGGATGCAAGCTCCATACTCCTTTGCCAAGGCCCATACCGAGTCATTGTTTGAATTTTGTATGACTCGGGGTCTTATTCAGCTTCCTCTGGCCCACAGGCCCTATAGAGCTAGTGATGCCAAAAGCTCCAGCTTCTGCCGGTACCATCGAATGGCAGGACATGCTACAGAAGATTGTTATGTCCTTAAAGACCAACTTGAGGATTTAATACAACGGGGAGTTATCCAGCTCAAGCAGCATCGGGTTTTTCCCCCACAGCCGCATCCTTGGAATCAGTCCAAGCCTTCCAATAAAAAGGTCCTCGTGGAAGCTGCGTCTACACTGCCTAAATTTATTGCAAGTGAAGTAAGGAGCAAGCCTCCGTGTGGGGAGCCCAGCCTTAAGATTCACTATTCTGTCAACACTATAGGGTTATCACCCTCTCCCAGTAGCTCAGACTCTGGCGAGGGGCCTAGCGATTCTACAAGAGAACAACCAAAAGAAGTGGCCCTCGAAGACCGGGATGAGCAGCTTCAGTCGGCCGTTATCAACAACTTAGACTACTGTGACTTCCACATAGTCAATGTTGACGAAGATGAAGACTTCATGGATCTACAGCCTGCCCCACGGGAACTTGAAGATGGTGGGCAAGCAACAGTTGATGAATTGATCGAGCTCAACCTTGGGGATGCTAATGAACCCCGACCCATCTTCATTAGTGCCCTCCTTACTAAGCAGGAAAGACAAGCTTACAAACAACTCCTATTGGAGTACAAAGATTATTTTGCCTGGACTTACAAAGAGATGCCCGGGCTGGAGCCCTCGGTGGCTGAACATGAACTAGCCATATTGCCCACTATTAAGCCTGTCAAGCAAGCTCAGAGACGCATGCGTCACGAGCTGGAACTTAAAGTAAATGCTGAAGTTGACAAGCTCCTGGAGGTGGATTTCATAGAGCCCTGTCTTTATCCAGTGTGGCTCGCCAATATAGTCCCGGTCAAAAAGAAAAATGGTCAAGTCCGAGTTTGTACTGACTTCAGAGACTTGAATAAAGCCTGCCCAAAGGACGATTTTCCGGTTCCAATTACTGAAACTATGGTTGATATGACCACAGGATATGAAGCTCTGTCCTTCATGGATGGGTCCTCAGGCTACAATCAGATACGAATGGCCATTAAAGATAAGGACCATACGGCATTCCGATCCCCCAAAGGGATTTTCAATTACAAAAGGATGCCCTTCGGCCTGAAAAATGCTAGAGCCACCTATCAAAGGGCTATGACTAAGATTTTTGATGAAATGCTGCACGACTTGGTCGAGTGCTATGTTGACGACCTCGTCGTTAAAACCCGCAAGCATGAAAATCACTTAGATGACTTGCGGCGGGTTTTTGATAGGCTCCGCCAATACAAGCTCAAGATGAATCCTATGAAGTGTGCTTTTGGCGTCTCAAGTGGCAAGTTCCTCGGCTTCATTGTTAAGTACCGGGGAATAGAGATTGATCCCTACAAGATCAAAGCAATTCGGGAATTGCCGCCGCCCAAGAATATAACAGAACTGCGATCTCTACAGGGGAGGCTAGCCTATATTAGGCGTTTCATATCTAACCTCTCTGGAAGATGTGCACCATTTGGGAAACTGATGAAAAAGGGTGCCCCATTTATATGGGACCAAGAATGTCAAGGAGCATTTGAGCAGATCAAGGAGTACCTCCTTACTCCTCCAGTGCTCGGAGCACCTATCAAAGGGAAACCGTTGATTCTCTATATTGCTGCCATGGACGCTTCCTTGGGGGCGTTGCTCGCGCAAATAAATGAAGAAGGTAAAGAGCAACCGTTATATTATCTCAGTAGAAAGTTGGTGGGCCCCGAGCATTGCTATTCTCCGATGGAGAAGGTATGTCTGGCATTGGTGTTCGCCGTCCAGAAGCTAAGACATTACCTCCTGTCCCACCAGGTGGAGTTAATCTCAAAATACAACCCACTCAAGTTCCTCCTTAAACAGCCTGTCTTGTCGGGTCGACTGGAAAAATGGACATTACTCCTTATGGAGTTTGATATAACATTTGTTCCCCAAAAGGCAATTAAGGGACAAGGAATGGCGGAGTTTCTGGAAGCACACTCAATTCCGACCGATTCTCCTCTTAACATTGAACTGCCCGATGAAGAAATACTTCCATCCCAATCGGGAATTGAAGAACAAACCGAGGGCGGTCCAGTGCAAAAAGGGGAAGAGTCCCTGGCTATTGATGTGCCCTGCTGGGAGCTCTACTTTGATGGAGCTTCTCGAACAATTAAAGAGGCTAACGGGGCAACCACACTCGCCTCAGGGGCTGGCATCATTTTTGTCACTCCTCAAGGGGGAATTCTCCACAATTCCTGTGCCCTCATGAAGCCGTTGACAAACAATGAGGCAGAATATGAAACATTGATCGTTGGGCTTCAGCTAGCCATAGAAATGAAGATCAAATGCATTAAAGTTTATGGCGACTCGCAGCTCGTCATACGACAAGTTTTGGGCGACTATGATGTGCGGAAGCAAGAGCTAGTGCCTTATCACACAACCGTCCTGAACTTGAAGGAGAAATTCTATCTCTTTGAGATAAACCATGTCCCCAGGAGCAAGAATTCTCAGGCAGATGCCCTAGCCAAGTTAGCCTCTGCTATAAAGCTACCTCCGGAGGGAGAAGTAGACATAACTGTCAGGCACAGGAGACTTATGCCAAGCGTCCTGGACGAAGATGCTGATACCACAATTTCTGAGGTTAATACCTTGGAAGAAGACATGCCTAATCAGGAGGAGTATGACTGGCGTCAACCCATTATTGACATAAAAAATGGGCGTCTCCCTCCTGACCGGGCCCAAAGGGTTCAATTCTTGCGCAGAGCGGCGTCCTATCAGCTAATAGGCGACCAACTGTATAGATTGGTCCATGAAAAAGATAAATCTGTTCTCCTCCGTTGCCTTTCGCCCAAGGAAGCTAAAATAGTCATGCGCGAGGTCCACTCAGGACTTTGCGGGGCTCACCAAGCTGGAGATAAAATGAAGATCAATATAAAGCTTAAAGGCTTTTATTGGCCCGCAATGTATGCGGACTGCAATCGATACGCCCGCACATGCCACCAATGCCAAGCCTTTGGTCCGGTCCCGAGAAAGCCGCCAGGCTCGCTACACCCAACGGCCCCTACTTGGCCATTTGCAGAATGGGGAATGGACATTGTTGGACCTTTCCCTCCATCCTCTAAAGGTCATAAGTTCATATTGGCTGCAACAGACTATTTTTCTCGTTGGGCTGAAGCAGTCCCCCTACGGGAAGTCACAGGAGAAGCTGTCGCTCAATTCGTCAGACATAACATTATACACAGGTTCGGCACGCCAAGTCGGATTATGTCAGACAATGGCACGCCATTCAAAAACAGAACAATATATGCGCTCGCAGCCAAGTTTCATATAGACTGGAGAACCTCAACAATATATAACCCTCAAGCCAATGGGTTAGTTGAAGCTTTCAACAAGACTCTTTGCAAGTTACTTGCCAAGATAGTAGACAGCCGCAAAAAGGACTGGGGAGAGAAAATTCATGAAGCTCTCTGGGCATACCGGACCGTGTACAAGACTCCTACTGGCTGCTCACCCTTCTCTCTACTATATGGGGCGGAGGCCGTAATCCCAGTTGAGATTGAAATGTCCTCCTACAGGGTAGCTTTGCATGCTGGCCTCCAAGCCCACGAACAAGACGAAATACAGAGAAGACTTGAAGAGCTCTCTGATCTAGAAGGCAAAAGGTTGGAAGCTTATAAACACCTGTAACTTTATCAAGCCCGAATGATTCGAGCCTATGATAAGCTTGTGAGACAAAGAGCATTCAAAAAGGGTGATCTCGTCATGATTAAAGAAAGAGAAGTCATGGCCGGAAAGTCCAGTGGCAAATTACAACCAAATTGGCGAGGACCATATATCGTCTCCAAAGTCTATGAAGGAGGCGCTTATAAGGTCGTCGACCATAAAGGGGAGAACCCCTTTCCACCATTGAATGGAAAGCATTTAAAATTATACTATGCTCCTGAGCATGAGTTCCAACAACAACCTACACAAGACTTGCCCTCTTCTGTGGGAGAGTAAGGAAGCATAGGGGAGTTTTCCCCCCATGAAAAACTCAAATGTCACAGGTGCTTCGAACAATTCTCGTTCATGTCCCACCGTGCCAAATCTCAAATTTCAAGTTCTGGCTTGCCAACATAGTTGGTCGGCCCCTAAATCCAAAATCTCAAGTTTCGGCTTTCCAATTTCATTGGTCAGCCACCCAAAATCCAAAATCCCAAGTTTCGACTTTCCAATCTCATTGGTCAGTCACAAATCAAAAATCCCAAGTTTCGGCTTTCCAATTTCATTGGTCAGCCACCCAAAATCCAAAATCCCAAGTTTCGGCTTTCCAATTTCATTGGTCAGCCACCCAAAATCAAAAATCCCAAGATTCGGCTTTCCAATTTCATTGGTCAGCCACCCAAAATCCAAAATCCAAGCTCTGGCTTTCCAATTTCATTGGTCAGCCACCCTAAATCCAAAATCCAAGTTTCGGCTTTCCAATTCCATTGGCCAGCCACCCTAAATCCAAAATCCAAGTTTCGGCTTTCCAATTTCATTGGTCAGCCACCCTAAATCCAAAATCCAAGCTTTGGCTTTTCAATTTCATTGGTCAGCCACCCTAAATCCAAAATCCAAGTTTCGGCTTTCCAATTCCATTGGTCAGCCACCCTAAAATCTAAAATCCCCCCCCCCCCCCCCCCCGCAAAAAAAAAAAAAAAGTGGGCTTAAAATAGAGGTGCCCCGACGAACTTGAGTGGTCAATCTTCTAGCTACTCAAGGGCAAAAAGGTCATAACCCGGCTGAGGTGAAAACTCGAAAGGGCGCCTCAGGCAAAATTGGGTAACCCCTCAGCGTGAAAACCCGAAAGGGCGCGCTGGAAAAAGCTAAAGGGGGCCAGCTTCGGCGAAAACCCGAAAGGGCGGTGACGTTGGTAATGTAAAAAAAAAAAAAAAGAAGAGAAAAAAGAAAGAGAAAGGGAGAAGAAATTCTCAGAAGCTTCTAGAACAAAAGAACATATGCCTCCACTAATGTATGAACAATTGCACTATTCATCTACAAAACTGGAGCCCAAGACAAGCCCCTGGGTGTAACTACAAAATGATGATTGGAAAAGAATATGAAACGAACAATGGGCTCAAGAAGAAGAAATATACAAACTCAAAGATGAGAGGGCTTTTGCTTCATTAAATCGGCAAACTCATGTTCTTTTGTGGCAAGGGCCTCCTCCATGCTTGAGCACTCCACAGCAAGAGAGCTCTCCTCGGCCTGCGCCTCCTGAATCGCTTTGACATTAGTTTCACCGGAAGCCTCCAAGGAAGCGATTCGCTGCAAGATGGTCCGCACAGTCTCCTGGAGCGAGGCAATTTGACTCCTGTTCTCAGCTACGGTAGTCTCAAGGGAGTCGCGGCGCTCTCGAACCCTCTCGGCCTGAGATCTCCTCTCGCGGACCTGGTCGCGCATTATTTTTATTTCATCCTCCAGCTGCTTGATCCTTAACTCTTGGGCTTTCCAATTTGAGGCTTCATACAGCTGCTGAAATTCTTGCCAAGCACTGTCCACTACCGCCATCCACGGCTCTTTCGGCAGCCCTAACCCATGATAACTTCGCGTGGCAGCCTTAAGGGTGTTGCAAACAGTCTCCACTGGAGGAAGCTCGACCCCCAGGAACAAACTCCGGGCGCCGCCAATCAGGGTATCAACCATGTGGGCCGCCCCCACAAAAGGCGCAATCTGAGGGCCGTCCGGCCACTCAATCCCGTGGCATGGGAAGCCGTTCATCTGCGAGAGGATTTCCTTGAAACAATCTGCCAGAACAAAAAGGCGAAAAGAGAGGAAAAACAATGAGAATGGCTATGATCCCTATTTTGCAACCCACATCAAATTTGATAGCATGTGAATAGAAAAGACTACTTGAAACGGTGGGAATCTCTGAAGACTTCTCTAGCTGGGAGGACTTAGAAGTTTCAGCTCTTATAATTAGGGGGTCACCGGAGGTTGAGGCATCCCGAATTTCCTCCCGTAGCTCTACTCCCCCTATTGGGTATCATAAGAAGACTAAGGGTTAGCAGCTGACAAAATCAAAGCAATTAGTCATGTGAAAGAAAAAAAGCATGGGGGGTATACCTAATGCAGCAGAATCTAAGGACACTTCATCTTTGCTCAACGAGGCAAATTCAGCCCCTTGAATGTCCCCTGCAAAGAAGAATCAAGGGTCAACTCATAGAGCCGCTTCAATATACAAAATACTATTATGAGGAAGTAAAATACCTCTCTGACCAGTCTCCTCCCCATCAGAAAGACAGATTGTGTCTCCTGAGGTACAAGGAGAACCTTCGGGATTCCCCTCTATAGGAGTCAAGACTGGGCTCTCCTCCATGACAGCAATGCCCTCACCATCACGCCTCAATGCTGTCTCCTTGTCCTGAGCAGTGGCGCCCAAGGTAGCACCCCCTGAATCCTAAGGCACAGCACCTCTATTTATCCCCTCTAAGGACTCCAAGGGATTTTGAACATGAGGGTTACCAGCTGCATAAGATACTCAGATGATAAATCTGTGCAGCAATGTCAGCAATTTCAAGTTCAACATTAAATGCAACTACCTGCTGTGTGGGGTATACGGTCACTTCCCTGTAGTGGAGAGGTTGACAAAGTTCCGGGATCCTGCCTCTGTCCCTCTAAGGGTGGAGTTTGCTCTCTATAGATTTCATCGAGAAGAGCTTGAGAATATTTGTCTACCATCTCTTTATCTGCGGAAGGATTGGCAGAATAATCTGGCAAATCCATATTCATCCCGGAGCTAAGAAGTGTAGTGAATTCCTGCACAGAAATCGCTGCGGATGCGTCCAAACCACCTGGAAATGAGATTGTCAGGTCACCTCCCACAAAATCAACTCAAAGAAGAATGAGGTACATCCTTACTCGAAGAAGGTAAGGCGATGGTCGACTCCGGCTCATGCCTACGAGGCGCAGCTATCTCCCTATCCTCATGAACCTCTGGTATAAAAAGGGAAAAGGAAGAGAGAAGTCATGTCAACAAGGGCAAAAAAAAAGGGGGGGGGATCAAAAGAACAACACAAGGAAAAGGCAGACGATGTAATGTCTCGAGATCATCATACCACAGCCAACGGAGTTATGGCTATCCCCACATGAATATGGGGGTGAGGCACTAGACACAGGATTATAATCATCATCCTGTAACTCTCCATCTTCCATGTCACGCTCTGACCCCGGGACCACCACCCCATGTGTGGGGGAAAATGTGGGTATGATCGTGCCGATGGAAGAACCTGAAGATCAAAGAAAAAGGGGTCAACAATGAAGCATTACGAAGTATTCAAAAGGCAAGGCTATAAACCCACGAAGGTCACCTCGTCGCCCTTTCGAGGAGCTCCCTTTGGAGCGAGGTAGACGAGCTCGGGCTCTTGGTCCCTCCTCCTCGGAGGACCTTACCCGCTTCGCCGGCCCGGGGGCTTTCTTCCCTTTTACAGCGACATTCGCTATTGTGACAAAGCTCCCTGCGAAAAAAAAAGGGGGAGGAAGAGGAGAAAATCAAAACCACATATAAGTGAAGCATAAAGAACAGCTCAACTAATCATAGGAAAAGAAGGAAAAAGAGGGAACAAAAGTTAGCGCTACTCACCCTCAGGGGCAGGCGAGAAAGTGGGCCTTAGCACTGCTTGCTCAGCCTGAAGGCCAACAATCTCCCCTGCCGTAACTACTGCATCCCAGACATCTTGCAGACAAACACTATTCTCCAGTAAGGAGAGTTGCTCAGACGGGCCGATGCGCACAATGGAACTCATCAAATGTCTTTGCCACTGTGGCCATAAGTTGTTGCTGAAGCTTTCAGGATGAAGGCGAATGGCTTTATCAGCATTCGGAGGGTAGCCGCAGTCTGACAAGAAATGCTCTCACCATGAATACACTTTATGCACTGCAGCAGTTGTACCGTGTTCTGAGGGAGCACTGGCACGCCGCCTCAAGGGCTTAATGGCCCCAGTGTAGGCCTGCCGATCAATAGTAACTGGCCCGTTCTTCGCCTCCCATTCAGCACGAAAGTCTCGTACATTTCTAGCAATTTGCGGGAAATGAGTATGAAGGAAAGATCTCTCAATAATTAGAGGCGGCAGATCTGCCTGCTTCAGACGAGCTTCTTCTCTTTCTTTTAATTCATGAGGAGGCTGCCCGAATACATTACTGCGCCTGAACCACTAGCGGGCATAATATATATCAACTTGACCCACCCTCCTGGCGTCTGGAAAGGTACAACGGGGTCCTGATGATCCTCTGAAGAAGAAATCCCACCAGCTGCTAGTAACCAAGTGAATGTCCGGACCCCGATGTATCCGCCCGGTCAAGCCGAAATCAGCGTATGGAGGAACTGACTGGTCATACCCAAAGTTTCGTGCGAAACGATGGGGAAAATAAGGCTCCAAGAAAACAGTGTTGCCCTTCCTAAAAACAAGGACACTGGGTCGAATACTGCAAAGCCAGGCTTCATAAAATGAGGGGTCAGCAACCTGGCAATATGGGATGCCATAAGAAATCCCATCCGAGCTCTCAATCACAAAAGGCCTGAAGTCGTAAGAGCAATGGGCTATAGGCAAGCCCTCTTTCCCCTGTGTAGGAACAAAAGATAATAACTTGCGAGCCTTCCATAGCTGATCCGATGGACGTGGGTCCGGACGGTTCCTGAATAAGAAAATTAAAGGGGCTGATGGGTTCTCAACTGAAATATTCTGACACAAAGAGGGCAGCAAAAGACCAGCCCATGCACTCAGATAATGAGTGGCCATACATAGACTCCGATCTCTCGGAGAGCTGTGAGACGTCAAATCACCAAAGCCATGATAGATATTTGCAAGAGCAGCAGGTGCAAGGGCGAGTCTATGTCCATCTGCAAGAGTACAAGCAGGATAAATAAGCTCGGGTCGAACAAGGCCCTCCTCTCCATAAGGTACAACAAAAGTAGCAAGCCAGTAAACGAGATAAGCGGCAAGATAGGTCCGGTCTGGAATGTTGCGGGGGTTCCACCCCGCGTTCACCGGCGCAGGTAAATGGCGGCTACTCTCCTGAGGATGCAAGACAAGCTGATAATTCTGAGTCAAAGGTCTGTCATCCTCTGCAAAGATCTCATGAAAACAGAACGGCCCATTGTAGAAATAAGAAACCCATGCATTGAGGCTGACCCTCACAGCACCAGAGGAAGCAGAAGGGGCCTTGCTTTTCCTAGCCCGGGCCAAATCCCGCCATACCTTCATCAGGTATCGGAAGCTAAAGGATAAACCATACTCTCCCAGTCCTGTGGAGAAGTTCCGGTGCAAATCATCGAGAGTAACTTCTTCATAAGGCCGCCCCGAGATGGGTAAACCTGAGATCCTGTACAAACTCCACAAATCCAGGGAGGTTTCACCCTCAGCAGTAGCAAAAGTATTGTAGCGGCGATTGAAACGCTCCGCCAAAGCCTGAAGCAACTCAACATGACACGGGTATTTATATAATGCTGCTGTAACTGCATGTCGAATGTCCACAAGGTCCAGAAGCCCGCTATAATGATAAAGTACGCCCGCCAGCCATTCTGTGGCTCCTAAATGAAATTTATGGGAGGGAATCACGGACCATTTTCCATACCAGCTGGGAGAAGACCCACTCACGATTTTATCGAGTAAACATAGCTTGTCATACCCTTCACCAGCAAATTCTGTGCCCGAGGGAGATAAAAAGCAACCAGAAGCAGCATCTGACAAAATCTTGTGATTACCCCCTAAATCCCAAATAGCAGGTGCAAAGGATTTCACCTTGATCGGACATCCTGTTTCAGCACTGAAGAAGCCTAGCTGGGAGGAGGCCGGATACTGAATATGACGACCATTACCCAATGGAAAACTGGGGAATGAAGTCTTGCAAGTCCCCAACATGCTATCACGACTCACCAGAATCGCCCTCTCAATTTGACACCGGGCCGCAGGCAAGCAACTATCACCCTCTTCCATGTCTGGGGGAACAAAATTCTGAATGAAAGGAAATAAATGCCTGTCTAAGGGAAAATGCCTCGGATATCCGCGTGGTCGCTGATATACATAGGAGCCTCTCTGAGGAATAAGCAAGCTCAAGTCAACTACACCACCTTCAGATTCATCCTCTGGGAGGGGGCCAGTAGCAATCATGGAAAGCCCCCGATCAAGTGAAAAAATATTCTCCGCAGTTATTCTCGGAGAACCCCATGAAGGCATCAACTTCTTGGAAGTGATTGAGATTGTCTCCTTGTACATCCCCTTTGACCAGCGACCACTGCTCTCCCTAGCACGAGACATGATGGCTGCTGCAAAAAAATAAAACAAAACAACACAACAACAAAAAAAAGAAAAGATGAATGGTCAGTTTCAAATAAAATTGATAGCGAACTGACAAAGTCAAGAATGCACGGGGTGGCCGCCGTCACCCTTGGCTCCGACGGACCTCCCGTGGGGGGCATTTGTTGACCCCATAAAATAATTTTACAAAATTCAGATTTAAAAAAAAAACTTCTGAGGAAGAAATATGCACATATTCAACAAGCGATGACTAAGGGTCGTCAATGAAAGTCAAGAGTATCAAGAAGACAATATATGTTGGTACTCATTTCCAACCATGGAGAAGATATGTGAATGGATGACAATCCAATACAGCATTAAGCTGTCACCAGGGGTTATGTTGTCCACTTGCTTCACTCACTATGGTGCAATATGATGGAAACAAAGAAAATGGTTTCATTCCTTTAATAAATAGAGTTTCAGAGATTAGGAACACCCCATCTCCTGGATCTTAAGGCTGCTTTTTGGAGTATTCCTCGGAACTACTTCAGATAACAGAACCTGCAGAAGACAGAATGGAGCAGGCTCTGTTCAGCCCCCCTCTATCGAAGCAGCGTGCTGAATTTGCAGTGGAAATCATTAACAAATACCCATGTAGCTAGCCTGGTGGACTTTGGCTGTGGTTCAGGTCAGTGGTGATAGCTGTATCTTTATATGGAAGTTGCCTGCTCCATTATCATCCAAAATATTGTAGAAGACCAAGGAAAATGCTGGTTGGCTCTTTACACCAGTTGCAACCCAATCAACTACCTCATTGGAGCAAGGATGGCAAACTCGGTTTCGGTCTCGGTTTCGCCCGGGTCCGAAACCGAGTCGACTCGGTTTCGGTTTCGGCCGAAACCGGCCGAAACCCATATAACAGGTTAAAAAAATTAAAATTAATTCTAAAAAATCTGAAAAAAATCATAAAAAATATAAATAACCACTTAAAATCACAAAAAATCATAAAAGTCATTACACATGCATTTCATTGTATAAGTTAGTGCAATAACCTTGAAGTAGACAACTACAAAAATTCAACTTCAAACATTGAACATGTGTAAGTCATATTCCATTGTACATTAATAGAAGCAGTACAATAAACCAATTTGGACAAAATAAATGTTACAAAAATTCATTGATTCTTACCTAATATGGATAATAATTACTAGAAGAACCTTCTCCCTCATCGTCTGGCCCTTGATGTCGATACCCATAACCAGGTTGCATGTATGGTCTATATTCACTATAACCAAACAATGAGGTGGCCAAGTCCTGCATCCCTCTTTGGATCCCTCTTGGAGTGTTTGGTTGGCTTGATTCGAATCCAGTATCAACATAGGAATCTTGAGGAAGAGAAGAGTCACTGGTCGAATATGGATGGAACTGAAATGATGGTTCATAATTCTGGGCCCCATAAATAGCTGCTTCATGTTGGCCACCTTCGTAACCTGGTGAACCATATCCGTGCTGACCTTGACTATATCCAGTAGTACCACTTGCAGCACCTGCACCACCTGTACCACCTGCAGCACTAGTACCACCTGCAGCACTAGTACCCCCTGCAGCACCTCCGGGATGATCATCATCATCATCATCATTATCAGAATCATAAGAAACCAGTCGCCTTTTAACCTTTGAGGATGTTTTTTTCTCTTTTGGAGTGCTTTTTTCAATCAACGTTGACACGACTCCTTTTCCCCTTGGCGTGTGCCTCACATAAATCTGCTTCAACTCCCCAATTGCTGGGTCCTCTCGAGCAACAGCATTTGCCCTCTCAGTTTGCCCATGCACTGATGTACTTCTTCTTAAGGAGGACATTCTAGGAGTGACTGGCCTGCTATCTGTATCTGAGTGTCTAGCTGGCTCAAACTCGAACTGCTCCTCAGTGTCATCAACCACCCTAGACTGGTGCGCATGAGTATCTCTGGCTCTCTTTGATTTGCTTCTTAATTCGGGATCTCTTGCCTCATCTTCATCAAGTATGCCCTCTGCCCATCTTCTATCATCAACATCAAAAACGGGCTCATCAACCTGCTCTCGTGTCTCCACCCAAGACTGCAAGGGATTATCATCATCAAATAAGGCATCCACATCAATCTCTGCGGCGGCATCCTCGGCGACGCGTTTGTCTCGCAGCTGTTGTCTCAACCTCATATTCTTTATTCTCAACCTCATATTGTAGTGGCAGTACACTAATTTCTCTAACCGATCAGCCTTTAGCCGATTGCGAACCTTTGAGTGTATAAGGCTGAACGTGCTCCAATTCCTTTCACATTGGCTTGCTGATGTGGTTTGACTCAACACCTGATTGCAATGAAAGCCAATGCAGAACTGCCCGATTGTCTATTGTTCACCATGATCCACCAGTCAGCTGTTACACCAACCAACCATAAACAAATAAATATAAGATGTAAATAAAAATTAATTAAGGAAGATGTAATTGCAAAGAAAGCACAAAGATGAAGTATACCTGGGCTCACTCTTCCCACTGCGTATTGCAATTGGGAGTCAGAATACGTCCCACTTTTCATTCTATAGGAGGTCATCTACAAAAATTACATAATAGATTAGCATTACTACGTAAGTAAATTCTATACCTCTTATTCATGAAATCAAACAGGCCAACCTCTACTTCCGCCTGAAGCCTCTTATCTTGTGTCCTCGATAAACGACCAATGACTCTTAAAGTGCCTTGAAGTACCTCGGCATCAACATGTGCATTGGCATTGTACATTAATCGAGGGTTCAGAAAATAACGTGCATTTGTATATAGTTAATGTATGGTCAATAATATATGAATACAAATAATCACTCACCAGCTGCATGCAAGTCGTGGTGTAATGTGGTGTCCCATCTATGGTCAATAATCTTCCACCACTTTGCATGTTCTTTGGGAAGGGACTCCTGCAACTCCAATTTCGCACGGTCCATGGCCTCATAAAGATATCCCATATCATTCTTGTCATCGCCATCCACCAATCTTAGGACCTTCAGGAGGGGGGTGACTACTTTCATGTATCGTGTTACTCTGCCCCAGAATTTGTTGTCGTCCACGATTCGACAGACATCCAAATAATCCATCTGAGCATCAACATTGCCCTTGTCGATGTATTCCCGCAGGGTATTATGGTACATGAAAGCTTTCAACTCATTCTTATACCTGTGCAAAGAAATAAAATTTGAATCAAATACAGATCATAACTATAAGGATAAAGAAGTAATAATTGAGTTCAACAGTATACCTATGCAGAGACTCCAAAGAAATAAAATTTGAAGCAAATCTGGTTGGCCCTGCACGTATAATATCTCGCCCCCCACTTGCATGCTCCCTGAACATAAATATACTGGGTAATCTTTTGTCCCCTTTCAACCGTCTTCTTCACATGTTTGTCCTTCCCTTTGTCTTCAAGTATGAGATCAAGACAATGTGCTGCGTATGGGAGCCAATATAAATGTCTGCGCTTATGCATCAATTTCCTCCCTGCAGCCTTATAACTGGCTTCATTATCAGTCACAACTTGTACAACATTTTCTTCACCAATTTCGTCTACCATGTTGTCCATCAAATGAAACAAATAATTGGCATTTTTTTCAAAATTTGATGCATCTACAGATTTTACAAATACTGTACCTTCGATGCAATACACCAAAAAGTTAATCATGGACTTTTTCGTGGTACCAGTCCAACCATCACACATAATAGTGCATCCTCTCTCCATCCATATATGCTTGAAGCTTTCAACCCACTGATGGAGCTCCTCAACCTCTGCCTCAAGGCCACGCCCGTATATGTCCCGACGTGACGGCGCCTTCAACCCAGGGCCAGCATCTGCTATGGCATCCAACATAGGTTGAAAATATTCACTTTCAGCAGCATGTGCAGGGACACCTGCATGAAAAAACCATTTACAGATGCTTTTAAATGCATGCCCTGCAATTTCTGCAGATTTTTTGACCCCTCTTAATGCACTTTTGATCTTAGGTTGTGTAGCCTGGGGCCTTCTGTGGAGATAACTGTTCATGGGGCCTGCTCTCTGCGTCTGCGGGGGCGGGGCAGCAACATCAGAACGTCGTGCAGCTGTACTGGAGTAGGTCCCTCCTGAACCCATGGGTGCCTTTCCTTTCCTTCGAGCGGCTTCTTCACGCTCCCTTGCTTCAGTCAGTTCCGGATCAGAATCTTCAGTGCCTTCCTCATCATCATCCCTCCTAACCCTTCTGCCAGAAATCTCCTCAGCAATTTCCTCCTCATCCTCAGCCCTTTGATGCACCCTCTCCTTTTTCCCCACAAGGCACTGGCGCATCTCCTCTCGCACCTCTCGTGGACAGTGGTCGCATTGTCTCACCTCTCCTCGTACCCCTGCCAAATGTTGCTTGCCTCTGGTAATTCCGCCATACATCTCCTTACGACAGTAATTACATTTAACCTTCCTTCTCTTAGCATCAACTAAGGACATGTGGGCCCACCCCGGATCCTCCTGCCCTTGCTACTCATGTGTTTGCTGACGTCTAGGCATGATGCTGCATTAAGAAGTTACACAGTCAAAGACAAACAATTGTAAGTATAAAACAAAAGACCCAAATTTATGAATGAATTAGGGCTTAATTACCAAATAACCCTTAATCACCCTTCATAAAAATATAATCCCAGCATGATCCTACCCCACATTCATCAATGAAACTTAATTAACGTTCAATTGTGGCTAAGAAACTCGAATTAGACAAAAGGCCCAATTTTTATGAACTAATTAAGTTTTAATTACTAATTAAGCCCTAATTACCCTTCATAAAAATACAATCCCAGCATGATCCCACCCCACATTCATCAATGAAGCTTAATTAACCTTCAATTGTGGCTAAGAAACTCGAATTAAACAAAAGGCCCAATTTTTATGAACTAATTAAGTCTTAATTACTAATTAAGCCCTAATTACCCTTCATAAAAATACAATCCCAGCATGATCCCACCCCACATTCATCAATGAAGCTTAATTAACGTTCAATTGTGGCTAAGAAACTCGAATTAGACAAAAGGCCCAATTTTTATGAATTAATTAAGTCTTAATTACTAATTAAGCCCTAATTACCCTTCATAAAAATACAATCCCAGCATGATCCCACCCCACATTCATCAATGAAGTTTAATTAACCTTCAATTGTGGCTAAAAAACTCGAATTAGACAAAAGCCCCATTTTCTATGACCTAATTAGGGCTTAATTAGCAATTAACTCTTAATCACCATTGGGAAAAACTAATTACCCGCATGATCCAACCCCAAAATCCTCAATGAACCTTAATTTAACTTCAATTGAGCCTAAGCAAACCAATTTAGACAAAAGCCCCAATTTTTAAAATCTGATTAGGGTTTAATTAGCAAATAACCCTTAAGCCCTTAATCACCCTTGGAATAAACTTAATAAGCAAGACTTGCTTACCCCAAATTTTTAACCCAACCAAAAGAACACAACAAAATAATCAAACAAAACCCAATGAAATTAACCTCAAACAAAATAATCAAACCCTTGAAGTTGAAGTTGTGTTGGCCTCGGTGTGCGGCGCAAGAAGGCTCCCTCAGACCTCAGTCCCTCTCGGCCTCTCCCTGTCGGACGGCCTTTCACCCTTGGTCGGACAGCTGTCGGCAGGAGCAGCCGCAGCAGCCAGCAGGAGCAGCCGCAGCACAGCAGCAGCAGCCACAGCACAGCAGCAGCAGGCCGCCAGCAGCAGCTGCAGCCTGCAGCACAGCAGCGGCAGCAGCACAGGCGCGGCAGCGGCAGACACCACCCGCGACGCAGACAGCAGGGGGGAAGGTTTCGGCCGAAACCTGTGGGTTATGGGGTTTCGGGGGCCAACACTTGCCATAAAATCACTAGTTTCGGCAAAAACCAAACGGTTTCGGGCCGAAACCGTTTGGTTTCGGGCGAAACTCGTATCGGTTTCGCCCGAAACCGATACCCCCCTTTAGTTTCGGATTGCTACAGTGTTTAATGTGTGTTTCGGATCGGTTATGGCCGAAACCGATACGTTTCGGCCGAAACGTATCGGTTTCGGCCGAAACTGCCATCCAGGCATTGGAGGGTACACAGTGCAAAGTGGAAAGTCCACGTCCTAATGTTGACTATGATTGTGGCCCAAAGGTGGTAATATCACACAAGGAAGATAACAGAGTTGCTGTTGACAATGGTTTCAGAGAAGACTTTGACATTTATGATTTCAAGGCTTCCAAAGTGGGCACAGACTAAAGTGGCAAGCAAACCTGTCAAGTCCCAGGACTCTGATACCATCATTTCCAGTCAAGTCTCACTTTCAGAGTGTTCTAACTTGGAAATCATGGACAAAATGGTCCTACTGCTTTGGGAAGCTCCTTTAGTGGTGATCTTAGTCTAAATGCTTCAAGAGGTCAAGATATTCTAAGCTGCAGTTCACAGGGAAGAATTATGCACTCAAAGGACTTAGTTCATCTTGATGAAATTAATTCACCAGAAGGAAGAAATTCTAGAGGCACCAAAAGCCTAGATTCCTTTCTGAACTCATCAGAAGAGCTATTAGCTGAGGAATGTAGTACTTATGATGTCATGGAAACCATATCACTTGATGTTACTGCCCAAGAAAATCTCACGACACTTTCAGTTCTTGAGAATGTCAACGTATCAGGTGGCAGAGCGGAATGCATGTCAAGTATGCATTGGGAGATGGCCACCTGTTCAACTTTCTGTTGAGCTTGACTACTTGTGAGCTATCTGATAGGAAAAAAGTGTCTTTGGGGACACAGCCTATCACGCTTCGTATGTGTTTCCAGCATCAGATAGGCCCACTATTATATATATCAGCAACAAAAAATTATTACTGTATAGCAATGAAAATTTGAAGGAAGTCACCCACATGGTCTCACAAGAAAAGAGCCAAAGACAAGATGAGAATCCTCCGTACAAGTCAAATAACACAAAGAAGCTTTCCACGTGTTGAGGGGAAATTTTTTTTAAAGAAGTACGGACTCCTTTTATAGGAGAAAGAGACCCCAATAGGCCGGAGGGGCCCTCCACCCTGCCTGCAGGCCGGAGGGTGCTCCTCCGCCCTGCTGACAGGCCGGAGGGGCCCTCCGACCTGCTGGCAGGCCGGAGGAAAACCCTCCGCCCTGTTAGCAGGCCGGAGGGAGTTCCTCCGCCCTGCTGACAGGCCGGAGGGGCCCTCCAACCTGCTGGCAGGCCGGAGGAAAATCCTCCGCCCTGTTAGCAGGCCGGAGGGGCCCTCCCCCTGCTAGCAGGCCGGAGGACCCTCCTCCGCCCTGTTAGCAGGCCGGAGGAGGCCTTCCTCCGCCCATGGTCTTGCGGTTACCAAAAAAAAGAAGAAAGAGAAAAGAAAAGAAGGAAAGAAAATAAATGCTGCAGTTACGGCATATGAAAAGGCAGGGAGGAGAAGATGAGGGGCTTACCTTTTCGAATTCCACCGGAGGAGAAGAAGAGGATTCCCCTCCGCCCTTTCTCCAATCCAATATAAAAGGCTCCCACTAGGAGCCAAGGAGGGGGACAGCCACGCAAAAAGGAAAGCAACCACAAGAAAAGAAAGAGAGGGACAGCAGCAAGAAGACAAGAGGTGGCAAGAATACAAAAAAAGGGAAGGATAAAGAATACAAGGGAAGAAAAAGAAGACAAGGACAGCCAGCAGCCTTCTGTTTTTCAACAGGTCGCAGCCACCTTCCGGGTCTCTCTTATGGATAAAAACCTGTTTTTTAAGTGAAGGTTTTACTTTGAAGAGGGGACTTTACTAAAATACCTTCCTATTAAGCATGATGTGTACAAGATGAAACCAAGTGGTTTTAAGTACAGGAGTCATGTTGATTGACTAAGAGGTGTGCTTAAAACATTTCTGCTATATCCAAGACTTTATGGAAGGCCTCTATGTGCAAAATTATGAACTTACCCCTACATCTTGGGAAAATTATGTAAATGCCCCTACAGAATTGGGCAAGAATAACAGGAATCAGAAACTCTATGGAAAAGTTCTTATGATCCCTAATGTATCCAAAGTTGATGAAAAAATTATTATACCAAGTTCACAAAGAAATCTCACCTTGCAAATATACCCTCAAAGTTTGTGATATTGTGCAGATACCCAAAATATGTGCAGATTTCAGAAAAAGCAAATATTAAAAAGCATGAGAATTCCTGGTAAGATGGGAATAGACAATTGCATTAAAACCCCTTCCATGATGGAAACATTACAAATAATTCCTTCCTAGGAGAGATGATTGCAATAATGCCCTACCTTAGGGTAAAAAGAAATATTTTCTCTCGAACTAATATTTCGGTGAAAAGAATCAATATGATGAGGGCAAGAAAGGAACATTTAGCAATTTTAATCAAGGGTATTCGGACTTGTCCGATGTAAATTAACACCGATTCCATTCGGTGGGGAAGAGTCCAGTACACGAACTCTTAAATCGTCTGATAAATCACGCGCGCGGAAATCATAACATGCGAGTTTAAAAAGTCAAAATACAGATACGCATGTTTTGTTTCCTTACCGGAACGGAATTATTATTATTTTTTTCCGCGT
Organism: Amorphophallus konjac; assembly: GCA_022559845.1. NCBI lineage: Eukaryota > Viridiplantae > Streptophyta > Magnoliopsida > Alismatales > Araceae > Amorphophallus > Amorphophallus konjac. Next base: position 360,383,762 of record CM040123.1, read on the forward strand.
GTAAACAGTCGGCTAACCACTAAGGCGTGTAGCCGCAAGTTAAAGCTAGTTAACCGTTGACCAAGGTTGATGTAGACCAGCCCTTAGGGCGTGTTGGTCTGAGTTGATGTCGGCCATACACGAGCTGAGGCAGATACCATCCAGCTCAGACTTAAGCGTAGCATCATCTTAGGCAAGGGCGTCGTAACTTGTACATCAAAATTCTGTACATTTCATTTTGTTTGGAAAGGGCACTCATTGGCTTCTGTCTCCTTTCTTTGTTTCGGCTTCAATTGGTGAGGTTTCACAGTTGTCTCAGAGTTTTTCGACTCTTGGGATAGAGTGACCCGATGGTCCTCAACTTGGTATAGCTTTGGTAGATGCCGACATGGGCACTTGGCTTATTTAGAACCTCCAATTGTTGCTACAGGTTGATCCCCTTTCGACCGTTGAGGCTATGAGGGGCCACTTAGAGTGCTCCACCAGAGGTTACTATGCATTCGGTCTCCCTCGGGACACCTGGATGGCGAAGCTCACGACTTTATGGGAGGAGTTCGCCCGCCTTCATGCTATTCAAGAGCAGAGACAGAGGACCCAGATGCAGATCCGGCAGGAGGAGCAGCTTTGCAGGCTTCGAGCGGCCCAGGCCGAGGTAGGTGCCCAAGTGGAGGAGCTTCTGCGGGAGATCCGAGATACCGAGGAGGAGCGCAGTCTCGCGCGCGTCGATGTAGAGGCTCTCCGCTGTAGGCTTTAGGGGCTCTAGGAGGAGGCTCTTCAGAGCGAGACTCGCCTTGTTGACCTGAGGAGGAGTGAGTCTGGACGTTGATAGGCATTGCTGCCTTTTTGTACATAGGGCTTTTGTATCTTGCCCAATTTTGTCTTTGGTTACTCGAGAGCTTGTCTCGGGCTCCTTTCTTCTGATGAGATGAATGAATAAAGGACAGAGCTCAGTAGCTTTTGCTTCCATTCTCTTGCACGTATGCTCTCTTTTCTCTCTCTCATTTTTTTTATCTTTTCTTTTTGTCACCTTACCAGCCCTATTGTCCTTTTGGATTTTCACCAAGACTGGCCCCCTTTAGCTTTTTCCAGTGTGCCCTTGCAGGTTTTCACATTGAGGGGTACCCATTTTTGCCTAAGGCGCTCTCGCGAGTTTTCACCTTAGTTGGGTTAAAGTCTTTTTGCCCTTGATTGTCCCTCTAATGAGAACAACCAAGTCCGTTGAGACATCAATATTTTTAACCTTTTTTTTTTCCTATGGTGCCAAAAGGCAGAGAGGGTTTGGCATCCCGAGAGAGACGTGTGCGCTGCACCCGGTGGGACAAACGGGTGGATTTGACAATCCTAGTGGGACATGGTTAGTCCAATCGAAAAGCTGATAGGCCGAATGGGTTGGCATCCTGAGAAGGGCTTGCGTAGGCCAAGCCCAGTTGGGATAGCAAATAAGTAAGTTTAACAGTCCGAAAGGGACATGTGTGTTAAACCTGGAAGCCGATAGGCTAGATGGGTTGGCAGCCCGAAAGGGGCATGCATAGGCCAAGTCCGGAAGATGAAAGGATGGATTTGACAGCTTGGGTGGGACATATGGATCAAATCCGAAGGCCGATAGGCCGATAGGGTTGGCAGATCGAAAGAGGCATGCATAGGTCAAGCTTGGAAGATGAAAGGGTGGATTTGACAGCCCTAGTGGGACGTGCGAGTCAAACCCGAAAGTCGATAGGCGGAATGGGTTGGCAGCTCGGAAGGGGATGCGTAGTCCAAACCCGGTAAGACAAAAGAATGGGTCTGTCAGCCCTAGTGAGACATGTGAGTCAAACTCGGAAGCCAATAGGCAGGATGGGTTGGCAGCTCAAAAGGGCATGCATGGGCCCAACCCGAAAGAAGGAAATGATGGATTTAACAGTCCTAGTGGGACATGAAAGTCAAACCCGAAAGTCGATAGGCAAGATGGGTTGGTAGCCCGAAAAGGGCATGCATATGTCAGACCCGGAAGAAGGAAAGGGTGGATGTGACAGTCCTAGCGGGGCGTGAGAGTCAAACCCGAAAGCCAATAAGCGAAATAGGTTGACAGCCCGAGAGGGGCATACATAGGTCAGACCCATAAGATGAACAAGTAGATTTGACAGTCCTAGTGGAACGTGAGAGTCAAACCTGAAAGCCAATAAGCGAAATGGGTTGGCAGTCTGAAAGGGGCATGCATAGGCCAGACCCGGTTGGGACAACAAGTAAGTGGATTTAACCGTCCAAAAGGGACATATGAGTTAAACCCGGAAGTCGATAGGCAAGATGGGTCGGCAGCTCGAAAGGGACATGCATAGGCCGAGCCCGATGGGACTAGAAACGACGGATTTGATAGCCCGGAGGGATACGGGAGCCAAACCCGGGAAGTTCAAAATATGGGTGGAGCTGACATGCCGAGAGATGTATGAGTGAACTCTTAGAAAAGGGATGGATTGATTTGACAGTCCGAAGGGACATAAGGGTCAAATCCGGAACCGAAAATATAAGCGGAGTTGACTAGCCAAAGACACATGAATTAACCCTGCGAGAAAGAGAGACGTATGTGACAACCCGAGTGGGGCATATGGATCAAATCCGAAATGCTGACGATCCCGGTGAGACAGAGTGTTGTATGACAACACCGGGATTGTATCCATAGTGTCCTAGTGGGACTCGATGTAGCATGGCGATGTTATAACTATAGCCATGGTATCATTAGAATGCACTTGCCATCGTAGAGTGAAGTCGCTGACTTGGAACCACCCATAGAAACATGTCGCAAGAGGTTTCTTCCTTGTTTTTTTTTTCATTACCAACCTCACCGCCCTTTCTGGTTTTCGCCGAGGTTGGCCCCCTTTAGTTTGTTTTCAGGTGCGCCCTTGCGGGTTTTCACGCCGAGGGGTTACCCATTATTGCCTGAGGCGCCCTCGCGGGTTTTCACCTCAGTCGGGTTTGTGGCCTTTTTGCCCTTAGCCAACTGTGAGACGTGGAAAATATAATCCTTTTTATCGTAGATAAGATATAGATTTGTTCTTTTTGAAAAGAAACATCCCCCCCTAGGCGTAGAGGGTGATTCCGTGGGTGCGCATCGTATCAGACAATTTGGGTTCGAGTGCTGCACCTCTCCCCACTGACCGTAGTCAGTGTTGATTTACATCGGTCTAACGTCCGAACACCTTTCTTTGACTGTCAAAGAAATCCCAAAAGTCCTCTATAGGGGTTTTGATGTTGAGGGCAAACTCTCTTGAAGGGCTCACGCTGTCCACTCATTCACCACCGACCAACAGAAACAATTGAGTTAGGGCTAGGTCTGAACAAAACCCTAAGATTTAGGAATAGAAGCGCAAATATGCGGAAGCCATAGGCATTTTTGAAGTAAAGGGGAGTTTTTCTGGACCAAGGGTATTTCGATAATTTTATCACCCCAAGGGTATTTTGGTAATTTTTCAGGCCAGTGGTATTTCTGAAATTTCTGGGCTGGAATGAAAGTAGGACCGGGTTCCTGGCTTCCCAAGGCGTTGAGGCTCTTTCTGGAGGGTTACGGGGGCTACTAGGTCGCTTTTAGGTCATAGGGGTATTTTGGTAATTTTACCTTTGAGGGAACACCCGAGTGTCGAACTGAGCTGACGACGTTTTTAGATCAAAAGAATGACAAGAGGCTTCGTAGAAGGCACGCAACATGTTAACTTGGCCGAAGGAGGGGTATATGTGCAATTTGTGGAAATTAGGGATTTTCCTACAATTTTTCCACCTAAGGACATACATAGAACAAGCTGAGTGCTTTTATAGTTCAAATGAGTACAAGGGTTGTCGGCGAATTGTCGACTATACAAAAGTCCGCCCTAACGCGGGAAGTAGGGGCGTAGCCCCAATTACAAAAGTTGCAGGGTATAACTGCAAAGAACATGACTTTTCTGTTTCTCGGATCTCGGGGAGGACATTTACGCAATTCTTCCATTATTGGGGCAGAATTATATGACATAGTCGTCCCGGGACTTAGAAACAACAACACGGCCTACTGAGGGGCAAAATTACAAATATACCCTCATAGGGGCATATATACAAGACCCGGGGACTTACCCCTCGCGGGCCAAGACAAACGAACAAAACGCTCCGAGTGTGCTCCGTAGGCTGTAGATGGGTGTAGATCGTCCTCTCTGTCTAGATCCCTCTCATTCTGGACCCTGGGGGTCTATTTATAGAAGTAGGAACCTCCCCGGGGTCGTTTGGACCCGTACGGGTTGAATGGGGTGAAAATGAGCCCGGGGAAGTCCTTCCCCCCCCGTTTTTTTTTCTTTCCCCGCGCACTGGAATGGGGGCGCCCCGGGGTCGCAGGACCCGCCCGAGGTCGGATGACCCCGGGCAGGCCCGGGCGCGACCCACCCGGGGTGGGCCAGCCTCGGGAGGGACCTGCCCGGGTCCGCGCGACCCCGGGTGGGTCCTGCCCACCCGCGTGCGCCCCCCGGCGGGGTAGGCTGACCCCGCGCGGGTCTGCCCTACCCCGTACGGGTCTTCTCACGGCCGGTCTTCAATAAAAAGGGCTTCCGCTCCCCTGATTTGACCTTTTCTCGTGCTGCCGTCACGTGGAGAGGGAGAAAACGTCTCCTTTTGTTCGTTGTTGTCTTCCTCGCGCCGTAGGCCGCAAGAGGAAGCTTTGTGCTTGTTGGGACAGCGTGGTACACGCGTGCTAGGCTTCGTTTAAGGTGCATAGACTCCCCTTTTGCACTCTTTTTGTCTTGTAGACGCTTCTCCCGATCATAGTTGTATGTTCAGAGGAGGGAAACTTCATCCCTATGACTTCCTTTCCCGGGACCACGCGATCCTGACAACCGCGGTGGGTTTAATCCGGCTCCTGACCACCTGATTGCTGCGAGGGGTTCGTAGTTTGTGGAAGTGTACGGGCTCTGGCGCTCTGAAGCGTGGATCTATCCTGCGGGACGGCGATACACCGAATGTTGAGCCCCGCGTGTTAATATTTCACTGAACGGCGATACGTCGGGTACGACGATACGTCGCATATTGACCTCGATCAATACGAGGGTTTATATTTTGTAGAAATATGTGGGCTTTGAAGCCCTACAATAGGGAAATATCCCATGGGGCGGCGATACGCCGAACATAGAATTCCGTGTGGAATATTTCATAGGGCGGCAGTATGCCGAGTAAAAGATCTCGCTGAAACGAGGATAACACTCCAGAAATTTCTGAAATAAATGCGGGTGCAACACCAACCCTTAAAGGGTGACTAAGTCCGCCGGGGCATCAACATTTTTAACCCCATTTTTTTTTTGAGAACTCAATTCGACTCTCTTTTGGAAAGATGGGTATCCTCTGAGGGTTGTTATTGTGCAAACTCATCTTGTGGCGCATAGTAGAGCTTTGTGTGTTTGCCATTAAGAGGAGGGAAGAGACTATTTCCTTTGTGGTCGATGACCGTGTAAGCGCCTCCTTCATAGACCTTCTGAATGACGTAAGGTCCACGCCAGTTGGGCTGGAGCTTGTCGTTGGATCTTCCTGCCAAGACCTCATTTTCTTTGATCATGACAAGATCGCCCTTTTTAAATTCTCTTTGCTTGACCAACTTATCATAAGCACGTGTCATGCGGGCCCGATACACTTGCAAGTGTTTATAGGCTCTGAATCTTTCACGTTCAAGGTTGGACAATTCCTCGAGCCTTCTTTCCATCTTCGACTGATCTTGGCCTGGCAGCCCAGCGTGGACAGTAACACGATAGGATGCCAGTTCAATTTCTACGGGGATCATTGCTTCAGCTTCGTAGACCAAGGAGAATGGGGAACAACTCGTAGGAGTTTTGTAGATAGTCCGATAGACCCATAGGGTGTCGTGGACCTTTTCCCCCCAATCTCGTTTACGGCCACCCACTATCTTGGCCAGCAGCTTGCAAAGGGTTTTGTTGAAGGTCTCGACCAACCCATTGGCTTGGGGATTATAGACCGACGATGTCCTCTAGTCAATATGGAACTTGGACGCCAAAGCATACACGGTCTTGTTCCTGAATGGTGTGCCGTTGTCCGAGATGATCCAACTAGGGGTGCTGAATCTGTATATGATGTAGTGTCTCACGAACTGGACGACTATTTCCCCTGTAACTTCTCGTAGCGGAATGACTTCTGCCCATCTAGAGAAGTAATCAGTGGCGACTAATATAAACTTGTGACCTTGAGACGAAGGCGGGAATGGTCCCACAATGTCTATGCCCCACTCCGCAAACGGCCAAGTAGGTGCAGTTGGATGGAGTGGGTTAGGCGGCCTCCGAGACACTGGCCCAAATGTTTGGTATTGGTGACATGTACGAGCATACTGGTTGCAATCTTCGTACATGGTGGGCCAGTAAAACTCTTTGAGCTTAATGTTGTTTTTCATTTTGACTCCTACTTGATGGGCCCCGCACAATCCAGAATGGACCTCGTGCATCACGATTTTTGCTTCCTTAGGCGAAAGGCACCGTAAGAGGACCAATCGGTCTTTTTTATGGACGAGTCGAAAAAGCGAGTCGTCAATCAGCTTATAAGATGTTGCCCTGCATAGCAGTTGCACCCTCTGAGTCTGATCGGGAGGAAGCCACCCGTTCTTTATCTTCATAATCGGCTCACGCCAATCTTCCTCTTCTAGAGCATTCTCCTCTTGAATATTATTGACCTCATAGATAGTGAGGCCAGGTTCTTCGTTGAACACACTTGGCATGAGCCTTCGATGTCTGACAGTAATATTCAACTCTCTTTCAGGTGGGAGTTTTAAGGCTGCTGCCAATTTTGTCGAAGCGTCTGCTTAGGAGTTATTGCTCTTTGGGACGTGGCTTATTTCAAATAGGTAAAACTTTTCTTTCAACCTCATGACAGCTACATGGTAGGGAATCAACTCCTCCTTGACGTCATAGTCGCCCAGGATTTGTCGAATGACGAGTTAAGAGTCCCCATACACTTTAATGCACTTGTGCCCATCTCCAGTGCCAATTGAAATCCTATGATTAGCGCTTCATACTCCACTTCATTATTAGTCAATGACTTCATGAGAGCACAAGAATTATGAAGAATGCCGCCTTGCGGAGATAGAGAAACTATCCCAGTGCTAGATACAAAGTCTGTGAGGCTGCCAGCCCTCTTGATTGTTCGGGAAGCGCCTCAAAGTACAATTCCCAATGTGGGAGGTTGAGGGTGAGGACGCCCGACTCCGTTTGTGGTGGGACATTTTCAGGATGCTCCCTGGCCTCTTGGGAAGGCACCAACACCTCTTCATCGGGCAACTCGAAGTTGAGTGGTGAATCTTCCGACACAGGATACGCGGCTAAGAACTTGGCCATTCCTTGCCCCTTGATCGCCTTGCGTGGGACGAAGGTGATGTCAAACTCCATGAGGATAAGCGCCCACTTGCCCAGCCTTCCGGAAAGGACGGGCTGGCTGAGTAGGAATTTGAGTGGATCGCATTTTGAGATTAGCTCCACTTGGTGAACTAGAAGGTAGTGCCTTAGCTTCTTGACAGCAAATATCAAAGCTAAGCGCACCTTTTCCATAGGCGCGTACCGATGCTCAGGCCCGATCAGCTTCCGATTGAGGTAGTACAACGGCTGCTCCTTGCCCTCTTCATTGATCTGGGCTAGCAGTGCCCCCAAGGAGGCATCCATGGCGTCAATGTAAAGGATAAGGGGCTTTTCTTTAACAGGTGCCCCTAGCACTGAAGGAGTCAGTAGATACTCCTTAATTTGCTTGAAGGCCCTCTAGCAGTCCTCGTCTCACATGAAGGGTGCTCCTTTCTTCATCAATTTACCGAAAGACAGGCATCTTCCAGAGAGGTTAGAAATGAACCGCCTAATATAGGCGAGTTTTCCTTGTAGAGATCTTAGCTCTATCGAATTTCGAGGCGGAGGCAATCCTCTTATAGCGTTGATTTTGTCAGGGTCGATTTCTATATCTCGATACCTAACAATAAAGTCGAGAAACTTGCCGCTGGAGACGCCGAATGCACATTTCATTGGATTCATCTTGAGCTGGTACTATCGAAGCTTTTCGAAGACTCGACACAAGTTAGCCAAATGATCCTCTCGCCTTTTTGTCTTGACGACCAGGTCATCGACATAGCATTCAACGAGGTCATACATCATCTCGTCGAAAATCTTGGTCATCGCCCTTTGATAGGTTGCACTGGCATTCTTTAGGCCAAACGGCATCCTTTTATAGTTGAAAATTCCTTTGGGGGATTGGAAAGCCGTATGGTCTTTATCTTTGATGGCCATGCGGATTTGATTGTAGCCCGACGACCCGTCCATGAAGGACAAGGCTTCATGATCGGTGGTCATGTCAACTATTGTCTCAGTGATTGGGACAGGGAAGTCATCTTTCGGGCATGTCTTGTTTAAATCCCTGAAGTCGATGCAGACTCAGACTTGGCCATTCTTCTTCTTGACGGATACTATATTGGCGAGCTACACAGGGTACATGCATGGCTCTACGAAGTCCACGTCGAGCATCTTGTTGACCTCAGCATTGACTTTCAACTCTAGCTCGTGGCGCAAACGCCTTTGAGCTTGCTTGACTGTTGGAAGTATTGCCAGCTCATGTTCAGCTGCAGAAGGGTCAAACCCAGGCATTTCTTTATAAATCCAGGTGAAACAGTCCTTGAACTCTTCCAGGGGCTGCCCTGGTACGCATGTCTTTCTTTCTCACTGAGGAGAGCACTTACGAAGGTTGGCCGATAATTTTCTTTGATTCCGAGATTGATCTCAATCAACTCGTCCACAGTTGCTTGGCCACCGTCTTCGAGCTCTGGTGGAGCAGGTTGGAGGTCGACAAAGTCTCCCTCATCATCAATATTTGCTTCATAGACTCCAAATTCTTCGAACCATTCTTGCTCACAGCTTGAAGTCGAAGGACCTCCTCCGTCTTGCCGACACACAGCAGGCTGAGTTGTCCCTCCCTCGGGGAGGCGACCATTGTTAACTTCTGGTGAGAGTGACATTGATGTCTCACCGGACTCCCTTACAGAATTGTCAATCTTGGGCTCCGCTTCTGTTTGTCCATGAGGAGGAGGTAGCAGTCCTATGGCATTGACTGCCTAATGAACCTTAAAGTCCCTCTCCTGGTCATAGTCGAGTCCTCTCGTATCTTTGCGGGAGAAGGGAGGTTGCCCCCGGACTTGCGGAGGGTTCCACAACTGGTAGAAATATGTGGTCCGTGCGGGGTCTTGGACCTGAGGGATATACTTCTTCTTACACATTTCCCTGATGTGCTCTGGCTGATCGTCCATTCTTGGACTAGCACCGACGCATTATTGGCGGGAGTATCCCAGCCAAAATCATCCTCAGGAGGGCCTGGTAGGACCAAATCTCCTTTATAAAAAACGATCGGCTTGTCTTCCTTGCCTTTTTTACTCCTTTTCCGTTGGTAGGAGACTGTGAGAGTCTTCAACTGCTCCACCTCGTGCTTTTCCCTTTGAAACGAGAGCTGAACACAGTTGGGCGGTAAGGAGATACTCTAGTCAATGACCTGGCTGATGAGGTTGGCCTCGAAGTCAACGCTTCGCCTCTCTGGCTGAGTTGGCTTGGAGGCGGCCTTGAGGCTTAGCCTGTGCATTCTTGCCAAGTCTTGGTTGACCGTGAACACTTGCCCTTCCTCAACTTCAGAGTCCACCTTTTTCTTAACTTTGTCTTTTACAGACTCGGATTGCTAGAGTGGGTTTCCCAAACTATAAGGAAGCATCTGTCAGATGGCACTCGTTGGGGCGGAATGGAGCATGATCTTCAAAGGCAGTATGTTGCTCCCCTCCCTTGGCATATTTAAGACATTGGTACAGAGTTGAAGGAACAACCCAATTTTCGTGCAGTCATGGTCTTCCCAATAACACCTTATAAGATGTGTCGGCATTGATGATATAAAACGTCACTTGGGTGACAAAATCATCCAAGGTTAGCTTCACCTCAACCCGACCAAGTGCTTCCTCGGAATCCTGGTTGAATCTCGAAATTTTGACCGAACTCACCGTTTGCAAGTAAGGCATCAAATGCAAAGACTTGAAAGTCTTTAAAGGCATAATGTTAATGGCCGCTCTAGCATCAATCAGAATTCGGTTCACATTGTGTCCATTGATTGTCCCTCGCATATATAAAGGGCGATTATGACACGGGGAAGACAACAACATGTCTTTGTCTGTAAATGTAATGTTCGTTGTAAACGCCTCATATGCTTGGGCCTGCAGCTCTGCAACATGGGCTTCATAAGCTTCCGGATCTTAGAGTATTTTAATGAGAGCTTCCCTTATATCTTTACTCCAAGCGATGGCTTCCCATATACTGACATTTGTTGGAAACCGCTTCATATGATGAATAATCTTACAGTCCGCCCGAGCACGGGTCTTGTCAAATGGCGGGATAATCTCTACTAGAGTCTTCGGCGCCCCACGAGACTTCTCCCGCTTAGAAGGACGTTCCTCACTTCGGCCCTCCGCATTTTCTTGGAATAGTGGTGCCAGCTATTCCTCTGGAGGTGGCAAGGGTTCATCATCCTATTCGTCCTCAATAGAAGGACCTGTTTGGCTTGTGGGTTGACCCCTGTCAGAGGGACCCGCTTGCTCTGAAGCCTCATCCTGGATTGGTGGCCTAGCGGGTTCTTCCTCTTCGTCAGAGGATTCGAGTATGAAAGGGACACCATCCGGTCTTCTAGCTTCTGGGATGGGGCCCGAACCCTATGAGGAGTCGAGGATGAAGGGGAGACGCCATACCTGTGTCTCTGGGATAGGGCTTGGCTCTTCCCCTCTGAACAATATGACTTGGTCGAGAGTTGGGGGACTGTTGCGTTCGCGCCCTCGTCCTCTGCCACGGCCTCGGCTATTTTTCCCCGGACGATGCTGATATGTCGCCATGGGAGCCTTGCCCCGGGGGTTATCGGCCATAGTGCCTTGTTCGGAAGGAGAGTTGATGTTATCGGGCGGCAGAATCGACACCATATTGTAAGAGAGCTCTTGCAGCATTTCCTCGAGCATCTCTGCAGTGAGTTCCTCATCCTTGTAAAATAAGGAAAGCTCTTCATGGATCGAGAATTCCTCACCCTCTTCAAGACTGTGGACCATCTCCCGGAGCCACTGAAGAAGTCGCGCTCTACGCCAAACTTGTCTCAGGGAATATATTTGTCCAGAGTGACGACCCTGGTGGGGCGAAGGGGAGTATACTCTTCCAGCTCATCTATGAGCTTTTGTAGCCGTTGCAAAGGAGTTGGCTCCTTGGGAGCTTCCATAGTTGCTGCTTGCTCAGCTTGCTTCTTCAACCTCCTCTTCAGATTCTTCTTGCGATTCTTCTCTTATTTCTTTTGACGTGCCGCCTCTTGAGAAGAAAGTGGACTTTGTTTCGGAGGTGGGACTGATTTGCCCCTGGAATTTTGCTTTTTACTCCAGGCCGTTTCCGGCAGTAGCTCCTGGAACTTTGCCAAGCCAAAGTGGAACCCTTGGGGGCTTTGTAATTCCACTGGTTTTGCTTTGGTTGGCGATTTTGCCAGTTCGAGCTGTTGAGGTCTCTCCACAATTGACGACCTTGTTGGCTCGACACGAGGTTTGGCTTTGGGCTCCCTCGCCCTGGCTTTGCCTTTATTGTCTGGTTGAGGGTTTCCCCTTATAACGATACTAGGTTGAGTCGGTTTGGAAAGGGGTTTGGAACCTCCTCCCACGGGTTGGCTTTTCGGGCTCTAGGTCTTAGGTCCCTGGCACTTAGCCTTGCCTTTAGGGTTTGGTTGAGAGCTACCACCCATAGACTTGCCTGGCTGGACCTGCTGAGAGGTGGGCTTGGTTTCTCGTGGCTTGGCCTACTCTTGTTGAGATTGGCAAAGAATCTTCTCAGCGACCTCTTTGAGACACCGCCTCGCTGTCGAATTCCCCTGTGTATCGATCTCCCCATTTTGGATGAGGGCTTCAATGCAATCTTGGACTTCCAGGCATTCCCCAGTGGGGTGGGACACCCTGGCATGATATTTTCAGTAGCAGGGATGACTCTTGGCCGTTTCATTGTAGTAGGACGACGGGTCATGTGCCATCACTCGACCTTCTTCCAAGAGCTTGTCAAAGATTTTCTCAGTGTCCTCCTTGGGGAACGAACACTAATGAGAGGGTCACCACCCTGGATACCACAACGTGGATTTGGGCGGTTGGGAACTGACTCCTTTTCTCGACTCGGGGAGTTAGAATGTAGCCGCAACATGTATGACATTGATAGAGAAATTCAAACTCTCCCGTCTATGTGGCTGCGGCGAGCAGACCAAGAAGTTGCCCATATCAATCACTCCTCGCCTGATCAAGTCTTCAGCAAAGTCCTAGAAGGCCTAACAATCATGAATGATATGGCCTACAACCTCGTGGTATGGGCAATAGCCCTGGTGTAATGCGGTGCATGCTGCTTGCTGACTAGGCGATGCCGAGAGGTCTAGTAGCCCTTCTCGACGACACGCGAAGAAGATTTGTAGAGTCTTCTCCCGAGGAAAAGAATATAACTTCTCTGGTTTCTCGCCTTAAGATGAATCGAAGGATTCCTCAGAGAGCCAACCCCCTGACTTGAGAGGAGTCCGGACAGTGGGTGATACACTTGCCTCCCGTATATGTGTTGGAGCTAGTCCCCTAGCAAATGGCCCAAAGGGGAAGGTGGCTAACTGCTCATCGATGCTTTTCAAGAATTATAGCATACGCCTTTGTTCCAACTGCAGTTGTCGGATCTCCCCTCGAATCTTCCGAATAGTCTTCACAGTGCCAGGCATTTAGGAAGTGAGGAAGGGACAGCTCCCGGACCAGCATGGGGCCGTTGATTTGATGGCCCGGCTTCAGATGCATTGGAGCTTGAAGCAGTCGCCGCCATGTAGACCACGTTGGCCGGCCGGTTCGATCGGCTCCAGACATGAGACTGCGGTGGGTCAACTGCATGGCCCAACATATTTATCAGGCCTTTTTGAATGAGCTCTTCTGCTATGTTCTTGAAGACATTACAATCCCCGACAGTATGACCCAACCTACAGTGATACACATAATAAGTAGGGTCATCCGTTTTATCTACCTCCGCAGGCTTTCGTGGATCAGGCAAGGTAATGAGCTTTTCCTTCATGCACAGATCAAAGAGCATCTTTGTATGCTCTTTTCTGAAGGAGTAAGACACCTTCATACGCTCTGCTAACATAGTCGCATTTACTTTGGCGTCGGATTTTTTGCCATTACCCTTTGATTTTCCTTCGCCCTTGTTTCCATTTGTCGGGGAGAAGTCCACAGAGTTCACCTCCTTACTGCTGGCCAGGCGATCTTTGGAGGATTTGCCTTTGGCAGAAGCATGTGTCGGGTGATCAGCGAAGAATATTTCAATCTCCATTGCCACCGTGTTCAGCTGGTCGAAGTTTCTGATGTTCGAGCCCAGAAGTTTTTTACTAACTTCCGCCGATAAACCCTTCTTGATCTACCTGAGTTTCTTGAGTCAACATGTGCGAATGGATTGTGGAGAGAGGAAAGTTTGAAGGGTCAACAGATGAATATTGAGACTGAAGCATGTGCATATGTAAAGAATTTTTTATTCTTAAATAGGATTGCTATCAAGAAATGAGTCATCCTTACTCAGGTTTTCCTTAGCCAAGATAGGTGTAAGATATATCACTCTCGGTAATGTTGTATTTGGAGGAGTGAGGGTCGCATCTAACAGTTCATTGATTTTATTAACTTCTTGGATAAAGTCTGCTTCAGTAATTGGCTCCTTGTCATAAATAACCGCCGTTGTGTCAGCTTGAAGGTTAGAGGGATGATCCAGCACATAAGCATCAAATTTATCTTTCTTTGTGAAGCCCATGATGCTTAGAAATTCTATAGCTGCCTCTTTGTGTGATGTAAAGGCTCTCTTAGTCAAAAAGCAGTTGTTGCATATTAGCGGATCTTCCTATCTTTTAAAGAAATTGGGTTCATGCTCTTTGCAAATAAAAGTGCTATGTTGTGCCCTTTCAAATATTGGCCTGACCTCTTGAGGTTCCTTGGGAAAAGGAGGTCCCCATCTGTTAACATTGAAGTGGATATCTTTGTTGTTGTGCAAAGGCGTAGGTCTTCTCACTGAAATTGAGGGAAATTGTACAATTCAATTTTATTTATTTCGGGAAAGGAAACATTCCCTTCTTGATCTACCTGAGTTTCTTGAGTCAACATGTGCGAATGGATTGTGGAGAGAGGAAAGTCTGAAAGATCAACAGATGAATATCGAGATTGAAGCATGTGTATATGTAAAGAAATTTTGATTTTTAAATAGAGATTGCTATCAGGAAATGAGTCATCCTTACCCAGGTTTTTCTTAGCCAAGATAGGTGCAACATATATCACTCCCGGTAATGTTGCATTTGGAGGAGGAGTGAGGGCTGCATCTAACAGTTCATTGATTTTATTAACTCCTTGGATAAAGTCTGCTTCAATAACTGGCTCCTCGTCATAAATAACCGCCGTTGTCAACTTGAAGGTTGGAGGAATGATCTAGCACATAAGCATGGAACTTATCTTTCTTTGTGAAGCCCATGATACTTAGAAATTCTATAGCTGCCTCTTTATGTGATGTAAAGGCTCTCTTAATCAGAAAGTAGTTGTTGTATATTAGCGGATCTTCCTATCTTTTAAAGAAACTGGGTTCATGCTCTTTGCAAATAAAAGTGCTATGTTGTGCCTTTTCAAATACTGGCCTGACCTCTTGAGGTTCCTTGGGAAAAGGAGGTCCCCATCTGTTAAGATTGAAGTGGATATCTTTGTTGTGCAAAGACGTAGGTCTTCTCTCTGAAATTGAGGGAAATTGTACAATTCAGTTTTGGTTATTTCGGGAAATGAAACATTCCCTTCTTGATCTACATGAGTTTCTTGAGTCAACATGTGCGAATGGATTGTGGAGAGAGGAAAGTATGAAAGATCAACAGATGAATATTGAGACTGAAGCATGTGTATATGTAAAGAAAATTTGATTTTTAAATAGAGATTGCTATCAGTAAATGAGTCATCCTTACCCAGGTTTTTCTTAGCCAAGATAGGTGCAACATATATCATTCCCGGTAATGTTGCATTTGGAGGAGGAGTGAGGGCCGCATCTAGCAGTTCATTGATTTTATTAACTTCTTGGATAAAGTCTGTTTCAATAATTGGCTCCTCATCATAAATATACGTCGTTGTGTCGGCTTGAAGGTTGGAGGGATGATCCAGCTCATAAGCATGGAATTTAATTTTCTTTGTGAAGTCCATGATGCTTAGAAATTCTATAGCTGCCTCTTTGTGTGATGTAAAGGTTCTCTTAGTCAAAAAGCAGTTGTTGTATATTAGCGGATCTTCCTATCTTTTAAAGAAACTGGGTTCATGCTCTTTGCAAATAAAAGTGCTATGTTGTGCCCTTTCAAATACTGGCCTGACCTCTTGAGGTTCCTTGGGAAAAGGAGGTCCCCATCTGTTAACATTGAAGTGGATATCTTTGTTTGTTGTGCAAAGGCATAGGTCTTCTTGCTGAAATTGAGGAAAACTGTACAATTCAGTTTTATTTATTTCGGGAAAGGAAATATTCTCTTCTTGATCTACCTGAGTTTCTTGAGTCACCATGTGCGAATGGATTGTGGAGAGAGGAAAGTCTGAAGGGTCAACAGATAAATATCAAACTGAAGCATGTGTATATGTAAAGAAATTTTGATTTTTAAATAGAGATTGCTATCAAGAAATGAGTCATCCTTACCTAGATTTTCCTTAGCCAAAATAGGTGCAAGATATATCACTCCCGGTAATGTTGCATTTGGAGGAGTGAGGGCCGCTTCTAACAGTTCATTGATTTTATTAACTTCTTAGATAATGTCTGCTTCAGTAACTGGCTCCTCGTCATAAATAATTGCCGTTGTGTCAGCTTGAAGGTTGGAGGGATGATCCAGCACATAAGCATGGAATTTATCTTTCTTTGTGAAGCCCATGATGCTTAGAAATTCTATAGCTGCCTCTTTGTGTGATGTAAAGGCTCTCTTAGTCAGAAAGCAATTGTTGTATATTAGCGGATCTTCTTGTCTTTTAAAGAAACTGGGTTCATGTTCTTTGCAAATAAAAGTGTTATGTTTTGTCCTTTCAAATATTGGCCTGACCTCTTGAGGTTCCTTGGGAAAGGAGGTCCCCATCTGTTAAGATTGAAGTGGATATATTTGTTGTTGTCTAAAGGCGTAGGTCTTCTCGCTGAAATTGAGGGAAATTGTACAATTCAGTTTTTTTTTATTTCGGGAAAGGAAACATTCCCTTCTTGATCTACCTAAGTTTCTTGAGTCAGCATGTGCGAATGGATTGTGAAGAGGGGAAAGTCTGAAGGGTCAACAGATGAATATCGAGACTGAAGCATGAGTATATGTAAATAATTTTTGATTTTCAAATGGAGATTGCTATCAAGAAATGACTCATCCTTACCCAGGTTTTCCTTAGCCAAGATAGGTGCAAGATATATCACTCCCGGTAATGTTGCATTTGGAGGAGGAGTGAGGGCCACATCTAATAGTTCATTGATTTTATTAACTTCTTGGATAAAGTCTGCTTCAGTAATTGTCTCCTCGTCATAAATAACCGTCGTTGTGTCAGCTTGAAGGTTGGAGGGATGGTCGAGCACATAAGCATGGAATTTATCTTTCTTTGTGAAGCCCATGATGCTTAGAAATTCTGTAGCTGCGTCTTTGTGTGATGTAAAGGCTCTCTTTGTCAGAAAGCAACTGTTGTATATTAACGGATCTACTCCTCTTTTAAAGAAATTGGGTTCATACTCTTTGCAAATAAAAGTGCTATGTTTTGCCCTTTCAAATATTGGCCTAACCTCTTGAGGTTCCTTGGGAAAAGGTGGTCCCTATCTGTTAGGATTGAAGTGGATATCTTTGTTGTTGTGCAAAGGCGTAGGTCTTCTTGCCGAATTTGAGAGAAATTGTACAATTCAGTTTTATTTATTTCGGGAAAGGAAACATTCCCTTCTTGATCTATCTGAGTTTCTTGAGTCAACATGTGCGAATGGATTGTGGAGAGAGGAAAGTCTGAAAGGTCAACAGATGAATATCGAGACTGAAGCATGTGTATATGTAAAGAGTTTTTGATTTTTAAATAGAGATTGCTATCAGGAAATGAGTCATCCTTACCCAAGTTCTTCTTAGCCAAGATAGGTGTAAGATATATCCCTCCCGGTAATGTTGCATTTGGAGGAGTGAGGGTCGCATCTAACAGCATTGATTTTATTTACTTCTTGGATAAAGTCTGCTTCAGTAACTGGCTTCTCGTCATAAATAACCGCCGTTGTGTCAGCTTGAAGGTTGGAGGGATGATCCAGCACATAAGCATAGAATTTATCTTTCTTTGTGAAGCCCATGATGTTTGGGCTTAAATATGAATATAACACTTGATAGAAATCTTTGGCGGAACATGATTCATGTAGCCGACCCCTAATATTTGGGATAAGGCTCTGATGATGATGATGATGTGAAGCCCATGATGCTTAGAAATTTTGTAGCTGCCTCTTTGTGTGATGTAAAGGCTCTCTTAGTCAAAAAGCAGTTGTTGTATATTAACGGATCTTCCTGTCTTTTAAAGAAACTGGGTTCATGCTCTTTACAAATAAAAGTGCTATGTTGTGCCGTTTCAAATATTGGTCTGACCTCTTGAGGTTCCTTGGGAAAAGGAGGTCCCCATCTATTAAGATTGAAGTGGATATCTTTGTTGTTGTGCAAAGGCGTAGGTCTTCTCGAAGCTCTCAAGGTTTTGTCAAATTCAGAAAGAGGTGCCATTGGTTTAGCCAAACTGACTTCTTTGAAAACTGCTACAAAGTGTGCGTCATGGTGTGGAACAATGTGAGATGAGACATAATATTTTCTTGTTCCTTGGTTGATGCTCATTACCATACCTTCCCATAGGCAATTTTTTTCAATGGGAAAGACAAGTGTGTGCCATTCCTCGTACTTAATGTCATTCCGAAAATGGGGAACAAACGGCAAGTAAGTTGGAAAAACTAGGTCTAAATCTTCATAAGAATTATGAAACAGTTGAAAAGACTTCAACATTTGGTGAACATAATAGAGATCTAGTCGCTTCTCATAGAAACGGTCATAGTGATCCCATATAGTAGTGAAGTGATAATCAAATTCATACCCATTCTCAGTCAAACCTGTCTGAGAATTATAGTTGCGATATTCGAAAGGAATATGATGTTCACTCCCAGAGGCCTCCAGAATATCAAACAAGGTAGTAGTAGCCATGGAGCACATGGTACTTACACGATCATATGTAAGAACCAACAGATGAAGGTAGACAGAGATCACAAAAACCGGTCTAGAATTAATCTCCATCAAGATGAAAAAATATTTATTTTTATTCATGAAATAATTTTTTGACAAAAATACTCAGAAAAATATTTTAGTACTATATTAATATAATAAGGTTATTAGAAATATTAAAGTAAAGTGATAATTATGTAATTATGCATATAAGAGGGTTATTTATACAATTATCTCAATAAAAAATTAGTTAGATCCAATCTAGAAGCAATACTAAGGTGGGAAGCAGCTGATGCAAAAGATATTCCATTTTTCTTACTTTACGTGGACCAGTCTTATATGATATATACTTTCTTCTCGTGTACTGATCATACCAGTCTTGTATATACTTTCTTCTCGTATACCGATCATAGCATTGCTTTGTTGTCTTGAGATTAGCTGTGCAAAAAAGAATGTGCTACTTAATTTGAAGGATGGAACTTCTGGAGAAGGCCACCTTAATTTGATGGAGAATGCAGGTCATCACATGCCATCAACTTAATTTAAACTTATGCAAAGATGGAATTTATCATCTTAAACTATATTTTAGTTAAGGAATATTTAGTTTTTATATATTAGCCCCTCTAATTTAGATATATATTTATAACTCTTTAAAATCTCAATTTTTTTAGGGAAATGCCCCATATCACTATGAATAAGTCTTTTAGATGTTTACGAAAAAGCTCCTAAAAAGTGTTTCTCAAATAAATGTAAATGTGTAATTGTGGGAGTTTATAAATGAATATCTGAGTTAGAGAAGTTAATCCATAAATATAAAAGATTATAGGCGTTGAAAACTTACTAACATGAAAAACATATAAATAATTGTAATAAAACAAAAATCGATTAAGACTTTGTATAATTTTAATAATCATGATATTAATATAAGACTTGGTTTACTCTCTTCGTTCATTCAAAGCATGGTTATTGCTTATAAGAAACATATCTTATAGTCAGTTTAAACATAAAACTAATTTAAAAGCACCTATATAGTTTGTATTAGACATCCAATTAGCTTAGGATATTTTATTCTTAGTTTTCTCCTTTCAAGTTCAATCATGTACCATCGCTGACCTAGCCTTCGTCCTCTCTCCACCACATCCTATGATTAACTCACGTGGCGGTCAAGCTTACATCTATGATACATGCTAACTTAACTTCTGCACAAAAGCAGTAATCGAGCAATTAAGAATTTTTCTCAAAAAGCTCAAGCCTTATGAATTCCTTTTTAGAACTAAGTTATTCAGCACACTTGGGGGATTGTTTTGGGGAGAGCTCTTGTTATAACTTTTTCTCTTGTCACACATACACCTTTTTGTTTTTGATCCATATGTGATATTATACATTTAATTAAAGGGATATTTAATTTTTAACTCATATAGTCTAATCATATTTGAGGATTAATCTTTTCAATCTTGATCTGTATGCTAAGATTTTAGTGAATAGGCAATATTTAGAAAATATTACAAATGATATATGAAATTTGATATTGGATCGTACTTTCTGTATCTTTGATATTTTATTTATTTATATCATTCCCGTGCCTCTTTCTAAGAACTCGATCCATGTGTTAGAGGCTATTTAGAAAATAACTGAAAATCTGTCTTTTAGCTTGAAGTTTCCTAAGATAATAGCACAAAAGACAGTTAAAATTTTAATATCACTATTTTTGAAAGACATGCGTGCGCGAAGTGCATATGTATAACTAGTTGGAGATAAAAGTCTATCCCCAGGCTTTTGAAGTCATCAACCATTGGTAGCGAAGGTAAATCTTTCTTATCTCCTATTATGTTGATACCAAACATGGGCTTAGACATCTGCACCATTGCCGGTGAAGGTGAAAAGGTTGCATAGTCTTAGAAGGGTTAATATTTTAATTTTTACTATAATATATACTGAATTTGTGCGGTTTAATTGCAAACAAAGTCCTTTTTGCTACAAAAAGAAGTGGAAAAGCAGGAATAGCTTGCAATTTGTCTAGGATAAGTGTAGTAGTAGGGTCATGGCAATATTTGTAGACTGTTATGCATACTATGGGTTTTTGGCTGTCAAGGGACACGGCAGGAAGAGAATGAAGATTGTCTATTCAACACAAGGGCAGTAGCCAAATATATATACTACTATTACTACTATATAATATGATTCCTAATACGTGTGAGGGCATGACTCTTTCCATGTCAAATATAATATGCTTGTGGATTTTAAAATTCATGCTCTTGATTTTTGCTTTAAGATGGTCTATTCTTCACATTATGTTTATGGATGTTAGAGTTCATGATCTTGATTTTTGCTTTAAGATGGTCTATCTTTCACATTATGTTTATGGATGTTGGAATTCATGATCTTTCTTTTCTGCTACTATATTTTATGAAGGCCCATGGTGAAGGAACTTTCGTGTTTTTCCCCTTGCTTGCAGATCTCTTTATGGGATCACATAATCCCTGACAAGGACCATGCAAAGTTCCAAACGCAGGTCACCAACAAGTATCTCTTAATTGATCAGGCAAGCTTCGTAAGAACATTTTTTGCATTAAGAACATTATGAACGTGAAAGTGCATGTTCTTTGACTAGTTACAACAGTTTAACTTAGCTGTCAGAGTTTCATTCCATTTTAAATTTTGCCATTGAAAAGGAGGGAAAGGAAAGAAAATTGTAGCATAACTATCACCAGCGGCCTTACCCTCCTAGGGTCCTAGAGTAATGATTTAGTTGTACCAGTTAGTAATGGGTTTTATTTGTTCATGTCCAGGGGAGCAATCTTCGTGGCAAGAAAATTGCACTAGTGCTCCATTGGCATGTTATGCCCAAGACAGGTAGAATGATTCAAGACAAGATTACTGTATCACATTTCCGACTCCCCGAGGCCTACAACACATAGTGAAAGTACCATTTAAACTCTTTTGTTGCTTCATTGATCGGAATTCTAGTCTCCATTGCATTTTCATTTACTGTTGAGGGAAACAAAATCTGGTGGTTGGCCTTCTTGACATGTTTATGCCATTGTGCTTATTTTTTCGAGCGACATGAAATATCTGAAGCATACTCGACTGATGTGAACGATTTCTAAACCACTTATCTCCTTTTGGGCTGAAAAGATTCTTCAGCTTCCAAAGTGACGTTACAATGGCCGGTCTTAGATACAGAGGTCTCTTTTTTGACAAGTTGGTAAGATGATTTGCCGTCATTTCAATTTTACCTGCTAAGTGGTGTCAAAAATGGACAAATTATCTTGCATGTACCATATGGTCACATAGTAAAAGCCTAGGAAGCCAGAGCATATGTGCAATACAACATCGTCGGTGACATTTTCTCATGGAGAGACAACAGTTACAAGGAGAGTGATATTTGAATGCATCTTTCTAGTGGTGTTTCACTTCGTGCGATGGGTATGATTCACTCCGTTTATGCAAAGGATCCAGCCTTCCATCTTCTATGCTCAGAGCCATAAATTTCTGGCTATGTTGTGGGCTATCTAGGTAAAGGACAAAGTCTGCCACTTCACAACTCGTCGATTCTATTCCTAGTTCCTAGTTTCTAGTCGTACGATCCTTGTGCCAATTTTATATTGCAATTACATTCCTAATAAAGTAGTGATGGCTGCGTACTAGGGTTGTCAGTAGGTCTAGTCGATCCAACAAGCTCGCAGGCCTAGCCTGACAATGGGCTGGGCTGCCATGCGATTTACAGCTCCTGGGCCTTTTGTCGGGCTTGGAACCTAGGCCCGTTAAATGAATGGGCTGCGCTTAGGCTTGTGGCGTCGAATCGAATGGCCTGATTGTGACCCACCCTCGTTGCTCTCCCTGCGGTGGGAAGCATGTCGATTGATCTCCATGGCTGCTCTTGTTCGCCTTGTGACCATCGCGACTGCTTCCCCTCCGTTGCCCACCACCATCACAATCTCATGCCGTTTCCGAACACTACCCTCATTGGGATCCTCCCACTCCAATGTGCTCGTAGCTTTGTTGCCATATTACACCAACCGCGAGGGTCTGGTGCTCGCGACAGGAAACCTACCCGGGTCAACCTTCATGAAGGTCCTCGAGGTTTCAGGTGATTGCACCGTCTGCCACACAAGTCCCTTCCAACCATCTCATTGCTCATCTCCCATCTCTCCCTTCAGTCCCCCCTGCCACTCCCCGTTGTAGACTCGTCATTCCCCGCTCTTCTTTTTTTTTTTAACCCAAGTCATCAAGCAGGAAGAAGGGAGAGTGCATCCCCATTCCAGAGGAAGGGAATGTTCTCACTCCACCAAATCACCACTTGATGCTTTATTTTATTGATTTTCCAAACTTGAACAAAGTCATAAGAGGCCAAGCCTCTAAAAATACAAGGAGAATTCAAATGTAAAAAAACTGATTAGTCCTCTAGAGACTAGCGCACGGTGTCTGGCCTTGTGAAGTATGTACAGCCTTTTCTGTGAAGTCTATACATTTGAAGAGTCCAGACATTGCACTCTCGTCATTGTTGAAGTCTGTACATTCAGTGACTGGGCTTTAGGAAGTCTGTACACTACGATCCCTTTACTACTGAAGTCTATACAGTCTAAGTATGAGCTTGTAAGTCTGTACATTGGGACCTTCATTAAGTCTATATATTTTTGTGAAGTCTGAACATTTGAGGAGTCTATACACTGCTCTCTTTCGGCTGAGAAGTATGTACATTGTGAGTCTGTACATTCGATGTATGCAGCTTGTGAGTCTATACATTGTGAGGTTTGTGAAGTCTGTACAGCTTTGTGAGTCTGTACATTGTGAAGTCTGTACAGCCCTTGCATTACAGCTTCATGGAGTCTGCTTAGTGAGTCTGTACATTGTGAGATTTGTGAAGTCTGTACAGCCCTTACGCAGCTGCTTCGTGAAGTCTGTACATTGCATGCCCTTTCACTTTTGAAGTATGTACATTGCATGCCCTTGCGCTGCAGCTTCATAAAGTCTATACATTATGTAGTCTGTACACTGCATGCCCTTTCGCTGCAATATTGTGAAGCCTGTACATTCGAAAAGTCTATACATTGCTCCCCTTTGACTGAAGTCTGTACATTGCTGAGCTTTGTGAGCTCTACAACTTCGTGAAGTCTGTACATTCTGGAGTCTGTACATTCGAGAAGTCTATACACTGCTCCCTTTTGACTGAAGTCTGTACATTGCTGAGCTTTGTGAGCGCTTCAGCTTTGTGGAGTCTGTACATTCTGGAGTCTGTACATTGCATGCCCTGTCGCTGCAGCTTGTGAAGCCTGTATATTTGAGAGGTCCACACATTGCTCCCTTTCGCTCCTAAAGTCTGTACATTGGGAAATGTCTGTACATTCAGAGACTGCATCTTTGTACGTCTGTACATTGTGAATTCCAACTTCTTAAGTCTGTACATTGGCTTCAGGGCATTCCCCAATAGAGGCTAACGGAGACGGATGGCTGGCATACCAACTTTGTCAATTCTTAACGCTCCCTTGGCCATTCGTGGGAGGTCCCTTACTTGAGTGAAGATTGTGTTTTCAGTAATGGTGCATGCATACGAGGCAAGGGAATCAGCAACTTGATTCCCTTCTCTGAAAACATGCCAGACCGGACACCCATTCTCCTGGAGGAGATCCAAGGTCCTTTTCCACAAGGGAAGGACCATCCAGCTTGGAGCCATTCCATTCCGAATTGCCTCTACTAGGAGGGCACAGTCCGAGTACACTACTACCAGATTAATATGACATTGCTTTGCTATGGCTAAACCATCATGAAGAGCCCTTGTCTCTGCTAAGATACTATTGCCTCGACCATAGTGAAAAGCAAAACCAACTATGAGTTTGCCTGCATGGTCCCTGATACATCCTCCACCTCCACTTATGCCGGGGTTGCCCTTCGAGGCTCCATCTACATGCAGTGAAAAATCTTGGGCAGCCAAACGACAAAAGACCAAGAGTGGCTGTTTGATTTCCACTCGGGGATGTAAATGGAAGGAGGCTAAGTAGTAGGATTGGGCTGGAGATAAAGGCTTGTGAAAATTTAGCTTGTCCAACACCAAAGCTATTGAAGAGATTATTTTCCTTTTGATAGATGCACTGCTGAGGGTCACTCCTTCAAATCTTAGAGCACATCTATGTTTCCATATTTCCCACATCATCAAAATTACAGCATACATACCAATAAACTGTATTGCAGATGACATGTTGGTTTCAGAAATTAAATTCCAGCTTCGGGATTCCTCGCTCTTCTTGGCTTCTCTCCTTGCCACTCGCTTCACTGCATCAGTGATAGGAATCGCAATCATGCCCCACCGGATAGCTTTCTCCGCCGACATGGTAGTCTTCCTCTGTAGTGTTTAAGACGGCACGAGGGACTTCCTGGACAGGTGCCTGAGAATTCGTGGTGGGGTGCTCGCTGGAGTCAAAGAAGATCTGATATGGCGAGCCGTTGGACTCCACGAGGCGACACACACTCTCTCTCTCTCACCATAATCAAGGGTTGTTTTTGTCTTTTACTATACATGGGTACAGGTAACCGTACATGGGTTAACATTTTTGTGGATCGTATTGTACAAAGGGAACGATAGGGACTTTATAATGAAATGGAGAAGATTGTAGGGATCATCTAACAAATAGTTATAATTGAGAGATTAAATCATAATTACCTCTATAAAAAATATCTAATAAAAAATCTATGTGATTAATAGATGGTATAAAGAGAGAATATTTTGCTACAAAAGAGAAGAATTTTTTGTGTAGACATAAAAATAATCAAAATAACCACCTCTCTCTCTCACAACCTTCTGACCAGGGGAGCGCTAGTGTTAGAGGGGGAAACCTTTCCTCTCTCTCTCTCTCTCTCTCTCTCTCGCAAAACTTGTGGGTGGTCTTCACCAGAAGAATAGTGCCACCCCCAACTTCTGGTGGAGTTGCACACGTGAACATCACCATCCCCAATGTGAACCCCACCATCCCCCGCATGAACCCCACCGTCTGCCATCCCCAATGTGAACCCCACCGTCCACCGTCCCCACTCTCTCTCTCTCTCTCTTTGCTCTATCTCTCTTCCTCATGCTCTCTCTCTCTCTCTCTCCCTGGCTAATCAGTGTTGGAGGGGAAAACCCCCTCCTGCATTTTCCCCATGCTCCCTGCTCTCTCCCCCTCTGGCAGTATCCCATGCTCTTTGCTCTCTCCCCAATCTTTTCAATAAAAAACACAAGAAATATGGAGAAAGAGAGTGATAGCCCGATGTAGAAGCTTCAAACAAGCCTCCCCCTCGATGTAATAGCTGATGGAGAGCCCTAAAGAGACGTCATGCAGCAACACTCCTTCCTACTTGACCACTCTTCACTCCATGAAGCAAGTTGATGAATGGAAAATAGCTTTGGCCATGGGGGAGAAGAACTTTGGAACACAAGAAGATAGAACCTTTCTTCCTCTCTTGGAAGCCCTTTCTTCCTCTCTTGGAAGCTCCAAATGGTGAGACACACCTTCGGTAAGAAAATCTCTTGTTTTAAGAAACACAATGGAATAAAAGTTTTAAAACAAGATTTTCTGGTCCTGAGTCGTTGTAGATCTTGATGAAATCATGGAACCTACAAGTAAAGATCTGATCGTTATTGTGTAGAGATCTCGAATCTCCAATGTCCAGAGCCGATTCCATTGATCCTTCAAAGTTGCATAAGCGTCCAAGCTCTAGCAGTATCCACACGACCTGCTACATCGACGGAGCCATCTCTCCACCATGAGACGATCCCATTTACTAAAGCAATTCCTTGCCACAATCTTCTTTCCTTGATGTCAACAACAAGGGAGGAAAGATGAGCTCGCCCAAAACTCTAAGAGAAAGGGTGGCAGTCACAAGAGGGTGAGGAGGAGAGCAGCCAAGAGAGAATTCTAATAATTTGGTGTTAAGATTTCTCTTTGTAAGAATCTGGGCCGAGATCAGAGATATGCAACGGAATAAAATTCTACTAGCCCGTGTTGATTGCTCGTTCTTGATTTCCGTTGGGTACCTATAAGAATGGATCTGATTTTACCTCTACGATATGTGGATCGCAACAAAGCAGAAAATGAACCCTCATTGTGATAATGAACTGCACAAGTTCTCCATCTCTAGTGATATCCACAAGGGTACGGACGATGGAGTTCTCCACGCAACGCTCTGCGAACGATCTCCTTCTTGATAACATTGCAACAAGGTCTCAACGCTTGAGACAGGGTAGGAAAAGAGAGGAGAGGGGCACTGGGTCAGAGAGGAGAGAGAGAAGGGGGTGGTCCAACTGGGAGAACCTTGAATGCCTAGCCTAGGGTTCTCCCGTGCAACTACCTTTAGACTCCGTCGGGAGTTTTTATAGCCTATGTTGATCGCTCGTTCTTCATTTTCGTCAACTACAAGAATGGATCTGATTTTTATCTCTGCGATTTGTGGATTGCAATAAAGCAAAAAATGAACCCTCGTGGTGGTAACGAACCATGCAAGTGCCCGGTCTCTAGCAGTATCCACACGGGCATATACGGTAGAGTTCTCCATGCAACGCCTTGCAAATGATCACCTTCCCAATAACACTCTAACAAGGTCTCAATGCTTGGGGTAGGGCGGGAAGAGAGAGGAAGGGGCACTGGGTCTAAGTGGAGAGAGAGAAGGGGGCATGATGCGGGACGAGACACGGACACGACAAGCTCGTGACTGCCCCTTAACGAGGGAAGCGTCGGATGTGCGCGGTTGAGAAACCGGCTGTGAGCTAGGGTGGTCGGCTCTCACTCGTGCCCGGATCGGGTCACGGGACGGTAACGCTCTCTCTCGCAGCAGCGGTGATATAAATAGAAAGCGAGCTAATTACCCTATCATGCTCTCTAGCAGTGGCATAAGCAAGCATATATGAAAATTAAGCAAAATGCCAAGTAAGGGAGCGAATGCGATACCTCCACGCGCTCGGCGTGGGGACGACGGGCCCGGCCGAACTCGTGCTCCCGGGACAGTTAATACATGAATATTACAGCAATGGAAATATGTCCACTCCACGCAGGGAGGTAAAGGGCGACACCAGGGGCCCGGGAGGACCGAATTCAGGATGACGGGCAGCTTCGTGTGTTGATTCGGCTACACGCGTGATCACGACCGTGGGGCCCACGTGCTGTCTGGAGGGGCCGTATGGGACCCGGTGGCGCCTCTGTAGTATGGACACTTAGGGAAGTGTTCCCTGGACTGGCGGCACACCAGAACGTCGCCCGGGGGTCGGGCGGTTCCGATCGGCACCCGTCGGGTTTGCTGTCCACGGACTGGTGGTTGCTGTTTTGCAGCGCGCGCTCCGGCGAGAATGGACGCTGCGATCAGCCCCGACGTCGGATCGACACGAGACTGGCGCCGTTGGAAAGCTAGCTTGAAGTTCTTCAACCTAGGCCTAAAGATCTGGCCTGGATCTGCTCGGATCTTGACTTATGGAATTTTCAATCTTCTGTTGTACAGTTCCTGAAATCACAGGTCAGCAGAGAACTTTCCTGTGGATCGCCTTTGACCGCGAGGGAGACGTTCGAATCAGGGGTTGTGTTCTTCAGAAAAGTTGTTGGAATTTGAGCTGGGAAGACAGCAAAATTGGTTTGGACTCGTTTGGATGTATCTATGATGTTCTGTGATTTTTTTAGTGGACAAAGGTCGGATCTGGGATCAGGGGGACAGAACTGTAGCTGGGACTGAGAACGATTTTTAGAAAATATGAAATGGACGAACCAAAAATTGAGAAAACTTGTGGAAGAAGGGGTGGATGGGTGTAACCTCCAGTAAAATTGGGCGAACCAAAATAAATCAAAAAGTGGACCTAAGACATGAAACTCAGGGCTACTGTCACTGTAGACAGTGACAGAACAGATCTGAGATTGAGAGTTGAAAGAAATGGTAAGGATATGAAACGGTATATTTTGAACCTCAATTTTTTTGTGGAGAAGGGGCTAGAAGATAGGAACCAACCCTCAAAATTTTAAATCGATCAGAACTCGTGGCTGGCTTCAGGAATTCTCGAACTACACCTCTGTCCAGCAGGACAGAAACTTGATGACGATTCCACGGCGGCTCGAAGGTGGCACGAACGGCGGCGGCACAGACGATCACCGGATGTTGAGAGGGGATGATAGAAGAGGGATACACTCTAGATCTGGGGTTGGGGAAGGAAGAACAGCAAGGGAGGAGAGAGGGGCGCACCAAGCTTCAAACAACTCAACAATTTTCTGAATTTTCATTGAATTTCTCATGAAAATACAACATTATATATGACTCCACTCAAATCTAATGTGGACCCTTGGATCAAGGGTTGGGGATTGAATGGCTGAGATGAAGTGTGAATAACACACCAAATACAATTTTTTAATCTAACTTGACCATCTCCATTCAACCTTAGACTAATTCCATCCCAACTTCACCTAAATCACACCTAACTAGCCTAATAAGGCCAAAAGAGAGGGCGCCCCCCTTCATGGGCCAAGGGCCATTCATGGGCCAAGAGCCACCCAATATATCATGCTAGTCATGGGCCATTCCCACTTAGATGGCCCATGGGAGAGTGGAACCCAATTTGGGCCTTAAGTGCCTTAATGACCCATTTAAAACCAAATGACCCAATATGAAGTAGCACCCTTAAGTGGACCTAAACCATGATACCTAGTAATGGACTCTTCCTAGAAATGTGGCCCAATGGCTTAATTAAGCCTTACAAAGAGAGCCCAAATGAAAGAAATCAAAAATTACACACTTTCAAGCCAATACAACCTATACTACACACATATACAAGCCAATACATACAATACAACCCATAAGCTCTTGATGTCCTCATCAGGGCAACCCAATTAGGAGAACTTTGGACGTCTGGCCCAAGGTTCCCCTGTGCAACTATTATAGACTCCATCAGAATTTTTTATAAAAAATTCTCGCAAGTCCCTAATTGCTTAAATACCCCTATCGTCCATAACTCTAATGTGTCTGACCCTCTAGGCTCAATGTCAGTCTGATTTTAGGCCTATTAAGCTTAAGAACTCTTTCTTAACTTTTTACGTTAACATTTAACACAGAATTAATAATCTAAATATCTCATGACTTAAATAATTAATTCATCATCTCATGATGGATAATCATCTCATGATTATTCTCTTATTAGGCTTTTAGGCCATGTTAAGCAACAAGTAACAATTCGTGACCCTAGAAAATAAAGGTGGTATATAACCCACTCAGGGACCTTTCCATCCACAGTTACCACATAGATATAGTCCTCTATTCACACAATGCCCCTGACCATGAATAAGGATATGGTGATACTGTCAAACTCTTCTCACTTATGGCTTGATGTATCTCATACTCAATGTCCCACTAGAAAACTTCTTTCCAATGAACGTGTATAACTCTGGCTAAGAATTTCCCGAGTACAATTCATAAGACATTCTATCATAATATATCTGAGAGTAAATGATGTGACACAACTTCGGACCTAATGCAAGCAAGCATAATCGTAATCTAAATGGGCCAATTTGGGCCGCCGCTCTCTCGTCGCTCACCCAAGCCCGGGGTAACTTGGCAATGTCAAGGTGATGTTGAGGGGTTGGGCCCTTGCTGGTAGAGGGCCAGCAAGGCCAAGATTTAATTCCCAATGGATTTGGAAGCCCAATTCAACGGGGCCGACGAAGTGCCGAAGGCACCGGTTGCACTCTTCCCACGGTGATCACTCAAGGCAATGGGGCTTGAGGATCGGCCTCTCACTCGCATAACCAGCGGAATTAGAACTAATATTGAAAGACAAGCACTAAGTGGAGTGAAGGTTTGAGCACTTACTCGACTGGTTTGAAGAAACTGGTCCCGGTCGGAGACGAGGGCGAGCGGGGAGGCGAGTGGATCCCCACACGCCGCGGCGGTGTCGCTTGACCTGCCCAAACAAATTACACCACTACACCTCTCGCAGGAGGGAGAACTTGGGGTGGGGGTTAATGATATTACATCAATACTACCTCCACGTAGGGAGGGGCCTTCAGCCGGCCAAGCGGGGTGGGGAAACCAAAGCAAAGAACGAGGAACAAGGGTGGACGCCGAATCTGCCTGCTGTCTGCGAACCAGGACAGAGGGTCGGTGTTGCTATTGTAGATCTTGCTCAGGAATTTCTCTGATGGCGAGACCGGCGGCGAAATCTTCGTAACAGGAAGGGGAATGCCTCAGAATTTTTGTAAATTCTTCTGGAGTCGCTTCAGGTCGGGGCAGGAGCTTGAACAGGGCCTCTGTTTCTCGGACTAGCAGGGGCAGGTCACCAACAGTAGGATGCAGAGGCTGTCTTGGCCGCTCCCGAATTCCAAATTTGATGCCGTCAGCGCCGTTAGAACCGTGGGTGAGTCCTCTTTGCAGCAAAAGAAACGGGGATGCCAGAAGAGAACGGAGACGATCTGTGGAGCCAGAAGAGTGAGGAGGTGTTGATGCAGACTGGGGAAGGCAGAGCCGCGCGACCGTGGAAGAAAATTGGTAACTTCTGTTCCCGGATGCTGAATGTGCTTCCGCTTCTTGATTCTGAAAGTAGACAGGCCGATGAAGAACTTTGAAGAAGAACTTGAGGACTGATTCCTTCGGGGTTCGTCGTGGCAGAGCTTCTAATCTGGCTCAGGTCCTCAGCCGAGGCAGAACCGCGCAGCTGTGGGAGAATGGACCTCCTGGATGACTCGGAGATCGGAAGAAGACGAAACCACTTCGGTTGCGAAGGCGACTGGCAGACGCTTCCGACGATGGCTCTTGGGTCTTCAAACTCGTCCGGAGGAGGTCGTGGTGGCCGCTGCAAGTTGCTGGTCTGCTATAGATCTTCAGTTGAGAGCTGTAGGTTGATGATGATGGGGGGGAATGGGGTATATGGGAGGGGAAATGAGGGTGGATGAGTGTGGGGAAAGCCTGGGCTGTGAGGGGGTCTAGGAGGGGGTGTTCTAAGGTGGGGGAAGGGAAGAATGGGGTCTGGAAGGGGGTCTAACAGGTGGTGGGAGGAGGAGCTACGAATTTGGGAAGGTGGGTGAGAGGAGAAAGTGAGGGGGGGGCACAAGTGAGTGGAGGGAAGGGTGGATTTCAAATTTGAAATGGCCTTGAAAGTTGTGGGGTTGTGTGGGGAAGGGGTTGATTGTGTTGGAATGGGGAAAGTGGTGTTGGAATGTGGAAGATGGTGTTGGAATGGTGAGGGATCTTGTTGGGACTAGGGGGATGGAGTAATGGAGGCCATGGGGAAGTGGAGGGCTTTAATGATGGTAGGTGGGGGTTGAGGTGGTTGGGAAGGGAGGAGAGAGAATAAAATTCGAAATTGGGTGTTGAGGAGAGAGAAAGTGGAGTAAAAAAAGAGGGATTAAGAGAGGAAAGGGTGGGGAATCTCTCCCTAGGATTTCTCACCCAAAGAATGTTGGAATCACTCCACTAAACTAAGCTTTGGACTCTCAAATGGTATTTTTTTCATTGATTGATTCATTAAGTTGAAATGGGGGGAATGTGGTCCTATATATAGGAAACCCACATTTCTACAAAAGTCCCTTACAAAAGACTCAATAACAAATAACCGAAGGGGTAGGGGGGGCTCATGGGCCAAGCCCGAAGAATTGGACCCAATAGCACATTACACAATCTAATGACACTCAAACTTAGGAAAATAAATGCAAGACCTAGGAACATGACTCAAATAAAAGGGAAAATACATCAAATGACTCAAATAAAATTACATAGGACTCAAAATTAAATGACTAAACCATGCCGGATGCAACTGGGGTGAGGAGACGAGCTATGAATGTGGGCATGGAAGGTGATGTCCACATCATACTCCCGGGGTGCGGAGAACTCGACTCCGTCGAGTAAGTATCCTTCCCTCCTTGGAAGGTGTAGAAGTGGTACTGCCTTCAAGTCTTCCGAACGAGACCGATCCATCCACCTGCCGAGATAGCGCTCATATACCTTGCTCCGAGTGGTAGTGACTTATTCATCCAATATTTGTTCAATTTGTTCACGCTGGACTCTCTTGGCTGGTGGTTTATCATCATGGGTGGGTGCTCTCTCAAGGGAAGAAGTAGGCTCAATCTCCTCACTAGGTACCACCGTGGGTCCCTTATATGGCACTAGGTCGGCAACAATGAATGTGGGACTTATTCCATACTCCTCAGGGAGATCTAACTCGTAGGCAATTGCACATATGCGCCTCAAGACCTGGAAGGGACCAGCCCCACGTGGCCTCAGTTTAGAGTTGGCTCCCGGGGAGAGCCTCTCCATCCTTACCATCACAAAGTCACCCACTTGGAATTCTTGGTGACGCCGATGAGAGTCGGCCAGCCTTTTATAAGCCTCATTCTTTTTGCTGATGTGCTTGCAAAGGTTTTCATGTAATTTTATGAATGCTATCCTTTTAGTGGTTAGGGGTGGACCTGGACAACCATAGATGGACCTATCATGCCATGATGTCATATGGACCATGATGAACCTTGGTGGGCCGGTGCAACCATATGTGGACTTATCGTGCAATGTTGTCATGTAGACTTTGGTGGGCCTAGGTGGGCCGAGGCACCCGTAGATGGCCCTATCATGCAAATTGGTGATAAATATAGGGGGACCCGGACATCCGTAGATGCCTTTGACATGTTTAAGACCCATGATGAATGAAGGTGGACCATTACATCCGAACATGGACCACTCATACTTTTTACTTGACATGTGGGTGATATGAATGAATGGACCCAACATAGTATTCATGCCAAGTGGTGTGGTAAGCCTAGACACATGCATGTTTTTCCCAAGGGTGACTTCCATGTGTATAGGTGTGGGACAACCTTTGAACTCCCATTGGAAAGGATCGAATGGATCTAAGAAGGTGGTCATCAGGGGGTGGAGCACAACCTTATTACCTAGGGATATGTGGCCCAAGGTCATGGCTCCCAAGGTGTAACCCGAGTCTAGGAAGGGGTGGGTTTGATCCATCACGGTGGGTTGGGGTAGGGGAAGATGGGTGGTGGATAAGGTGGTTGGGCCACATGGGTATCCATACTCCCATTAGAATGGGTCAAATGGATCATGGTAAGGGCTACCTAGAGAGAGGAACTCTATGTCCCCAAGGTCCTTACAAGGTGGTGAGTCATCCTCCTCCCAAGTAGTTGGTCCAAGGTCTCTAGTGGGTTGACCGTTCAAGGTACTTGGGATCTCAAGGGGTGGGGAGTAGACCGGGATGGGTTCTTCCTCCAAGGGGAGAAATAGGAGGATCTCACTAGTACAATGCCCACTTGTGCAAAGGGAGGTGATGGAACCGATGGATGGGTGGACAAAGTTGACGGTGCTAGGCTCCAATGGTCCCATGGCTAGTAGGCCGGTTAAGTGGGCTTGCCAATGTAGGCAATCCACAAGGTCTCCCAAGTCTTCCACAGAGTAGAAGTTTTGATAAGTGACATGGGGAGGTCGGGTGGGAACAATTTGGGATTTATATCCCAATGGTGGTGAGCTAGGGAGAGTGGGACATTGCTTGAGCCATTGGAGTATGGACTCATCTATGGTGAGGGTGCCATGTGTGATGGTGCATGGCCTTTGAGGATCCGAACCATGAGGGGTGGGGGAAGATTGAGGCTCTTCTTCTTTATTGGTGGGAGCTTGGGCTTCCTCTATGGTGATAGGAGGGTCCATATGGGCATAAATCTTCCTAAGTTCATTTCTCATCTCAACCCAAGAGTCGATTGGCTCTTGCCTTCCAACTTCCCTTAAGCCTACAATGTTTTGCCATTCATTCCTAGCTTGGCGCCATAGCAAACTTTTGGCATAGTTGACTTGCATAGACCCTGACAGGGTGAACCTCCCAAAGTGGTGATCTATGGAGCTTTCCCATTCTAGATATAAACTAGGGTGGGATCCATCAAACACAAAGGCATCTATTGGGTCCAAGCGAGACGAGTAGGCTAAGTAGGAAGTGGCCATGATGATCGAGTGATAAATGCAATGGCCCTAGGACAAGACTTAGTAGAGACAAGTCTAGAACTTGCTCTGATACCACTTGATGTGACACAACTTCGGACCTAATGCAAGCAAGCACAATCGCAATCTAAATGGGCCAATTTGGGCTGCCGCTCTCTCGTCGCTCACCCAAGCCCGGGGTAACTTGGCAATGCCAAGGTGAGGTTGAGGGGTTGGGCCCTTGCTGGTAGAGAGCCAGCAAGGCCAAGATTTGATTCCCAATGGATTTGGAAGCCCAATTCAACGGGGCCGACGAAGTGCCGAAGGCACCGGTTGCACTCTTCCCACGGTGATCACTCAAGGTAATGGGGCTTGAGGATCGGGCTCTCACTCGCATAACCAGCGGAATTAGAACTAATATTGAAAGACAAGCACTAAGTGGAGTGAAGGTTTGAGCACTTACTCGACCGGTTTGAAGAAACTGGTCCCGGTCGGAGACGAGGGCGAGCGGGGAGGCAAGTGGATCCCCACACGCCGTGGCGGTGTCGCTTGACCTGCCCAAACAAATTACACCACTACACCTCTCGCAGGAGGGGGAACTTGGGGTGGGGGTTAATGATATTACATCAATACTACCTCCACGCAGGGAGGGGCCTTCAGCCGGCCAAGCGGGGTGGGGAAACCAAAGCAAAGAACGAGGAACAAGGGTGGACGCCGAATCTGCCTGCTGTCTGCGAACCAAGACAGAGGGTCGGTGTTGCTGTTGTAGATCTTGCTCAGGAATTTCGCTGATGGCGAGACCGGCGGCAAAATCTTCGTAACAGGAAGGGGAATGCCTCAGAATTTTTGTAAATTCTTCTGGAGTCGCTGCAGGTCGGGGCAGGATCTTGAACAGGGCCTCTGTTTCTCGGACTAGCAGGGGCAGGTCACCAACAGTAGGATGCAGAGGCTGTCCTGGCCGCTCCCGAATTCCAAATTTGATGCCGTCAGCGCCGTTAGAACCGTGGGTGAGTCCTCTTTGCAGCAAAAGAAACGGGGATGCCAGAAGAGAACGGAGACGATCTGTGGAGCCAGAAGAGTGAGGAGGTGTCGATGCAGACTGGGGAAGGCAGAGCCGCGCGACCGTGGAATAAAATTGGTAACTTCTGTTCCCGGATGCTGAATGGGCTTCCGCTTCTTGATTCTGAAAGTAGACAGGCCGATGAAGAACTTTGAAGAAGAACTTGAGGACTGATTCCTTCGGGGTTCGTCGTGGCAGAACTTCTAATCTGGCTCAGGTCCTCAGCCGAGGCAGAACCGCGCAGCTGTGGGAGAATGGACCTCCTAGATGACTCGAAGATCGGAAGAAGACGAAACCACTTCGGTTGCGAAGGCGACTGGCAGACGCTTCCGACGATGGCTCTTGAGTCTTCAAAATAGTCCGGAGGAGGTCGTGGTGGCCGCTGCAAGTTGCTGGTCTGCTGTAGATCTTCAGTTGAGAGCTGTAGGTTGATGATGATGGGGGGGGAATGGGGTATATGGGAGGGGAAATGGGGGTGGATGAGTGTGGGGAAAGCCTGGGCTGTGAGGGGGTCTAGGAGGGGGTGTTCTAAGGTGGGGGAAGGGAAGAAGGGGGTCTAACAGGTGGTGGGAGGAGGAGCTACGAATTTGGGAAGGTGGGTGAGAGGAGAAAGTGAGGGGGGGCACAAGTGAGTGGAGGGAATGGTGGATTTCAAATTTGAAATGGCCTTGGAAGTTGTGGGGTTGTGTGGGGAAGGGGTTGATTGTGTTGGAATGGGGAAAGTGGTGTTGGAATGTGGAAGATGGTGTTGGAATGGTGAGGGATCTTGTTGGGACTAGGGGGGTGGAGTAATGGAGGCCATGGGGAAGTAGAGGGCTTTAATGATGGTAGGTGGGGGTTGAGGTGGTTGGGAAGGGAGGAGAGAGAAGAAAATTCAAAATTGGGTGTTGAGGAGAGAGAAAGTGGAGTAAAAAAAGAGGGATTAAGAGAGGAAAGGGTGGGGAATCTCTCCGCTAGGGTTTCTCACCCAAAGAATGTTGGAATCACTCCACTAAACTAAGCTTTGGACTCTCAAATGGCATTTTTTTCATTGATTGATTCATTAAGTTGAAATGGGGGGAATGTGGTCCTATATATAGGAAACCCACATTTCTACAAAAGTCCCTTACAAAAGACTCAATAACAAATAACCGAAGGGGTAGGGGGGGCTCATGGGCCAAGCCCGAAGAATTGGGCCCAATAGCACATTACACAATCTAATGACACTCAAACTTAGGAAAATAAATGCAAGACCTAGGAACATGACTCAAATAAAAGGGAAAATACATCAAATGACTCAAATAAAATTACATAGGACTCAAAATTAAATGACTAAACCATGCCGGATGCAACCGGGGTGAGGAGACGAGCTATGAATGTGGGCATGGAAGGTGATGTCCACATCAGTAAATGATTTATTCTTGTCACTTAATTACCTTCACATGTATTCTATTGTATCTGAATACCTGAGCTTCTAGAACTTGTGACGAAACTCCCTTAGCCAGGAATCAAAACACAGGAGTCTTCATACAAGGTATCTTTGGTGACTCATGTCCAAAGATCAATTGTGCAATTGTGACTAAAGAATCTCATGATAGACAGTTGAATATAATTATCATCTAGAGATTCGTAATCGGATCGGTTCAATGAACCCATTCTCTAATGAGCACCTACATGTTGATTTGTGTCTCCACAGAAGTGACTATAAGACTAGCCACCCTCTTCACATGAGCGGATACAACATGCATTGTGAGATCTGCCACCCTCATCACATAAGCTAATACAACATACACTAGTCTGTCCGAATATTTGATGTTCTTCTCAAGTATTTTATGACTAGGAACATTTAAAAGTCATGTTTAAAGAAGATTGATCTCATTGTCACAATACTCATTGTGATTCAATCTTCATTGCATAAGTTTATGGATTTCATCGTATCAAGCAATAGCACCTGCAATCTAATAAGATATAATGAATATATGTCATAAATTATATTAATACTGGGGAGGGAAAATCTCGCCAGGCCCAGCACAGCCTAATAATGTCAGGTCCGTTACAGCTTGGGGAGGCCAAACCCGTAACGGATCACCCCGGCCAACCAGAGGCCTAATCGACATGGCCCAATCGGGGCCCACGAGAGTATCGCCAGCCCATGGGCAAAATATCGCATCGCCAGCACATGAGCGGGATACTCGCATGCGTGCGTTCTGGGCGCAGCAGAATTCACTAACGGATGAACGTTGGGCTACTATCACCGGACTTGCTCCGACGTGACCTAGGTCACCCCCACGCCGCCGAGATATTCTCCACGGCGTCTTCCCTCTAGGAACGGACGAGTAGGTAGTGCACGATCCCACAATCAGGCAGGACTCCACTCTGTGAACGACGCCATTGCTAAGTCGGACGAGGCCACCGCGCCCAGTATAAATTCGTCTCCAGACGGACCTACAGAAAAAGAACACACTGGGATATAGACAGAGAACTGGCTGATATGCCTAGAGACCACCCGCCCATAGAGAGGTCCGCCTATGCCAAGAGAGAGCGAGAAGGAGACATCCACACGCATTCTCAAAGGCGACATCCGAAGGAAGCTCTAGCGGGGTAGCAAACTAGAGAGGTCCCTTCGTGGTTCTTCTCTTCCTACTTTTTTGAGCACTCTCCGAGCATTCTCCAAGCACCAACTCAACGCTACAGCTATTGATTCTCTCTCCCTTCTACTTACTCTCTCTCCCTTTCTGAGCACTCTCTCTCTAATAATTGGGTAAAGTTTGGGGCTAAATAGTAAAAGGTGTGATTCTAAGAAGAATAAGATAGTTAACTTTCATAATTATTCTTGCATAAGATAATTAATTTTCATAATTATTCTTGAATAAGATAATTAACCTTCATAATTATTCTTGCAGGAACCTAGATTCAATGGAGGCGACTAGGTCTGACTTTGTTCTTGGGGTAGCGCTTGTAGATATCCAGGCTTATGTAGATCTAGTTAGGAGAGTTCAACTATTAGAAGAAGCTGTAGAAGAGAGAGAGAGGGTTAAAGAGAAGAAGCAAGCCACTAATTCTAAAGGGTTTAACTCGGCTAAGAAAAGATTTAATAAGGGTTATAACTCGCAGAAGAGTAAGAAGTGTAAGAGAGAGAATGGTTGGGTAGCTCCTGTAGATTCACCTCGAGGAAGGTGTAAGTTTTACGATAAGCGTAGTCATCGATCGGAGGATTGTTGGCGGAAGTCGGAGCATGTCTTCGTTACAGGAGCTTAGACCATAAAATAGCTAGATGCCATGCCCCATCCCTGAAGCGTCAAGGAAAGATTCAAGCTTTAATGGAAGTCGAGTCTGCCGAAGAAGGAATTGTAGAAGGTACCTCTCATCCTTAAACCTTAAGTTAGTTCTCTTCCTATTTTATAAATCTTAGATTCTTTTGCTTGCATAGTTACCCTAGTGATTAGTAGCTTTCCCCATTTTTGGAGAAGGATGTGGTGTGAATTTGAGGAGCAAATTCTCTTTTAGTGAGGGAGGGTGTAACACCCGGCTAATTATAGAAATTAAAATATGAATAATTACAGAGAGAGAAAAGATAATTATGAATATGTTAGGCAAGGTAAAACCCGTATGAAATAAATAAAAGAATAAAGAAGAATAGAATAAAGTAAAAATTTCTTATTAAAGATAAATAAGATAAGGACATGATAAGATCAAGAAAAAGAGAAATTCAACTTAACGAAGAATCAAACCAATGAACGAGTTATAAATAAATGGAGATCTATGCGAAAGGATTAAAAGATAATTGAGCAATAATTGTCTCATTTAAATTCTATATTAAGAAGAAATCTAATTATTCATTAAATCTAATTATTCATTTAATGACTTACATTTAATAAAGCATCAAGAATATTTAAGATTTTTTGAAGGTAAAACTAGGATGTGTATCTCATAAATATGACGAGCTAATGTATGCTCCCTCAAAATATATAATGAGGTGACGTTAAATTGATAAAAATGTTAAGATAAATAAATGAGATTAACAATAATAAAAATATATGTGTATCTAAAAGTTAACTTAAATCAGAATTTGTAAATAATTTATTTTAAGAACCTTTACATGAATTAAGCCCCTAATGAAAGTGGGTCACAAAATAGTTAAAGGACATTTATACATTAATGGGCTTGGGCCTTAATAATAATAATAGAATTAATTCTCAAACGTGAAACCCTAAAATCCTAAGGAAACCCAAGTGGTCAAAAGAAGGCTAACAGCTATGGTTTGGGTAATTAGAGTATATCACGTACTAGTATTTATCATCTATGGTAATGTGAGCCTAATTAGGACTCTTAAGTCCTTAAGTCTATAACTAAAGGCCTCGAGCCCAACAAAACTCCATTGCAGCGGACTCGAAGGCGTGTTCGTGCAAAGGCGTGCTCGTGTTCATGCGTGGTCGTACTGCTGCTGCAGAGCATCGTAGCCTTCTTCCTTTCTTCTTCTTCTTCGCGTATGCATCCTTTCTTCTTCCTCCTCTGTGTCGTCATGTCTTCTTCTTCCGATCAGGTAGGTTGTCTCTCGGGCGAAAAATAGATTAAATCATGTTAAGGCAAGCATCATGCAATCATATAGCTCTTCGTTTTCAATTCTCATGCAAGTTCCATGTGGGTTTTTATGAGTTTTTATGCTTTCTGGTCGTTTTCATTAAATTCGCAACCAGAGCAGTGGACTTGTATTAGGTGGCGTCTCTCCACGCAGGCGCTAATTCTTAAATTAGCGTCAGGCCTGCGGACGCCTCTTAATTAACGTCAACCACTTTGACGCGAATTTTCTGAAGGATTAAATAAACCACCCATGTTTAAAAATCAATAAGTATGAAACCCTATTCCATAAAATTTATATGTGCATGTTTCTAGGACCCTTATAATTTTCTCATAATTATCACATCTTTCCTTTCATGAAAATCTTGATAGAATAAGAGTGCTATTGTTCATTCTCCCTAAAGAAATAAACAGTGTAATGAGTCTATAATCGTACCTGCCTGATGCATGTTGACAAATATTTGTAAAAGAATTAGCATCTTCATGCTTGACCCGTATTAATAAATTTGTGCCTCTCCACAGAGTCGTAGATTTAATACACGTCCTACACCTAGACGCGAGTTTAATTGATAATATTAAATAATTTAGAAATCATGAAATTAATGTCCGTGTCATGGACGCGTACTAAAGAACTAGCGCCTCTTTACAGAGACGTTAATTTAAATTCATTTAATCTGGTTAATTCTTACAACTGGCGCCTCTCTATAGTGACGCCAATTTTAATTCACTTTATTTAAATCTGGTTAATTCTGAAATTAGCGCCTCTTTACGAAGACAGGTATTTTAGAATTAACGTCGTTGTGGCTGACGCGAATTTCTGTCTCTCTGATTTTCTCGCTGTTTTGATCCATACCGCGGATCTTTTTGACACTTGTCTCATGGCCGAGACATAGTCCCTATTTTTCGAGTTTATACGATTACACCCTATTTCTTGGAGATAGAAGGACCCTCCGTCGAGAATTCCTCTCACCGGATTAGAAATTCTTTCTCTAAGGCCTCCGTAAGTCCCCGACATCGAAAGATTCCCTCTTCGATCACTGGGCTGGTTGTACCCTAAAAACCCTTAAACATGTTTTGGTCATGTCCCTTTGAAGAAACATGACACCCAGCCATCATAGAGCACCAAGATTTGGTGTTCTGTGAGAGTCCTGACTCTGTCCAGAATTGGCGTATGGTACAGTAGTCGCTATATCTTGAATTAGCGTTCATTATAGTCGACGCTAATTTCATTCGTGCCCTACTGTTCACTGGAATTAGTACCCATCTCAGTGGACGCAAATTCTTTAATTCACGGCATCCTGAGTGGACGCCAATTTACCCAGATTTCTACATTCACATTGTTCTGTGGTTTGATTTCCCGTTAATTCCTTTGTACATGGCTATATCTTTGACTCCTATGATCCTACTAGATCTTCCTAAAGTGTTCCTACTACGTTAACTCCTTAGAATTCTATTGGCTATTAAATTAATGTGGATGTCTAGATATTTACACGGGATCGTTGATCTATAACTTCAATGTCTGACGTTAATGGGGTCCGGTCTAGTCTTAGGAGGAGCACCTGAAAAAAATTGTGCCCATGGGAGCTATTATTGACCGCGGTGTGACATTGTACCAAAGTGCATGACTTTCTTGATTGATCTACGACATTCCACTCTCTACATGATGTTACTTAATGACTTGACGTACTTGACTCGAAATTATACTTGCTTGAACTTGATTAGCCAATATCTTCTTCATATTATATTAGTGAACTTGTCAATTTCTTGTTATCTACTTCATGATTCGTATTTATTTTTGTTCTATCTTGAGTTCATGCATAGGCTTAACTACATTTCATGCAACATGTTAATTACTTAAAGTAAGCCTAGTAATAGAGATGTAATTCCTACTGAGATTTTCGCTCATCCAGATTTCTTTCAATGTTTTTCAGATAATCAGGTAGTCAGCGAGGACGTTGTTCTAGCGGAAAGGGAAAAGTGTGCATGAGTGCTCCTGAAGTTAGAAGACTCGTGTCTTTTATTTTTCTCGAGTCTAGATTAGAATTTCTGAGTCTGGTTAATATGTCTTTTCATTTTCTTGAAGTTGTAATTTGAATCGAAGGCTGTAATAATTAGTTTATATTAATAAAGCTTGATTTTATTTTTGGTCTATTTTTGGGTCTTCTTGTGTCTTTAAGTTTCACTCTGATTGTCATGACTGTTTTGCTGTCACGTTCCGAGCAAGTTTCCGCTGCTATCGGTTCAGGGCATGACACAACCCCAGGAGTCTTGATTCATGGCGTTACGCCTTGGCCAGTTCCGCCCGTTGTAACGCCGGTCTGGCATGAAACGACCCCGCATATGGTCATCAGAAGGCCGACTAATAATAAGAAGAAGCAGACCCCATTACGGGTACATAAAGAAGCCACTCCAACTGTGAAGTAACTACAGAAAATTATAAATGGGTTGGACGAGTATGAACAGCCCGAGATACAGCCAGTGCAGCTAAAAGAATATGTCCCTTGGGAGCACTTTGAGTCTCTCGAGCTAACACAGGAAGCTGATGTTGGAGCTAAAAAGCCAACTATCCAGAAAGACCCTCCACAGGGTCAGGTGTCAGCTATGAAAAAAAAGAAGAAGAAGAAGCCAAAGAATAAAAGAAGGGGTAGCATTGTCTCCTACAACACACTTTCGACCTTGTTCAACATGGCCCAAAACTCCGAAGAAGAGGATAAAGAAATATGCCTCGCGCCAACAGAAGTGAGCCAGGCCGAAGCTTCTACCTCTCACCATGCCACTAGGTTTGGGAGGAAGTGGGGACACCCTCTCCCAGCTAATCACAACATCATGCTCAGGGGTGAGCAACCATATCAAATCCCTGACCCTGACATAAAGGGCGCAGAGATCCTGCCTCCGCCGGGTCTTGACCCTGAAAATACAAGCGGCCAGGGATTCCCTCGTTTGCCGAATTTCTGCTCTCACGGAAGGGCAAGCAACCATGCCAGCAAGCTGAGTCGAAAGCTAAGAAAATCTCGGCCCCAGCCGCAGCCACTTCGCCTATGGCAGATGAAGGTTATAGTGGCATCGCCCCTATTGCTAAGCCTATACAAATAAAAGAACCCGATGATCAGATAAACCGGGGGCAGAAGGCACCCGAAGAAGAAGATGAGCCGTCATGTGAGCCGACTCCTTCGGTACCAAATGACAAAAGGCAAAGTAAAGTCGGAGAAATAAGGTTGGCCAATGTCAGAGCCGACATGAGGATATTAAAGCAGCTGAAGAGGATTCCAACGAGATTTAGTGTTTGGGAGATACTTTCCCTAGATGAAGAAACTAGAAAAGCTATTATTGCTTCCTTACAAACCCCGACACGCTTTGAGAGCTGCTTCACCAAGATGCGTTCGGGGACAACCATTACTTTTGCTGAGGAAGATATGCTCCTACCCTCTGCTAGCCACCATAGACCCTTGTACATGAAGGGGCAATTAAATGGGCAGCCTATAAACAAA
Organism: Amorphophallus konjac; assembly: GCA_022559845.1. Lineage (NCBI taxonomy): Eukaryota > Viridiplantae > Streptophyta > Magnoliopsida > Alismatales > Araceae > Amorphophallus > Amorphophallus konjac. The sequence goes on from CM040123.1 coordinate 360,427,001, forward strand.
ATTCTAGTTGACCCAGGGGCAGCATTGAACATACTCCCTTACCGAGTCTATCAGAAGCACTACTTCAATGTGCACCTGACTAAGGTCAGGGACATGAGAATCGCTGGGTTCAACCAGAAATTTGAAATCCCTATGGGCACGGCGGAGTTTGATCTCTCAATAGGAGACTTCACTACCAAGGTGCAGTTTCATGTTATAAACTCTGACACCTCATACAAGGCGTTACTGGGCAGACCGTGGCTGCATCAAAACCGGGTGGTACCTTCTACTCTTAACCAGTGTATCAAATACCCCCGGGATGGAAGAGAAGAAAGGATATTTGCCGACCTACACCCTTTTGAGGTGTTTGAGTGCCATCTACTTGATGCCTCACTCTATATGGAGAAGTCGAAGCACGCTCCCCAGCCAGCTCAAGGCAAAGGGAAGAAGGCAGCAGAGGCTAGCGACTGGTTTCCTCTGCCGCCGCCGGGTTATACAGCTCAGCCGGAGGTATCAAAGATTTCTGAAGAAGGAGGGGTGTTCAGAGCGATCTCCTCCGATATCTACCCTGAGCCGAAGGTGCCATAGCTCGAGGATTTGCTGGGTTACGTGAGAGTCCCTTCGGGGATCATAAAGCCCATCACAGATATAGACTATCAGACAGTCGAACTATTGAAGACCCTGGAGGTTCCTAACCCTGAGGGGTAACCCACAATATTCTACACGGGTAATGAACAGTCGGTAAAGGGGGATGATGATTACAAATTCCCCGAAGAAGTTTATGACCCAGTTGTCCCAATTATGGGGCGTCCCGATGTGACTGGGAGAGTGGTCAAGATAGTAAGGGGGCAGCAGGTGCCTTTCTTCCAAGTTGCAAGCTAGACTAGAATGTTCAAGAAGTTGTGGTATCCTCCCAACATGGACAAAGAGCTATTTCAGATTACCCAGCATCCAGGCTTGGGCTTCTCTTTAGAAGATTTCTATGAAGCAGATATGATATCCATCGCTGCTGCTGACAGCAAGGATCCTTCGGGAGATCGAGAGATAGAGGAAGTTATAGAGCAACACATGTCTCCAGATGGCGAAGCGCAGGATGAAGAAATACACATTTGGAGGCCTTCTCCACACAAGGGTATGAGGCCAGGCGCGCCAATCTCTGAAAGACCGTCCGTGGCCGATGATGATAGCAGGGTGTCACTCACTCTACCTGATGTTAAATTGAAAGGAAATGGTCCAAGTTGTATTCTGGATTCCTCCCGATATGATCCTACCCTACTGGCGTTGATATATGAATAACAACAAGAAATTGAAAGGCTAAAAAGGTAGCTAGTTGAAACGAGCATACACCCGGTTGACCCGTCAGAAGACACCCTTCTTCAACGACTCCGATCTGCAGCTCCAGAATGTCCCCTTGTAATTGGGGCAGAACTATATATGAACAGACAAAAGTTGATGAGTCTATCATGGATTATATCAGGAAGTGGAGAAATCTTTGTGAGAGATGCCGGTCTCCACCAAGCTACAAGGCTGCTCTCCAGATTTGCAAACAAAATTTAAAGAAAGAGATTTCGCAAAGGTTAACTGGTATTGAAACCCAATCCTTTGATCAACTGAGCCAGGCGACAGCCGATGTTGAGGGCTTCTTGTTGAAATATCACCCTGATACTACTACAGCAGGCCGAGAGAGTCGGCCGAGGGATGCTGACTTCAGTACTTTTGAGAGGCAAAGGAGGAAGGCGAAAGGGTAGCTAGCCCTCTGACCGATAAGTTTGCCAAGCAAGGACCCTCATTGCGGGATAAAATGAAGAAGTTTTATTCCTTTCCCAAGGATAAAATTGGAGTTATCTTTGAATGGGCCCGCCACTATGGCAAGATTGCTCTCCCCGAGCCCAAGAGGCCAGAGGATGTCACAAGAAGTAATGACCCTCGGTTTTGCCCCTATCATCAGATGTTGGGGCATTCCATCAAGGAATGTTATGTTTTCAAGGATATTGCCCAAAGCCTAATCAAGAAAGGCGAACTGTGAATGGGGGAACACAGGGTAGATCCACCGCGCCCCCATGAAATGAGCATTTACGGAAGAGGAGTTCATATGGTCTCTCTCTCCACCCTCGCAGATGAAAGCCTTCCAGAAGTGGTTTATGATGACTATCTGGAAGATCACGAAGAAATCCTGCAGCCTTTGAGGGAAGGAGATAGCCGCAATCCCAAACGATAACACGTGAAAGTCAAAAGGCCGAAGTTCCATGCAGATGTTGGGAGCCTGTGGCCATAAAAGCCGCTGCGGCCTCCGGCAGTGCGGCATCAAAGCAAGAAGCTGAAGAACTTCTTTCTACCCTTAGGGGTGCTTCACCTATGGGCCGACATCCGAGCTGCCCGGAAGTTAAACTGCCATCACCAATACTGCTTCCCCAACAGATTCAAGAGCCAGAGGAAGAAGTAAGCAAAGTCCCACCACTGGGCGATATGGAACAAGAAGACGCCTATGATGTCCTTGAAGCCAAAGAAGAAGGTAGTGAAGACTTCATTGATTTGTAGCTGGCTCCCCCGGAGATAGAAGATGGCGGCCAAGCCACTATTGATGAGCTGATCGAAGTGAACCTTGGCACAGATAGTGAGCCCAGACCAACCTTCCTCAGCGCTCTCCTTTTCCTAGAAGAGAGAGAGAAATATATGCAGCTGCTCCGGGAGTTCCAAGATTGCTTTGCTTGGAACTACAAAGAGATGCCAGGCCTCAGTCTTGCAGTCGCCCAGCATATACTGGCTATCGACCCCAAAGTTAAGCCAGTGAAGCAATCACCCCGGCGAATGAGACAAGAGCTGATAAGCCAAATTTTTAAAGAGGTCGACAAGCTTATAGATGTTGACTTCGTAACAGAAAATCAATATACCACTTGGCTGGCCAACATATTGCCCATCAAGAAGAAAAATGACAAGATCAGGATATGCGTGGACTTTCGGGACTTGAACAAAGCGTGTCTTAAAGATGATTTTTCACTGCCCATCACTGAAGCCATGATTGACGCTACTACTGGCCATGAGGCCCTATCATTTATGGACGGGTCATCCGAATATAATCAGAGAATCCACACGGCCTTCCGATCACCCAATGAGATATTTCACTACAAAAGGATGCCTTTTGGCCTCAAAAATATTTGTGCCACTTATCAGAGGGCGATGACAAAGTGATGGAGGCATCACCCACGATTCCCTTTGGCTCGAGTCCACTTCTTCACATTCAGGAGCTGGTTGAGTTTGGGCCTCACTCTATTAAGGCCCCTTATCCATTTTGTAGCTTTCCTTTGTGTCATTTTGATGTATTTTCATTTTATTGGAGTCATTTCCCTAGGTCTAGCACTTATTTTCCTATGTTTTTATATCATCATGCTGTCTAATGAGGCTATTGGGCCCAATTCGTTGGGCTAGGCCCATTGGCGCCCCCACCCCCCCTTGGTTATTTGTAGTTGCTTATTTTGTCAGGGACTTATTGTAAAAAGTGGGTTGCCTATAAATAGGACCCCACTCCCCCTCATTTGAAGTTAATGAATGAATGAATCCTTTTGAGTTAAGCCTACAAATTTGTTCAATTTGGAGAGATTCCACTAAGTTAGGGTGAGATACCCTAGGGAGTGAGTCCCATACCCCCCCTCCTTTCTCTCTTCTCTCTCCTCCCACTAAGGGGTTCGCCCCCTTCTCTCTCTCCTCCCTCCCCCTTCAACTCCTAACCACCACCCACCTCATTCATTACCCCTCCACTTCCCCAAGCCACCATTACTCCACCCCATGTTCCAAGAGGGAATCTCCCCCACTCCCAACACAATCTCCTCCCTTCCAAGGCAATCCCCTTAGTTCCCATACAACCCTACTCATTCCAAGACCATTTCAAATTTTGAAACCAATTCCCTCCACTTGTTTTGGCCGCCCCCATCCATTACCCTTCCCTCTTGCCAAGTTCGCCCCCTTCACTCCCCCATTCCCTCTCTCACACCCTCATCTTCCTCCTCCACCTGTTAGCACTTGCTCCCAGCCATTCTCCCCCCTCTTTCCCCATCACCATTAGCTCTCTTCTCCACCCCACAAGAGCCCCCACTCACCCTTAGGTCGTCCCTACCACTTCCCTCCACCAAAGAAGCCACCTCTCCCTCTCATTTCATTTTCAGGTTGGAGCTGTGCAGACCTGCAGATCAGCCCCTAGTTGCAGCATCGACCACGGCTTCCCCCTGGTGTTTCTGAAGGCGTGGCCTATCTTGCTGGAAAGGTCTTCCAGTCTACTTCGCAAGTGAGGTGGAAGCAACACGATCCGAGGTCGGAGCTGTCAGATAGAGCCATTCTCCCACCATCGCGCAAGAAGGCCTTCATCCAGAACCATAACCTAGGAGACTGCCGTCTCACGATTTACTCAGGCTGAACCAGGCCCAGGTTCCTTCAACAAAGTTCTTCCCCGTCCGGTCCTCTTTCAAGATCAGGAAGCAGAGCTGCATTCGGCCACCGGGGGGCAGAGTTATCATTTTTCTCTCCCCTTCTGTCCAGCCCTGCTTCTGCAGTCTGTTTCGACCAGTGAGCACCGTTCAGGGTGCCCCGCTCGCCATCGACATCGGAACGCTGCCCCGTCACTTTCTGTTGAAAGCTACCTCGACCACGAAGACGTCGCCGCTGGTTTCGTGCTGTTCAGAGATCGGGAGAGCGCACAGTGACCTCTGCAAGTTGCTGTTCCAGTCCAGATCAGCCTGCAGCCAGACAGAGCGATCTCCTTCCTGCTGCTGGAGCTGTCACCACCGACCAACAGAGCGTCCCCAAAAATTCTGCAGTCATCCCCTTCAAGTCAAGAAGATGTAGGAGGTGATTTCACTCAATTCGGAGTCCGGACGAGTCCGTGGCAACCTCAACCTCATCACCCTGTCCTGCAGGCCAGAACAAGGCTGATATCGCACTGGGCGCCACTTAGTAATCGAAAGCTTTTCTCCCTTCCCCGCTTGGCCGGCTGAAGGCCCCACCCTGCGTGGTGGTAGTTTTGGTTGTAACACTTTAACCCCCATCCCAAGATCCCCCTCCTGCGTGAGGTGTAGTTTTGTACTTCTTTGGGCAGGTCAAGCGACACCGCCGCGGCGTGTGGGGAACCACCGCCTCCCCGCTCGCCCTCGTCTCCGACCGGGACCGGTTTCTTCAAACCGGTCGAGTAAGTGTCTCATCCTTGCTCAATAGTGTTGCTCTTTCAATATTTGCTTCATGCGCCGCTGAATTTGTGAGGGAGCGCCCGATCCTCAAGTCCATGACTTAGAGTGATCGCCGTGGGGTAGTGTGAAACCGTGCCTTTGCGCACTTTGTCAGCCCCAATTGAATTGGGCATCCAACCCTTGGGGAGTCAAACCTTGGCCTTGCTGGCCCTCTACCAGCAAGGGCCCATTCCCATACTTCACACTTGGCATCGCCAAGTCACTCCAGGTATAGAGTGCGACGGGAGAGCGGTGGCCCATTAAGGCCCATTTGAATGCTATTTGTGATTGCTTGCTTAAGTCCGAGGTTGTGTCACATCAAGTGGTATCAGAGCAAGTCCTTGACTTGTCTCTATCAAGTCTAAGTCCTAGGACCTTTGCATAGTGTGTCCAACCACTTTGGCCCTTTGTCTTGCATGTCCACCCGTAGTGGTGCTAGCTATCAACCCGGTTCATCGTCTTTGGCTCCACCAATGGATCCCAATCCTCACCAACTCAACCAAGATGCTCCTAGGGAGGAACCCCAAGGCCACATGGATAGGGTAGATGCTGCCCTCACAACCATCCTTGCCCAACTAGAGTCCCTTACCAACCGAATTGCTCGGTTAGAAGACCAAGAGTTCCGCCCAAGGAACAATGAGCCTAGAATTCCCCCTCCGCATGATGAGCCTCATAGGGAAGATCCTCACCCAAGGATCAATGAGCCAAGAGCCCCTCCACCACATGGTGAGTTCCATAGGAATGGTTTTCCCCAAAGGAACCAAGGCCCAAGAGTCCACCCTCCACATGTAGAGCCTCATAGGGATGAGTTCCACCCAAGGAACAACGGCCCAAGAGCCCATCACCCACATGCTGAATTTTATAGGGAGGATATGGACCATGACCATTATTATGACTATGAGAGGCCTCTCCCCCATCAAAACCATGACCGGCGTCCACGGGATGATCCGGATGACCCCCTTTTAAGGATGATCAAGGTAGAGGCCCCAAATTTTGATGGTTCACATGAACCTAGTGTTTACCTAGAATGGGAGACCGCCATGGACCAATACTTTGAATGGTACCCCATGTCCGACCAAAGGAGAGTTAGATTGGCTAAGATGCATCTCACTAAGTTGGCCAAAACTTATTGGCTAAACCAAGAGGGTCTAAGACGGGTTAGGCGGGAAGAGCCTATTGACACTTGGGCGGGTATGAAAAACCAACTTAGGAACAAATACCTCCCCCGAACCTACCACCAAATGCTCCTAGATGAATGACAAAGCCTCACCCAAGAAGGGAAGACCGTGGTAGAGTACATTGAAAAATTTGACTCCTATCTTTTAAAGTGTGGAGTCCATGAGGATCCGGACGTCACCTTATCCCGCTTTAGGAATGGGCTTCAAAGCCACATCAAGAGGGAACTATTCATGAGAGACGTTGACAACCTTGAGCTAGCTTACCAAGTAGCTAGAGATGTGGAAAGGTTTTCTAGGAGTTCCCGATTTACCACTCCCCGACCAACCGATCCCAAAAACTTGGGACCACGTCCCATTCCACCCACTCCCATGAGAGCTCCTAGCCCAAGTGGGAATGCCCCTTTAAGGTCCTACAATCCTCCCCCACCCATCACTCCAAACAAGCCCGCTCCTAGTCATCCTCTCCCACGAAAGGATGACAACCCCAAAGGACCAAGTGTAGGAGCCACCCCGGGAAGTGGGCGCCAACAATGCTATAGGTGTCATGGGTTTGGTCATTTTGCGGGACAATGTCCATCTAAGGGGTTATCTAGTTTGCTTATTGAGGAAGAAGTTCAACCCCAAAAGGAACAAGAAAATGACGTTGAGGAACATGAAGCCTCACTAGATTGGGAAGAGGAGTATGAAGCCCAATATCTAGAGTCGGGTCTAGATCACTCCACTCCTTCAAACAACTCTCATCTAGGAGTCATTAGGTGCACCCTCACCCAACCTCAAGAAGAGGATTGGCGTCGGACCTCAATCTTCCACACCTTTATCAAGATAGGGAACCATGTGAGGAAAGTGATCTTGGATAGTGGTAGTTGTGTTAATGCCGTGTCACCCGACACCGTCAAGCTCCTTGGGCTTACTCTCACTCCCCACCCAAGTCCATACCGGGTCTCATGGATCAACAACAACTCCATCCCAGTCAACACCCAATGCCTAGTGCCTCTCACTTTCTCTTCCTACCATGGCCAAATATGGTGTGACGTCATACCCATGGAAGTGGGTAGCATCCTTTTAGGAAGACCTTGGCTCTATGATGTGGATGCCACCATTTTAGGGAGAAGCAACATATGCACCTTTGAGCATGAGGGTAAGACTATCCGTCTTAACCCCTCCCCACCTCGACCCATGCCCAAGAAGGACCCTCTCCCTCAAGGATCACACCCCACCACTCCACAAGTCTCGGGGAACTCCACCCCTCCAACCCAAGCCCGTATCCAAACCCCAAAATAAAGTAGAACCACGGGGTTGACCAAAGGTCTTCATCTCATCACTAGGAAAGAGCTTGAAGAGGAAATTGCTCAAGGGGTGCCATTGTGTGCGGTAGTCATATGCTTAGGGGAACCTACCCCTTCTAACCCCCATCCCATAGAGATCCAACAACTTTTAGAAGAATTCCATGATGTGTTCCCGGAAGAGCTCCCGGACCAACTCCCTCCCATGCGTGATGTGCAACACGCAATCGATCTAGTACCGGGAGCCACCCTTCCAAACCTTCCTCATTATCGCCTCAATCCCACGGAACATGCCGAACTTAGGAGGCAAATAGAGGAACTCATTAGGAAGAGCTTCATCCGCATTAGTAAGAGTCCATGTGCCGTCCCGGCCCTCCTTACCCCCAAGAAAGATGGATCATGGCGGATGTGTGTGGATAGCCGGGCCATTAACAAGATTACCGTCAAGTATAGGTTCCCCATCCCTAGGCTTGATGACATGTTGGATATGCTAGCCGGAGCCACCATCTTCTCTAAGATAGATCTCAAGAGTGGCTACCACCAAGTTAGGATAAGGCCCGGGGATAAGTGGAAAACGGCCTTCAAGACCAAGGATGGTCTGATGGGGGCATCCCTTGCCCCTCCACTTTTTTGAGGCTCGAATCATCGTCAACTTATGCCATTATGTTCGTCATGTGTTTGTGAGTCTAGTCATGTAATTTTTATATTTTATTTGAGTCTTAAACCATGTAATTTTCCTATTATTTGAGTCATGTACCTAGGTTATTAGGTTATCTACCAAAGTCTTGTGTCATTATATTGGTTTGTTAAGCTATTGGGCCCAACTAGTGGGCTAGGCCCAGGGGCACCCCTCCCTTGGACTGCTTTGGTCATTAGTGAGCTTGTCAGGGTCATTATGGTCATATGAAAGTATGGAGCCTATAAATAGGCCTCCCCTCCCTCTCATTGTAACAACTTTTGATGAATATTGAAAAGTATTTGCCATCTCCCTCTCAATATCTCCCTCTCTCTCTCTCTTACTATCACTCTCTCTAAGTGGGTTGTACCCCCTCTCTCTCTCCTCCCCACCCCAATTTCGAAATTCATTCTGTCTCCTCCCCATTCACCCCTCATTAAGGCCCCTTCCCCTTCCCCATGCACTCATTCAATTCCCCCTCCAACCCCTAGGTGGAAACCCCTTCTCCTAGGCACCTTTCCACTTTCCAAAGCACCCCACCACCTTCCCAAGGCTGAATTAACCCCTCCCAAAGCCCAAATTTGAATTTTCCTCTCCCTAGGGCTGTGCCCTTCCATCTCCCCACCTCCTTAATCACCCTAGGTCGAAATTCCCTTCCTCCCTACAGCCAAATTCGCCCCCCACCTCCTCTCTCACTCATCCTCTCTCTAGTGCACATCCACCCCCCATCTCCACCTCTAGCTGCTCCAGCCCCCCTCTCCATCTATCCCTGCCACTCCAGACCCTCCAGAAGCCCTAGCCACGTCCTTCCCATATCCACAAACCATCAGCCATCACCCCAAGCTGTGCTACTCTCCCTCCCACTCCCTTTGGTCTTGCAAGATTGGAGTTTCAGGTTGCAGGGCGCAGGCAGCAGAGTGGGGTCCTGAAGTTGCATCGTCTCCGACTGCTCCCTAATACTCCTGGTGGCAAGGCCTATATCTCTGGAAAGGTCGTCCAGAGAGCTTCCAAGGCGAGGTGGTTTCGTCGGCATCCGAGCTCCGAGCAGTCCACAGCAGCCATTCTCCCGCGACCTCGCAGAAGCTCTCAGGCAGGGAACCAGAGCTGCAGTCACAGTCCGACCACGGCTTCCTCCCTGAAGATCTGAGTGCCATTTTCGGAGGGCTAAAACTGCTACTAGTTAGCTGTCATCTCCAAGAAGAAGGACTTCATTCGGCCTCCGGAGCTTCCAGTTACCATTTTCTTCGTCGGGGTGTGTCGTCTGCCCCCTGTGGGTCCAGGTTTGACCTGTCCCTGCTTATCCGGATACCTCGCTCTTCCCCGACCTCCGATTGGGGCCCCATCAATTCCTGCTCGAAGCTACTCCGACCACGATCATGTCACCGCCAGGCTCGCCTCATTTGGAGTTCAGGAGCGTCCGTGGTGCCATCTGCAACTCACTGTACCTGTTCTGCACCAGCCAGAGGAAGAAGTTGCTGACCTGTTCCAGTCGCCGGCCCGACCAGCCCTGAGTTCCAGAGCTCCTTCCAAAATTTAGACACCATCCCCGTCCTGTTGGGGAACTTTTGGCGCAGGTTTCATCAAGATCCATGCTATGTGGAATTTTTGGCAACATCAACACTGCCCCACTGTCCGGCGAATTTGTAGATTGGCAGAACCGGCGGGATTCGACAAGTCGGGTTCCTTAGCTTAATTCCCCACCCCGCTTGGCCGGCTGAAGGCCCCTCCCTGCGTGGAGGTAGTTTGGAATGTAATAAGCCTAATCCCCACCCCAAGATCACCCCTCCTGCGCGAGGCGTAGTGTTGTACACCTTTGCATTTTCAGGTCAAGCTACATCGCCGCGGCGATCGGGTGTATACCCTCGCCTCCCGGCGCGCCCTCGTCTCCGAGCGGGATAGGTGTCTTCACACCGATCAGGTGAGCCACTGATACTAACCCTGATAGCCTTACTTCTGCAAGTTTAGTATTGCTTTGATTGCTCGTCGGACGGTGAGAAGAGGGTCCGTTCTTGTATGTTCATTTGTTGGTGCCCACCGCGGGCCGTGAGAGAGTGCCACCCAAACCCCGCCTTGCGAGCCAGCCGCCCACTAAGTTGGGAATCCTAGACTCTTTGGGGTCAGCCTAAGCCAACTAAGTCCATTAGACTCATTGGGTCTCGCCTCGGACCCTTGCCATCATCCCCCGGCCCCGCCGGGTGATCGCGTGTGCCGTGTAAGTAAGACGCTATTGTGAGAATCATTGAGTGCTTGTATGCTTGTGGATCTAGGTCCTAGGTTGTTCATTACATATTTAGTCATCCTTGGGCTGTGCCACATCAAGTGGTATCAGAGCGGTCATAGGCTTGTCCTTACAAGTCTAGTCTTGGGTCACACTAAGTCTTTCATAGGTGCATCCGCACACCCTTGCATAGCCCACCCAACTTTGCATGACCACTCGTAGTGGAGTCCATTATCAAGTCAATCCATCCTCTTCTAAATACCACCATGAATCCAAAACCCCAAGGGATACCTACCACTAACACCCATGACTTCCCTGAAAACCTTGACCCATGCCAATGGCAAGCTTGATAACCTATCTAGACGACTTGATCAACTAGAAGAAAATTGGCCCGCCCCATGGATGAATGATAGTAGGGCTCCTCCCTCACCTCTCACCTTTGATGGGACTCATCATAATGAGTATTTAGAATGGGAGGCTTCCATGGATCATTACTTCACTTGGTATCCCATGTCCGAGGATGAGAAAGTCCGATTTGCCAAATTACAACTTACCAAACGGGCCCACACTCATTGGTTGAAAATTGAAGGCTTAAGGATAATTAGAAGGGAAGCTCCCCTAACAACATGGGGAGACATGAAGGAACAACTTAGGGCTAGATATATTTCCCCCTCCCATTCCGAACACCAAAGCCCAAAGAACATTTCAACTCCTTCATTTCTCCTTGGCCAACCCAAGACCCCAATCACCCAATCCCCACCACTTCCCACGTCTACCACCACTACATCTACACCCTACCTCCAAGTCCTCACCACAACCATAGCTCCACCAGCCCATGTGCACTCCGTGTCCACCCCTCCACCGAAGCCCATGATGGCCACCACCCCCCAATCCAAAATCCATCACCAAACCCTTACCCCACAAATCCCCTTGGCCCCCACCACTACCCCTCTATCGCCCCCTAAAAGGGACACACCTCCCAAAGCCAATCAAATCAAGCCTCCACACCCACCCCACCTTCCTCTTCCAACCCAAATCTTACCCCAACCTAGGCCACCACTACTTCCACTTCCAACCCCAACCCAAATCCGACCTCATTCACCACCCCGGATGCACCATGCGCCAATCATCATCACCCCACCCACAAAGTACCTACCCACCTCCTTGGAAGAAGAACCCATAATCCTGACACCCAGCCCCATAGTGGTGAACACCCCGGATCCAACTCCCACCTTGAAAGAAACACATGCCCAAGATGAGGACAAAGCCTTGCATCACGATCTTCACTTTATGCCCTCTCTTCTAGTAGGGAGTGAACTCATCATAAGTGGGTCCTTGGCTAGATGGTTAAAAGAGAGCCCAGCTCACCCGATCATGGCCTACCCTTCCTTGGAGCGACACCTCCCTATAGTGCCCTTCAACTCCTATTGCACCACCATCCAATCATCTTATCAAGTGGAGACACTAGGGGACCTTCTCAAGGGCTTAGCATGGCAATTAGAGTTGACTAACATGTTGACCCCCATGACCGAACAACCTAGGAGCCTTGACCTCCTACACCTATGTGTTGGGTCTATCACCTCAATGTGCACCATTGGTTGCTACACTAGTGACCTTCTATTATTCCTCCCCACACCCGATGAGCCCGACCATCTCCTCAAATTGGAGCTTCTTATCTCGGGTAGAAAGCCAAGCTCTTCCCTCATGGTCGATCTACCTCCCAAGAGCTTCGACCAAATTACTTCATTAGAAGAGGATGACCCACCTTGTATGGACCTTGTGGGCATGGAGTTCCTTCCTCGAGGAAGCCCGATCCATGACCCCTTTGATCCCTTCCAATGGGAGCCTAGTTACCCATGTGACCCGCCCACCTTACCCACAACCCACCTTTCTCTACCCCAACCAACCATGTTTGACCAAGACCAACTCTTCCAAGACTCAGGCCCCACAAAGGGAACCATCACCATAAACAACATATGCCTAGGAGACAAGGAAGAGCTCCTCTCCATAATGCCCACCTTCTTAGATCCCTTCGACCCATTCACATGGAAGTTCAAAGGTCATCCCACATATATGCACATGGCAGTCACCTTTGGGATAAACATGCATGTGTCTAGGCTTACCACACCACTTGGCATGATTCATAAGTCGGATACATTCATTCACATCACCCACATGTCAAGTAGGAAGCATAAGTGGACCGTATTTGGATGTATTGACCCACCTTCATTCATCATGAGTATTAAGCATGAGAGGAGCATACATGGATGTCCGGGTCCCCCTACATTTGTCACACCCATGCATAAAAGGTTCATCTATGGATGTCCCGGCCCTCCTAAGTGTGTCACAGTCTTCATGGCATCAAAGTATGATCGGTCTACATTTGGCTGCCCAGGTCCACCTTTGCACACCATACTTTTCACACCAACATCGCATCATAGTGCATGGCATACGCATTCTCGCAAGCATATAGGAAAGAGCAATGAGGCTTACAAAAGGCGGGCAGATGCTCATCGGTGCCACTGCGAGTTCCAAGTGGGAGACTCGGTGATGGTGAGGACGGAGCGGCTCCTTTCGGGACCTGCCTCCAAGTTGAGGGCACGGGGTTCGGGACCCTTTCGAGTTCTGAGACGACTTGGCAGTAATACTTATGAGCTATACCTACCTGAGGGTTTTGGGGTACACCCTACTTTCAATATGGCGGACCTGGTACCCTCCAAGGGCCCCGCGGTGGAACCCAGTGAGGAGCTCGAGCCTTTACCCCCCCTTGAGAGAGACACTCCCGGTGGGACTCCACTTCATAGCTTGAGAGACCGACGAGAGCAGGTAGAGGCAATACTAAATGAGCAGAGTATCATTACTAGGCACAGGGTGTATCAGCGCTACCTGGTTAGGTGGAAGAACCGTCGCCCGATTGAGGATACTTGGGCGAGTCGGGAGGACCTGTTGCGACTTGACCTCGACATTCTGGAGCTATTACTATCGCCAAGCGGACCCATACTCGACGGGGTCGAGTTCTCCCCACCCCGGGGGTATGATGGGGGCATCCCTTGCCCCTCCACTTTTTTGAGGCTCGAATCGTCGTCAACTTATGCCATTATGTTCGTCATGTGTTTGTGAGTCTAGTCATGTAATTTTTATATTTTATTTGAGTCTTAAACCATGTAATTTTCCTATTATTTGAGTCATGTACCTAGGTTATTAGGTTATCTACCAAAGTCTTGTGTCATTATGTTGGTTTGTTAAGCTATTGGGCCCAACTAGTGGGCTAGGCCCAGGGGCACCCCTCCCTTGGACTGCTTTGGTCATTAGTGAGCTTGTCAGGGTCATTATGGTCATATGAAAGTATGGAGCCTATAAATAGGCCTCCCCTCCCTCTCATTGTAACAACTTTTGATGAATATTGAAAAGCATTTGCCATCTCCCTCTCAATATCTCCCCCTCTCTCTCTCTTACTATCACTCTCTCTAAGTGGGTTGTACCCCCTCTCTCTCTCCTCCCCACCCCAATTTCGAAATTCATTCTCTCTCCTCCCCATTCACCCCTCATTAAGGCCCCTTCCCCTTCCCCGTGCACTCATTCAATTCCCCCTCCAACCCCTAGGTGGAAACCCCTTCTCCTAGGCACCTTTCCACTTTCCAAAGCACCCCACCACCTTCCCAAGGCTGAATTAACCCCTCCCAAAGCCCAAATTCAAATTTCCCTCTCCCTAGGGCTGTGCCCTTCCATCTCCCCACCTCTTTAATCACCCTAGGTCGAAATTCCCTTCCTCCCTACAGCCAAATTCGCCCCCCACCTCCTCTCTCACTCATCCTCTCTCTAGTGCACATCCACCCCCCATCTCCACCTCTAGCTGCTCCAGCCCCCTCTCCATCTATCCCTGCCACTCCAGACCCTCCAGAAGCCCTAGCCACGTCCTTCCCATATCCACAAACCATCAGCCATCACCCCAAGCTGTGCTACTCTCCCTCCCACTCCCTTTGGTCTTGCAAGATTGGAGTTTCAGGTTGCAGGGCGTAGGCAGCAGAGTGGGGTCCTGAAGTTGCATCGTCTCCGGCTGCTCCCTGATACTCCTGGTGGCAAGGCCTACATCTCTGGAAAGGTTTTCCAGAGAGCTTCCAAGGCGAGGTGGTTTCGTCGGCATCCGAGCTCCGAGCAGTCCACAGCAGCCATTCTCCCGCGACCTCGCAGAAGCTCTCAGGCAGGGAACCAGAGCTGCAGTCACAGTCTGACCACGGCTTCCCCCCTGAAGATCTGAGTGCCATTTTCGGAGGGCTGAAACTACTACCTGTTAGCTGTCATCTCCAAGAAGAAGGACTTCATTCGGCCTCCGGAGCTTCCAGTTACCATTTTCTTCGTCGGGATGTGTCGTCTGCCCCCTGTGGGTCTAGGTTTGACCTGTCCCTGCTTATCCGGATACCTCGCTCTTCCCCGACCTCCGATTGGGGCCCCGTCAATTCCTGCTCGAAGCTACTCCGACCACGATCACGTCACCGCCAGGCTCGCCTCATTTGGAGTTCAGGAGCGTCCGTGGTGCCATCTGCAACTCGCTGTACCTGTTCTGCACCAGCCAGAGGAAGAAGTTACTGACCTGTTCCAGTCGCCGGCCCGACCAGCCCTGAGTTCCAGAGCTCCTGCCAAAATTCAGACACCATCCCCGTCCTGTTGGGGAACTTTTGGCGCAGGTTTCATCAAGATCCATGCTCTGTGGAATTTTTGGCAACATCAACACTGCCCCACTGTCCGGCGAGTTTGCAGATTGGCAGAACCGGCGGGATTCGACAAGTCGGGTTCCTTAGCTTAATTCCCCACCCCGCTTGGCCGGCTGAAGGCCCCTCCCTGTGTGGAGGTAGTTTGGAATGTAATAAGCCTAATCCCCACCCCAAGATCACCCCTCCTGCGCGAGGCGTAGTGTTGTACACCTTTACATTTTCAGGTCAAGCTACATCACCGCGGCGATCGAGTGTATACCCTCGCCTCCCGGCGCGCCCTCGTCTCCGAGCGGGATAGGTGTCTTCACACCGATCAGGTGAGCCACTGATACTAACCTTGATAGCCTTACTTCTGCAAGTTTAGTATTGCTTTGATTGCTCGTCGGACGGTGAGAAGAGGGTCCGTTCTTGTATGTTCATTTGTTGGTGCCCACCGCGGGCCGTGAGAGAGTGCCACCCAAACCCCGCCTTGCGGGCCAGCCGCCCACTAAGTTGGGAATCCTAGACTCTTTGGGGTCAGCCTAAGCCAACTAAGTCCATTAGACTCATTGGGTCTCGCCTCGGACCCTTGCCATCATCCCCCGGCCCCACCGGGTGATCGCGTGTGCCGTGTAAGTAAGACGCTATTGTGAGAATCATTGAGTGCTTGTATGCTTGTGGATCTAGGTCCTAGGTTGTTCATTACATATTTAGTCATCCTTGGGCTGTGCCACATCATGGTCTCTTTGAGTGGTTAGTCATGCCATTTGGGCTTTCTAATGTCCCAAGTACTTTCATGCGTCTTATGACGGAGGTACTTAGGCCTTTCATTGGGAATTTTCTAGTGGTATACTTTGATGATATTCTCATCTATAGCCAAACCCATGAGGCCCACCTTGACCACCTTAGGAAAGTTTGCACCGTCCTCCGGCAAGAAAGCTTATTTGCCAACCTAGGAAAGTGTCATTTCATGACCACTTCCATCACCTTCCTAAGATTTGTGGTGTCAACCAAAGGAGTCTCCATGGACCCCGATAAGGTCCAAGCTATTCTTGATTGGCCGGAGCCCCACACCCTTCATGAGGTTAGGAGTTTCCATGGGTTGGCCACATTCTATAGGAGATTCATTCGAGGGTTTAGCACTATCACCGGCCCAATAACTGATTGTCTCAAGAAGGGAACCTTTGTTTGGACCAAAGCCGCCTCTAAAGCCTTCCTTGAGCTTAAGGAAAAGTTGACCCAAGCCCCGGTCCTATGCCTTCCCGATTTCTCCAAAGTTTTTGAGGTCACTTGTGATGCATCCGGGATAGGGATAGGAGGGATTCTTAGTCAAGAGGGACACCCGGTCGCCTACTTTAGTGAGAAGCTATGTGATGCTAGGACTAGATACTCCACCTATGACAAGGAGTTCTATGCCGTGGTCCAATCCCTCCGACACTGGAGACATTACTTGCTTCTCAAAGAGTTTGTCATCTTTTCCGATCATGAGGCCCTCAAATACCTCAATTCCCAACAAAAGTTGAATGCCCGACATGCCCGATGGGTTGAGTTCATCCAATCCTACACCTTTGTCATCAAACACAAGGCCGGGAGTGAGAATAAGGCCGCAGATGCCCTTAGTAGGAAGATGTCCTTGTTATCCACTATCCAAGTGGAAGTGATTGGTTTTGATAAGGTCAAGGACGAGTACCCTGGTTGCCCCGACTTTGGGCAAATCTATGCCAACTTGACCACTCATTCTAGCAAGGAGCATGAGGGATTTATTTTAGAGGATGTGTTCCTCTTCAAGGGGCCAAGGCTTTGCATTCCCCAGACCTCTCTTCGAGATTTCTTGGTTTGGGAATTACATGCCGGAGGGTTAGCCGGTCATTTTGGGGTCCACAAAACCATTACCTTAGTTGAGGGTCAATTTTATTGGCCGAGCCTCAAGAGAGATGTAGGCAAAATAGTGGGTCAATGTCGCACGTGTGCTTCGGCCAAGCAGGTGAAGCAAAACACCGGCCTATACACCCCACTTTCCATTCCCGACCGACCATGGCAAGATTTGAGCATGGACTTTGTGCTAGGCTTACCCAAGACCTCTAGGAAGCATGACTCCATCTATGTGGTGGTTGATAGATTTTCCAAAATGGCCCACTTCATCCCATGCTCCAAAACATCCGATGCCTCCCATGTAGCCCGATTATTCTTTGATGAGGTAGTCCGCCTCCATGGGCTGCCCAAGACCATAGTCTCCGATAGGGATGTCAAATTCACTAGCTATTTTTGAAAAACTCTTTGGCACATGATGGGTACCCTCCTCAAATTCTCCACTGCCTACCACCCGCAAACGGATGGCCAAACTGAAGTGGTCAACCGGAGTCTAGGGAACCTCCTTAGGAGTCTTGTTGAGGATCGACCAGGAAATTGGGATCTCATCTTACCACAGGCTGAGTTTGCATACAACAATTCCGTCAATAAATCAATAGGGATGCGTCCATTTGAAGCCGTGCATGGGTACAAACCAAGAAAGCCATCTGACCTCATTCCCCTTCCCCAGCATGCTAGAGTGTCCATTTCTGCCGAGTCTTTTGCACAACATATTAGGGAATTGCATGAGGAGATTCGCAAGCACATTAGCATGAAAAATGAGGCTTATAAAAGGTTGGCCGACTCTCACCGGCGTCACTTAGAGTTCCAAGTGGGTGACTTTGTGATGGTAAGGACGGAGAGGCTCTCCCTAGGAGCCAACTCCAAGTTGAGGTCACGTGGGACTGGGCCCTTCCAGGTCTTGAGGCGCATTGGTGCAAATGCTTATGAGTTAGATCTCCCTGAGGATTATGGGGTAAGTCCTACATTCAATGTCGCCGACTTAGTGCCATACAAGGGCCCCACGGTGGGACCTAGTGAGGAGATTGAGCCTACTTCTTCCTTTGAGAGAGTACCCACCCGTGAGGAGAGTCCACTAGCCAAGAGAGCTCAGCGCGATCGCATTGAACGAATATTGGATGAGCAGGTCACTACCACCCGGAGCAAGGTATATGAGTGCTATCTCGTCAGGTGGAAGGATCGGCCTCCGACGGAAGACTCATGGGTGAGTCGGGAGGACCTCCAGTGATTGGATCCGGACCTCCTCGAGCGGTACCTTAGCCGGATGGATCCTTACTCGACGGAGTCGAGCTCTTCGCGGCCCAGGGGATTTGATGGAGGCATCACCCACGATTCCCTTTGGCTCGGGTCCACTTCTTCACATTCAAGAGCTGGTTGAGTTTGGGCCTCACTCTATTAAGGCCCCTTATCCATTTTGTAGCTTTCCTTTATGTCATTTTGATGTATTTTCATTTTATTGGAGTCATTTCCCTAGGTCTAACACTTATTTTCCTATGTTTTTGTATCATCATGCTGTCTAATGAGACTATTGGGCTAGGCCCATTGGCGCCCCCACCCCCCCTTGGTTATTTGTAGTTGCTTATTTTTTCAGGGACTTATTGTAAAGAGTGGGTTGCCTATAAATAGGACCCCACTCCCCCTCATTTGAAGTTAATGAATGAATGAATCCTTTTGAGTTAAGCCTACAATTTTGTTCAATTTGGAGAGATTCCACTAAGTTAGGGTGAGATACCCTAGGGAGTGAGTCCCATACCCCCCCTCCTTTCTCTCTTCTCTCTCCTCCCACTAAGGGGTTCACCCCCTTCTCTCTCTCCTCCCTCCCCCTTCAACTCCCAACCACCACCCACCTCATTCATTACCCCTCCACTTCCCCAAGCCACCATTACTCCACCCCATGTTCCAAGAGGGAATCTCCCCCACTCCCAACACAATCTCCTCCCTTCCAAGGCAATCCCCCTAGTTCCCATACAACCCTACTCATTCCAAGACCATTTCAAATTTTGAAACCCATTCCCTCCACTTGTTTTGGCCGCCCCCATCCATTACCCTTCCCTCTTGCCAAGTTCGCCCCCTTCACTCCCCCATTCCCTCTCTCACACCCTCATCTTCCTCCTCCACCTGCTAGCACTTGCTCCCAGACATTCTCCCCCCTCTTTCCCCATCACCATTAGCTCTCTTCTCCACCCCACAAGAGCCCCCACTCACCCTTAGGTCGTCCCTACCACTTCCCTCCACCAAAGAAGCCACCTCTCCCTCTCATTTCATTTTCAGGTTGGAGCTGTGCAGACCTGCAGATCAGCCCCTAGTTGCAGCATCGACCACGGCTTCCCCCTGGTGTTTCTGAAGGCGAGGCCTATCTTGCTGGAAAGGTCTTCCAGTCTACTTCGCAAGTGAGGTGGAAGCAACACGATCCGAGGTCGGAGCTGTCAGATAGAGCCATTCTCCCACCATCGCGCAAGAAGGCCTTCATCCAGAACCATAACCTAGGAGACTGCCGTCTCACGATTTACTCAGGCTGAATCAGGCCCAGGTTCCTTCAACAAAGTTCTTCCCCGTCCGGTCCTCTTTCAAGATCAGGAAGCGGAGCTGCATTCGGCCACCGGGGGGCAGAGTTATCATTTTTCTCTCCCCTTCTGTCCAGCCCTGCTTCTGCAGTCTGTTTCGACCAGTGAGCACCGTTCAGGGTGCCCCGCTCGCCATCGACATCGGAACGTTGCCCCGTCACTTTCTGTTGAAAGCTACCTCGACCACAAAGACGTCGCCGCTGGTTTCGTGCTGTTCAGAGATTGGGAGAGCGCACAGTGACCTCTGCAAGTTTCTGTTCCAGTCCAGATCAGCCTGCGGCCAGACAGAGCGATCTCCTTCCTGCTGCTGGAGCTGTCACCACCGACCAACAGAGCATCCCCAAAAATTCTGCAGTCATCCCCTTCAAGTCAAGAAGATGTAGGAGGTGATTTCACTCAATTCGGAGTCCGGACGAGTCCGTGGCAACCTCAACCTCATCACCCTGTCCTGCAGGCCAGAACAAGGCTGATATCGCACTGGGCGCCACTTAGTAATCGAAAGCTTTTCTCCCTTCCCCGCTTGGCTGGCTGAAGGCCCCACCCTGCGTGGTGGTAGTTTTGGTTGTAACACTTTAACCCCCACCCCAAGATCCCCCTCCTGCGTGAGGTGTAGTTTTATACTTCTTTGGGCAGGTCAAGCGACACCGCCGCGGCGTGTGGGGAACCACCGCCTCCCCGCTCGCCCTCATCTCCGACCGGGACCGGTTTCTTCAAACCGGTCGAGTAAGTGTCTCATCCTTGCTCAATAGTGTTGCTCTTTCAATATTTGCTTCATGCGCCGCTGAATTTGTGAGGGAGCGCCCGATCCTCAAGTCCATGACTTAGAGTGATCGCCGTGGGGTAGTGTGAAACCGTGCCTTTGCGCACTTTGTCGGCCCCAATTGAATTGGGCATCCAACCCTTGGGGAGTCAAACCTTGGCCTTGCTGGCCCTCTACCAGCAAGGGCCTATTCCCATACTTCACACTTGGCATCGCCAAGTCACTCCGGGTATAGAGTGCGACGGGAGAGCGGTGGCCCATTAAGGCCCATTTGAATGCTATTTGTGATTGCTTGCTTAAGTCCGAGGTTGTGTCACATCACAAAGATATTTGATGAACTGCTCTACGACAAAGCCGAATGCTATATCGATGATTTGGTCGTCAAAACCAAGAAGAGGGAAGACCACCTGAGTGATCTCATGGTCATATTCGAAAGGCTACGACAGTATGAAATGAAGATGAATCCAATGAAATGCGCCTTTGGTGTTTCTAGCGAAAAATTCTTGGGCTTCATTGTCCGATACTGGGGAATTGAAATAGATCCCGCCAAGATTAAATATATTCAGGAGCTGCCTCCTCCAAGAAATCTAACAGAATTACGGTCACTACAGGGCCGATTGGCATATATATGTAGATTCATCTCGAATCTGTTCAAGCGATGTCAGCCGTTCCACAAGCTGATGATGAAAGATGCACCATTATGTTGGAATCAAGAATGCCAAAGGGCTTTTGATCAGCTGAAGCAGTACTTGGAGACCCCACCGGTGCTGGGGGCACCTATCAAAGGGAAGCCATTGATTCTCTATATAGCTGCTACTGAATATTCACTGGGGGCAATGCTGGCCCAGAGTAATGACGAAGGAAAATAGCATGCTCTCTACTACCTCAGTCGAAGATTGGTGGGGGTAGAAGCTAAATATACCCCGATTTAGAAAGTTTGCCTTGTATTGATCTTTGCGGCCAAGAAGATGAGGCACTACATGCTATCGCATGAAGTACAGCTGATATCGAGAGCTGATCCAGTTAAGTATATACTTTCCCAGCCAGCGCTGAAAGGACGGCTAGGTAAATAGGCCATCATCCTGATGGAGTTTCATATTACTTATGTGTCGCAGAAGGCCATCAAAGGCTAGGCCATTGCGGATTTCTTTGCAGTGCACCCGATGCCTGAAAATTCTCTATTACTTACGGAGCTTCCTGAAGATGAAACCTTGGAAGTGGACCAGGTCTGTCGGGCCATATGGCAGCTATACTTTGATGGGGCATCCAGAACATAAACATCTCGGTCAGGGCAGATGAGGATAAGGGCCAGAGCATACATCGTCCTCAAGTCCCCAGAGGGAGAAGTGTTGCATACATCATGCTCGATCAACAAGTCGTGCACGAATAATGAGGCAGAATATGAAGCCTTGATCATTGGCCTTCAGGTCGCCCTCCACATGGAGATCCAAATGCAGCAGGTATTCAGAGATTCAATGCTGGTTGTTAAGCAGATACATGGACAGTTTGAGGTCCGAAAGCCCGAGCTACTCCCCTACCATGCCGAGGCGAAGCGACGTATGGGGCGATTCTAATTTATTGAGATAAACCATGTCGGCCAAGGTCAAAATGCACAAGCTGATGCGCTGGCAAAGCTGGCAAGCTCGCTGGCAGTCCCACCAGATGAATCCCTCAATATACTTGTGATAAACATGGCGCCAGGTCCCTAGCATGATAGAGGAACCAGATGAAGAAGAATACGAAGCTGTGACAGTAGAAGTAGTCGGCTCACTCGACTGGAGGGAGCCCCTGATGCAATGGTTTAAGCACCAACAATTGCCCAAGTAAAGGGAAGAAAAGATCAGGCTGATCAGAATAAAAGACTCCTATGAAGTCAGGAACGAAACCTTGTTCCGGATTATGGCGAATGCCAGAAGAAAAATGCTGCTCCAATGTCTATCTGCTGAGGAGGTTGGAAAGGTCATGATGGAGGTTCATGCCGGATCACTGGTGCCCATCAAGCTGGGCTGAAAATAAAAATTGAAATCAAGAAACTGGGCTATTACTGGCCAACTATGTTTGATGACTGTTGTAAATATGCCAAGTCATGTCATAAATGTCAGGAGCATGCTACGGTCCCGAGAAGACCTCCGATACAGCTACATCCTACGGCACCTAGTTGGCCGTTTGCTCAATGGGGCACAGATGTTGTGGGCCCGCTACCTGCATCCTTGTCAGGATGCAAGTATATTTTAGCAGCAACAGACTATTTCTCCCGCTGGGCAGAAGCTGTGGCTCTAAAGGAAGTGACAAGAGAAATCGTAGCAAGATTTGTCCGTCGAAACATTATATTTCGATTCAAAGTGTCTGACCGGATCGTCTCTGATAACGGAAGTCACTTCCTGAACCAGAAGATCTATAGACTGGCCGATAAATTCAAAATTGATTGGAGGACCTCCACTCCATACAACCTACAAGCAAATGGGTTAGCTGAAGCTTTCAACAAGACTCTCTGTACACTTCTTGCCAAGATGGTAAGCTCTAGCAAGAAAGACTGGGATGAAAAGATGTATGAGGCATTGTGGGCATACCGCACTGTGTACAAGACCCCGATGGGTTGCTCACCGTTCTCACTGGTGTACGACTCGGAAGCAGTCATCCCGATAGAGTTGGAGATACCCTCACTGCGAGTGACAATCGAGCATGAATTGGTTAAAGACGGCCAAGAAAATATACAAAAGAAGACTGGAGGAACTCTCCGATTTGGAAGGATAGCGGCTCAAATACCAACAAAATATACAAGTTTATCAAGCCCGTATGGCCCGCGCCTTCAATAAGCTCGTCAAAGGGTGCGAATTCAAGAAAGGAGACCTAGTCATGGTCAAAAGAAAAGAAGTTATAGCAGCCAACCCCAAAGGCAAATTGAACAAAAACTTGCTAGGACCTTATGTGGTCCAGAAAGTTTATGAAGGCGGAGCCTATGTCGTTGTTAACCACCGAGGGGAAATTCAATTTTCACCCCTCAATGGGAAACACCTGAAGTTATATCACGTGCCGCTTCCTCAACTCGGCGATCAGCTAAAACCAATACCCCTCAATGAACAAGCTTGTGCTCTAGAGCTCCTGTGAGGAGTTACCATGCACTTATACCTACCCCTAGTCCCATCGGAATCAGATATTCCTTGAATTGGTATGACCCCGTACCGATGATTTCTTTAACTCGGCACCCATGGCCTTTTTGGTGTTAGCCGAGAGGTATGACCTAGACCCTCCATCTAAGTCGGAGAAACTCGATATCCTTTGCATTGGTACAATCTCAGTACCCATGATTTCATTAACTCGGCACCCATGACTTTTCATCTTAGCCGAGGGGTATGGCCTAGACCTTCCGTCCAAGTCAGAGAAACCCGATCTCCTTGCATTGGTACAACCACCGTACCGATGATTTCATTAACTCGGCACCCATGGTTTTTTGGTCTTAGCCGAGGGGTATGACCTAGACCTTCCATCTAAGTCAGAGAAACCCGATCTCTTTATATTGGTACAATCCTAGTACCGATGATTTCATTAACTCAGCACCCATGGCCCTGTTGGTCTTAGCCGAGGGGTATGACCTAGACCTTCCATCTAAGTCAGAGAAACCTAATCTTTTTGCATTGGTACAATCCCAGTACCGACGATTTCATTAACTCGGCCCCCATGACTTTTCGTCTTAGCCGAGGAGACTGGCCTAGACCTTCCGTCTAAGCCAGATAAACTCAATCTCTTGCGTTGGCATAAACCCAATGCCAACGATACCACTCTTTGTTGGAGTTGGCCAATCTAGTCCCACCGTGATCAAATCCCAATTCCCTGCGTCGACGTAGACCCAATGTCGACGATACCATTATGATTGGTACTTGACTATCTGTAGGACCGATCGATACAACTCAATGGCCTAGACCCTTCATCTAAGCCAGATGGACCTGATTCCTTGCGTCGGCATAGACCCAATGCCGATGATACCACCATGATTGGTACTTGACTATCTATCAGGACCGATCAATACAACCCAATGGCCTAGACCTTCCGTCTAAGCCAGATATACCCAATTCCCTGCGACTATGTAGAACCAATGTCGACGAATCCCTAATGATTGGTATCCAACTCCCTGCCAGGGCCAATCAATACCACCTAATGGTTTAGACCTTCTGTCTAAGTCAGATAAACCTAGTTCCTTGCATTGGCATAAACCCAATGCTCACGATATACCTATGACGGTGTCTGATATCCCGTCAGAACCAATGCATATAATCTATTGGTCTAGACCCTCCTTCTCCATGCCAATGGATAAAGTTATGTTGATGATAGGCACCATGCCTGAGCTATATTAAAGGAAAAATGATGAATGATGGGAGCTTAAAATTTGGGTGCCCCGCCAGACTTGCTCAAACATTCCACTGAGCAAGGGCCATAATGGCCTAAAACCCGGTCGTGGCGAAAACTAGAAAGGGCGTTGCGAGCAAAATTAGGTACCCTGCCACGTGAAAACCTGAAAAGGCGCATGGGCAAAAGTAAGAAGGGGCTATGTAACGACCCGAGATCCGAACACCGGGAAGGCCCGATAATTCGAATCTCGAACCGCCACCCACGAGCCCGAAGACTCGGAAGGGTTAAAAGGGATGGTGTGGAGATGCACATGAATCTAAAATAATTACAGAGCTACACAGATTAAATGAATTAAGCAGGAAGTAATAAATGACATTAATTAAATTACATGGTCCCAAAAATAACAGCTGTCTAAAATATAACAGTAGTCCACAACTAGTACAGTCAAAAGGGAAAGGTACAACTACACGGGGTATACCCTGGCCTGGCAATGGCAACTAACCCTGGGCACCTGAACCACGTGGAGCCTCGAAAGCGCTCCCCTGAAGCCTCGTCTCACCTGAAACACGGTGAAAACACGCAGGGAATGAGCCTTAAAACAAAAGGCTCGGTAGGGATCATCCGGTCCTCACCTCGCAAACCGAGAAACGGCGCGAAAAGTAACTACAAGCTACCACAACGTCTAGTACCGAACACACGGCATGAAAATCGAGATGACTCGTCAAAAACCCAAGAGTTGCTACCAGACAAAGACAGGAGTACCAACCCACTAGAAGCAAGGCCGGATGCGTCCACTGATGACTTAGACCACGCCTCAGATGTCTCCCTCCGGCCCAGCGAGAATTGAGACACCGTACAAGTAACCATAAAATAAGTGACTAGCTGGGGTCGCGCTCGTCAGCGCGGGTCCAACCGCCCCCAACCACGTGTGCACACACAGACCATACGTCCAAGGTCTGGCCCTCTAGCTGGTTTTTCCCTCAGCCAGACTCTGGCGTCAAACGTGGGGCCCTACAGAAACTAGTCTAAAAATCGTCTCTCGGGGTAGCCTCGCCACCACTCCCTGGTGGGACCACTCGCGTGTCGGAAGGCTACGACTAGTGGAGGGTCACTGAAGGAGTCGACTCTCTAGTCAACGAAAAACAACATCTAAATCGAACAAAGTACAAGGACCGCTCCTCGTACCGACACCGACTCACGGTGACACGAGCCGAGAACACCACCTCACGGGATCCCACGGCACCCTAACATGTGGCCCCCACATGATGCCCAACATCAGTCAGACCACGGGATAGCACGTGATCGAGGTCCACTCACCCGGGACTCGAATCGGCAAAACATAACTCTGGTTGGACATGAACCGCTGGCGGTCCACCTTTGGGCCGCCACAAGGGCTAGCGGTTCAACATTAGGCCGCTACACGGGGCGTAGCGGTTCAGCATTAGGCCGCTACACTCTGGGTTGCAAAGGCACAAGCGGTCCTTTATAGGGCCGCCAGTGGGTACATGGCGGTCGTACCTTCGGCCACCAGACCCAAAAACCTCCAACGGTCAAAACCCAACGGTCGAAAATGCCTCGAAGGCCACGCTGGCCAACTCGGCTAGCGGTCGGCTCATCAGCCGCCACATGGCTCTGGCGACTTATCGTTCGGACACCAGGCCAACCCACACACGGAACGCCAGAAACGGTCATATGGGGACCGCCAGAAGGAAGTGGTGGTCTCTGGAAGGACCGCAGAGTTCCAGAAAATCGAGCACGATGGGAAAACCCCAAAATCGCCATTCCACGCCCCATTCACACCCCGGTGAAGGGGAAACAAAAGGGAAACTTGTTCCCAAGCCCCCAATGCATCTTTTGATGCCCACAAACCACAAAATGGCAGATTAAAACGCTAGATCGGCCACTCAAGCCCAAAAACATGCTTTTCCATTCCCGGCTCAAAATAGCCCACTCTCGACCTCGCCTCGGCCTAGAAATCACGGGGAAGGTAAATACCGAGCTAAGAACCGTCACCCTACCTCGGATTCGTCCGAAACGCGGCGGATCGCCGCCGATCCTCAAAACCTCGCTTGAACCTTCACGAGCTCCCACGGTCTCGCCGAGCACCGCACGCCGCCGCGATCGCCACCCCGCCACCGTCGCCGCCGCACAGTCATCTCACTACCGTCTACAGTCGGAGGGGAGCACTCCGGAGTCGTCGTCGGAGGAGGAGGGGGGCCACGGTCGCGTGCGCACGGGAGAGAAAGGGAGGAAGAAGAAGAAGAAAGAGAAAGGGAAAAGAAAAAGAAAGGAATCGGGGATTTATAGAAAATCTCAATTTTTAAAAAAATACGAAAAAATAGAAAAATATACCTCCATGATCCTCGGAACACGCTGATCGCCATGGTACCATCCCTGAGTAGGTGAATGACCCGGTTTATCCGCTACGGGGTTCCGTAGGTCCAGTCAGGGAAAAACACGGAAAACCGCAGAACACGTTTCGGGACCTCCGAAACTGATCCGAAACGCACGGATCCGAACCCGAAAACTGTCCGAAAAATAATTCCAGGTAAAATGAGCACAAACTCTCCAAGAAAATAAATTTGGGACCCAAGAAGAAGGATCCGAAGGGTCCGGGATATTACAGCCCTCCCCCCTTAAACAAATTTCATCCTCGAAATTTAAAATGAAGGACAGGGGAAAAAAGGAGACTTACTCAAACAGATATGGGAACTGCTGACGCATGTCATCCTCACACTCCCAAGACGCCTCACCACTAGTGTGCCGCTGCCACACCACATTAACCAGAGGGATAACCTTGTTCCACAGGTGCTGCTCTCGCCGATCCTCAATACAGATAGGGAACTCCGGTAGAGATAGATCGGGAGTCACCTTGGGCAAACCGAATCCTCTAAACCATGAGAGTCATCGGGCATATACTTCCTCAACATAGAGACATGGAACACATCATGCACCGCTGCAAACTCAAGAGGTAGCTGCAACCGATAAGTAACCTCGCCAATGCGCTCCACGATGAGAAATGGACCAACATAGTGGGAACTCAGCTTCCCACGCTATCCAAATCGCATCACTCCCTTCATGGGAGAAACCCTAAAAAATACTCGGTCTTCGACCGAGAAACAAAGTGGCTGCCTTCTCTGGTCGGCATAGCTCTTCTACCGACTCTGCAACGCCAACATGTTCTGACGGACCAGATGTACCACGTCAATGCACTGCTGCACCAGCTCCGGTCCCGTCACAACACGTTCACCAACCTCAGACCAATCGAGTGGAGTCCGACATGGTCGCCCGTACAGCGCCTCATAAGGAGCCATCCCAATGCTCGAATGATAGCCGTTGTTATAGGCAAACTCCACCAATGGTAGATGGTGAATCCAACTCCCTCGTCATTCCAGGCAACATGATCTCAACATATCCTCTAACGTCTGAATGGTCCTCTCCGACTGACCATCTGACTAAGGATGATACGCTGAGCTAAACGCTAACTCCGTGCCAAGAGCTCGCTGGAAACTCCTCCAGAATCCAGAAGTGAACTGCGGATCTCGATCTGACACGATGGAAATGGGGATTCCATGCAAAGGCACGATCCGCTCCACATAAAGACGAGCCAACTTGGGCACACTCCAGCTGACTTTGATCGGTAACAACCGAGCCACCTTCATCAGCCTATCCACCAGCAACCAAATACTATCCTGTCCACTCGGAGTCCTCGGAAACCCCACCACAAAATCCGTGGTCACGTGGTCCCATTTCCACGCGGGAACTTCCAAGGGCTGAAGCATACCTCCTGGTCGCTGATGCTCCACCTTCACCTACTGACAGGTCAGGCATCGGGCCACATACTCGGCAATATCTCTCTTCATGCCAGGCCACCAGAACTGCCTCTTCAAGTTCCGATACATCTTCATCGCTCCCGGGTGTACACTGTACCGACTCCCATGAGCCTCTAGTAACACCGCACGCCTCACCTGCTCTTCGGCCGGGACATATAACCTGCCACGAAATCTCACGGCTCCATCCTCACCGATCTCCACATCGGCCAAAGCCAAAATCCGAGGCAACTCAGGGTCTGCACGCTGAGCATCTGTCACCTGACGATGAATCGCGGGCGTGACAGTTAAGCTCGCAAGAACAGCTGACCCGGGCTGTTGGGGAACCTTGAGCCTAAAAGACACGGATGACACTTGTTCCCAGAGCCTCCACTTCCTCATCATCATCGCGCTGACCACAACCTTCCTACTCAAGGCATCAGCAACGACATTCATCCTGCCCGGCTGATAAGACAGGGTGAAGTCATAATCCTTCATATACTCCATCCATCGCCTCTGCATGAGGTTAAGGTCCTTCTGAGTGAACACATACCTCAAACTCTGATGGTCTGTGAACACCTCAAACTTCTCACCGTACAGATAATGCCTCCAAAGCTTCAATGCAAAGATCACAGCCGCTAACTCAAGGTCATGGGTATGGTAGTTCTCCTCATGTGACTTCAACTGTCGAGATGCATACGTCACAACTCTACCATGCTGCATCAGCACGGCACCCAACCCAATCCCAGAAGCATCTGTACACACCAGAAAATCTCCCGATCCAGAAGGCAACACCAACATCGGTGCCGAGGTGAGCAACCTCCTAAGCTCCATAAAGCTTCGCTCACACTCACCAGTCCAGACAAACGACACATCCTTCCGCGTAAGCCTGGTCATCGGGGCTGCAACACGAGCAAAATCCTGAATGAATCTCCTGTAATAACCTGCAAATCTCAAGAAACTCCGAATCTCCGTCACGGACCTTGGCCTCGGCCATTGCATCACTGCCTCGACCTTGGCTGGATCTACGGAAATACCATCACCAGAAATCACGTGCCCCAAAAAGTGCAACTCATGAAGCCAAAACTCACACGTACTGAGCTTAGCATATAACTGGTGATCTCGCGAAGTCTACAACACAACTCTCAAATGATACGCATGCTCCTATGCAGATTACGAATAAATAAGGATGTCGTCCACAAACACGACCACGAACTGGTCCAGGTAGGGATGGAACACCCTCTGCATCAAATCCATAAATGCTGCAGGGGCATTGGTGAGCCCAAACGGCATCACCAGAAACTTATAATGCCCATATCTTGAGCTGAACGCAATCTTCTCCATGTCAGATTCTCGAATCCGCAACTGATAATAACCAGACCGCAAATCAATCCGCGAGAACACTCGAGCATACTGAAGCTGGTCGAACAAGTCATCAATCCGTGACAACGGATAATTGTTCTTAACGGTCACCTCATTCAGCTGCCGATAGTCAATGCACAACCTCAGATTACCATCATTCTTCTTCACAAACAACACTGGCGCACCCCAAGGGAAAAAGCTAGGATGAATATACCCCTTGCTGAGCAACTCCTGCAACTACGCCCTCAACTCTCTCAACTCAGCAGGAGCCATGCGGTAAGGAGCCTTCGACAAAGGTCCCGTACCAGGCACAATCTCGATCACAAAATCAATCTCCCGCTGGGGAGGCAATCTAGGTAGGTCCTCGGGAAAAACATCGAGAAACTCGCACACCACCGGAATGTTCTCCACATCCGGCTCCAACTGGTCCACCGTGGCCACATAAACAAGAAAACCCTGACAACCCGCACCAAACAAACGACGAGCCCTAAAAGCAGAAATAAGAAAGCGGGAAGAGGAAGACCTAATACCTTGGAAATAGAAGGTAGGTCCACGAAGCCGCCGGAAATAAACGTTATTCGAGCCACAATCTACCAAGGCATGATGCGCCTCGAGCCAATCCATGCCCAAAATCACATCAAAATCTTGAAGTGGCAATGCATAAAGCCTGGCCGACAAACTCCGCCCTTCCACCCACACAGGAACCTCCTCAAAATAATACGGAGTGATCATAAAATCACCAGAAGGTAACTCCACTGT
Source organism: Amorphophallus konjac (assembly GCA_022559845.1). Classification (NCBI taxonomy): domain Eukaryota; kingdom Viridiplantae; phylum Streptophyta; class Magnoliopsida; order Alismatales; family Araceae; genus Amorphophallus; species Amorphophallus konjac. Next base: position 360,457,709 of record CM040123.1, read on the forward strand.
CAAATCATAGGACAACTGGGTCACCGGCTCCTCGATACTCAGCGCGAAATCCTCCGAAATAAACAAATGTGACGCGCCAGAATCAAACAAAACTCAAGCCGCACAACCTAAAATCATCATGGTACCTTCCATGAGCTGTGACGCCTCTGCCTCTGCCCTGGTCATGTATGTAATCTGGCCTCGGGACTTCTACCTGCCCCCCACACTTGCTGACCTGGGTAGTAGCGGATATTGCCCCTGCTGCTGACGCTGCTACTGCGGTTGCTGAGGGTAATGCTGTTGTTGCGGTCTCTGGGGACAGTAGCGCGCCATGTGCCCTGGCTGGTCACACCTGAAATAAATCACCGGCGCCGTGCACTGCCTGCCTGGATGCGACTCGCCACACCGGGAACACGGTCCCCGCGATCCACTGTGGATGCACTTTTCGACACGCTCGTTTGTCTGTTTCTTTAGGTCAGTTTATTCGGTGGGTTTATTCATTTATTAAGTGCATGGGCGTACCAGTCACAAAGTGACGATTTATTATGCGCTCGATTTGACTAATCAGACGATTGTGTGGTTCGTGTCGGGACCAGAACCTGCCGTACAATAAAGGCTACGGCGTCATTTACATCCCCTCGGAGAGGGGAAAACCCTTGATTAATCGTCGGGAATCAGGGCCTCATGGCCAGGAAACTATATCGAGAGAAACAAGCCGATAGTGGTCTCGAATCAGTCGGAAAACCCGATGTCTAGGGAAGCAAGCATTCGAAATATGTCGGTCACTCAAGGGACCATTTTGATATTCGGACGAGCGTCCGGCTTCATAAAATCATGATCATCACGGGGAAAACTGGAGCATATGTATGCCGGGGTGCGGCAAGTTTATTGTTCGAAGGGATAGGAGACATTCGGTTGAATCCCGGTTAGAGTGGTCGGAAATCAGTGAGTTTATTGGCCCGGTGCGAGATGGAGTCAGGAGCATTCCGGGGGCGCCTCCCCTGGTCCAAACGAGGCTTGCGTGGGCATCGTTAATATTTCGGTGTCAAGGGACAGCGAGACAGTGTCCCGAGACTAGATTCCAAAACAAAGACGTGTACAGAAATAGCTGGCTATAGGCCTAGGATGTGGGTCAGGCAATGACCATGGTTGGGGCGAACCCGAGGTCCAAACGTGACTCACGAAGGTCTTATTGATATTCCCACACGTAGGGTTCGGGGAAGACGAGAGCCATCTCGTTCCATTCAGATTTTGTTGGTCATTCATAGACCACTTTATGTTCGGACGAAGGTCCGTACTGGAGGTACGGTGTAGATGAAAACAAACCCATACAAATGTATGCCGAGAGTATGGCAAGTTTAATGCAAGTGCGGGATTAGATCCCTGTATATATGTCGGTCACTAACGGACTATTCATTGTTCGGACGAGAGTCCGCATTTGAAGCATCGAAGATGATGACAAAACCGTACGAGTGTCTGCCACGAGTACGGCAAGTTTAATGGGATTGCAGGATTGAATCCCGGTGGAAGCGGGTCAAGTTGATGGACTATTGGCCCGAGACGGTTTCAGACTATGGCCGTATCGAGAGTCCCAAGACCCACATCCGATACCACATGGCATCATTGATTTTCTCTTTGCACCTGGTCCGGGGGAGTGAATTGTTAAGTGTAGAGCCCGAGCTCACCATCGTGCGCCCTCACACGCGGATTGACCTGCGCGGTCAGGTTGCGGGGATGGACCTGCCCGGTCAGGTCACAGGGGTCAAGGGGGCAGCGCCCCTTGCGGGGGTTTCCGGGGGCAGCACCCCCGGAACAAAATTTTAATTAAAGCACGGGTGATAGAGTTTCTTTTATTCTTTTATTAGCATGATTGACCTTTTATTTATTTTTTCCTTGTTTATTCCCCTTTTGTATTAAGCAGGCGCGCAGATTAAGGATGGATAGGGGGGGCGCGCCGGGTATGGAACGAACAAGTGGGGGGCGCCATTTTAAGGGTGTTAGGTGCACAGGGATCGCGCCGTTTGAAGGGTTCAATGAGGAGGGCACGCCGGTTAAGGCCACGCCGGATTAGGATGCCAATGGAGGGCGCGCCGGATTTGGCAACGCCGTAATAGAAGGTGCAAAGGGGCGCCCCGGGGAAGGTAGTAAGGAGGAGCGCGCCGGTTAAGGGTTCAATGAGGAGGAAATGGGGCGTGCCGTTTTAAGATGAACAGTGAAGGACGGATGTGCACCGGATTAGGACGTTAAAAGGAGGGGCGCACCGGTTTTGGCCATGCCGTTTTAAGGGTTAAACAAGGGGGGCGTGCCGGGTAGATTCCAAGGAGGAGGAGCTCGCCATATTAAGGTTCAATGGGGAGAGGGGATTCTTGAGAGGAGGGTTAAACCGGCGTGGTGGAACAGTAACCGCGCCAGATTAGCCTCTCCCGAGAGTTTGTTTCAAAGTGTTTACTGTGTTTCTTATTTTTTTCTTTCACCCGAAGCTGATTTTATGATGCGTTTGTTCATTGTTCTCAGAGGTGGTTTGTTCGTTTGTTCTCAGGCGTTCTTAGCCCTGGTGAAAATCCGGCAGCACCTCCCTCGGACCGGGACTTGCCAAAGGTAAAGGAAAGTCACTAATCGGATTGCTCCGGGGTAGACTCTCAAAAATCAGAGTGGCCTCACGGCGGTCCGAACCCATGTGTGAGTGTGGAGCGCTCGAGGGCTAGCCTTCAAGAGTGACCACGACTCACGGGCGATGAATCTTCGGTGCGGGACAGATGTTTGCCACGAGGGCCATGAATGTTCATCCGGTGACGAACTCCTTCGAAGGCCGTGCTATGGAGAAGCAAGCTTCGAAGGGTCTTGGATGAGGAGGAGGAGGAAAGAAGAAGAAGGAACCGGGGATTAAAGCAGAGGATACTAAGATTGCAAAAGGCGCTTTTCTTTTTATTCATCCACATAACCGGGGAAGATTTTAAAACAGAAGGGATTCATCTCTTGATAAAGAAGAAATACATCGCGAGGGGGGAAAGAATACATTGACGAGGGAGGGGGAGAGAGCACAGGCTCTTCCCCCTCCGACTCACCTCTCCTCTCTCACACTCACTATCTTCTTCTTCTTCACCTTGCCGGCGCCAGGGGACCAAACTCCTTCTCTCTTCTTCTTCTTCTCTTCGCTGAACACAACCGAGAGCCTTCTCTTCTCCTTTTGGATGGCCAGCTGGGGGAAAGCCATGAGATTGCTCTGTCGAACCTGCAGAGTATATATATAGTGGGTTGCCTTTTCTTTGCTCGAACGGAAGAAACTCCCGCCACTTCATTCCTCTGCCAGATGAATAGGGTTGGCATGTCGCTGGCATCTGGTGATTCGTGCCGTACACTGTCGTTCGTCCGAGGATGGCACAGTTGCGGGTTTGCCGGGAGATCTGCGTCCGAAGACATGCCTTGGCCGATGATGTTAATGCGCTGTCGAGTGGAGACGGAGGCACGGCTTCAGAACATTGAATGCTCTCTGCGCACCGCATTTAAATAAAACAGAGCATCATGCCAGAGATGGGATTGAATGGGGTTAAACCGGCGCGGGGGAATAGTGACCGCGCCGGATTAAAGCTTTTCAAGGGGGCCACGCCGTGTAAGCATTGCAAAGGGGGTGGCATTTCCTTCAAATGAGCGCGCCGGGTAACTTGTGCATAAGGTGGCGCCGTATTAACCTTCAAAGAGGTGGGCTCTTCAACAGTGAGCGCGCCGTCTTAGTGCAATACACTAAGGGCGCGCCGTATTAGCAAAGGGAGAGGAGCGCGCCGTTTTAATGGCATGCAAGGGGGCGCGCCGACTTCACCCGTGCCGGTTTAACAAGCGCCGGTTTAGGTGAAGGCCGCACCGATTTAAGGCTCTTCCGCGCCGCTTTAAGCACCGAACGGATTCGTTTCGAAGTCGCGGCCGTTTATACGAACGTTGGCGTCCCCAAAATGTTTTAGTTACGATGCATGGCTTCCGTAATTTTCCGTTCGCAGCATCTGGGGCTCGGTCCAGGGCTTTGCGTGACTTTCGGCATATGCCGAGACTGTGTCGGAGTTCCCGGCTTTTCTTTGATTCAGCTCTCAGCACGGCCGGCTGTAGAGTTGTGGCCGTATCTCCCGCCCGGGGGGGGGGGGGGGGGGCTCCCTCATCGGCTAGCGGACCACCAAGCGAGTCCTCGTCTTGATCGGGTTAGGTATGAGGTTTATTCGGCATTTCTGTCTTCGGCTTGCTCTCGAGTGTCGAGACGTGCATGCCGTATGATCCTCATCGACATTTTTTGACGTCCACAAATGCCCCCCACTCGTGGGCGACACAAGCAAGGGACTAGTGTGCGGGGCCCACGAGTGTAGGGTTCTTCGACAGGACGTCTGTTCTTCCGAGCCAGTGGGATGCTGGTCCGGTGCGAATTCACGGGAAAGCGCTCACTCCTTCAGCGAAGGGATGAGGGGATCACTTCACCGCATACACACACAGACGGAGATGTCTAGCCCGAGTGAGGAGGGGTTTAGTCATCGGCATGGGGTAAATACCGAAGCAAGAACGAAGGGTCTATGCGTCGACTTAGGCAAGAGGCCTAAAATAACTTAGACGAGGCCATTCCTAAGGGGGAGTTGGTGACTCGTGCTGGGTTTAAGAGAGTTGTTCATTCATCGACTCGGATGGGAGGTCCAAGCCAGATGCTTTTGAGAGTGCTCCGACGGAGTGAGATGGATTTTATGCATTCGGGTGGAATGTTCGAAGCGAAGGGTTTATTCGCTGGTGCCGACAGGGTGTCGGGAGCTGACGTGGTCTATTCATTGGCACGGGGTGAGTGCCAAGGCAAAGGGGTCTTTCATTCATTGACTTGGACGGAATGTCCGAGCCAAGCAAAGAGGTTCTTTTTGTTCATCAACTTGGACGGAAGGTCCGATCCAAGTAAGAAAGTTCTTCTTTTATTATTATTATTCATTGACTTGGACGGAAGGTCCGGGCCAAGCAAGAAGGCTCTCTCTCTCTTTTTTTTGTTCATTGGCTTGAACGGAAGGTCCGAGCCAAGCAAAGGAGGTTCTTTTTGTTCATCGACTTGGATGGAAGGTCCAAGCCACGGGTTTGTTCGTCGGTAGGACAGGGAATTGGAGATGGACGTGGTTTATTCATTGACACGGGGTTAGTGCCAAAGCAAGGGTCTTTTGTTCATTGACTTGGACGGAAAGCCCGAGCCAAGCAAAGAGGTTCTTTTTATTCATCGACTTGGACAGAAGGTCTGAGCCAAGCAAAGGAGGTTCTTTTTGTTCATTGACTTGGACGGAAGGTCTGAGCCGAGCAAAGGAGGTTTTTTTTGTTCATTGACTTGGACGGAAGGTCCGAGCCAAGGGTTTATTCGTCGGTGGGACTGGGAGTTGTGATATTGAGGTGGTTTATTCATTGACACGGGGTTAGTGCCAAAGCAAGGGTCTTTTTGTTCATGGAACTAGACGAAAGGTCCAGGCCACAGGTTTGTTCATCGACGCCGACAGGGAGTCAGAGACCGACGTGGTTTGTTCATTGACATGGGGTTGGTGCCAAAGCAAGGGTCTTTTTGTTCATGGAATCGGGTGAAAGGCCCGGACCACAGGTTCGGACATCGATGCCGACAGGTGTCGGGAGCTGACGTGGTATGCTTGTCCCTTTTTCTCTTCATTAGTGCCGACGGGGTGTCGGGAACCTGACGTGGTATGTTGGTCTCTTCTTCTCTTCATTAGTGCCGACAGGGTGTCGGGAACTAACATGGTTTATTTGTCTCTTCTTCTCTTCATCAGTGCCGATGGGGTGCCGGGAGCTGACATGGTTTGTTTGTCTCTTCTGCTCTTCATCAGTGCCGACGGGGTGCCGGGAGCTGACATGGTTTGTTTGTCTCTTCTTCTCTTCATCAGTTCCGATAGGGTGTCGGGAGCTGACATGGTTTGTTTGTCTCTTCTTCTCTTCATCAGTGCCGATAGGGTGTCGGGAGCTGACACAGTTTGTTTGTCTCTTCTTTTCTTCATCAGTGCCGACGGGGTGGCGGGAGCTGACATAGTTTGTTTGTCTCTTCTGCTCTTCATCACTGCCGACGGAGTGTCGGGAGCTGACATGGTTTGTTTGTTTCTTCTTCTCTTCACCAGTGCCGACGGGGTGCCGGGAGCTGACATGGTTTGTTTGTCTTTTCTTCTCTTCATCAGTTCTGATAGGGTGTCGGGAGCTGACATGGTTTGTTTGTCTCTTCTTCTCTTCATCAGTTCCGATAGGGTGTCGGGAGCTGACATGGTTTGTTTGTCTCTTCTTCTCTTCATCAGTGCTGACAGGGTGTCGGGAGCTGACACGGTTTGTTTGTCTCTTCTTTTCTTCATCAGTGCCGACGGGGTGCTGGGAGCTGACATGGTTTGTTTGTCTCTTCTGCTCTTCATCAGTGCCGACGGAGTGTCGGGAGCTGACATGGTTTGTTTGTCTCTTCTTCTCTGTTATTCTTCTTCCCTTCTCTCTCTTTTCTCCTCTTTTTTTACCACATTACTGGTGCAAGCGCCCTTTTGGGCTTTCACCGGCACCAGCCCCCTCTTGCTTTTGCCCATGCGCCCTCTCGGGTTTTCACGTGGCGGGGTACCCAATTTTGTCTGTAGCTCCCTTTCGGATTTTCGCCACAGCTGGGTTATTGCCATTTTTACCCTTGTCCCCGTGTAGGGGCAAGTCCGGCGGGGCACCTCTATTTTAAGCCCCATTCTTTTTTTTGATGAGCGGATAATATGTAATTGTTGACTAGGGCCCAAAGCCTTGCTCCGGAAGATAAGGTTCATTCGTTGGCAAGAAGATAATGCCAACACAACGGGGGATTTTCCGCCGATTCGGACGTAAGGTCCGTAATGGCAATATTACGTGAGAGCCGGTGGCTAGGGTACGGAGCCTTGCACCAGAAAGGGATTTATTCGTTGGCAATGGACTAATGCCAGCGCAAGGATGGGGATTCTGTCGATTCGGGCGTAAGGCCCACAACGGCGATTTTGCATGAGAAAAGGTGGCTAGGGCACGAAGTCTTGCGCCAAAAGATTTGGTTCATTCGTTGGCAAGAAGATAATGCCAACGCAATGGGTTTTTTTTCTTTTTTTTTGATTCGGACATAAGGTCCGTAATGGTAATATTGTGTGAGAGCGGGTGGCTAGGGCACGAAGTCTTGCGCCGAAAAGGAACTTATCCGTTGGCAAGGGACTAACGCCAACGCAGGGGTGGAGCCATCTTTGCCCGTGCGGATGCCCGTCGATACGTAGGGGCGTGCGGACGAGAGACATATGCATATATCTATATATATATATATTATCATTTTCCCTTCATTCTCTTTCTTTCTCTCTCTTTTTCTTTTCCTCTTCTTCTCCTTTTTATTTTCTTCTCTCTTTTTTTTTCTTTTTGTCGAAATCCCCCCTTCTCTTCCCTTTTTTTTGTTTTCTTTTTTTCTTTTACTCTCTTCCTCTTTTACCATCTTTCCTCCTTTTTTCTTTCCCCTTTTTTCCCCTCTTTTTTTACTCGCCGTATAAAGGGGGGTGGGGGTGGCGTGCCGCTGAAGGGCTGGCTAGAGCGTGCCGCCGGGACACTTGAAGGGTGTGCTGGGAGAGAGCACAGGAGGGTATGCCGCGTAAGGCACTCCGAAGGTGTGCCGGTGGGGGGCACCTGGAAGCGTGCCGCTGAGGGGGCGTGAGGCTATGCCACTGAAAGGGGCCGGGAGTGTGCCGTTGGGGCGGCAGAAGGACGTGCCACTGGAGGCTTCACAATGGGTGTGCCGCTGAGGGCACTTAGTAGTGTGCCGCTGGAGGGCTTGCAGGCTACTGCGCCGTTGGAGCACTTCAAGAGCGTTTCCTTTTCTTCTTTTCTTCTTTTCACCTCCTCTTCTCTTTTCTCCTCTTCTATATTCCCCTACACGTAAACATGGGGTGAGAATTTATTTAGTGTCCACAAATCAGGAAAGCGGGCTGCGAAAGCTGAAATTTGGGGAGCAGGCTGTCAGAGCCAAAATTGGGAAAGTGGGCCATGGGGGCCGAAGTATACTGAAAAGTGGGCTACGAGAGCCGAAGGGAAGTAGGCGACAAGAGCCGAAATTGAGAAGCAAGTCACGAGGGCCAAAGGGAAGCAGGCTATAAAAGCCAAGGGGAAGCAAGCAGCAAGAGCCAAAGTTGGGAAGCAGGCCGTGAAGGCCGAATTGGGGAAGCATGCTATAAAAGCCAAGGGTATTGGAAAGCGGGCTGCAAGAGTCGAAGTTATGAGAAGCGGACCATGCAGGCCGAATTCTGGGAAGCAGGCTACGAGAGCCGGAATTGGGAAGCAGGCCACGAAGGCCAAAGATAAGTAGGCGACAAGAGCCAACGTTGGGAAAGCGGGCCGTAAGAGCCGAAGGATATTGAAAAGTAGGCTAAAAGCCAAGGGATATTGGGAGCAGGCTGACAAGCCGAGAGATGTTAGAAGTAGGCTGTAAAGCCGAAAAATATCAGAGAGCACGGTGGGACGGATGGATTAATCCTGATAGTGGGCCTTGACCGGCATGGCTGACCCGAAGGGCGTCAAGTAGCAGGATGTGAGAGCCGAAGAGAGGGGTCTCCTTTTTGTTCTCTGGCCGGGGGAAGGGTTCGAGCCAAAGCGGAAGGTTTATTCTTTTATTCTCTGGCCAGGGAAGGATCCGAATCAAAGTGGAAGGGTCTCTTTGTTAATTCTCTGGTCGGGAAAGGATCCGAGCCAAAGTGAAAGGTTTATTCTTTGGTTCTCTGGCCGAGAAAGGATCCGAACTAGAGTGAGAGGTCTCTTGATTCTTGTTGGGTGGCCAAAGGCCGAAGGTGGAGTTGTTCGTTGGCTTGATCTGTCGGCTCGAATGCCGATGATTGAGAAGCTGTTGGCTCAAAAGTCGGTGGATGAGATGCTTTCGACTCGGGGGCCGGTGATTGGATAGATGTCGGCTTAGGGGCCGATGATTGAATATTTTGTCGGCTTAACGCCCTGTTGGCGGAAAGTTTTGTCGGATTGACGCCCCGTCGACGGAGGGTTTAGTCGGTTTAACGCCCCGTCGGCGGAAGGCTAGTCAGTTTAATGCCCCGTCGGCGGAAGGCCTAGTCGGTTTAACGCCCCGTTGGCGGAAGATTTATTCGGTTTAACGCCCCGTCGGCGGAAGGTCTGGTCGGTTTAACGCCCCATCGGCGGAAGGTTTTGTCGGATTGACGCCCCGTCGGGGGAAGGTTCAGTCGATTTAACGCCCCGTCGGCGGAAGATTTAGTCAATTTAACACCCCATCGGCGGAAGGTTTTGTCGGTTTAACACCCCGTCGGCAGAAGGTTTTGTCGGTTTAACGCCCCGTCGGCGGAAGGTTTAGTCGGTTTAACGCCCCATCGGCGGAAGGTTTGGTTGGTTTCTATTTGTTGGATGGCTGAAGGTCGGAGGTAAAAGACCATGCCTGCCTCAAGGCTCACTTTCTTTTCTTCTCTTCTTCTTTTATGTGCGGAGGCGAGTGGAGAGACCACGTCTGCCTGATGACTGTTCTTTCTTTTCTTCTTCTTATATGTAAAGAGGCGGGTTCGAAGACCACGTCAGTCTCACGTGTCTTTTCTTTTTGTTCCGCTTTTCCTTCCCCATTGATGACCCTGGACTGGGGTGTATTTCTCTTAATGTGCCCCCAGGTTGGGGTGTAACTTTTCTTCTATGTCCCCAAGCGGGTGTGGATCTTTCATCGTATGCCCCTGGCACGGGGTGTAACTTCTGCTTCTTATGCCCCCAAAACGGGGTATATTTCTCTTCGTACGTCCCCGGCACAGGGTGCAGCTTCTGCTTCTTATGCCCCCATGGCGGGGTATATTTCTCTTCGTACACCCCCAAATCGGGGTAGATTCTTTTGCTTCTTCTACCCTAGGGTGGGGTATATTTCTTCTTCAGACGCCCCTAAGTTGGGGTGTGCTTCTTTCTTTGTGTGCCCCCAGGCCGGGGTGAATTCTTGTTTCGTATTCCCCATGGCGGGGTATGGGCTTTTCTTCTTATGCCCCCATGGCAGGGTGGATGCATGCTTCATGTGCCCCATATCGGGGTATATTTCTTCCTCGGATACCCCTGAGCCGGGGTAGATCCTTTTCACGTGCCCCCGAAGCTGGGATGTAACTTTTGCTTTATGTGCCCCTAAGTCGGGGTGGATTCTCTTCATGTGCCCCTGAGCGGGGTGCATCTTTTATGGCTTCTATGCCTCCAGACGGGGTGTAACTTATGCTTCTTATGCTCCCCATGGCGGGGTACATTCCTTGCTTCTCATGCCCCCATGGCGGGGTGTAGTTCTTCTTCGAATGCCCCTAAATCGGGGTAGATTCTTCTGCTTCTTCTGCCCTAGGGTGGGGTATATTTCACTTTGTATTCCCCTAAGCTGGGGTGTGTTTTTGCTTCATATGCCCCTATATCGGGGTATATTTCTCTCTCAAATACCCCTAAACCGGGGTGTTTTCTTTGTCTCATATGTCTCCCGAGTCGGGGTGTGCTTTGCTTCTTATGCACCCTGAGCGCAGTGTATTCGGCTTCTTCTACCCCCCCCAAGGCGGGGTGTGTGTCTTTTCATATATCCTCGGAGCGGGTGTAGTTTCTTCTTCAAATGCCCCATGGCTGGGGTGTAACTTTTGCTTTATGCGCCCCCGAGTTGGGGTGGATTCTCTTCATGTGCCCCCAGGCCGGGGTGCAACTATGTTTCTTCTTATGCCCCCAGGTCGGAGTAGATTCTTCTCACATGCCCCCTAGTCGGGGTGTATTCCATTCATGTGCCCCCTAAGCGGGGTGTATCTTTTGCTTCTTATGCCCCAGAGTGGGGTGGATTCTTCTTTTTCTACCTCGACACATTGGGAGATGTTTGCTTGTGCACCCAAAGTGGGGTGTATTGCTGCTTTTGATGCCCCCAAGGTGGGGTGTACGTTTCTTCTTTAGATCCCAGTAAGCTGGGGTGCGTTCTTTACGGCTTCTATGCCCCCATGGCGGGGTATGTTGCTTCTTCAAATGCCCCTGAGTCGGGGTGTATTCTTTTGTTTCTTACACTCCTATGGCGGGGTGGATGAATGCTCTCTTATAGATTCGTGGCCGTGCTCGGCCTCATTGCTATAAAGAATTCTCTACGGCGGGGAGGAGTTCGTCAAGCTAGAGTTGCGGCTTGTTGGATCTTCGAGCAGTCACTCGAGGGGCCATCTTATGCCAGATAGGGGCAGCAGGAAGGTGGAACGGACCAGGGCATTGCACCATGGACGTGGACCCTCCTAGAGCCGGGCGGGATGCCGGCCTTCTTCTTATTCTCTTGGTTAGCAACGCTTGTCAACTTTTCTTCTGGTCCTTTCTTTTCTTTTGTGCAATAGACCGAGGTGGGTGCGCAGGAGAGCGCTCACCCCCTCAGGGAGGGGATGAGTGGTTCACTCCACCGCATCAATCCCACAGTGGTAATCTTCGTTCAGCATGGGTCTCAACGGATATGGTTGTACAACCCTCTCTCGCCGATTCTTTCTCTTCCCTTTTTGTTCCTTTCTTCTTTCTTCTTCTCTTTTTTTTCCTTCTATTCTTCTATTCTTCTATTCTTTTCTTTTTTTGCGGAAAGGGGATTTGATTTCCCCTCCCTCTCCTCTTTTCCTCTTCTTCTTTTTTTTTTAGTGGCCTTCATGATTCCTGGAAGATGCATATGCCTCGGAGTAGCATCCTCGAGACCACAAAGATAATTGCGCCTAGTCCGGCTTTTCTCCCCATAGGGCTGGCGAAGATAACACCTGCAATTCATCAAAGCAGGCAAACATCGTTTATTAGGAGGCCATGAGGCCCCGAATCCCAGCGAATAGATGAAGGGTGGTTTAAGTCCCACCGGGCGTGCCAGACTTGTGGACGCACTTTTCGACATGCTTGATTGTCTGTTTCTTTAGGTCGGTTTATTCGGTGGGTTTATTCGTTTATTAAGTACGTGGGCGTGTCAGTCACAAAGTGACGATTTATTGTGCGCTCGATCTGACTAATCAGACGATTGTGTGGTCCGTGTCGGGACCAGAACCCGCCGTACCATAAAGGCTACGGCGTCATTTACATCCCCTCGGAGTGGGGAAAACCCTTGATTAATCGCCGGGAATCAGGGCCTCATGGCCAGGAAACTATATCGAGAGAAACAAGCCGATAGCGGTCTCGAATCCGTCGAAAACCCGATGTCTAGGGAAGCAAGCATTCGAAATATGTTGGTCACTCAAGGGACCATTTTGATATTCGGACGAGCGTCCGGCTTCAGAAAATCGTGATCGTCACGGGGAAAATTGGAGCATATGTATGCCGGGGTGCGGCAAGTTTATTGTTCGAAGGGATAGGAGACATTCGGTTGAATCCCGGGTAGAGTGGTCAAAAATCAGCGAGTTTATTGGCCCGATGCGAGATCGAGTCAGGACCATTCCGGGGGCGCCTCCCGCGGTCCAAATAAGGCTTGCGTGGGTATCGTTAATATTTCTGGTACCAAGGGGCAGCGAGAAAGTGTCCCGGGACTAGATTCAAAACAAAGACGTGTACAGAAATAGCTGGCTATAGGCCTAGGATGTGGGTCAGGCAATGACCATGGTTGGGGCGAACCCGAGGTCCAAACGTGACTCACGAAGGTCTTATTGATATTCCCACACGTAGGGTTCGGGGAAGACGAGAGCCGTCTCGTTCCATTCAGATTTTGTTGGTCATTCATAGACAACTTTATGTTCGGACGAAGGTCCGTACTGAAGGTACGGTGTAGACGAAAACAAACCCGTACAAATGTATGCCGAGAGTATGGCAAGTTTAATGCAAGTGCGGGATTAGATCCCTGTATATATGTAACGACCCAGAGTTCAGGATACCGATATACCGATAACATCGATACACCGATACCAAGAACTGGGGAAGCCACCCAAGAGGCTGATGAGGCCCCTGAAGGGTTAGTAGGGTTTTGTCGAGGGAATGTATAACGAACTGGGATTTGGAACGCGTAGATTATAATTAAGTAATAAAATTAACACAAGTGCGGAAGCAATTCAAAATAATCAGAGTGATATATATATATATATTAGTCCAGATAAACAAGAGTACTAGTCCACAAGGGTACAACTACACAGGGCATACCCCGGCAAAAGTACAACAAAAGCCTCAAAAGGCGGCTCGACTAAAGCTGGCAGCTAGACGCGGTCTCCGAAACAACTCACGAAGTACCGGGAGACGACGGGCGCGGCTCACCTGAAAGGAGAAGGGTGAGTCACAGCCAGACTCAGTAGGGGTCACGTGGATCCCTACCTCGCACTAGACAAGCATTCATGTATAAATAAAGGCAATTAGAGCATGCATTTAATTAAAATGACAGGCAATGGCATGAATAAACTACTCAAGCAAAGCTGTAAACTCTAACTACGCAGGTAGAACAGCTAACACATGCCAAAGCTAAATAAATGCAAGCGACTAAAACTAAATCTACCAAAATAGAATAAGCCTTAACTAAACCAAACAATAAGGAAGGACAACCACTGGAGCAGAAACCAGAAGCGTCCACTGACGACTTACACTGCGTCTCAAGCACTCGCAGTCGGTAAACGACAAGCTGAGCGCGTAAACAGTACCAAACTAAGTGACCAGTCGGAGTGGCACCCGTCGGTGTCAGTCCACAGTCTCCGACCACGTGTGCACACACTGACTCTAGCCTGAGCCAGGCCCTCTAGCTAGTTTTCTCCCTTGGTAGGACGCTACCATTGGCTGGGAGCCCACGGAACTAGCTTACGAACCATGTATGGGAAACACCCCTCCGCTATCCCCAAGCGGGTCGGTACTCAACAGACCTAGGGCAACAACAGTGGCTCCATTGCATGGAAAGAAAAGCTACTCTATTGGTATATAGAAACACGCCATCAAATACTACAGTAACGTAAACATGGCATATATATAGAATGGAACGCATAACGAGAAGGCTGGCAACTATTTCAAACCAACAGGCAAGCGGCGGTCGGGTGCCCACGCGCTACATGAAAGTGACGGTCGGGGACTGGCGCGTTACACCAAGAATGACGCGTCTGTCTCCATCCGTTACTTCCACCTGAGTTCCAGCTCAAAAAAACCCAAAAGGGAATGTGACGGTAGGGGCCCTGTGCGTTACATCAATGTAACGCGTTGGGTCACCGCCGTTACATCTACCCGAGGCCAAAACCCAACATACAGCGTTCGAAATCAGTCGCAGGTGAAGCGACGCGCTCGCTCAGGCGCGTCGGACGGAAGCGACGGCCGGTGGACTGGCCGTCGGGCTAACCGCCTCACCTGGTCAACGCAAAATGCAAGATGAGTAACGGATGGGGATCCCACCGTTACTCTCCAAATAACGCACCCTCAACGGGCCGTTGTTTGGAAACGACGCGTCCTCTGAGGACCGTCAGGCGTGTGACAGTTCCTGGCAGGACCGTCACACCACCTGGGACACGGGCGGGTTCGGTTTGAAAACCGGAGCCCTCCCGGACGATAAAAATCATCGGGTATCGACGTGGAAACCTGTAACCTGTCAAACCATACATCGTATACAACAATTTAACACCTAAAAACATCACATGCAATGCCTAAAAAGCATTAAACTCAAGAATTTAGCTAAAACCCCACAAATAGGAAAAATGAACATCACGCATGCCACGGGGTTCTAATCAACGAACTAGCTACGGGAATTGATCCTAGCAAGTTCAGGAGTCCATCCCCCTACCTTTTGCGAGCCGAAACGGTCGAAAAGGCCGCATGCAAGGAGGAAGGGTCACGGGGCCTTCACGCTCCACCTCGCTCCCACGATCACCGAATCATGCCGAAATGGGTACCCACGCGTTCCTCTCGACGCGAGGAATCCAACGGCGCCAACCACGCCTCAAACCGACGTCGACTCGCCCGAATCCCAAGAGAAAGGGGGAGAGGCGATCGGCTAGAGAGAGAGAGCGTGAGGGAGAGTGAGATCGACGAGGGAGAGAGAAGGGGTGAGGGTGAGAGATATAATAAAAATAAAATTAATATATATATAATATAATCATTATATATATAAGATTCTTATTAATATTAATAGCCCTCAAACAACTCCAAATAAATCCGAAAAAATACCAGATAAATTCCTAAAAATCCAGAAAAATAGCCGGAAATTCTAAAACAAATACAAGAACAAAATCCGTTAAGGATCCATTAAGGCACGGGCCTTACAGTCCCTCCCTCCTAATCAAAATTTCACCCTCGAAATTTACAACAACGGAAAAAGAAGGAAACTAAGAAAGGACATATACCTCACTGGAATAAAAAGGGAAAAAGCTGACGCATCTCATCTCCGCGTTCCCAAGTGGACTCATTACCAGAGTGACGCTGCCAAGCTACTCTTACTTGAGGAATAACCTTATTTCTCAACCGCTGCTCACGACGGTCTTCAATTCTGAGAGGAAACTCTGGCGTAGACAAATCCGCAGTCACCTCGGGCCAAACTGAATCATCGAGAACATGAGAAGCATCCGGCACATATTTCCTCAACTGAGATACGTGGAACACATCATGAATAGCTTGCATGGCCGCGGGTAGTTGCAGACGATAAGCTACTTGACCAATAGCCTCAACGATCGGAAAAGGGCCAACATACCGCGGACTAAGCTTTCCACGCTTCCCAAACGTGGAAACACCTTTCATCGGAGATATTTTAACAAACACCATATCTCCTAACTCAAATTGTAGTGGACGTCTGCGCTGATCTGCATAACTTTTCTGTCGACTCTGAGCCGTCAACAATCTCTGCCGGATCAGACGAACCACATCAGAACACTGCTGCACCATTTCAGGTCCTGTCAACAATCTGTCCCCAACATCAAACCAGTTCAAGGGAGTACGACATGGACGACCATATAGTGCTTCATAAGGAGCCATTCCAATACTGGAGTGAAAACTGTTATTATAAGCAAATTCAACAAGTGGCAAATGCTGACTCCACGAACCTTGCCATTCAAGACAACACAATCTCAGCATGTCTTCCAGAGTCTGAATAGTCCTCTCTGACTGTCCATCTGACTGTGGGTGATACGCTGAACTGAAAGCTAACTCAGTGCCCAAAGCCTTCTGGAAACTGCGCCAGAAGCTGGAGGTAAAACGTGGGTCACGATCTGACACAAGTGAAACAGGAACTCCATGCAGCGGCACGATCTTCTGCACATACAGCTCGGCCAACCTCTGCACATTCCAGGCAACCTTAATTGGCAATAATCTGGCAGTTTTAGTCAATCTGTCGACAAGCAACCAGATACCATCAAAACCTTGAGAAGTTCGTGGCAAACCCACCACAAAATCTGTAGTAACATGGTCCCATTTCCACATCGGAATCTCTAATGGCTGAAGTAAACCACCTGGCTTTTGATGTTCGGCTTTAACCTGCTGACAAGTCAAGCACTTAGAAACAAATATAGCCACGTCTTTCTTCATACCTGGCCACCAGAACTGCTTCTTCAAATTCTGATACATTTTGGTGACACCTGGATGAATAGCAAAATGGGAACCATGGGCTTCATTCAGAATCTCATGCCTCAAATCATCATAAGGAGGAACATATAATCTACCCTGGAAACTGACAACTAGCTCAGCATCAAATTCCACATTATATCTTGATATAACATGGGCTAAATCAGAATCCGCTTGCTGAGCTTCTTTAATCTGTTGATATAGAGCTGAACCCAAAATCAAACTAGCACAAACTGCCATCTTCGGATCAGCAGGAAACTCTGCACTGAATGCCTCGCTCGGAAGCCATTTCCACAATTTCCATTCATGAAGCAACAAATGACTGACCTGCACTTTCCTGCTCAGAGCATCAGCCACAACATTCATTTTGCCCGGCTGATAGGAGAGTGTAAAGTCAAAATCTTTCATGAATTCCATCCATCGCCTCTGCCTGAGATTCAGATCTTTCTGGGAGAATATATATTGTAAACTCTGATGATCAGTAAGAATCTAAAATTTCTCGCCATACAGATAATGTCTCCAGATCTTTAAGGCAAAAATAACTGCAGCTAGCTCCAGATCATGCGTGGGATAATTTTCTTCATGTCGTTTCAATTGCCGAGATGCATATGCGATAACTTTACCATGTTGCGTCAGCACTGCACCCAGACCTACTCGAGAAGCATCAGTACAAACCAGAAAACCACCCGAGTCGGAAGGCAAAGTCAACACAGGAGAAGAAGTCAATAGCCTTTTCAATTCAACAAAGCTAGCCTCACACTGATCTGACCAGACAAAAGGTACATCTTTACGAGTCAGTCTAGTCATCGGGGCTGCAATCTTCGCAAAATCTTGGATGAATCTGCGGTAGTACCCAGCCAAACCTAGGAAGCTCCGTATTTCTGTCACAGTTATAGGCCTCTGCCAACTCAAAATAGCATCAATCTTTGCAGGGTCCACTGCCACTCCGTCACCAGAAATCACGTGACCAAGAAAATGAATTTCCTGAAGCCAGAATTCACATTTACTGAACTTCGCATAAAGCTCGTGATCTCTTAGAGTCTGCAGAACGATCCTCAAATGCTGCACATGATCTTCATCAAAGGCAGAATAGATCAAAATATCATCAACAAAGATCACCACAAACTGATCAAGAAATGGACGAAAGATACGCTGCATTAGGTCCATAAAAGCTACTGGGGCATTAGTCAAACCAAACGGCATTACCAGAAATTTAAAGTGACCATATCGAGTGCTGAAAGCTGTCTTCTCCACATCAGATTCCCGGATTCGCAGCTGGAAGTAGCCAGACCGGAGATCAATCCGTGAAAAGATAGTAGCAGACTGTAACTGGTCAAACAAATCATCAATCCTGGGAAGCGGATACTTATTCTTGATAGTCACCTGATTCAATTGTCTGTAATCAATACAAAGCCTCAGGCTTCCATCTTTCTTTTTCACAAATAGCACCGGGGCACTCCACGGAGAAAAACTGGGGCGAACATAACCTTTTTCCAGTAATTCAAGTAGTTGTGCTCGCAATACTTTCAATTCAGCTGGAGCCATTTGGTACGGTACCTTTGCTAACGGGCATGTACCTGGAATCAGTTCAATCACCATCTCTATCTCTCGCTCTGGAGGCAAGCCTGGCAACTCGTCAGGAAACACATCAGGGAACTCACAAACAACAGGAACATCACAGACATCCCGCTGTGGTTTTTCAACAGCAACCACAGAAGCAAGAAACCCCTGGCAACCTGCACTAAGCAACCTATAGGCTCGAATAGCAGAAATAATCATACGAGAAGATCGGGATTGAATACCTTGGAAATAAAAAGCTGATTTCCCCTGTGGTTGAAAATAGACTTTCTTCGATCTGCAGTCAACCACAGCTCCATAATGCTCCAACCAATCCATTCCCAGAATAACATCATAATCTGCCAGCTGCAATGCATATAATCTCGCCGGCAACTGGTGATTATCAATCATAACAGGAGACTCTTCCAAACACAGAGGTGTAATCATGAAATCTCCCGAAGGCATCTCAACATACATCTCACAAGTTATCTCTGATGTCGGCTCCTCAATACATGCCATGAAAGCCTCATAAATAAAAGAGTGAGAAGCACCAGAATCAAATAAGACACGAGCTGAAAGACCATAAAGCATAATCGTACCTTCCACAAGATGGGCTGCAACAGCATCAGCTCTAGTCACATGAGAAACCTTGCCTTTCTGCTTCTTAGATCCAGCTGAGGATTGCTGAGAAGACGTCGACGCTTGAGAAAAGAACTGTTGTTGAGCTTACGGTGCAGGAGGAGGTCTGAATTGCGACTACTGAGGTTGAGAAAACTGAGGAACTTGCAATTGTTTCGGCCTCAGCGGGCAATCCCGAACCACATGACCCGGCTGGTCACACCGAAAGCAAACAATGGGAAGAGAACATGGCTGGCCCTTGTGATGACCACCGCATCTCTGACACGTCCATGGCTGACTGACAGCTGAACTCTGACGGGTCTGAGTAGAAGGTGCTGTCGGCTGCTGAACTACATTTGTACCGGACGGCTACTGGAAAAACTTCTTCTTCTTCTTGAACCTCTTGAACTTGGTCTTGGAAGGAGAGGAAGCACTGCTAACCTCTGACTGGACTGAGGGAACACCTGGCACTGGTGGTCGGTACGCCTGCTGAGACTGTACTGCGGGCAGAACTGACCCTGCCTGAGGATATCCACCCGGTCTCGTCATCTCCAGCTCAAGTGCCACAGCTGTCTGGCACGCACTATCAAGGTCTGCAACACGACTTGCAATCAGGGGCATCTTCAATTCTGGCCTCAAACCTCGCAAGAATTGCAGTGTCTTCAAAGCTTCACTAGCTAGCACATGGGGCGCATACTGACCCAATTCCATAAACTTATTCTGATACTGAAGCACCGTCATACTGCCTTGAGTCAGCTCCATGAATTGATACATCTTTGCCATTTGTAAATAGGCAGGAGTGTAGGCACGCTCGAAAGCAGCTGCGAACTCTGCCCATGTGATCTGCCGAGGAGGTCTGGAATGAAAAGCGATCTGCCACTCGGCTTTCCACCACGTAATGGCCGTACCCTAGAGTTGAAAGGCGGCAAGCATAACCTTCTCATCTTCAGCACATTCCATCGAAACAAATACACGCTTGATCGCATCCAGCCATTGCCTCGCAACCTCTGGATCAGCTTGACCATCGAAAGGAGGCGGATTGAACATCAGGAATTCCTTCAAAGCCTTGCCTCGGCTGCCAGGCACTTCAACCTGAGGAGCAACAATCGGCGCTGGAGGAGGAACAACTGGGACAACAGGAACAGCAGGAACTGCAGGAGGAGGTGTAGAACCGCTATCTTCCCTGGGCGCATCTCGAGGAGCACGAGGAACTCGAGGAGGTCTTCCTCGACGAGGCGACATAATTACTCTGCCGAGATCATAAAACAACAACAAAATCCATCAATCATACAGGAAACACCCTAAGCCAGCAATAGACGACACAGGACTAGCTCTGGACAAACACAAATTTCAATTCCTTATATAATTCCTCAAACATCCGCTCTGATACCAACTGTAACGACCCAAAGTTCAGGATACCGATATACCGATAACATCGATACACCGATACCAAGAACTGGGGAAGCCACCCAAGAGGCTGATGAGGCCCCTGAAGGGTTAGTAGGGTTTTGTCGAGGGAATGTATAACGAACTGGATTTGGAACGCGTAGATTACAATTAAGTAATAAAATTAACACAAGTGCGGAAGCAATTCAAAATAATCAGAGTGATATATATATATTAGTCCAGATAAACAAGAGTACTAGTCCACAAGGGTACAACTACACGGGGCATACCCCGGTAAAAGTACAACAAAAGCCTCAAAAGGCGGCTCGACTAAAGCTGGCAGCTAGACGCGGTCTCCGAAACAACTCACGAAGCACCGGGAGACGACGGGCGCGGCTCACCTGAAAGGAGAAGGGTGAGTCACAGCCAGACTCAGTAGGGGTCACGCGGATCCCTACCTCGCACTAGACAAGCATTCATGCATAAATAAAGGCAATTAGAGCATGCATTTAATTAAAATGACAGGCAATGGCATGAATAAACTACTCAAGCAAAGCTGTAAACTCTAACTACGCAGGTAGAACAGCTAACACATGCCAAAGCTAAATAAATGCAAGCGACTAAAACTAAATCTACCAAAATAGAATAAGCCTTAACTAAACCAAACAATAAGGAAGGACAACCACTGGAGCAGAAACCAGAAGCGTCCACTGACGACTTACACTGCGTCTCAAGCACTCGCAGTCGGTAAACGACAAGCTGAGCGTGTAAACAGTACCAAACCAAGTGACCAGTCGGAGTGGCACCCGTCAGTGTCAGTCCACAGTCTCCGACCACGTGTGCACACACTGACTCTAGCCTGAGCCAGGCCCTCTAGCTAGTTTTCTCCCTTGGTAGGACGCTACCATTGGCTGGGAGCCCACGGAACTAGCTTACGAACCGTGTATGGGAAACACCCCTCCGCTATCCCCAAGCGGGTCGGTACTCAACAGACCTAGGGCAACAACAGTGGCTCCATTGCATGGAAAGAAAAGCTACTCTATTGGTATATAGAAACACGCCATCAAATGCTACAATAACGTAAACATGGCATATATATAGAATGGAATGCATAACGAGAAGGCTGGCAACTATTTCAAACCAACAGGCAAGCGGCGGTCGGGTGCCCACGCGCTACATGAAAGCGACGGTCGGGGACTGGCGCGTTACACCAAGAACGACGCGTCTGTCTCCATCCGTTACTTCCACCTGAGTTCCAGCTCAAAAAAACCCAAAAGGGAATGTGACGGTAGGGGCCCTGTGCATTACATCAATGTAACGCATTGGGTCACCGCCGTTATATCCACCCGAGGCCAAAACCCAACATACAGCGTTCGAAATCAGTCGCAGGCGAAGCGACGCGCTCGCTCAGGCGCGTCGGACGGAAGCGACGGCCGGCCGACTGGCCGTCGGGCTAACCGCCTCACCTGGTCAACGCAAAATGCAAGACGAGTAACGGATGGGGATCCCACCGTTACTCTCCAAATAACGCACCCTCAACGGGCCGTTGTTTGGAAACGACGCGTCCTCTAAGGACCGTTAGGCGTGTGACGGTTCCTGGCAAGACCGTTACACCACCTGGGACACGGGCGGGTTCGGTTTGAAAACCGAGCCCTCCCGGACGATAAAAATCGTCGGGTATCGACGTGGAAACCTGTAACCTGTCAAACCATACATCGTATACAACAATTTAACACCTAAAAACATCACATGCAATGCCTAAAAAGCATTAAACTCAAGAATTTAGCTAAAACCCCACAAATAGGAAAAATGAACATCACGCATGCCACGGGGTTCTAATCAACGAACTAGCTACGGGAATTGATCCTAGCAAGTTCAGGAGTCCATCCCCCTACCTTTTGCGAGCCGAAACGGTCGAAAAGGCCGCATGCAAGGAGGAAGGGTCACGGGGCCTTCACGCTCCACCTCGCTCCCACGATCACCGAATCATGCCGAAATGGGTACCCACGCATTCCTCTCGACGCGAGGAATCCAACGGCGCCAACCACGCCTCAAACCGACGTCGACTCGCTCGAATCCCAAGAGAAAGGGGGAGAGGCGATCGGCTAGAGAGAGAGAGCGTGAGGGAGAGTGAGATCGACGAGGGAGAGAGAAGGGGTGAGGGTGAGAGATATAATAAAAATAAAATTAATATATATATATAATATAATCATTATATATATAAGAATCTTATTAATATTAATAGCCCTCAAACAACTCCAAATAAATCCGAAAAAATACCAGATAAATTCCTAAAAATCCAGAAAAATAGCTAGAAATTCCAGAACAAATACAAGAACAAAAACCGTTAAGGATCCATTAAGGCACGGGCCTTATAATATATGTCGGTCACTAACGGACCATTCATCGTTCGGACGAGAGTCCGCATTTGAAGCATCGAAGATGACGACAAAACCGTACGAGTGTCTGCCGCGAGTACGACAAGTTTAATGGGATTGCAGGATTGAATCCCGGTGGAAGCGGGTCAAGTTGATGGACTATTGGCCCAAGACGATTTCAGACTATGGCCGTATCGAGAGTCCCGAGACCCACATTCGATACCCCAGGGCATCATTGATTTTCTCTTTGCACCTGGTCCGGGGGAGTGAATTGTTAAGTGTGGAGCCCGAGCTCACCATCGTGCGCCCTCACACGCGGATCGACCTGCGCGGTCAGGTCGCGGGGATGGACCTGCCCGGTCAGGTCACAGGGGTCAAGGGGGCAGCGCCCCTTGTAGGGGTTTCCGGGGGCAGCACCCCCGGAACAAAATTTTAATTAAAGCACGGGTGATAGAGTTTCTTTTATTCTTTTATTAGCATGATTGACCTTTTATTATTATTTCCTTGTTTATTCCCCTTTTGTATTAAGCAGGCGCGCCAGATTAAGGATGGATAGGGGGGGTGCGCCGGGTATGGAACGAACAAGTGGGGGGCGCCGTTTTAAGGGTGTTAGGTGTACATGGATCGCGCCGTTTGAAGGGTTCAATGAGGAGGGCGCGCCGGTTAAGGCCACGCCGGTTAAGGCCACGCCGGATTAGGATGCCAATGGAGGGCGCGCCGGATTTGGCAACGCCGTAATAGAAGTTGTAAAGGGGCGCCTGTAGACACGCTAAAATTGATGCTATGTTTAGTAAATCTCATGTCACCATGTGACACCCCAAAGTGGACTTCAATATTGACTTAATATGAAGTTTTTCTTTTTTTTTCATGTGTTAATTGTAATTTCTTGGCATTTTTTCTATGTTGAATGGAATTAACGCCTCAAGTAGGGGCGTCATTTAATTGATGGCATAGCCAAGGGCGCCTCTGAATAAACGGATGACTATGCATAGTGGCGTCATTTCTTAGAATTTTACGAATCCTAAGCAAAATGAAAAATCAAGAATTGACGTCCCCCTTAGGGGCGTCTATTGTTTAACGCCTCTTAGAACAGGCGTCATTTCAGAATTTTTAATAAGGAAAGTATTTTGTTGCCATAATTAAATCCAGGAATTGACGCCGCTGTACGCGTCGTCATTTTAATTAATGCCTTTGGTGACGTCGTCATTTTTAATTGACGCCCTTTGTAAGGTCGTCATTTCCAGTTCCGTCCCCTTTTCGTCTGCTTCTTTCCAGTAATAATCCCTTCCCCATTTTACACATTGTGTTTGATTGGGAAGAGGGTTTCTTATTGGAGGGTCATTACCTAGTTTTAATCCTTGTTTTGCAAGGATTTTTAGGCTATAAATACCCCTTGCTGTGCGCCTCGCGCGAAAGAGAGAAAAAAAAGGAGAAAAGAGATAGGAGAATGCAATAACGATACAGAGAGAAGCCACTGTGAGTTTTCTTAACGGGAAGAGAGAGTTTTTGGTTTTTCTTGCAGGTTCTATTCTTCAAGCAATCCCTCTTCCTCCTGGTGCTAATCTTCTTCCACGGTGGTCATCAGCTGCTATTCAACTTGTTTCTCTCCCAGTACTGCTACAAGCACAACAGAGAGGAGACTCTTCTCTTGTTTTATTAACATTATCATCATCTTCATCTTATTCTTTCTAGCTACTTTGCTAGAAGAGATTGCCACATTCACGTCATATACCTTGCTTTGTATACCATTACATTCACATTCTCCATACCTTTGCTACTCCTCTTAAGGGGTTTAAAACCAAAACACACAAGGTGTGTTCATGCTTCAGTTGTTTGATTTCATATCTTTAGAACATTGATACTACACACCTTTGGCTAATCCATTCTTTCACTTGTTTTGTGTGTTTATTTTTTTTACAAGGGTAATTAAGCTAAGAACCCCCTTCATCGGCCGGCCGGTAGAAGGAGGAAGGAAAAGTCCACAATATCTCACGCTCAATACAAGGTACATGCGATCACTTTTATTTTTCTTGAGGTAACCCCTCTGGCGATCACACTCCTCATTAGCACCACGTGCTTCTGCATCTTATCTCTTATATATATATATATATATATATATATATATATATATATATATATATATATATATATATATATATATATATTCTTTTCTTAAGTGGATTTTCCATAATCTACAAATTGGCGATCACGGTGGGACATCTTTTGTTTTTAGTTTGATTACCCCTCCATTGTGCTCCACGTAGCACCCTCCCATTGACACCCTCGCGTGTCCCTCCTTTGGTACGCTCGCGTACCCCTCCATTGTGCTCCACGTAGCACCCTCCCATTGGCGCCCCCGCGTGCCCCTCCTTTGGTACCCTCACGTACCCCTCCTTTTTGCTCCACGTATCACCCTTCCCCTTGTGCACCACGTGCACACCTCCCACTGATTAGCCATTTTCTGATTTCTATCTGATTGCCAGGGCTGTCGATTCTCTGAACTGAATAGCGCCTTCCACACTGCCGTCATTTCTTCATACAGCGACCGCAACAGAGGCGCTGTTTCAGTCATTTTCCTGCATTTTTGTCATTTTTATAATTCGCGCCCCTTACAGAGGCGTCATTTCAGCATTCAACACCTTGCACAAAGGCGTCATTTCGTTGATTACTATCATTTTGCCCTTTATCCATTACTGTTTAAAGTGTTTTGACGCCCCTTTCCAGAGGCGTCCATTCATCATTTGACGCCTCATTCCAAGGCGTCTTTTTGCCTGCTGGTACTTACTGCACGATTTGACGCCTCCCATGGAAGCGTCTTTCACTGATTCAGCGCCTTATCACAAGGCATCATTTTATTATCATCATTTTTATTTATATTGTGAGTACTGTTCACTGCCATCTGATGCCCCTTTCCAGAGGCATTTTTCACAGAATCTGTGCCCTGTTCGCACTGTTCACAGCAGCTAGCGACTGCACTCCAGACGCTGTCTGTTGATATAGCGCCTTGCTTCAAGGCGTCATTTTCTTCTGTGCCCACAGAAGTACTGATTGTTGGTGTTTGCTTGATTGATCTATATTGATATCACCTGCTTGACATTGCCTGCATTAGATTGCATCTAGGGCATTCGGTTTGGGAGACCTCCTCTCCCCACACTTTTTAGGAGCTACACCCCTCTTGGTGAAGGAAGGACCCTCCTTTGAGCATTCCGTCTCATTGGACCAGAAATTTCTAAGCCAAGTCTCCGTAAGTCCTCGCACCCGTGGATTCCCTCACGGACGCCAGGCAGGTTGTACCATTGAAGTACCCGGAGTATAGTTGACCCATACGTTGGAGAGGAGAGAGAAAAATCTAGATACCCGGAGATTATACCCAAATTTTCAACCAAGATCCACCTTCAAAAGAGAGAACCTAATATTGAACTCACCCTAATCTCCAAGGGAAATCTAAAATTTTTTGGGGCTCATTACAACTTGTGTGTTTCTTTTGCTTGAGAAGGTGATATTCATTGATTATATCTCATTGCTGGAAATTTATCTCTTTCTCCTTAAGCATGAAATTACGTTCAGGTAAAATCATCAATATGGCCAACTACGGGTACACTTATGACAGTTATGAGGAGGGTCACTCTGACCCGTTCTACGAGATTCCTCTCAGGATCCTGTCTACTATGAGGGAAACTACACTTCTTCTCCCACTCAGGTCCACATGGTGGACACTACTTCTTTGGAGGTTGAGCCTTCTTCCCAAGCTCAACCTACTACTCAGAATACTTCAGGGGACACTTCCCCTTCTCTCAATTTCAACGAATTTCTCAAGGCTCTTGCTCAGCTGGATGACTCCCAGCGCCAGGCGGCTCAAGCCCTCCTAAAGGGAAAGTCTATCCTGTCATCTTCTAGCCCTCCCCAGGCCATGGGTGGCCACTCTGTTAATTCTCCCAACGACCCAGCGGTCGCCCCTAGGGTGCCCTCGCGCCCATCAACTCCTGTTATGACTATGCCGGCCCAACCGGCAAGTCACTCCGTTGCTAGGCCTCAACAACCTCCTGTTTCTCAAATTTTGAGAAGGCCTATGACAAACCAACACTCTTTTCGTCCGGCCCCAGCCGAGTCTGATAGCCATGCTCTACTCCTCCAAAAGATGGCTAGTATGGAGGAACAACTTAAGAGGGTTACTGCATCCAAGATCGCTCCCGAAATTATGCTTCCCCCTATGCCGGTTTTTCATCTACCACCATCTGAAATGCCGAATTTCCGGCGGTACAATGGCACGGGCAATCCGCACATCCACTTGAAGGACTTTTCGTATGAAGCATCATTCTGGCAGGATAATAAGACCTCATTGGCTTATCTCTTTAGGCGGTCTTTGGATGGTCCAGCACTGGAATGGTTTTATTCTTTGGAGCCGGCTGATGCCGGTGACTTTGATATAGTTCAACAGAAGTTCTTGCAGAAGTATAAGGACCGTGTGGGTCCCTCCTTGTCTGTTACTGATTTGGTTGCTGAGAAGATGAAGCCCGAGGAGGACTTCGTCTTATTTGCTGATAGGTGGAGGGCTATGGCCGAGAAGTTAAAGGATACATTGTCGGAGACAGAACAAGTAAAGATGATAATATCAAACTCCACTCCACAATTCCGTCATATTTTGGCCATGAACAAATTGAGCACTATGGAGGAGCTCTATGAAAGAGCTAGATATATACAAACTCAAATGAAGGGTTCGCCCATTATGGGCATGTTTGAGCCAAGGTCAAAGGTGATAAGGAAGAATGTTCATACTGGTAATACTGGCCCAACTACTGAAGGCACTGTCATCAATGAGCAGGTGAGCGCATTTGGCAATTCCACTCCTTTCCGCCACCCTCCAAACCCAAGGCCACCACCACAGCAAGCCTTCCAAAATCAAGTCCATCAGCCAGATAATAACCCTCCTCAAACCTTAAGGCCTCCTCCACCTCCTCCACAACAAAAACTCCCCTTTGCCCCACAAAACCAATATCACCAAGTGCCCCCCCGGCCAATTATGCACCACAACAACTACAACAACCAAGAAGGCCGATGGGTCCACGAAGAGCCCAGTACCCTCCGCTACCTGAGAGTTTGTCAGACATTTTTAACGCCCTCATGGCTGCTAACTTGCTCACATTGCCTAAAGAAAGGGGAGTATGGCCGCAAAATGTGGACACCTCCCGGTATTGCGTCTTCCATCGGCAACTGGGGCACAACATTGATTATTGTTGTCACTTTAAGGATTACATACATGACATGAACGATCAAGGTGATATTAATTGGGATGAGATGAGGAGGGTCATCGCTACTTTGAAGGCTCGAAGACCTCCTCGGCAGCCACCAGTTCAGCAACCACAACAAGGTCAGCAACAGGTTCCACAGCAACAGCAGGCTCCTGCACCCCAGCCAAATATGGGGATTGTTAATAACCCGCTACCGGAGCACCCGGTTCAGAATCAACAAGTAAACCTTGTCACCTCAATCCATGAAGTGGAGAGAGGGCATGACTGGCATAATGAAGGCACCTCTGTCGGGGCCATTAGTCAAAATTCTAATCAACCACAACCACCACAACTGATAAGAAGGCCTCAGCTTGTATCTCCTTCCCAGCCACAACGTACCCTTATACGCTCCACCACTCCTTCGCAGCCTCTTCTTTTACGCCAAACCCCGAACTCCCCTCCACACCAAAACCCTCCACCAAATAGACCTCTTCTTATCCGACGCTCGCCGACAGCTGTCACTCCTCCTGTTCCACCTCCATCTATCACTACCCTGATTCCAAGGCCCCTCCTTGTCACCCGACCTCCACCTTTGCCTTCCGATAATTCCCCGCCAGCGAGGCCTCTTGCAGGAACCCATCCCCCTGCCAATCCAACACCCAATACCACTAATCCCTCTACTTCCTCTACTCCTTTACCCACTCCAAGCCCGACAGAGGCGCCCCGAACTATGGTGCTCCGTAGTGGACGGATGTTTCATCGAGTATTTCCCCAGCGGGAGCAGGAGCCAATGCAAGAACAAGGAGAGCCAGAGCAAGAGTCTACACCAGGTACGGAATATGATTTATTGAAGCATTTGGACAGAACGCCGGCCCGAATTTCTATTTTGGAATTGATTAAGAGATCAACCACACATCAGCTGGCTCTGAAATAGTACTTGCAAAAAGTAATGGTCAATGAAGACATTCCTGCTGAACAAGTCACTACAGTTTTGAATCCGGCCAGCAATCAACCGGCTATCACCTTTTATGAACATGAGTTAGCTCCTCAGCCGGCTAGAAAGTATGCACTATGTATCACTATTGACATTAACAAGATAGCTGTAAAGCAATGTTTGGTTGACACCGGGGCATCCATTAATGTTCTGCCGCCAAGCACCTTGAAGATGTGCGGCATTCCAGAAAGTCAGATTCGGCCATCTACAATTACCGTCACAGCTTATGATAATACCAAGAAGCCGCCATTGGGAATGATCACTCTAAGGGTTGGTTTGGGTCCAGTGACAGTCACAGCAGATTTTCACATTTTAGACATGGATCCCACATTCAGCGGCATCCTGGGCCGTCCTTATATTCAAGAACTTGATGCTGTACCCTCCATAAACCATCAATGCATAAAGTTTCCACACAAAGGGCGCATTATCAAAGTTTCTAGCATGCCCATCTTGCCAACAGAAGACATACATTCAGCAACTTCAGTGCCTTCCATGTGGCCTTCTAATAGGCCTTTACTTTCAGTCTTGGATGTTGCCGACCCACGGTAAGATTTGTTAAGACCCCCGGTCACTAAACCAGCTTCACCTCTAGTAACACCCCTGCCTTCCCAAGGAAAGAAAAAGAAGAACATGATGAACACGCTTGGATGGAATATCTTGTTAAAGATGTGGTATAAGACTGGCAAGGGCTTGGGGGTCAATCTTCAAGGCCGCTTTAAGCCAATCAGGCATCAAAAGATGATTCCCCGAGGTGGCCTAGGGTATAAAGGGCCGAGCAAAAACAAAGATGAAGATGGGCCATGGGCCGTCATGACTTCCACTCTTAAAACAGACCGGCAGCCTCTTACGTGGACCCTGCACACACATTTTGTAAAAGGGGGTACTCATAATGATGAGCAAACTACACTTATTACTTCCATACTGGACTGTCAAGATGTGCATGCAAGGCAGTTTGCTCGCCACATAGCCCCACTGGCTACTTACAAAGCTTTGGAATCCTTACGGCCGGATAAGAGAAGAAAGATGGATGACCCTGAATGTGACTGGTATAGATGGTTTGATATGAATGACATTGCCATTGCTCTAATCCGACTGTTTATGCCAATTGATCCGGAATGGCCGCCGTTGATTCATGAGCTAATTGAGAAGCTAGCAGTGATCACAGACAAGAGGCAATTGTTAAGTGATTATACAGATACCGGAGAGCCTGATGTGCCATTCAAGGAGGGCTTCAGTATAGACAGGCTGTGGGCCGGCCTCTTCCTTACCAAGTCCGTTCACCCGACGGCTGTTGTCCATTTGATTGATCAACTATTTTTCTCAGATATTCCTAGACCACCCGCGGTCTTAATAAATTTTTCTCCAAATTCACTTCAAATTCCTCCCTTGCTCCTCGAGCAATTTTCCAAACTCTCCATCACACCCCCGCGTGGGTCATCACTCATTCAATCTTTT
The DNA here is from genome assembly GCA_022559845.1 of Amorphophallus konjac. NCBI lineage: Eukaryota > Viridiplantae > Streptophyta > Magnoliopsida > Alismatales > Araceae > Amorphophallus > Amorphophallus konjac. Next base: position 360,487,768 of record CM040123.1, read on the forward strand.
GCCAATCTGTCAATTTCAACTCCACCTCCTGTTTCCTCATCGCATTGCTTCCTCCTTGAAAATGAAAATGAAAGTAAAAATGAAAATGAAAATGAAAAAAAAAATGCCAAAAATCTAAATTTTCAATCTTCCATCTCCATTGAGGAGACATCCTATCTCCTTTCTGAATGTGTCCCGACCCAGGGGCCGCTCTTCCAGGATTCATTGGTAGACCTTTTCTACCCCTCCGACGAGGGGTCTTCATCTGTATCCCCTTATGTACCCGCTTTTCCCCCTCCTTCCTCTTCTTCATCATGTTTTAATGATCAGGCTAGTTGTTCTTATTCTTCTATTGTTAAGACTCATGGGGTAGTTTCACATAAGAAGTCCAAGGGTAAGCAGATTCCCCGTAGATTTCTTAGAGAGTTAGCTATCAGATGTCAGGCTTGCTTAGCCATCCCCGAATTTGTGGAGAATCAGATTATCCTGCCAGAAATAGAATATGAGGATACTTGTGTTTCTTATGAGGGTTTGGGTGTTTATGAGATTATGAACGATGAAGACCCTATTGAAGAGGGGTATGAAAGTTACGAAGAATATGAGGACGGGGTTGATGCTTTTGCCAGTGGCATGAGGAGATTTGATGAACCATCAGCCTCAGTAGAAGAGCCTACCAAAGAAATAACTCTGGGTACGGAAGAAGACCCTAGGATTGTCCTCATCAGTAAAAACCTGCCGCCATCCGAAGAGGAGGCGCTTATTTTGGTACTTCAAGAATACAAGGACACGTTCGTGTGGAGTTACAAAGATATGCCTGGACTAGACCCTGCGCTCGTTGAACATCAACTTACACTTAAGCCAGGGTCTATCCCGGTCAAACATCGGTTGAGATGTTTCCACCCTAACACGACATTAAAGATGAAAGAAGAGGTCGATAAGCTTCATAAGGCTAGATTTGTTAGAGTTGTCCTCTATCCTAATTGGGTGGCTAACATCGTCCCGGTCATGAAGAAGGACGGAAAGGTTCGAATTTATATAGACTTTCGGGACCTCAACCGCGTGTGTCCTAAAGATGACTTCCCCCTCCCTCATATTGATGTTTTAATTGACAATACGGCGGGATATGAGACTCTCTCCTTTATGGATGGTTTTTCGGGTTACAATCAGATTCGCCTAGCTGAGGAAGATCAAGAGAAAACATCGTTCACCACACCATGGGGAACCTATTGTTACGTGGTCATGCCTTTTGGACTTAAGAATGCTGGAGCCACCTATCAAAGGGCTATGATGGCTATTTTTCATGATCTGATCCACATTTATATTGAGGTGTATGTTGACGATCTGGTAGTGAAATCAAGGACAAGGATTGAGCATCCTGGGGTTCTGACTAAGGTTCTGGATAAGTCATAGGAATATCAATTGAAGATGAACCCTAAGAAGTGCGTGTTTGGTGTTTCATCAGGGAAGTTACTTGGATTCATCGTGAGTAAGAGGGGTATTGAGATTGATCCCAATAAGGCAAAGGCCATAAGAGAAATGCCTCCTCCCAGGAATTTGAAAGAAGTTCGAGGTTTGATCGGGAGGTTGCAATTTATTCGCCGCTTTATCTCCCAGCATTCACAGAGATGTAGGCCGTTCTACGAGCTTACTAAGCCGGGAGTCAAGTTTATTTGGGATGACAAGTGTCAGGCAGCTTTTGACGGATTGAAGGATTATCTCTCAAATCCTCCTGTCCTGAGGCCGCCAGTTCCAGGCAAACCGCTTGTTCTTTATATTTCCGTTCTAGATGACTCGGTAGGCGCTGTCTTAGCCCAAGTTGACGAAGAAGGAAAAGAAAGGGCAGCCTACTATTTGTCAAAGCTTCTCAACCCCTGTGAGTAGAGGTATTCAGCTATAGAGAAGACATGTGCTGCTTTAGTCTGGGTAGTTCAGAAACTCAAGCATTATTTCTTAGCTTACGAGGTTCATCTCATCGCCCGTATGAATCCAATTAAGTTCCTTCTTGAAAAATCTGTTCTCACCGATCGATTGGCACGATGGCAAAGCTTCCTTTCTCAATTTGATATCATCTACATTCAACAAAAAGCGATTAAAGGCTATGCCATAGCAGAACATCTTGCTTACCATCCCCTCCCTAGATTTGACCCTGTTCGCTCAGAGTTTCCAGATGAGGAACTGATGTCCATCAATCAGACCGATTCGATGTGGACGTTACATTTCGATGGAGCTTTGAATTCAAAAGGGAAAGGAATTGGTGTTGTTCTTCTATCACCAGAGGGTATCACTATTCCACTTGCCTCTCAGCTTGCATTTCCAGTCACAAACAATATAGCTGAGTACGAGGCTCTCTTGGCCGGACTGGAGGCCGCTCATCAATTCGGTGTTACCCATTTACGAATTGTAGGTGATAGTCAGCTCATTCTTCGCCAAGTGCTCACCAAGTGCCGCACGCTCAATCCTAAACTCAAACCCTACAAAGAATTGACCTCCGCTTATACCAAGCTTTTCACCAAATTAATCTTCGTTCACGTTCCTCGTGATCTCAACATTTTAGCTGATGCTCTCGCTTCTCTTGCTTCTTCCTTAGCTTTTCCTCTCGAAAGAGATTCCCATTCTATCATTGTTCACAAGAGGCTCACTCTAGCTATTAAGGATCCAGCTTTCCTTAGTGTTAAGGAGGAGGTGCTCAGGAAGGTGAAACAAGAAGGAGTCATTGAGAATAAGGAAGTCATGCTATTGGATTTAGAGGAAGAATTGGACGATGAAGAAAAGCCGTGGTATTATGAGATTGCTAAGTATTGCCAAGATCAATCATATCCTGAAGAGGCCACGGCTGAAGAGAAGAAAGCCATTCGAAGAGTTGCTCAGCGATACACCCTGATTGGAGGTGTGCTCTACAGAAGAGGTCTCACCAGAGTTTTATTGAGATGCCTAGATGATGATGAATCTTGGAAGGTCGTGGAAGAGGCGCATTCAGGAGTGTGTGGTGGTCACGTCAATAGCCAGATGCTTGCTAAGAAGATCCTTAGGCTAGGTTTCTATTGGTTCACTCTAGAAGAGGATTGCTCCATCTATGTTCGAAGGTGTGTTAAGTGCCAATTGCACACCGATAAAATTCATTCTCCTGCTTCTTCACTCCATCCTATGCCTTCCCCATGGCCTTTCTCCATGTGGGCTTTCGATATCATTGGACCCCTGGGTGATCCGACCCTCCTCACCAAACCAAAGTCATTTATACTCACGGCAACGGAGTACTTCACCAAGTGGGTGGAAGCGGAAGCTTACGTGGAGATAAAAGCGTCAACCGTCTGCAAATTTATAATGAAGAACATCATCGCAAGGTTCGGCATCCCGGGTACCATCGTCACCGACAATGGGCTACAATTCGTCTCTCAGGAGCTTCAGGACCTCTGCAACAGGTATTACATTGCATTGCATCATTCATCTCCTTATTATCTGCAGGGCAATGGTCAAGCAGAGGCAACTAACAAAACTTTGATTAAAATTATCAAGAAAACGTGTGAGACTACCAAATTTACGGATTGGCCAGAAAAGTTAGTGGAAGCTCTTTGGGCCTATCGCACCTCTATTCGAACCCCTACTGGGCAGACCCCTTTCGCCCTCACTTATGGAATGGAGGCGGTAGTCCCTTATGAGGTTCTTATCCCTTCCCTACGAGTACAATTAGACAAGGAGCTCCCCATTGATGAGCGTCGCGAGTCTCTCCTTGCTCAGTTGGAACTCCTAGACGAGAAGCGTTTGGCCGCCGCCGAGCATGCGCGTGTTTATCAAAACAGGCTTTCGCGTTTTTATCAAAAGAAAGTGATCGAGACAAAATTCAAAATTGGTGAGATGGTAATTAAAAGAATCTTTGTAAAACCTGGTGGACCGCGTTCAAAACTCCAACCTAATTGGGAAGGTCCCTTTGTTATAAACGATGTTTATCCTAGCAATGCTTACAAATTAATTAATGCTGAAGGTGAAGAGCTAACTCATCCTTGGAATGGTCTTTATTTGAAGAAATACTATCCCTAAGTCAACACAAACAAAAAAAACGGGACAAAACAAAATGAAAACCAATTTTTTTTTGAAAATCGCAGGCATGCATGGTACATGGGCCACGAGCCTGAGTAATCAAAATCCTTAATTCATTCTTCAGTCTCGATGGTTTAACTTTGGGGTCAACTCCCGCACACACTACACGCTCTACTTTTAAACTCAAGCAGCCCGAAATTCGAGGAAAGTCCGACCCAAACTAAGGGTGTGAAAACCTTACCTATTCTCTTCTCTTCGGCTCACGAGAGGGAGTACAAGTCAAGGGTTACTAACCAAACCTGCCCGCCGCCCTAGTAGGTGGAAGTCAGGGCCCAAAAGGAATAAAATGCTTAAAGCCCAAGTACAATTAGGTCTTTATCTATTTCGAAAGAAAGGAAAAAAAAAGAGGAAAAGGAAGTCATGATAAAAGAAAGCATGTCAAGAGGGCAAAGTCCCCGCAGGGAAAACCCTGGTCGTAAGCATGCATGAATAAGGTAAAAAGAGCAACGAAATTTCCCTAAGCCAAAAACTGAATCCCAACAGGCATTAGGGCAGGGGAGGAGCGTTCCCCATTCTTGAAAACCTTGCGTGAGCTTCCTCAACTTATTCTTATATTCTCCCTCCACGGTGGGTTGTAAACTTAAAGAATGACAAAGATCAACCAAGAAAGATGGGCTGCAAGAGAATATGAGTAAAAGCATAAGTCATTTAGCACGTTGACCCCTTTGTTAAATATTTTGAGAAAGTCTAATGAATTTAAGATCATGATGACACAAGGTTTAAAGCCCCGTACTATACTTGCCTTCAAAGATAAAAATAAACAAAAAAAATAAAAAACTAAAAACTAAAAAAAAATAAAAATTTACGCCTCTTCCTTATTTGTCATTTCCAAAATTCACGTCTTTAATCAAGTCGTCATTTTAAAAATAAAAATAAAAAATGAAAAAAATGAAAAAAATAAAAAATTCACGCCTCTTCCTTAGGCGTCATTTCCAAAATTCACGTCCTTAATTAAGTCGTCATTTTCAAAAAATAAAAAAAATAGTAAATAAAAATAATAAAAATATAAAATTCACGCCTCTTCCTGTAAGCGTCTTTTTCAAATTTCACGACTTTCATCAAGTCGTCATTTTCAAATCAAACAACAAAAAAATAAATATTTTTTTTAAAATAAACGCCTATCATGGTGGCGTCAATTTCACAATAAACGCCCGTTTGCGAGGGCGTCATTTAAAAATCGAAAAAAAAAAATAAAATAAAGAGAAAATAAGAAAAAATGGAATAGAAAGTCGTTGTTATGCATGTGCCTGGTTGCATTTTTGTGTGGGCATCTTTTATTTAGCATTTGCTTGCCTGCATGTCGCATTTTTCTTATATTTGTTTATCATTTGCCTTCATTGATTAAAGGCTTGGCCCCTTGACCCGTTATCAAGGTCAAAGTAAAGACATCCCCTTGCCTATTGAGCAAGGGGCCAAGCCGAACAGATGGATTAATGTAGCAACCCTGATAAAATAGAAGGAGATAGATAAATCAAAATAGATTAAAAGATTAAGTAAATAAACGATAAAACTGAAAATGGAAAAAAATTAAACCCTGATGAAAATAACGCCGCAGATAAAGGCGCAACTTGACAAGAAACGCCCTCACCTAAGGCGTGTTTTTAAGAAAGGACGCCCACAGTTCAAGGCGTCAAATCTTAAACAACCAAAATTACATAAAAAGGCAAGTAATTGTAACGCCCTTTTTGCTTGGACGCGTTTCAACAAGAAACGACGCATTCCAAGACGTCAATTTAAATTCGACGCCGTTACCTAGGACGTTAATTCAGTTTATGTTCCGTTCGAACCAGGAACTTATCCAGGATAAGTTGATAACTATGAGAAAGAGTTCGAATGTAGTAATAACTCTATCATGGAAGTGTCACTTCCAATCAAACACTAACCCTATTAGGATCCTAAAATCCTATAAATACTCACCGTGTCGATCTGATTCGCTATTTTGGCGATCGGAGTCTTCTAAGGTATGAACAGCAGGTTATTCGTATAGTTCTTTTTCCCTGTTACATGAAGAATATTAATTATGCTTCTTCATCTTCTACAGGTTAAGGAGCTCCTGTCTTCCCGAAGAACCAGTAAGTTCTTCTCTTCCTTTACTTCCTGTTATTCATACGAAGAATAATACCTTCGTTTTCTTCTGCCTCTACAGGTTGCCTGTAGAGTGGAAACGTCCGACTGAAGAATTAGGGGTTCTTCATCTGCACCCTCTTCTGTGCGTGCTGCTGCTATTAGCAATTATCATCGCCAGGAGGCTCTGTTAGACAGAGTATTGTCCCAAACCTTTCACGAGTCCTTCATCCAGATCAACTATAAGGTAGGTTTTCTCAGGGATTGTAGCCCAAACTAGCATATTAATAATTATGACATCATCCGTTAATACATGCATATAGATTTCATGCGTTTTGTTTAGTTTCGAAGGAGTTTTGAAAGAAACGCCCCTATCAAGGGCGCTAAATTACAAGAAAACGACCATGACTAGGTCGTCAATTTCATATTTGACGCCCTGCACACGGACGTCAATTTCTTTTAATTACTAAATACCCTGTTTAATAATTATATATCAATTCAAACATGATTCTAGATTAATGCTTGATCAATCTCTTGTAATCCTGCTATTTTTCTGGTCCTGACCCTATATCATGTTTCCTGAAATTTCATCGTCTCGAAAATTGTGAATTAACGACTTTGTCCAGGCCGTCTTTTATTGAACTGACGCCCCATACCAGGGCGCTTTCTGTAAACTAACGCCCCTGTCCAGGGCGCGTTTTATGAAAATTTCCAGATTTTTAATATTCTACAAAATTAGAAATATTGAAAGGATGACTTCTACACATGTCGTCAAATTTAATATAAACGCCCCTGATTAAGGTGTTAATTTCATGAAAAATGACTTTACCAAAGTCGCTATTTTCTGCACTACTGATTTTTCCTGATTACTGTTATCCGAGGGTTTCATTATACCTACATACATATATATTGGCACTATTACTCCACTCCGTGAGTATAGTCCCATGTTTTCTACGATGATTTATCGCATTACACACTCAATTCTCATTGACATACAAGCTCTCCATTGGACATTCCGTTCCTTTGGACTAGCGAGTTAGTCATAGAGACCTCCGTAAGACTCCTCGCCGCCTTGGATTCCCTCAAGGCCGACTGAGCTGGTTGTACCATAAAAACCCATTACACAATCTTTGCCATGTCCCTCTATAGAAACATGATAATACCGACCCTCATGTCATGCCATGGGTATGATATGAGAATTATCTTAATGAACAGGAAAGAATATGCCGTTGTTATGCTGTTCTTGTAAACCCCAATTCTATATCAACATTGTTATGATGTTCTTGTAGACCCCAATTCTATATTAAACTTGATGTTCTTGTGAACCTCAATTCTATATTAAGAATGAGGACGTCTTGCCATTGAGGTGCTATTCATATGGACCTCAATTCTATATAAAAGAGTGTCTCTACTTACTTGTCATGGTACCCGAGTTAAGGGAACCAATTCCACCTAGTTTTATCGAAATTGTGATTGTACCGTTATTATCGCCTATTGGTGTCAAAAGTCATACTTTTGGACTCTAATCTCTCAAAGTTGTCTTACATGACTACAAGCTTGCTTATTGAAATTCCATGATGGCTATACACAAAAATGTGGATGTTAGAAATACATGACTAATGCATGCGCATATAGGGCCCGATCTGGTCCTGGGAGGAGCACCCGAAAGTACTTGTGCCCATGGGAGTTGATTGATCACGGTATTGGCATTATACCGAAGTGCATGATTAGCTTGATTGAACATTCCACAAATCTTGTACTTGACTTGATATTACATGACTTCGTGGCCCAAAAAGGGGTAATTACTTGCGTGCTTGAACGTGATAGCCAAATTTCATCTTGACATGATAAAGTACTTGCTTGAATATCTTGAGGTCATTTGATATAAGTTCTTAAAAGTTCATGACTAGTTCTTTCTGTTATCTTATTGTTATATCCTCTTTCTATCTTGTCGTTTTATGCGAGCATGCATAGCTATAGTGCATTCATGAAAGATGTAACTACTTAAACCCCTTGCTAGTTCCTGAGATATAATTTCCTACTGAGCGTTCGCTCACTCCGTGTTTCCCTTACTTTTCAGGTAAGTCCGACGATGAGGGAAGTCAATCGGATGGGGAGAATCAAGAGTGAAAGAGCTAGAGCTTTTCCAAGTGTCATCTAGTCTTTTATATATTTCTTGAGTCAAATGTGTACTTTTCTTTTTTTTGAATAGAGTATTGGGTTTGTAATAGACTATTTATTATGAAGAAATAAATGGATTGGGTTATCTTTACTTTTGCACATCTCTATCTTTGTGTCGAATACACTACTACTTTGATTGACATGATTGATATAAACTCATCACGCATCTCCGGGTATCTTCCGCTCTCGGGGCGTGACAGTTTTTGTGGTATCAGAGCCTAGGGTATTCAATTCCTAGGAAAAACCCAAGTCCAAGGATAGGTTTTAACTCTTTAACCAGTGAGATTGGGTAGAACCAAGGGTTAAAGTTAACATAGAATGCTAGTCTTTAAAATACAAATCACGTATTAATCTAGTTATTATAATTGTAGGATAATGGCTGTCGAACGTGCTCAATGGCGCAACATGCAGCGTACGCTTCAAGGCATGACTCAGGTGCTGCAACAAGTAGCACAAGGAGGTGGACAACGAGCAGGAAGTCTTCATCAGACTTTCAAGAATATGAACCCGCCCAAATTCATGGGTTCTACTGATCCGGACGACGCAGAACACTGGATCAGGGAGACGGAACGTATATTCCGTGTTATGCAGTACACGGATCAAGATAAAGTCTTATTAGCTACCTTTCAGTTAGAAAGGGATGCCCGATGCTGGTGGGAATCAATAGAAGCTACTTTAAATCAAGACCAAGTTACTTGGGAAGAATTCGTTGAACATTTCAACGCTAAATATTTTTCGGACCGAGTCCAAGAAAAGAAAGCTACCGAATTTGCCGCACTCAAGCAACGGTCATTATCGGTGGCGGAGTACGAGGCACAATTCTCTAGATTATCTCGGTATGCTAAGCACTTAGTTAGCACCAAGAAGATGAAAGCTAGGAGGTTCCTTAATGGGCTCAGGCCCCAATATATCACACAGCTGGCGCCGATGGATATCCAGGTCTACTCGGAAATTGTGCGCCGAGCTCAGCTATTAGAGGACGCCACGGAACTATCTGATAGAATCCGTGGGAAGGACAAGAAAGAACAAGTTACAAGTTCGGGTTCTTTTAAACCCAACTTCAAGAAGAGGCCTAGCACTGGAGGTACTTCTTCTCAAGACCAAAAATTTAAGAAGACCAAGCCCTTTTCTATCACTACTACACCTTCGAATATAATATGCAAGCATTGTGACAAGGCTGGTCATAAAGTCGAAGAGTGCTGGAGGAAACTTGGAGCATGTCTCCGTTGCGGGAGCCGTGAGCATCGGATTCCCGATTGCCCATTACTTAATGATCAAACCGGTGACGGAAAGCGCCCGATAACCAAGAACACTCGTCTTCACGCAATTAAGGAGACCGAAGAAGAAGAAGGTGGATTAGTAGAAGGTACACTGAAAGTTTGTTCCAAGTATGCACATGTCTTATTTGATACGGGTGCATCACATTCTTTTATTTCCAAGAAGTTTGCTAACCCACTACCTATGGAACCGGAATGGATGAAAATAATTTTATCTACTCCTCTAGGAAACGAAACCGATATTACTCACCATTATCAAAACTGTGAAGTCTTGGTGAAAGGAAGAAATCTTCCTATCGATCTCATATGTTTAGATCTAAAGGAGTATGATGTCATATTAGGAGCGGATTGGTTATCCAAATATCAGGCAACAGTCGATTGCCGCAATAGCAAGGTTACTTTCAAGGAATTTCCAGAATTAATCTTCACTAGCCCTAAGAGTCGAAGCAAATCCCCTTTTATTTCGGCTCTCCGAGCTAGCAAGCTCATCAGGAAAGGATGTGTATCTTTCCTTGCATTTATCACAGTTAAAGAAGCTAAGGAAACTAAGCTAGAAGACATTCCAGTAGTGCAAGAATTTCCGGATGTGTTTCCGGAGGATTTGCCTGGATTACCCCCACAAAGAGAAGTGGCCTTCACCATTGACTTAGTCCCTGGTGCTGGTCCAATTTCAAAGGCACCTTATAGAATGTCACCTGCTGAACTCAAGGAGTTAAAGGAGCAATTGATGGAACTCATTAAGAAAGGATTCATTAGACCAAGTACTTCCCCGTGGGGAGCACCTGTACTGTTTGTAAGAAAGAAAGATGGATCCATGAGGCTATGCATCGACTATCGACAGTTGAATCATCTCACTATCAAGAACAAGTATCCACTACCGAGAATCGATGAATTATTTGACCAAATATCTGGATCCAAGTATTTCTCAAAGATTGATCTCAGGTCGGGATATCATCAGTTAAGGATCAAAGATGATGACATTCATAAGACCGCATTCAGAAGCAGGTATGGCCATTATGAATTCGTTGTTATGCCTTTTGGACTAACAAATGCCCCTGCTGCCTTTATGCAGTTAATGAATAGCATATTCAGGCCTTATTTGGATCAATGCGTGGTGGTCTTTATTGATGATATATTGATTTATTCTAAGACCAAGGAAGAGCATGAGGAGCATTTAAGGATTGCATTACAAATATTGAGGACAAATCAATTATATGCAAAACTCAGCAAGTGTGAATTCTGGCTTGAAGAAGTAACTTTTCTCGGACATGTTATATCAAAGGATGGCTTATCTGTAGATCCATCAAAAGTCGAAGCTGTAAGGAACTGGGAAAGATCGACCAATGCTAGCGAGGTCCGAAGTTTCTTAGGTCTTGCAGGCTATTACAGGCGAGTCATCAAAGACTTTTCTAAGATCGCCGTACCACTTACGAGGTTAACTCGCAAGGAGATCCGTTACGAATGGAGTGAGGAATGTGAAAGAAGCTTCCAAACTCTCAAGGATCATCTTACTACAGCTCCTGTCTTAGCATTACCGATGGAAGGAGAGAAATTCGAGGTATACACTGATACTTCTGGCATTGGCCTCGGATGTGTTCTAATGCAACAAGGAAATGTTATAGCTTACTCTTCTCGTCAATTAAAGAAGCATGAAGAGAACTACCCCGTCCATGACTTAGAATTAGCCGCGGTAGTATTTGCACTCAAAATATGGAGACATTATCTTTATGGAGTACAGTTTACTGTATACTCTGACCACAAGAGTCTCAAGTATCTCTTTTCACAAAAGGAACTAAATATGAGGCAAAGACGTTGGCTAGAATATCTCAAGGACTTCGACTTCAATATACAATATCATCCCGGAAAGGGTAATCATGTAGCAGATGCCCTTAGCCGAAAGTCGAGAGCACTGTTAGCCAATTATATGATTCAAGAATGGAAGTTGCTGGAGCAATTCTCTGATTTCAATATAAGTGTGGACACAGACTTTCAATGTGTCACATTGTCTCATATAAGCATTCAGCCAGACCTATTAACTGAAATACAAGCACTTCAGGATAATGACCCAATATTAGTGAAAATCAAGGGCAAACTGGAAGGACAATCTGATTTCCAAATAACTTGTGAAGGAAGATTAATGTTCAGGAATAGAACTTGCATACCGGATAGTCCCGAGTTAAAGAAGAAGATATTAGATGAAGCTCATAGATCAAGGTACACGATTCATCCTGGATCTACCAAAATGTACCAAGATGTGAAGAGGAATTTCTGGTGGCCTAACATGAAAAGGGAAATAGCGGACTACGTGTCGCGCTGTCTCACGTGCCAACAGGTCAAGGCGAACACCAAAAGCCTGCTGGAAAATTACATCATCTAGATATTCCCAAATGGAAGTGGGAGAATATTAGCATGGATTTCATTATGGGTTTATCTAAATCAAAAGGAGGACATGATGGAATATGGGTTATCATTGACCGATTGACTAAATCGGTGCATTTCTTGCCAATAAAGAGCCGATGGACAGTTGATGTTTTGGCTGCATTATACATCAAGGAAATAGTCAGAGTACATGGTATTCTTGTTTCAATCGTGTCTGACAGAGATCCCCGTTTTACTTCTCATTTTTGGAAGGGATTACAACATTCGTTGGGAACAAGGCTTAACTTTAGTACAGCTTTTCATCCTCAAACGGATGGTCAGACCGAGAGAACAAATCAGGTGGTTGAAGATATGCTCAGAGCTTGCATCATTGATTTCGATGGAAGCTGGCATGATCACTTGCCGTTGGTGGAATTTACCTACAATAATAGCTACCAGGCAAGTATACAAATGGCACCTTTCGAAGCTTTATACGGAAGGAGTTGCCGATCACCCTTATGCTGGGACGAAGTTGGAGAGAAGCAACTGCTAGGTCCAGACATGGTAAGGGTTACCACTGAAAGGATACAAATGATTAGAGAAAGACTGCAAGTTGCTCAGTCTAGGCAAAAGGCTTATGTCGATACAAGAAGGAGAGATCTTGAATTCCAAATTGGAGATCATGTATTTCTCAAGATATCGCCTGGACGTGGCATACGGAGATTTGGTGTTAAAGGCAAGCTTACACCAAGATTCATCGGACCCTTTTGAGATACTAGAAAGAGTTGGCGAGGTTGCTTATCGCATCGCATTGCCTCCTCAACTGTCCGATGTACATAATGTATTCCACATATCTATGTTGAAGAAGTATGTACACGATCCATCACATATTATTGATCATGGAGACCTAGTGATCCAGAAAGATCTCACATACGAGCAGAAGCCCATAAGAATACTAGATCGAGAAGTACGTACCCTAAGGAATAAGGTTATTCCCATGCTAAAAGTATAATGGAATAAGAATTCAGAACATGAAGCTACATGGGAGACCGAGGAATCTATGAGGAAACGATTTCCAGAGTTATTCTAGAAGGTATGTACTCTACACTCTCTATATAAATATATGCTATGGAATTTGGGGACCAAATTCTTTTTAAGTAGGGGAGGGTGTAGCAACCCTGATAAAATAGAAGGAGATAGATAAATCAAAATAGATTAAAAGATTAAGTAAATAAACGATAAAATCGAAAATGAAAAAAAATTAAACCCTGATGAAAATAACGCCGCAGATAAAGGCGCTACTTGACAAGAAACGCCCTCACCTAAGGCGTGTTTTTAAGAAAGGACGCCCACAGTTCAAGGCGTCAAATCTTAAACAACCAAAATTACATAAAAAGGCAAGTAATTGTAATGCCCTTTTTGCTTGGACGCGTTTCAACAAGAAACGACGCATTCCAAGACGTCAATTTAAATTCGACGCCATTACCTAGGACGTTAATTCAGTTTATGTTCCGTTCGAACCAGGAACTTATCCAGGGTAAGTTGATAACTATGAGAAAGAGTTCGAATGTAGTAATAACTCTATCATGGAAGTGTCACTTCCAATCAAACACTAACCCTATTAGGATCCTAAAATCCTATAAATACTCACCGTGTCGATCTGATTCGCTATTTTGGCGATCGGAGTCTTCTAAGGTATGAACATCAGGTTATTCGTATAGTTCTTTTTCCCTGTTACATGAAGAATATTAATTATGCTTCTTCATCTTCTACAGGTTAAGGAGCTCCTGTCTTCCCGAAGAACCAGTAAGTTCTTCTCTTCCTTTACCTCCTGTTATTCATACGAAGAATAATACCTTCGTTTTCTTATGCCTCTACAGGTTGCCTGTAGAGTGGAAACGTCCGACTGAAGAATTAGGGGTTCTTCATCTGCACCCTCTTCTGTGCTTGTTGCTGCTATTAGCAATTATCATCGCCAGGAGGCTCTGTTAGACAGAGTATTGTCCCAAACCTTTCACGAGTCCTTCATCCAGATCAACTATAAGGTAGGTTTTCTCAGGGATTGTAGCCCAAACTAGCATATTAATAATTATGACATCATCCGTTAATACATGCATATAGATTTCATGCGTTTTGTTTAGTTTCGAAGGAGTTTTGAAAGAAACACCCCTATCAAGGGCGCTAAATTACAAGAAAACGACCATGACTAGGTCGTCAATTTCATATTTGACGCCCTGCACACGGACGTCAATTTCTTTTAATTACTAAATACCCTGTTTAATAATTATATATCAATTCAAACATGATTCTAGATTAATGCTTGATCAATCTCTTGTAATCCTGCTATTTTTCTGGTCCTGACCCTATATCATGTTTCCTGAAATTTCATCGTCTCAAAAATTATGAATTAACGACTTTGTCCAGGCCGTCTTTTATTGAACTGACGCCCCATACCAGGGCGCTTTCTATAAACTAACGCCCCTGTCCAGGGCGCGTTTTATGAAAATTTCCAGATTTTTAATATTCTGCAAAATTAGAAATATTGAAAGGACGACTTCTACACATGTCATCAATATTAATATAAACGCCCCTGATTAAGGCGTTAATTTCATGAAAAATGACTTTACCAAAGTCGCTATTTTCTACACTACTGATTTTTCCTGATTACTGTTATCCGAGGGTTTCATTATACCTACATACATATATATTGGCACTATTACTCCACTCCGTGAGTATAGTCCCATGTTTTCTACGATGATTTATCACATTACACACTCAATTCTCATTGACATACAAGCTCTCCATTGGACATTCCGTTCCTTTGGACTAGCCAGTTAGTCATAGAGACCTCCGTAAGACTCCTCGCCGCCTTGGATTCCCTCAAGGCCGACTGAGCTGGTTGTACCATAAAAACCCATTACACAATCTTTGCCATGTCCCTCTATAGAAACATGGTAATACCGGCCCTCATGTCATGCCATGGGTATGATATGAGAATTATCTTAATGAACGGGGAAGAATATGCCGTTGTTATGCTGTTCTTGTAAACCCCAATTCTATATCAACATTGTTATGATGTTCTTGTAGACCCCAATTCTATATTAAACTTGATGTTCTTGTGAACCTCAATTCTATATTAAGAATGAGGACGTCTTGCCATTGAGGTGCTATTCATATGGACCTCAATTCTATATAAAAGAGTGTCTCTACTTACTTGTCATGGTACCCGAGTTAAGGGAACCAATTCCACCTAGTTTTATCGAAATTATGATTGTACCGTTATTATCGCCTATTGGTGTCAAAAGTCATACTTTTGGACTCTAATCTCTCAAAGTTGTCTTACATGACTACAAGCTTGCTTATTGAAATTCCATGATGGCTATACACAAAAATGTGGATGTTAGAAATACATGACTAATGCCTGCGCATATAGGGCCCGATCTGGTCCTGGGAGGAGCACCCGAAAGTACTTGTGCCCATGGGAGTTGATTGATCACTGGTATTGGCATTATACCGAAGTGCATGACTAGCTTGATTGAACATTCCACAAATCTTGTACTTGACTTGATATTGCATGACTTGCATGGCCCAAAAAGGGGTAATTACTTGCGTGCTTGAACGTGATAGCCAAATTTCATCTTGACATGATAAAGTACTTGCTTGAATATCTTGAGGTCATTTGATATAAGTTCTTGAAAGTTCATGACTAGTTCTTCCTGTTATCTTATTGTTATATCCTCTTTCTATCTTGTCGTTTTATGCGAGCATGCATAGCTATAGTGCATTCATGAAAGATGTAACTACTTAAACCCCTTGCTAGTTCCTGAGATATAATTTCCTACTGAGAGTTCGCTCACTCCGTGTTTCCCTTACTTTTCAGGTAAGTCCGACGATGAGGGAAGTCAATCGGATGGGGAGAATCAAGAGTGAAAGAGCTAGAGCTTTTCCAAGTGTCATCTAGTCTTTTATATATTTCTTGAGTCAAATGTGTACTTTTCTTTTTTTTGAATAGAGTATTGGGTTTGTAATAGACTATTTATTATGAAGAAATAAATGGATTGGGTTATCTTTACTTTTGCGCATCTCTGTCTTTGTGTCGAATACACTACTACTCTGATTGACATGATTGATATAAACTCGTCACGCATCTCAGGGTATCTTCCGCTCTCGGGGCGTGACAATTAACCTGTTTGTCCAAGTGTGAACTATAGCTACAGGCGCAGGGCGAAAAGTAAAAAGTCAAGAAAGCGAAAAGAAGACACAAGTACACAAGTGCTCAGGTAACAAAAGATCTCAAATCTCATATATATATACATATCAAATGTATATCTCAGTACAGGTGTGAGGGTGGAGGAGTACAAGTAAAGTCTCTCTCAGCTCTCGCCTCCACCCTCCTCTCTCCTACTCTCGGCCTCACTCTCGTCCTCCCGACGAGACACTCGTGGAGGGAGCATGGACCCCCGGGAAGTAGCCGGAGCTCGAACCTGCTCCTCTGCCTCGCTCCTCTGCCGGAGAGAGGAACCCGCCACAAAAGTGGAGCTGGTGAGGGCGTACCCCGCAGCTCGCGCCCGCTCCCGACCTCGCTAAAGCTGCTCCTCGTTCGACCGTAGCCGCTCCTGGGTGACGGCTAGCTGGGTCCTCAAGTCTGCAAGCTCCCGCTCGTGTGCTACCCCCTGCTCACGGTCACGGGCATGGTCCGCCTGGCGCTCCTCTTGCTCCCGGGCACGCTCCCTCCGCTCCATCTCGAGGGTGACTCGCAGCTCCGCCACGTCCTGGGGCAGCTCCTCTCACCGCCTCAAGGCCCTCTCGAGCTCCGCAACCCGCTGGTCGCGGATGGCCAACTCTGTCCTGGCTAAAGCGGTCTGGGTAAGCGCCGCCTGTAGCTCCGAGGTCTGCAAACATTTAAACAACTCATCGGTTCCATATATATAATTCAATAATTCATGAAATAAGCAATTAACAACTAAAAATAAATAACTAACCCGAGTGGCCATCGCCTGCTGTCCCTCCTCGACGCAGGTAAGAGAGGCCCGGAGCTCAGTCTGTAAACACAATTTTTTTTGAAACATATATCATATAAACAATTGAATGGAAATTTGAGTTTGAAAGTTTAAAGCATACCCGTGTGACGAGGTCGCGCTCTGCTGCCTCGGCCCGTGCTACTGCTCCAGCTAGCTGCTCTGCTAGTGTAGTTGTCTCTGCACTAGGTCCCCTCGAGCTGGAGGCCTCTCCCGTCTCTCTCACTGCTGCTCCCTGCTGGGCACGTTGCATTCATTGAGATTGTCAGTGGCTAATCAACAATAATTCAAGAATTCATTTGCATGTAGATAATTTAAACACTCACCAGGGTCTCAAGGTCTGCCCGTGTGGTAGCCAACTTGGCCTCCAAGCTATGGAAGTGGGTCTGCATGTCCATCGCCACTATGTCCCGCGCATCCTGCATTCATCACATATTAGTCACATGATAGATATACAATGCATTTGTATTTAATTAAAAAAAGAGAGGATGCATGCATACATACCCCTAAGACCCTCATCTGGGGTCGGCCGGCGTAAACCTCCCAGTAGCGTTGGAGGTACTCGGAGCTGTCCGCCGCCTGTGAGGTGACTCGGGTCCCGCCACGCTGCCAGTCGGCATGCTGGTCCGAGAACCGGACTCTCCAGTCGATCGCCTTCGTGCGACCGCGCGTCTTCTTGCCTATCCCCCGCGGCTCTCCTACCTCGATCCACTCCTGGTGTAGGCCGAGGGTCCTCATCACCAGCCTAAGCCGTAACGGCTCAATCTCGTTCAGGCAATGAACTCAAAGCTCATGCCCGAAGTGAGGTCGGCCTGCTACGACCCACGGCTGGCCCTCATCGATCATCCCTTCATAGGGTCTCCACCTCACTTGCATTCACAATCATCATATCATATCATATCATTTCACATTCTATAATAAATAAAATAAAAAAATTGCATCACATTAAGCATGCGTACCAGTGAGGCAGGGAAGTCACGGAACTCCCTCCGTAGAACTCGCAGCTCGTATGCGAGTGGGGCTCCAGTCACCACTGGTAGCTAACAACGTGCTAGAGGGAAGCGTCCCTCAACTCCAGGCCGTGGGTCAGCACGCCCCATCGGCATGTATAAATGGCTCCATATCTGCATCCATGCATTGCATTAGTAAAGCATTCGCATATATTTAAGAAAAAAGAAAAAAAATGAAAATGAAGATGCATACCTGAAGAAAAGGTGAGAAGCCACTGACAGTTGTGTCTCGACCTGTCCCTGTGGACAAGTCGGCCATCAAGTGCGCCAGCAGCGCTGCTCCCCAAGCGTATCTGCCGACGCCCTCCAGGTCCTCGAGTATCCCCAGGAATCGGCAGTTGATGATATCGCCCTTCGTGCCGAGCAGCAACCTCCCGAGCATCAGGAATAGGAATCTCCTCAGGTCTCAATCTGCTCTCTCCCTCTCAGCCGGGTCCTGGCAATAAGCAGCCCTAGCCCCGTCTATCAGCCTCTGTGAAAACTGCTCCAGAGACTCCCTCGACCTCTGCCTAGAGTCACCTAAGCCCATAGCCATGGTAAGGTCGGTGCGGTAGATGGTCCTACACTCGCTAGGCGTCTCGTAGACTGTCTCTACCCCTAGCAGCCTCTGAGTCAGCTCACTATAATCAGGTAGGGTGATCCCGCTCACCGCCTCTCCATCTACCCTCAACCCGGTGATCCTAGTGACGTCCTCTAGGGTAGGTACCATATGACCCCACGGCATCAGAAATGCCCTGCTAGTCCTATCCCATCTCTCTCTGAGCACCTGGATCAAGGGTAGGTCTGGTCTCACTGGCTCTATACTCAGGAAGGGTCCGAACCCCATAGCGTCTACCCTAGCCCTCTGGAACTCAGGGAGCCCATAGTAAGCTGCTCGGACTTGGACCTAAGAGATCCGTGTCCACATCAATCCCTGTATGCAACAAAAATAAAAATTCTCGCTTAAGTTTTCATGTGGATATTAATTTGCAGTTACATTTGCTCTCTGTTTAATTGACGACCAATCTCATGTCGTGGTTTAATTAAGTGACGCCCTTGAGGGAGGCGTTATTTTACACGGTGTTTTTGGTAGTTTCAAGAGCAATTCGAATTAACGACTCAACCTGGGACGTCCCTATGGGGGGCGTTGTTTTAAAGGTAATTACCTAATTCTGAGAAATTTCTGAATTGACGACTATCCCTGGGTCATCATTTGTTTAAGTAACGCCCCTGTGGGGGGCGCGGTTTAAGAAGCAATTTTTGGTCCTAAAAATAATACTGGAAAATAATAAATTGACGACCATCCCTGTGGTCGTTGCTTAATGAATTGACGCCCCGGTGGGGGGCGTTGTTTTTCTGGGGTTTTTAAGGTCATTAACATGCGAAATAAACAGAGGCACATATGTTTTAAATAAATGAAATGGCATGGAAATTAACAGCATGATGATAAGCATGATAAATTTTAAAATGACGACATGCTGCAGGGCGTGATTTCATGCATTAATCATTTTTCAGAAAAAATAAATTAATTGAATTGACGACCCAGGTTTGAGCGTCGTTTTAATTGACGACACCCCTGGGGGCGTTATTTGTCTGGTTTTCCCTCAACCGAGACCGAGAGCTATGGAAATGATGAAAAATGGAAATAAAATGAAAATTGAGGGTTTGGGGGCCTACCTTGCGTCGCTCGGGTACGATCAACCCTCCCCGGATGATTTGCCTTGATTGCCGTGGCCGTCGGGGTTGGCCGGGTAGTGGGACAACCGCCGCCGCCACCGGTGGTTGCTCTCCTTCTGCTTCCTCTCCTCCTTGTTCTTCTTCTTCTCCTTCTTCATCCCCTTCATCTTCTTCATCGTCATCGTCGTCGTCATCGTCATCATCTTCACCGTCGTCTTCTTCTTCTCCATCTTCCCTTTCTTCGTCTTTGTGCTTCGCCACCGGTGCATCCTCGGCCGCCGCGGGAAGAAGCTCCTCCACGGCATTCTCATTTTCTAAATCCACGACCTCGGGGGCACTTACCCTTTGGCGTTTCTATGCGCCGCCCGCCATGAGAACGAGAGATAGGGAGAGTGAGAATGAGAGGGATAGAGATGAGAGATGAGAATGGGGGGGGGGCTTTCGGTTAGGGTTTGCAGAAAGGAAAGAGGGAAAGAAGAGAACGAAAGAGGAAGAAGAAGGAGAGGAAAAGGGATTTAACAGTCGAAAAGAATCGACGCCTTGATGGAAGTTGTCATTATATCAATTGACGGTCTGGGGAAAGGCGCGGTTTCATGATATGACGACTCGAGCTTGGGCGTCATTTGCATTTACATGGGAATTTGTAACCAACGTCAATGGGAAGGCGATTGATATGACCAATCATCATTATTGCTTTTTTAATTGACGACGAATGTTGCAGGCGTCTGTTTCTTAATACACGACATACGTGAAGGTGTCATTTTTCAAGAAACCGAAGGTTTATATATGAAGAATTTAAAGAGTTTAACGCCTTGCCTTGAGGCGCGAATTAAGAGACGCCTGTTCTGGAAACGTCAATTGTGATTTTGAATTATTTTAAGGAATTGATTTAATGGAATTGACGACATCATCTCAGGCATTGTTTAATCAATTGACGCCCTTTATGAAGGCGCTGTTCAGAATAGAGAACCCGAAACTCAGTTTTTTAGATAGAATTGCATATAGTTGGAAGATGTGATCGTATAAACTCATTGTCTGGGCTCAAATAAAGGAAATATCTTTATTTCATTGAAGAAAAATCATGATTACATTTATTGAGCCATCATAGGCCTTATCTTCCTAAGTGCTAGTACATAATCTTTGCACTTGTCTTCCTCTTCTTCTACATGTGTCTTGGACTTTTGGAGTAGTCCAACCTTCCATTGAGCCATTATAGTCCTGATCTCCTCTTGATCTCCACTTGAGCATAATTCCCTTCTTTTGAGTGGAGGTAGATGAGAAGGTTCTTCAAAGAGGTGCCGAGGTAGCCCGAGCTGTGGAAGGCACCGGTGTGCATTATAAAGGACGAAATCACTCCCGCCTATCAACCGGAGCTCTATGCTGGGGGAGAGCCTTGAGCGAAGTTCTTGGGTTTTGAGGAACCCCGGTGTGCAAGTAAATCCACTCTTAGGCATCCTCTTGAAGTAATCCCTCCATTCGCTACTCTTCTTGAGCTTGGGAACCCGGTTGGTTACTCTCTCACATAAGCCCAAATAATCCGTCATATACCGAAGGGGGCCCTTGGAAAAGATCTTGGAGGCTGCTTGGTTTGCTTGGAAAGGGTCAAATTTAAAGTGGAAATCCACCCAACAAGATAGAAGAAGCATTGACCCATAGAGGGGCCGTCCTAAGGAAGCCGAGGTAAGCCCATTGTATAGGTTGGCTAATACTGCCGGACCTATTCTTTTTCCTTCCCACATGCTAGCTATAGCACTTAAGTGATGTTCCTCTAGATGGTCTTCCATCGAAGGGAAGAATAGAGCTCCCGCTATGCATATGACAAACCCCTTCATTACTCTCTCCAATAAATCTTCATCTTATTGAGCTTTGTCCATGTTTTTGAACACCCATGAGGCTAGTTTTAAAAGGTTGACTCCTTTATGGGCTTTAATTTGATTCACTAGATTTGGGCTCTGAATGAGGCTAGTGAGTATGTCATGAGCTTGTATTGGTTTAGCCATGTAAGCCATCCTAGATTCCTCTCCTTGCTTCATCGTTCTTAAACCTAGGAGTGTCTCTACTTCTTCTAGGAGTATGGTAGCTTCAAAGGTTGGAAAGAGGAAAGTGTGGGTATGAGGGTGCCATAGTTCTATGAGAGCTCCAATTGAGGCCCAATCTAGGTGAATGTCATTGTAATGGGTAGCATGGGTTATGAGGCCAAGAAGGTGCCACCTAGAAAGGAAAAATTTCATATCTAATGAGAGTTTGGAGAGTAATAAAGGAAGCCACTTAATCTTTAGAAATCTCCTTGGTCCTGGAACAATTGGGTAATCCTGAAAACATAAAAGAAAGGAAGAAGAAGAAGAAGAGAAAATGCAATCAGAAATTTTGAAAAGGAAGGAATAAAGCACAGAAATAAAAGCTTTGATATCAAAACACTTACTTGGCTGTTGGCAATTCTCCCACTAATATGGCCTGGAGCTTCACAAATCCTGGGAAAACTCATCTTAGGCTTTTTAGAAGGCTTTTGCATCATCATGTTTATCTTCCTTCTGCTAGTTCTGATATCTCTGTTGCTTCGGTTCTTTGTTAGCTCGATCGTTTGGTGAGCTCTGGAGACGAACAGTTGCCTTTTATAATGTTTTGGAACACTAACGGGTATCATGGTTTGTGTCTGATTCAAACGAGTTGCTGGAAGCTTAATTCCGAGCAGGAAACGAAAACAGTTAATTGACGACTCATCGTTTGGCGTCATTTATTTAATTGACGACACACTCAGAGTCGTCATTCAACTAGCGCCTCCATGGAGGGCGTCATTTGCGGTCCAATTCCAAATCAAACCTCAATTGTAATTAACGCCCTAATGACAGTCGTCATTTCTTGTTTTGACGCCTCTGCAAAGGGTCGTCAGTTTCTGAGCTTATGCTTTTTAATTGCTTGGATTATTCATGAACTTAAGTGCTATTATATCTTGATGGAATTATTCATATTATGCACTTATCATCATATCATAAGCTGTCCTGAGCTGATAATTCTTTTGATAAGCTAATGGGCTTTGAAGTGCAGAAGTGCAGGATGTGCAAGTCTGGAAATGCTTGGATTGACACGAACCCACAATCAAGATCATAAGTTCAAATAATGCCCGCCCATTCGCATTTCTTCATCATTGGCTCACACGCATTTTGATGCATATTTGCATAAGTCTAAGCATCGTAGGTGCAAAGTCCAAAGTCTGTGCAATGTCCAAAGTCTGTGCACATCCCACGTCCAGATTTGTACATTCCAAGTCTAAGCATCATAAGTCTACATATTTGCATAAGTCTATACATCCAAAGTCTGTACATTCCAAGTCTAAGCATCATAAGCCTACATATTTGCTTCGTTCAAGTCTATACATTCTAAGTCTAAGCATGCTTCGCCCAAGTCTATACATTCCAAGTCTACACATTCCATAAGTCTAAGCATTCCATAAGTCTTCATCAAAGTCTGTACATTCCATGTCTATACATCAATGTCTATACGTTCTAAGTCTATACATCCTAAGTCCAAGCATGCTTCATCTAAAGTCCATACACACTCCTAAGTCCAAGCACTCCGAATCCTGCATTAGTGCAATCCAAGTCCATACACACTCCAAGGCCTATGCATTCATTGCAACATTAGTGCATTCTAGTGCAACATCTGTGCATTCATTTCCAAGTCGGTGCATTCCAACCATCCCACGGTTGCCACCAAAAATTCAAAAATTCTTAAATAAATCCATAAAAAAATTCAAAAAGTTTCAAATAAATCCAAAAAAATTCAAAAATTCTCAAATAAATCCAAATAAATTCAAATATTCTCAAATAAATCTAAAAAATTCAAATATTCTCAAAAAAAATCCATAAAAATTCAAATATTCTCAAAATTCCAAAAAAAAATTCCAGCATTTTTCGAAATCCATAAAAATTTGAAATGCTTTTCAAACCCCTACAACTTTGCATACTTCAAAAAAACCAAAAAAAATGCATTATATTTTTCTAATGGTATTTTTTGCAGAGATAATTCCTTTGCAAAGACCAAGAACATGGGATGAGTACTCTTCGTTCATTGTTATCAATCTTTTGATTCTTCCCAATATTCTCATAATATGACGCCCTGGGCACTTCAATTATCATCTCTCCATCATTCTGAGCAATTCATGTCAATCTGATCATCCCTGTCACTTGGGGTATCACTCTGATTATTCACGTTAATCTGATCATTCAAACTATTCCTGCTAGCTTTGCTCGACCATTATGACATCGTCATGATCTTTTATGCATCAATCTTCTGATTTACCAAGATTGTCATCCTCGTGACGACATTGAACAAAAATACTTGGAATGCTCTCCTCTTTTACGACTTTATATATGATGCTTTCCATAATACTTTTCAATAATATGCAATGTTGTTGAGTGTTTCGATTATGCATCTTTATATCTTGGCTAATAAAATTTTGAGCGCAGGATAAGAAGCTCTTGGTACCACCGACTGGGCATCACCATCCAAGCCCCACGGTGTTTGCACATTATTCCATCTCAGTTCCCCACATGCTCATTACTATCACCATCTTCCTGTATGCATTTCTACTATATGTTATCTACGCTACTAGATTATATCAAGGACCTTGTGGTTCTGATGAACTTGGAATTAGAGTTCCCCTTCATCAAAAATAGTGATAATTCCAGGGGAGTCTTGATCACACGGATAGGCCGTTGAGTCATTTAAGTTTGGGACGATGGTTTCACTTTCTGAGTTGATGTGTGGACAAACAGGCTTCGGCTTAGTGTCAACTTAGAGATCTGGATTCTTGATCAAATCTAGATAGTTTAGCAATATTATCCTTGATTATTTTTATTCTTTGTTTTGTTTTAATTTTTCTTTTAGCCCAACATGCATCATGTAGGACTTTGAGCTTAATGATGAAAATCTTCATATTATGCCAATAATGAAGGTCGCTCGCCCTTAATTGAGTTGACATGAGACATTCCATTCCAAATCAAGTACTTTATTCTCCTTGAAGCCGCTCAGGCTGGTTCCTTGAAAAGCGTTCATTTGATGGGTCTTCATCTCAATTCATTTTATTTTCTTACAAATCCACCTTGGTTGTAGCACGTCACATTGGCTGGTAACTGCTCTCCAATGGTGTCTCCCTTTCGTGCCCTCGCGCACATTTTTAGTTCATTTAGTTTAGTCTCTTTAATCCAACCGATCAATGCTTTCTTGTAATCATCCGGAGTTGCTTCATTCAGAATCTTGGAAAGATTTCCAACGCTTAGTGTTGGAGGCGTGTCACATCACACCTTGGCATCTACTTATCAGTTCGTTCTACTCCACGCCGCTTGTTTCACTTTCACTTTATTCCGTCTCACTCCCTTGCAAAGCAGACGACAAGGCGGGGCAGCTGTAGACACGCTAAAATTGATGCTATGTTGAGTAAATATCATGTCACCATGTGACACCCCAAAGTGGACTTCAATATTGGCTTAATATGAAGTTTTTCTTTTTTTTTCATGTGTTAATTATAATTTCTTGGCATTTTTCTATGTTGAATGGAATTAACGCCTCAAGTAGGGGCGTCATTTAATTGACGGCATAGCCAAGGGCGCCTCTGAATAAACGGACGACTATGCATAGTGGCGTCATTTCCTGGAATTTTACGAATCCTAAGCAAAATGAAAAATCAAGAATTGACGTCCCCCTTAGGGGCATCTATTGTTTAACGCCTCTTAGAACAGGCGTCATTTCAGAATTTTTAATAAGGAAAGTATTTTGTTGCCATAATTAAATCCAGGAATTGACGCCGCTGTACGTGTCGTCATTTTAATTAACGCCTTTGGTGACGTCGTCATTTTTAATTGACGCCCTTTGTAAGGTCGTCATTTCCAGTTCCGTCCCCTTTTCGTCTGCTTCTTTCCAGTAATAATCCCTTCCCCATTTTACACATTGTGTTTGATTGGGAAGAGGGTTTCTTATTGGAGGGTCATTACCTAGTTTTAATCCTTGTTTTGCAAGGATTTTTAGGCTATAAATTCCCCTTGCTGTGCGCCTCGCGCGAAAGAGAGAAAAAAGGAGAAAAGAGAGAGGAGAATGCAATAACGATACAGAGAGAAGCCACTGTGAGTTTTCTTAACGGGAAGAGAGAGTTTTTGGTTTTTCTTGCAGGTTCTATTCTTCAAGCAATCCCTCTTCCTCCTGGTGCTAATCTTCTTCCACGGTGGTCATCAGCTGCTATTCAACTTGTTTCTCTCCCAGTACTGCTGCAAGCACAGCAGAGAGGAGACTCTTCTCTTCTTTTATTAACATTATCATCATCTTCATCTTATTCTTTCTAGCTACTTTGCTAGAAGAGATTGCCACATTCACGTCATATACCTTGCTTTGCATACCATTACATTCACATTCTCCATACCTTTGCTACTCCTCTTAAGGGGTTTAAAACCAAAACACACAAGGTGTGTTCATGCTTCAGTTGTTTGATTTCATATCTTTAGAACATTGATACTACACACCTTTGGCTAATCCATTCTTTCACTTGTTTTGTGTGTTTGTTTTTTTTACAAGGGTAATCAAGCTAAGAACCCCCTTCATCGACCGGCCGGTAGAAGGAGGAAGGAAAAGTCCACAATCTCTCACGCTCAATACAAGGTATATGCGATCACTTTTATTTTTCTTGAGGTAACCCCTCTGCGATCACACTCCTCATTAGCACCACGTGCTTCTGCGTCTTATCTCTTATATATATATATATATATATATTTTTTTTCTTAAGTGGATTTTCCATAATCTACAGCGCCCCGGGGATGGTAGTAAGGAGGAGCACGCCGGTTAAGGGTTCAATGAGGAGGAAATGGGGCGTACCGTTTTAAGATGAACAGTGAAGGCCGGATGCGCGCCGGCTTAGGACGTTAAAAGGGGGGGGGGGGCGCACCGGTTTTGGCCATGCCGTTTTAAGGGTTAAACAAGGGGGGAGCGCCGGGTAGATTCCAAGGAGGAGGAGCTCGCCATATTAAGGTTCAATGGGGAGAGGGGATTCTTGAGAGGAGGGTTAAACCGGCGTGGTGGAACAGTAACCGCGCGGGATTAGCCTCTCCCGTGAGTTTGTTTCAAAGCGTTTACTATGTTTCTTGTTTTTTTCTTTCACCCGAAGCCGATTTTATGATGCGTTTGTTCATTATTCTCGGAGGTGGTTTGTTCGTTTATTCTCAGGCGTTCTTAGCCCTGGTGAAAATCCGGCAGCATCTCCCTCGGACCGGGGCTTGCCAAAGGTAAAGGAAAGTCACCAATCGGATTGCTCCGGGGTAGACTCTCAAAAATCGGAGTGGCCTCACGGCGGTCCGAACCCATGTGTGAGTGTGGAGCGCTCGAGGGCTAGCCTTCAAGAGCGATCACGACTCACGGGCGATGAATCTTCGGCGCGGGATAGATGTTTTGCCACGAGGGCCATGAATGTTCATCCGGTGACGAACTCCTTCGAAGGCCGTGCTATGGAGAAGCAAGCTTCAAAGGGTCTTGGATGAGGAGGAGGAGGAAAGAAGAAGAAGGAACCGGGGATTAAAGTAGAGGATACTAAGATTGCAAAAGGCCCTTTTCTTTTTATTCATCCACATAATCGGGGAAGATTTTAAAACAGAAGGGATTCATCTCTTGATAAAGAAGAAATACATCGCGAGGGAGGAAAGAATACATTGACGAGGGAGGGGGAGAGAGCACAGGCTCTTCCCCCTCCGACTCACCTCTCCTCTCTCACACTCACTCTCTTCTTCTTCTTCACCTTGCCGGCACCGGGGGACCAAACTCCTTCTCTCTTCTTCTTCTTCTCTTCACTGAACATAGCCGAGAGCCTTCTCTTCTCCTTTTGGATGGCCAGCAGGGGGAAAGCCATGAGATTTCTCTGTCGAACCTGCAGAGTATATATATAGTGGGTTGCCTTTTCTTTGCTCGAACGGAAGAAAATCCCGCCACTTCATTCCTCTGCCAGATGAACAGGGTTGGCATGTCACTGGCATCTGGTGATTCGTGCCGTACACTATCGTTCGTCCGAGGACGGCACGGTTGCTGGCTTGCCAGAAGATCTTCGTCCGAAGACATGCCTTGGCCGATGATGTTAATGCGCTGTCGAGTGGAGACGGAGGCACGGCTTCAGAACATTGAATGCTCTCTGCCCACCGCATTTAAACAAAACAGAGCATCGTGCCAGAGATGGGATGGAATGGGGTTAAACCGGCGTGGGGGAATAGTGACCGCGCCGGATTAAAGCTTTTCAAGTGGGCCACGCCGTGTAAGCATTGAAAGGGGGTGGCATTTCCTTCAAATGAGCGCGCCGGGTAACTTGTGCATAAGGTGGCGCCGTATTAACCTTCAAAGAGGTGGGCTCTTCAACAGTGAGCGCGCCGTCTTAGTGCAATACACTAAGGGCGCGCCGTATTAGCAAAGGGAGAGGAGCGCGCCGTTTTAATGGCATGCAAGGGGGGGCGCCGACTTCACCCGTGCCGGTTTAATCAGCGCCGGTTTAGGTGAAGGCCGCGCCGATTTAAGGCTCTTCTGCGCCGCTTTAAGCACCGAACGGATTCGTTTCGAAGTCGCGGCCGTTTATACGAACGTTGGCGTCCCCAGAATGTTTTAGTTACGATGCATGGCTTCCACAATTTTCCGTTCGCAGCATCTGGGGCTCGATCCAGGGCTTTGCGTGACTTCCGGCATATGCTGAGACTATGCCGGAGTTCCCAGCTTTTCTTTGATTCAGCTCTCAGCACGGCCGGCTGTAGAGTTGTGGCCGTATCTCCCGCCCGGGGGGGGCTCCTTCATCGGCTAGCGGACCACCAAGCGAGTCCTCGTCTTGATCGGGTTAGGTATGAGGTTTATTCGGCATTTCTGTATTCGGCTTACTCTCGAGTGTCAAGATGTACATGCCGTATGATCCTCATCGACATTTTTTCATGTCCACATCCACCCACTGATCCCTGACGCTGAAAAGGAATCGGCTGCTGTACACTGCCTGAAGACGCCTACCTCTGATCCTTGCGCTTCTTATAGAACCCCTTCTTAAGAAACTTCTTGACCTTGGAGCTAAAAGACGCAGATCCTGTCACTGACGCCGCCGGTGCCGACGCTCCCGAACTACCCATAGTGTGCTGGAAAGTACTCTGCTACTGGGTAGCCATCTGCTGATTGCGGCCTGACTGGGACTGCCCCTGGCCTCCCTGTCCTCGGACCTTCTGCATATCCAGCTCCAAAGATGCCGCCACACGAGATGCTGTCTCCAAATCAATAGCAGCGTTCGCCATTAAAAGGTGCCTCGGGTCCTGCCTCAATCCCTGGATGAACTACTCCGTCTTCACTCCCTCATGTTTCATGATATGGGGAGCATAACGGCCTAACTCCATAAATCGAGCCATGTACTGCAACACGGACATGTCGCCCTGAACCAGCTCCAAAAACTGACGCATCTTCTGCGTACCAACATAGGATGGGTAGTAGGTACGCTCAAAGACCGTAACAAAGTCCTTCCATGCAATCTGTTGAAGTGAACGAGACTAAAAGGACGTCTTCCACTCCGAAGACCACCAATCTTGAGCCATACCCTGCAACAGGTTACAGGCCAACATCACCATGTCCTCCTCCGCACAGCGCATGGAACTGAACACTCTCTCCAACTCATCAAGCCATCTCCTGGCCACATCGAAATCTGGCTGGCCATCGTAATAGGGTGGATGAAACTGTATAAAGTCCCTCACAGCACGACTGGGTCCACCCCTGGACGACGAGCCCTCACCAGCATCACCGCCAAACTGCTGAGACATGAACTGAAACATGCACCGGAAGAAATCCTTGGCCCTCGGAACTCTAGCTGCATCCCCTACCTCAGTGGCAGGTGATGGCACTCTGCTCTGCTGCTCCTGCTCCTCTGTCGACTATCTCTGCTGAGAGCGAGTCCTCCGCCTCGGCGCCATACTCGCCTACTGCAAAAGACAGAAGACACGAAAAACAACGAAATCAATAAAACACACGATGCCCTAAGCCAGTGCCAACTGTACATCATCATTGTGGACTAGTGGACCACTACAACTATTTATGATTCTTATATATATCCACAACCATGCTCTGATACCAGCTGTAACGACCCGAGATCCGAACACCGGGAAGGCCGGATAACCCGAATCTCGAACCGTTACCCACGAGCCCGAAGACTCGGAAGGGTTAAAAGGGATGGTGTGGAGATACACAAGAATCTAAAATAATTGCAGAGCTACGCAGATTAAATGAATTAAGCAGGAAGCAATAAATGACATTAATTAAATTACATAGTCCATAAAAATAACAGTAGTCTAAAATATAACAATAGTCCACAACTAGTACAATCCAAAGGGAAAGGTACAACTACACGGGACATACCCCGGCCTGACAACTGGCAACTAACCCTGGGCACCTGAACCACGTAGAGCCTCAGAAGCGCTCCCCTAAAGTCTCGTCTCACCTGAAACACGGTGAAAACATGCAGGGAATGAGCCTTAAAACAAAAGGCTCAGTAGGATCATCCGGTCCCCACCTCGCAAACCGAGAAACTGTGCAGAAAGTAACTACAAGCTACCACTACGTCTAGTACCGAACGCACGGCATGAAAACGGAGATGACTCGTCAAAAATCCAAGAGTCTCTACCAGACAAAGACAGAGTACCAACCCACTAGAAATAAGGCCGGATGCGTCCACTGACGACTTAGACCGCGCCTCAGATGTCTCCCTCCGGCCCAGCGGGAACTGAGACACCGTACAAGTAACCACAAAACAAGTGACTAGCTGGGGTAGCGCTCGTCAGCACGGTTCCAACCGCCCCCAACCACGTGTGCACACACAGACTATACGTCCTAGGTCTGGCCCTCTGACTGGTTTTCCCCTCAGCCGGACTCTGGCGTCAAACGTGGGGCCCTACGGAAACTAGTCTAAAAGCTGTCTCTTGGGGTAGCCTCGCCACCACTCCCTAGTGGGATCACTCGCGTGTCGGAAGGCTACGACTAGTGGAGGGTCACTGAAGGAGTCGACTCTCTAGTCAACGAAAAACAACGTCTAAACTGGACAAAGTACAAGGGCCGCTCCTCGTACCGACACCGACTCATGGTGACACGAGCCGAGAACACCACCTCTCGGGATCCCACGGCACCCTAACATGTGGCCCCCACATGATGCCCAACATCAGTCAGACCACGGTATAGTACACGGATCGAGGTCCACTCACCTGGGACTCGAATCGGCAAAACATAATTCCGGTTGGACATGAACCGCTGGCGGTCCACCTTTGGGCCGCCACAAGGGCTAGCAGTTCAACATTAGGCCGCTACACGGGGTGTAGCAATTCAGCATTAGGCCGCTACACTCTGGGTTGCAAAGGCACAAGCGGTCCTATATAGGGCCGCCAATGGGTACATGGCGGTCGTACCTTCGGTCGCTAGACCCAAAAACCTCCAATGGTCAAAAATGCCTCGAAGGCCACGCTGGCTAACTCGGCTAGTGGTCGGCTCATCAGCCGCCACATGGCTCTGGCGGCTTATCGTTCGGACGCCAGGCCAACCCACACACGGAATGCCAGAAACGGTCGTATGGGGACCACCAGAAGGAAGTGGCGGTCTCTGGAAGGACCGCCAGAGTTTCAGAAAATTGAGCACGGCGGGAAAACCCCAAAATCGCCATTCCACGCCCCATTCACCCCCGGGTGAAGGGGAAACAAAAGGGAAACTTGTTCCCAAGCCCCCAATGCATCTTTTGATGCCCATAAATCACAAAATGGCAGATTAAAATGCTAAATCGGCCACTCAAGCCCAAAAAACATGCCTTTCTCTTCCCGGCTCAAAATAGCCCACTCTCGATCTCGACTCGACCTAAAAATCACGGGGAAGGTAAATATCGAGCTAAGGACCGTCACCCTACCTCGGATTCGTCCGAAACGCGGCGGATCACCGCCGATCCTCAAAATCGCTTGAACCTTCACGAGCTCCCACGGTCTCGCCGAGCACCGCAGGCCGTTGCGATCGCCACCCCGCCACCGTCGCCACCGCACCGTCGTCTCACCTCCGTCTGCAGCCGGAGGGGAGCACGCCGGAGTCATCGCCGGAGGAGGAGGGGGGCCCCGGTCGCGTGTGCACGGGAGAGAAAGGGAGGAAGAAGAAGAAGAAAGAGAAAGGGAAAAGAAAAAGAAAAGAATTAGGGATTTATAGAAAATCTTGATTTTTTGAAAAATATGGAAAAATAGAAAAATATACCTCCGCGATCCTCGGAACACGCTGATCGCCACGGTACCATCCCTGAGTAGGTGAACGACTCGGTTTACCCACTACGGGGTTCCGTAGGTCCAGTCATGGAAAAACACAGAAAACCGCGGAACACGTTTCGGGACCTTCGAAACTGATCCGAAAAGCACGGATCCGAACCCGAAAAATGTCTGAAAAATAATTCCGGACAAAATGAGCACAAACTCTCCAAGAAAATAAATTCGGGACCCAAGAAGAAGGATCCGAAGGGTCCGAGATATTATAGCCCTCCCCCCTTAAACAAATTTCATCCTCGAAATTTAAAATGAAGCACAGGGGAAAAAAAGGAGACTTACTCAAGCAGATAAGGGAACTACTGACGCATCTCATCCTCACGCTCCCAAGACGCCTCACCACCAGAGTGCCGCTGCCACACCACATTAACCTGAGGGAAAACCTTGTTCCGCAGGTGCTGCTCTCGCCGATCCTCAATACGGATAGGGAACTCCGGTAGAGACAGATCGGGAGTCACCTTGGGCCAAACCGAATCCTCTAAAACATGAGAGTCATCGGGCATATACTTCCTCAACATCGAGACATGGAACACATCATGCACCGCTGCAAACTCAAGAGGTAGCTGCAACCGATAAGCAACCTCGCCAATACGCTCCATGATGAGAAATGGACCAACATAGCGGGGACTCAGCTTCCCACGCTGTCCAAATCGCATCACTCCCTTCATGGGAGAAACCCTAAAAAATACTCGGTCACCGACCGAGAAATAAAGTGGCTGCCTTCTCCGGTCGGCATAGCTCTTCTGCCGACTCTGCGCCGCCAACATGTTCTGACGGACCAGATGTACCGCGTCAATGCACTGCTGCACCAGCTCCGGTCCCGTCATAACACGTTCACCAACCTCAGACCAATCGAGTGGAGTCCGACATGGTCACCCGTACAGCGCCTCATAAGGAGCCATCCCAATGCTCGAATGATAGCCATTGTTATAGGCAAACTCCACCAATGGTAGATGGTGAATCCAACTCCCTCGCCATTCCAGGCAACAGGATCTCAACATATCCTCTAACGTCTGAATGGTCCTCTTCGACTGACCATCTGACTGAGGATGATACGCTGAGCTAAACGCTAACTCCGTGCCAAGAGCTCGTTGGAAACTCCTCCAGAATCCAGAAGTGAACCGCGGATCTCGATCTAACACGATGGAAATGGGGATTCCATGCAAAGGCACGATCCGCTCCACATAAAGACGAGCCAACTTGGGCACACTCCAGCTGACTTTGATCGGTAACAACCGAGCCACCTTCGTCAGCCTATCCACCAGCAACCAAATACTATCCTGCCCACTCGGAGACCTCGGCAACCCCACTACAAAATCCGTGGTCACGTGGTCCCATTTCCACGCCCCAGAAGGAAGTGGCGGTCTCTGGAAGGGCCGCCAGAGTTCCAGAAAATCGAGCACTGCGGGAAAACCCCAAAATCACCATTCCACGTCCCATTCACCCCCGGGTGAAGGGGAAACAAAAGGAAAACTTGTTCCCAAGCCCCCAATGCATCTTTTGATGCCCACAAACCACAAAATGGCGGATTAAAATGCTAGATCGGCCACTCAACCCCAAAAACATGCTTTTCCCTTCCCAGCTCAAAATAGCCCACTCTCGACCTCGCCTCGGCCTAGAAATCACGGGGAAGGCAAATACCGAGCTAAGGACTGTCACCCTACCTCGGATTCGTCCGAAAAGCGGCGGATCGCCGCCGATCCTCAAAACCTCGCTTCAACCTTCACGAGCTCCCACGGTCTCTCCGAGCACCACACGCCGCCGCGATCACCACGCCGCCACCCTTGCCGCCGCACCGTCGTCTCACCGCCGTCTGCAGCCGGAGGGGAGCACACCGGAGTCGTCGCCGGAGGAGGAGGGGGGCCACGGTCGCGTGCGCACGGGAGAGAAAGGGAGGAAGAAGAAGAAGAAAGAGAAAGGGAAAAGAAAAAGAAAAGAATTGGGGATTTATAGAAAATCCCAATTTTTTGAAAAATATGAAAAAATAGAAAAATATACCTTCACGATCATCGGAACACGCTGGTCGCCATGGTACCATCCCTGAGTAGGTGAATGACCCAGTTTACCCGCTACAAGGTTCCGTAGGTCCAGTCAGGGAAAAATACGGGAAACTGCGGAACACGTTCCGGGACCTCTGAAACTGATCCGAAACGCACGGATCCGAACTCGAAAAATGTCTGAAAAATCATTCTGGGTAAAATGAGCACAAACTCTCCAAGAAAATAAATCTGGGACCCAAGAAGAAGGATCCGAAGGGTCCGGGATATTACAGGCTGGCTCCGGTGAAAACCCAAAAGGGCACTTGAGTCAGTAATATTGTTAAAAAAATGATGTCTATGAGCATAAGGTTACCCTTTTCACAGGCATTAACCCCATGCTAGTGATATTACCTTGATTAGCATTTGACTCTCTGTCAGGATCAATCAATACAACCTTCGGCCCAGACCTTTCGTCTAAGCAGATGATAAGCCACCCGTTCTAATTCGGCACTAACCCTCAGTCCCATTGGGGTCCACCCTAATTCATCACTACAGGCCTTCCGTCTGATGCTATATACAAAACCCTTTCCCCTTGCTTTGACATTGATCCATGTCAATGATTAAACCCTTCAGGGGCTGAGCCTCTCGGCCTGTGTGCTCACTATGGTGAAGCGATCCACTCATCCCTTCGCTGAAGGTGTGAGCGCTTTCCCGTATACTCACACGATTCACCCCTCCAGGCATTGAACAAGCCTCTTTCATGGCCATATCATATTGGCAAAGAATTGAAAGTGCAAACTCTACACCCGTAGGTCCCGCACACTCATTCCTCGTTTACGCCACTCACGGGTGGGGGGGCATTTGTTGACGCCTAAAATTTCGCATCTAGAGTAACGAGCCTCAGCAAATCAAACAAGGGCTTCAATATGCCAACACGCCCACAAGAGTTTGTCGACCCAGAAATCTAGCCTATAAGGCCATTCGAGCTAAAAAGGGTTCCCCGAACAACTAAGTGTGTCGATGCACGTTACAAGGTGCGTCGACTCACGCTTGAAGAATAGAGATGCCTACTAAGGCGATCAATAGGCTGCGTCAACACACCTCACGAGTGCGTCGACGCACTTAGAAAACAAAGAACAGTCTTCTAAGGTGATCAACTAAGTGTGCACGTCCTTGGGTGCGTCGACGCATGTGTATTATGGCTCACAGCCAAGCCCACGTAGATGATAAGACGTGTCGACACACCTCACAGAGTGTGTTGACACACTTGAAAATAACGAGGAGCCTTCTCAGCAATCGACAAAGTGTGCTCGACATACTCGATAATGCGCCTAAAGAAAAGAGTCAACACGCTCTCCTCAACGGTGATATCCTGGATATCAAAGTCAACCTGGACCGACGTTAGGCTACTTATGTCGGCATAACTTAAAGCCCGCAAGGGTGATGAAACACGATTGCATGTGGATTTCGCCTAAGAAAGGGCCAACACGCTCTTCCTGATGGTGATATTCTGAATACCGAAGTCAACCTGAACCGGCACTACTTACGCCAGGATAATTCAACGCCTGCATCAAGGATTGATGATTCTAGAACTCGTGTTGCATGCCCAACGATACAAAGGTGAAATACTCGAGTGGGCGCCATTGAGTGCGATAAACGAAGTGAGTCACCACTGAAATGAGGCAGCTACGCCGATTAGAGGCCCGCCTTGTTGTGTCTCCTCTAGATTTGATGTCAAGTTTTGATGCTGGCAATAGTGTCTTTGACCTTAATTTGACTATGGCAACATTGTTATTTTAAAGTCTTTGCTTCAGTCAGAATAAGTTCTTGTTCATAACAAGGTCGATGCATATTCAAATTGCTGCATTGAAAGGTCGGTGCACATTTGCATATAAGTCTATAAGGTCGGTGCACATGAAGAAATCCTACACTATAAGGTCTCTGCACATTCACTTTATAGTCTATCAGGTCGGTGCATACATTTATTCCAGTTCTGAAGGTCAGTGCATTTGCAGAAGTCTTACACCAGATGGTCGGTGCATATGTAGAAGTATTGCTCCATAAGGTCTGTGCATATTTGGATTCTAGAGAAAAGTCGATGCATGCCATAGAAAGGTCGATGCTAATGAGCTAGCGACTGTAGCATAGGTCAATGCATGTTAGAGGAAAGTTGATGCATGTCATAGAAAGGTCGATGCTAGTGAGCTAGCGACTGCAGCATAGGTCAATGCATGTTATAGAAGGGTCGATGCTAGTAAGTCATCATTCTCAAGGTCAATGCACCTTGTACATTGACTATAAAGATAGGTCGATGCACCTTCATTACAGAGTCAGTTTGTCTGGCAAATAAGATCTACATGTATAACTCTAAGGTTGATGTTTCTATTCTAACCTGATGTGTATGTGTTAGCTATACAGGCAAATGTATCTCATTTATGCATCGATGCTCTTGAAGAATTTTGTGCATACACTTATATGGATTGTCTGACCTTGTGAAGCATCTGAAACTGCATTTGCTAATAATTATTACATGCTTCATAAGTCTCATAAATCTTTGATTCTGTTTTGGACAGAAAGGAAGAAACAACCCAGATCCATGCTCGAACACTTGGGTTACATAAAGGCAGACCGCATTACTCTCACGTGGAATTTAAAGTGAAGCGGATTAAGCGCACGTGATCCAAGGTGGGAAGCTGAACTAACATCCTGTCACGTGGATCATCTTATCTTCTACTCCTGACACGTGGGCCCTTGAAGTGCGCATTCTGGATAAAATTATTGGGCGGGAGTGTGTCTTCCACGCTCCCAAAAACTTGAAAAGCTCGTGGGACCACAGACTCCCGCTCTCCTGTATAAAAAGGGGATCGAGCAGTCAAATTCGAAGCAGAGCATAGACGAGAGAAGCATATCAGAAGAGGAGAAAAGAGCTGAAAAGCAAGAGAGTTCCAGAGGTCGAGAGAGAAGAGTCTGAGAAGAGCTCGAGAGTGAAATAGTCTGTTGCATAGAGTAAGAAGAAAACAGAGTGCCGTAAGTTTGTTTGAGAGAGAGAAGTGAGATTGAGCAGAAGAGTATTGTTCTGACTTCTGAATCAGATCTAGAGTCAGATCGCTCCAGTGGAGCCACAGTTTATTCTTTCTATTATTGCTTTTCATTACCTCTTTAGTTTTCTTTTTGAAATTACTGCAAGCTGTGTATCAGCGGAGCAAGCTGTGGTGCTCAGCGGCGAGGTGTGATCCTCGGACAACAAGCTGTGTTGCTCAGCGGGAAAGTAAGCTGTGAGGCTCAGCTGTTTGTAGGGATTTCATCCCCGAAGTTGTGGATCAGCGGAGTTCAAACTATTTGACGGTGGAAGCCTTACTCAGTTGAGTAAGGGGTGGACGTAGATCTCAAGCTCGAGATCGAACCACCTTAAAAATTGATCTGTCTTCTGTGTGATTACACATCTCTTTTACTGCAACTAGATGAATGCCTAGGATCGTCTACTGCAAGTCGTTAATACTTTCAATATATTCATCTGTTGCTTACGCCCGAGTACCCAACCTGGTTGTTTGAATATCTTCTGAATTGTCTGTGCTAATTCATCATAAGTTGACATTGTCTTGAATTGTTCAGTAGATTTACCATCTTATATGTGATCTGTGATCGGTAACTCAGTGGTATATAAAAATGGCTCAGTCAGAAGGATAGATTACGTCTATCTGGAAAACTGACCTTTACGTGAGGAAATTTTCTAATCAAACCTCCGTCAGGTACTATATTGAGTTGATTGATTTATTGGTTTTGGAGTTTTCAGTGATTGACAGGTATTCCATAGCAGATTTCCTTGTTGTTAATTCAAACTATTTTTAGTGGTTCTGTTCACAGTAGTTTCTTTTAATTCCGCATTGTTATTAACTGCTGTAGAATTTTAAATTGGGTTTGATCTATTCCCCCCCTCCAGATCACCCGTTAATCCATTCACACATCACATGGTATCAGAGCCTAACTCTCCCTAAGGGGTTAACATCCCGGAGAGATTAGTTGAAATGGATGCTAGAGGTCTAACTGCTGAGGGTCATTCCACCAGTAAGCCGCCATTCTTTGACGGATACAACTATGTTTACTGGAAGAATCGTATGCAGGTCTTCCTTCGAGCGAAGGATTATGAAATTTGGAAGGTTGTTAGTAAAGGTCCTTTTGAGCTCCCTGAGGATGAGGAGGTCTGGACCAGGGAGGAGATCCATAGGTCTACATTGAATTGGAGCGCTGTAAATGCTATACAGTGTGCTCTTCACCCTACTGAATTTTCAAGAGTTTCCTCTTATTCCACAGCCAAGGAAATGTGGGACAAGCTGGAGGTAATCTATGAGGGAACATCTCAGGTTAGAGAGACCAAGACTAATATGTTAGTCTCAGAATATGAAGCTTTTAAGATGAAACCTGATGAG
This sequence comes from Amorphophallus konjac, assembly GCA_022559845.1. Taxonomy (NCBI): domain Eukaryota; kingdom Viridiplantae; phylum Streptophyta; class Magnoliopsida; order Alismatales; family Araceae; genus Amorphophallus; species Amorphophallus konjac. Next base: position 360,526,129 of record CM040123.1, read on the forward strand.
TCTATATCTGAGATGTACGCCAGACTGATGGTACTCACTAATAGCTTGAGAGTCTAGGTAAGGTTTATAGTGAGTATGAACTTGTTAGAAAAATTCTTAGGTCCCTGACACCAATCTGGCACACCAAGGCCACGGTTATGGAAGAGTCTAGGAACCTAGCAACTACCACAGTAGACAAACTCATCGGTTCTCTCATGACATATGAACTGAATCTCAAGAGGGTCGATGAGTCTGAGAAGAAGAAAAAGCCCCTAGCACTTAAAGTGACTTCTAGTAGCAAAGTGTAGCAACCCTGGTAAAAATAAAAGGAAATAAAAACCCCAATTGATCAAAATAAGATTAAAAGATTTAATGAATAAATGATAAGAGCCTAAAGAAGTAAATAATAAACCAAAATGTAAATAACGCCTTGACTCAAGGCGCTACTCCAAAAAAAGAAACGCCCTTATACAAGGCGTGAATTCCAGAAAGGACGACAACAGAAGATGTCGTCAATTTTTAAACGGCCAAAATAATAAAAAGGGCAAGTAAACGTGGCGCCCTCCACATGGACGCGTTTTACATAAGAAATGACTTTAACAAAGGCGTCAATTTAAACTAACGCCCTATGGCAAGGCGTTAATTCCGTTCGAGTTGCGTTCGACCTAGGAGTCTATCCAGAGCAAGTTTCTGGATAATTACGTGGAAGATTGAATACGGGTAAGAACTCTATTAGGGAAATATTACTTTCAATACGATACTAACTCCATTAGGATCGTAAAAACCCTATAAATAACCCTTCCTGTCGAACCCTAATAGGCTATTTGGTTGAAGGAAGCTCTGCTGCCGTGCGTGAAGAACAGGTAATATTCTTCTTCCCTGCCTTCAGTCATAGAAGAATATTGATGTTCTTCATCTGTGTTGTAGGTTACCTGTCCAGTTTTCTTGGCGTGCTGAAGAACTAAGGGTTCTTCATCAGCATCATCTTCGTCGTCTGTCACCTTCTTCCAAACGCAGTACAGAAGAGGAGCTGATATTCTCTTACGTGCATAGAAGAGAATTTCATTTTTATTCAGATCCTTACTGCATCCCCTTCCGTGTGCTGCTGTTGTTGATTAAAGATCGGGAGCAGCCATCATCTTCAGGAGGCTCTGTTTAGAACAGAGCATCATTTTTCCTTCACGCATCTTCATCCAGATCACCCATCAGGTAGGTTTTCTCAAGAATTGTAGCCCAAACCAACATAGTAATTATGATAAAGTCATCTGTCAATTCATGCATATAGATTCTCTGCGTTTTTCATGGTTTTCTGGAAAATAGTGTAAATAGCGACCCTCCTTAGGGCGCTAATTTTAAAGGAAGCGACCCAGACTAGGGCGCTAATTCTTGTTTTGACGCCCTGCCCAGGAGTCGTCAACTTTACTTAATTATTAATTACCCATCTTTAAAATTCTATATCAAGTAAACCATGTATCTAATCTAATGCATGATCATACTTGTTGAATCCTGCTATTTTTCTCTTCCTGACCATGTGATCCTCTTCCTGAAAATTTTATTATCTGGAAATTTATACTGTTCATGAATCCTATTTCGGATGTTAAGGAATTAACGACCTGGGATAGGTCGTCTCTTACATAACTGACGCCCTGCACCAGGGCGTGACTTTAAAATTACCGCCCCTCTGTAAGGCGCGTTTTCATGAAAATTCCAAAAATTGGCAATTTTACAAAATATTATAAATCTAATGGACGCCTGCTACTGTAGTCGTTAAAATCATAAAGAAACGCCCCTGTAAAAGGCGTTAATTTGATAAGTAATGACTTAGATTAAGTCACTATTTTCCTGTGTTACTATTTTGAATTATTTTCTGTTAACCGAGGGTTTTGATATATATATATATATATAGTTATATTATCTGGCACTATATTTCCATTCCGTGAATATAGTCCCATGTTTCACGATGATTTATCGCAATACCCCTCAATTCTCATTGACATACAAGCTCTCCATTGGACATTCCGTTCCTTTGGACTAGCGAGTTAGTCATAGAGACCTCCATAAGACTCCTCGAGCCTTGGATTCCCTCAAGGCCGATTGAGCGGGTTGTACCATAAAAACCTATCACACTACTTTGCCATGTCACTCTATAGAAACATGGTATACCGGCCCTCATGTTATGTTATGTGTATGATATGAGAATTATCTTAATGAACGGGGAAAGCATGCCATTATTGTGATGTTCTTGTGGACCCCAATTCTATATCAAACATTATTACGATGTTCTTGTGGACCTCAATTCTATATTAAAAGAGTGACCATCTAAATGTGGGCACTTACTTATGGTACCCAAGTTAGGGAACCAATTCCACCTAGTTTTATCGATACTCGTGATTGCACCGTTATTATCGTCATTATTGTCATGTTCAAATCCTTGAAAATGTTATCTACCTCTAAGTTCATACAAGTTCTTTATCCTTGAAACTCCATATTGGCTATACACAAAGTGGATGTCAAAATACATGATCAATGCCTGTGCATATAGGGCCCGATCTGGTCCTGGGAGGAGCACCCAAAAGTACTAGTGCCCATGGGAGTTGTAATGATAACGGTATTGGCATTGTACCGAAGTGCATGACTAGTTTGATTGGACATTCCACAAAAAAAAAATCTCGTATTTGACTCGACTTAACATGACATGACTTGCGTGACCCGAAAAAGGGTAATTTAAATACTTGCTTGCTTGAAACGTGATAGCCAAGTTCTCGACATGACATAATGAAATTACTTGCTTGAACATCCTGACATCTATTACTTGAAAGTTCATGAATAGTTCACCTTGTTATCTTGTTGATCTACTCTCTACCTTGTCGTTTTATGCGAGCATGCATAGCTATAGTGCATTCATAAAAATGTAATTACTTTGTTGCAACCCTGATAAATTTAAAAGGAATAAATAAATCAAAATAGATTAAAAGATTTAGTAAATAAACGAAAGAGCTTGGAATAAAAATAATTAAACCCTGATGAAAATAACGCCTCAGATATAGGCGCTACTTTAAAATAAAACGCCCTTACCTAAGGCGTGTTTTGAGAAAGGATGCCCACACATCAAGGCGTCAAATTTCAAACGACCAAAATAAATAAAAAGGGCAAGTTAGCGTAACGTCCCTTGCATGGACGCGTTTCAACAAGAAACGACACTTGACAAGGCGTCAATTTAAATTCGACGCCCTGACCTAGCTCGCTAATTCAGTTCGAGTTTCGTTCGACCCCGGAGTCTATCTAGGGTAAGTTGATAACTATGAGAAAGAGTTCGAATGTAGTAATAACTCTATCATGGAAGTATTACTTCCAATCGAACACTAACCTTATTAGGATTTCCAATATCTTATAAATAACCTTCTGCTTGAACCGAGAACGCTATTTGGCGTTCGGAGTTTTCAAAGGTATGCGAAGAACAGCAGGTTCTTCTTCTTCCTTCTTCCTTATATTGTGTTCGATCAACGCATGAAGAACTAATGATTCTTCATACTCTTCTCTGATTACAGGTTGAAAGCTGCTGTCTTCCGAAGAACAAGTAAGTTCTTTCCCCTTGCTTTCGGTTACGTATAAGAAGATTTTAATATCTTCTTCTTCGTTCTTCTGTCTCTACAGGTTGTCTGTAGAAGTGAACCCGGTTGATTGAAGTATTGAGGATTCTTCATCTACATTCTCTTATTTACCCTTGCTGCTGCTATTAGGATCGAAAGCTTCAAAAAGACTATGTTTATAAAACAGAGTATCGTTCAGAACCTACATCTGTTCATCCGTCAGTTTATCATCATCAAGGTAGGTTTTCTCAAGCACTGTAGCCCAAATCACCATAATAACTATATTAAACCATATATATTAGTTCATGCATATAGTTTTCACGAGTTTTAAAAGTTCTATTGTTGGAAAGAAACGCCCTTTCCAAGGGCGCTAATTTTATACGCGACCCATACTAGGGCGCTATTTAAATAAACGACCCTGACAAGGTCGTCAATTCAAAAGATTTGACGCCCTGTACACAGACGTCAATTCAATTACCTGATAATTACCCATGTTAATTAGTCCAATATTCACTTAAACATGATTCTAAATCAGTGCATCCTGATATTATCCTGTCATGACCATATCTCATTTTCTGGAAATTTCAATACTTGAAAAATTGTAAATTCTTGAAATATACGACCCTGTATAGGTCGTCTCTCACTTGACTAATGCCCCTGTTCAGGGCGTGAATTTAAAAGTAACGCCCCTGTCCAGGGCGTGTTTCTGATAAATTACTGAAAATATATATTCTGTAAAAATAGAGGTAAAGAATGAACGACCATTGCATACGTCGTCAAATTTTAATTAAACGCCCCTTACCAGGGCGCGTTTTCGGTAAAATACGGAAATATTGAAAATTTGCAAAAATGTAAAATAGATAAACGCCATTACTGAAGGCGTTATTTACTTGACTAGTGACTTTACTTAAGTCGTTATTTTCCTGTAAAAATATTTTTACCCTGTTTCTGATAACCGATGGTTTCAATATATCTATATATATGTATATCGGCACTATATCTCCACTCCGTGAGTATAGTCCCACGTTTCATGATGTTTTATCGATCACCCTCAATTCTCATTGACATACAAGCTCTCCATTGGACATTTGGTTCCTTTGGACTAGCGAGTTAGTCATAGAGACCTCCGTAAGACTCCTCGTACCTTGGAATCCCTCAAGGTCGACTGAGCTGGTTGTACCCTGAAAACCCATTACACTATTGAATGCCATGTCACTCTAAAGAAAACATGGTATACCGGCCCTTATGATATGCAAAGAGTATATCATGAGAATTCTTAATGGGATGATGATATCATGCCATTTGTTGATGTTCTTGTGGACCTCAATTCTATAATAAGAATGAGGGTATCTTGCCTTTGATGTACTGTTCATGTAGACCTCAATTCTATATAAAGAATGTCCATACTTGTTTGTCATGGTACCCGAGTTAAGGAAACCTAATTCCACCTAGTTTCATCGTTCATCGTGATTGTACCGTTGTTATCGCCTATCTATGTCCAATGTCGTATTTTTGGACTCCATTCTCTCAAAGTTATCCTACGTGTCTACAAGCTTAAATTGTTGAAATTCCCTATTGGCTATATATATATATACAAGAGTGGATGTCAAATATACATGATAAATGCCTGCGCATATAGGGCCCGATCTGGTCCTGAGAGGAGCACCCGAAAGTACTTGTGCCCATGGGAGTTAAATGATAAGGTATCTGGCATTATACAGAGTGCATGACTAGCTTGATTGGACATTCCACACAAATCTTGTACTTGACTCGTACTTGACTTGACATGAATTGCGTGACCCGAGAAAGGGTAATTACTTGCTTGCTTGATACATGATAGCCAAAGTTCTTGACATGACTTGCTAAGAAGTACTTGCTTGAATATCTTGTTATCTTTTTTTGAAAGCTCATGACTAGTTCATCTTGCCGTCTTATTGATAAATTCTCTCTCTATCTTGTCGTTTTATGCGAGCATGCATAGTTATAGTACATTCATGAAAAATGTAATTATTTAAACCCCTTGCTAGCGCTTGAGATATAAGTTCCTACTGAGCGTTCGCTCACTCCGTGTGTTCCCTACTTTTCAGGTAAGTCCGACGAAGAAGGTCAATCTGATGGGGAAAGTCAAGAGTGAAAGAGCTAGAGCTTTTCCAAGTGTCATCTAGTCTTTTTCCTATTTTCTTGAGTCAACTATGTACTTTTTCTTTTTAATTGAATAGAGTATTAGATTTGTAATAGTCTATCCATTATGAAATAAAGGATTGGGTTATCTTTCTATTTTGCGCATCTCTGTTTTGGTGTCGAATACACTACTACTCTGATTGACATGATTGATATAAACTCGTCGCGCATATCCGAGTATCTTCCGCGCTCGGGGCGTGACATACTTAAACCCCTTGCTAGTTCTTGAGATATAATTTCCTACTGAGCGTTCGCTTACTCAGTGTTTCCCTACTTTTCAGGTAAGTCCGACGATGAGGGAACTCAATCTGACGGGGAAAGTCAAGAGTGAAAGAGATAGAGCTTCTCTAGTGTTATCTAGTCTTTTCCATATTTTTCTTGAGTCAAGCCATGTATTTTTTTTTCGTTTATTTAAAGGTCTAGTTGGTCAATGAAGTTGTAAACAAGTACTTTATAGTCGAAGAAGAAATAAAGGATTGGGTTATCTTTACTTTTGCGCGTCTCTGATTTTTTGGTGTCGAATACACTAATCCTCTGATTGACATGAATGATATAAGCTCGTCACGCGTCTCTGGGTATCTTCCGCGCTCGGGGCGTGACAGTTTTTGTGGTATCAGAGCCTAGGGTATTCAATTCCTAGGAAACCCAAGTCCAAGGATAAGTCTGAACCTCTAACCAGTGAGATTGGGTAGAACCAGGGGTTAAAGTCAATATAGAATTAAAGACCTTTTAACGCAATCACATACTAATAGCTATTGTAATTGTAGGACAATGGCTGCCGAACGTGCTCAATGGCGCAACATGCAACGCACTCTCCAAGGCATGACCCAGGCACTTCAACAAGTGGCACAAGGAGGTGAACATCGTGGAGCAGGAAATCTCCACCAAAGCTTCAAGAACATGAACCCTCCTAAGTTCATGGGATCCACTGATCCCGACGATGCCGAGCACTGGATCCGAGAGACGGAACGTGTTTTTAGAGTCATGCAATGTTCGGACCAAGAGAAGGTCCTGTTAGCCACATTTCAACTAGAAAGAGACGCCCGATGCTGGTGGGAGTCGGTAGAAGCCACCTTAGATCAAGGACAAGTTACTTGGGAGGAGTTTGTTGAGCATTTCAACAATAAATATTTCTCAGATCGAGTTCAAGAGAAGAAAGCCGTTGAATTCGCCGCACTTAAGCAACGATCTTTGTCGGTGGCTGAATATGAAGCGCAGTTCTCAAGGCTGTCTCGGTACGCTAAACACTTAGTTAGTACTGAGAAGATGAAGGCTCGAAGATTCCTTAATGGGCTCAGGCCCCAATATATCACACAACTGGCGCCGATGGACATACAAGTCTATTCGGAGATGGTTCGACGAGCCCAATTACTAGAAGATGCCACGGAACTATCTGATAGGATCCGTGGGAAAGACAAGAAGGAGAATGTTACTAGCTCCGGCACCTTCAAACCCAATTTCAAGAAGAGGCCAAGTAGTGGAGGTACTCCCTCCCAGGAGCAAAAGTTCAAAAAGACCAAACCTTTCTCCATCACCACTACACCTTTTAAGGTGGTATGTAAGCACTGTGATAAGGCCGGGCACAAGGCTGAAGAATGTTGGAGGAAACTTGGAGCGTGTCTCCGTTGTGGGAGCCGTGATCATCGGATTCCCGACTGTCCCATACTCAATGATCAAGCCGGTGACGGAAAGCGCCCGGTAACAAAGAATGCTCGTCTCCAAGCTATTAAGGAGGCGGAACAAGATGAAGGCGGACTCGTAGAAGGTACACTAAAAGTTTGTTCCAAGTCTGCACATGTCTTATTTGATACGGGTGCATCACATTCTCTCATTTCCAAGAAGTTCGCTGACCCACTACCCATGGAACCGGAATGGATGAAAATATTTTTATCTACTCCTCTCGGAAACGAAACCGATATTACGCACCATTATCAAAACTGTGAAGTCTTAGTAAAAGGAAGAAATCTTCCTATCAACCTCATATGTCTAGACCTAAAGGAATATGATGTCATATTGGGAGCAGACTGGTTATCTAGGTATCAGGCAACTGTGGATTGCCGTAACAGCAAAGTTACTTTCAAGGACTTTCCAGAACTAGTTTATTCTAGCCCTAAGAGTCGGAGCAAGTCACCTCTCATTTCGGCTCTCCGAGCTAGCAAGCTAATAAGGAAAGGATGTGTATCTTTCCTTGCATTTGTCACCATTAAGGAGACTAAGGAAACTAAGCTAGAAGACATCCCAGTTGTGCAAGAATTTCCGGACGTGTTTCTAGAGGACTTGCCTGGATTACCCCCACAAAGAGAAGTGGCCTTCACCATCGATTTGGTCCCTGGTGCTGGACCAGTTTCTAAGGCACCATATAGGATGTCCCCTGCCGAACTCAAGGAGCTGAAGGAGCAATTGATGGAACTTCTCAAGAAGGGATTTATTAGACCAAGCACTTCCCCGTGGGGAGCACTTGTGCTATTTGTAAAGAAGAAAGATGGATCCATGAGGTTATGCATCGGCTATCGACAGTTGAATCATCTCACTATCAAGAACAAGTATCCACTGTCGAGAATCGATGAGTTATTTGATCAAATATCTAGATCCAAGTATTTTTCAAAGATTGATCTCAGGTCAGGTTATCACCAACTAAGGATCAAGGATGATGACATTCATAAGACCGCATTCAGAAGCAAGTATGGCCATTATGAGTTTGTTGTTATGCCTTTTGGACTAACAAATGCCCCTGCTGCTTTTATGCAGTTGATGAATAGTATATTCAGACCTTATCTAGATCAATTCGTGGTGGTTTTCATTGATGATATATTAATTTACTCCAAGACCTAGAGAGAGCATGAGGAACATTTAAGGATTGCATTACAGATATTGAGGATGAATCAGCTATATGCAAAGCTCAGCAAATGTGAATTTTGGTTAGGAGAAGTAGCTTTCTTGGGGCATGTTATATCAAAAGACGGTTTATCCGTAGATCCATCAAAGGTTGAAGCTGTAAGGAATTGGGAAAGACCGACCAATGCTAGCGAGGTCCGTAGTTTCTTGGGTCTTGCGGGCTACTATCGGCGATTCATCAAGGATTTCTCCAAGATAGCCGTACCACTCACTAGGCTAACTCGCAAGGAGATGCGCTATGAATGGAGCGAGGATTGTGAACGAAGCTTCCAAGCTCTCAAGGATCACTTAACTACTGCCCCAGTCTTAGCTCTACCAATTGAAGGAGAAAAGTTCGAGGTATACACCGATGCATCTGGCATTGCCCTCGGATGTGTTTTAATGCAACAAGGGAAGGTTATAGCCTACTCTTCTCGCCAATTGAAGAAGCACGAGGAGAACTACCCAGTTCATGATTTAGAATTGGCTGCGGTAGTATTTGCACTGAAGATATGGAGACATTATCTGTATGGAGTGCAGTTTCTTGTATACTCTGACCATAAAAGTCTTAAGTATCTCTTCTCTCAGAAGGAATTGAATATGAGGCAAAGACGTTGGCTAGAATATCTTAAGGACTTCGACTTTACTATACAATATCATCCTGGAAAGGGTAACCCTGTAGCCGATGCTCTCAGTCGAAAGCCGAGAGCCCTACTAGCCAATTGTATGATTCAAGAGTGGAAGTTGCTAGAGCAATTCTCTGAACTTAATATAAGCATGGACGCGGATTTCAGATCTGTCACATTGTCTCATGTAAGCATACAGCCAGATTTATTATCTGAAATACAAGGACTTCAGAATGATGACCCGATATTAGTGGAAATCAAGAGCAAACTGGAAGGACAATCTGATTTTCAACTAACTTCTGATGGAAGATTGATATTCAAAAATAAAACTTGCATACCGGATTGTCCAGAATTAAAGAAGAAGATCTTAGATAAAGCTCATAGATCAAGGTACACAATTCATCCAGGATCTACCAAAATGTACCAAGATGTGAAAAGGAATTTTTGGTGGCCCAACATGAAAAGAGAAATAGCAGACTACGTGTCTCGCTGTCTCACCTGCCAACAAGTCAAGGCAGAACACCAAAAGCCTGCTGGAAAGCTACATCCTCTGGATATTCCCAAATGGAAGTGGGAGGATATTGGTATGGATTTCATCATGGGTCTAACTAAATCAAAAGGAGGATATGATGGAATATGGGTTATCATTGATCGAGTGACCAAATCAGTGCACTTCTTGCCAATCAAGAGTCGATGGTCAGTTGATGTTCTGGCTGCATTATACATAAAAGAGATAGTCAGATTACATGGCATTCCTGTTTCAACTGTGTCTGACAGAGATCCCTATTTCACTTCTCACTTTTGGAAAGGACTACAACATTCCCTAGGGACGAGACTTAACTTTAGTACAGCTTTTCATCCTCAAACGGATGGTCAGACTTAGAGAACTAATCAGGTGGTTGAAGATATGCTCAGGGCTTGCATCATTGATTTTGGTGGAAGCTGGCATGACCACTTGCCTCTGGTTGAATTTGCATACAATAATAGCTACCATGCAAGTATACAAATGGCACCTTTCGAAGCCTTATACGGAAGGAGTTACCGATCACCCTTATGCTAGGACGAAGTTGGAGAGAAACAACTATTAGGTCCAGATATGGTAAGGGATACCACCGAGAAGATACAATTGATTAGAGAAAGACTGCAAGTAGCTCAGTCTAGACAAAAGGCTTATGCAGATACAAGAAGAAGAGATCTCGAATTCCCAGTCGGAGATCACGTCTTTCTCAAGATATCACCTGGACGTGGAATAAGGAGATTTGGTGTTAAGAGCAAACTTACACCAAGATTTATCGGACTTTTTGAGATACTAGAAAGAGTTGGCGAAGTTGCTTACCGCGTCGCTTTACCTCCTCAATTGTCCGATGTTCACAATATATTCCATATATCCATGTTAAAGAAGTATGTGCACGATCCGTCACATATCATTGATCATGAGACCTGATGATTCAAAAGGACCTTACTTATGACAAAAACCCATGAAGATCCTCGATCGCGAGGTACGAACATTAAGGAACAAAATTATTCCCATGGTTAAGGTGCAATGGAGTAAAAGTTCTGAACACGAAGCCACCTGGGAGACTGAGGAATCCATGAGGAAACAATTTCCAGAATTTTTTTAAGAGGTATGTACTCTACACTCTCCACACATATATATATTTGCGATTGAATTTGGGGACCAAATTCTTTTAAGTAGGGGAGGGTGTAGCAACCCTGGTAAAAATAAAAGGAAATAAAAACCCCAATTGATCAAAATAAGATTAAAAGATTTAATGAATAAATGATAAGAGCCTAAAGAAGTAAATAATAAACCAAAATGTAAATAACGCCTTGACTCAAGGCGCTACTCCAAAAAAAGAAACGCCCTTATACAAGGCGCGAATTCCAGAAAGGACGACAACAGAAGATGTCGTCAATTTTTAAACGGCCAAAATAATAAAAAGGGCAAGTAAACGTGGCGCCCTCCACATGGACGCGTTTTACATAAGAAATGACTTTAACAAAGGCGTCAATTTAAACTAACGCCCTATGGCAAGGCGTTAATTCCGTTCGAGTTGCGTTCGACCCAGGAGTCTATCCAGAGCAAGTTTCTGGATAATTACGTGGAAGATTGAATAGGGTAAGAACTCTATTAGGGAAATATTACTTCCAATACGATACTAACTCCATTAGGATCGTAAAAACCCTATAAATAACCCTTCCTGTCGAACCCTAATAGGCTATTTGGTTGAAGGAAGCTCTGCTGCCGTGCGTGAAGAACAGGTAATATTCTTCTTCCCTGCCTTCAGTCATAGAAGAATATTGATGTTCTTCATCTGTGTTGTAGGTTACCTGTCCAGTTTTCCTGGCGTGCTGAAGAACTAAGGGTTCTTCATCAGCATCATCTTCGTCGTCTGTCACCTTCTTCCAAACGCAGTACAGAAGAGGAGCTGATATTCTCTTACGTGCATAGAAGAGAATTTCATTTTTATTCAGATTCTTACTGCATCCCCTTCCGTGTGCTGCTATTGTTGATTAAAGATCGGGAGCAGCCATCATCTTCAGGAGGCTCTGTTTAGAACAGAGCATCATTTTTCCTTCACGCATCTTCATCCAGATCACCCATCAGGTAGGTTTTCTCAAGAATTGTAGCCCAAACCAACATAGTAATTATGATAAAGTCATCTATCAATTCATGCATATAGATTCTCTGCGTTTTTCATGGTTTTCTGGAAAATAGTGTAAATAGCGACCCTCCTTAGGGCGCTAATTTTAAAGGAAGTGACCCAGACTAGGGCGCTAATTCTTGTTTTGACGCCCTGCCCAGGAGTCGTCAACTTTACTTAATTATTAATTACCCATGTTTAAAATTCTATATCAAGTAAACCATGTATCTAATCTAATGCATGATCATACTTGTTGAATCCTGCTATTTTTCTCTTCCTGACCATGTGATCCTCTTCCTGAAAATTTTATTATCTGGAAATTTATACTGTTCATGAATCCTATTTCGGATGTTAAGGAATTAACGACCTGGGATAGGTCGTCTCTTACATAACTGACGCCCTGCACCAGGGCGTGACTTTAAAATTACCGCCCCTCTGTGAGGCGCGTTTTCATGAAAATTCCAGAAATTGGCAATTTTACAAAATATTATAAATCTAATGGACGCCTGCTACTGTAGTCGTTAAAATCATAAAGAAACGCCCCTATAAAAGGCGTTAATTTGATAAGTAATGACTTAGATTAAGTCGTTATTTTCCTGTGTTACTATTTTGAATTGTTTTCTGTTAACCGAGGGTTTTGATATATATATATATATATAATTATATTATCTGGCACTATATTTCCATTCCGTGAATATAGTCCCATGTTTCACGATGATTTATCGCATTACCCCTCAATTCTCATTGACATACAAGCTCTCCATTGGACATTCCGTTCCTTTGGACTAGCGAGTTAGTCATAGAGACCTCCATAAGACTCCTCGAGCCTTGGATTCCCTCAAGGCCGATTGAGCGGGTTGTACCATAAAAACCTATCACACTACTTTGTCATGTCACTCTATAGAAACATGGTATACCGGCCCTCATGTTATGTTATGTGTATGATATGAGAATTATCTTAATGAACGGGGAAAGCATGCCATTATTATGATGTTCTTGTGGACCCCAATTCTATATCAAACATTATTACGATGTTCTTGTGGACCTCAATTCTATATTAAAAGAGTGACCATCTAATTGTGGGCACTTACTTATGGTACCCAAGTTAGGGAACCAATTCCACCTAGTTTTATCGATACTCGTGATTGCACCGTTATTATCATCATTATTGTCATGTTCAAATCCTTGAAAATGCTATCTACCTCTAAGTTCATACAAGTTCTTTATCCTTGAAACTCCATATTGGCTATACACAAAGTGGATGTCAAAATACATGATCAATGCCTGCGCATATAGGGCCCGATCTGGTCTTGGGAGGAGCACCCAAAAGTACTAGTGCCCATGGGAGTTGTAATGATAACGATATTGGCATTGTACCGAAGTGCATGACTAGCTTGATTGGACATTCCACAGAAAAAAAATCTCGTACTTGACTCGACTTAACATGACATGACTTGCGTGACCCGAAAAAGGGTAATTTATATACTTGCTTGCTTGAAACGTGATAGCCAAGTTCTCGACATGACATGATGAAATTACTTGCTTGAACATCCTGACATCTATTACTTGAAAGTTCATGAATAGTTCGCCTTGTTATCTTGTTGATATACTCTCTACCTTGTCGTTTTATGCGAGCATGCATAGCTATAGTGCATTCATAAAAATGTAATTACTTAAACCCCTTGCTAGTTCTTGAGATATAATTTTCCTACTAAGCGTTCGCTCACTCAGTGTTTCCCTACTTTTCAGGTAAGTCCGACGATGAGGGAACTCAATCTGACGGGGAAAGTCAAGAGTGAAAGAGATAGAGCTTCTCTAGTGTTATCTAGTCTTTTCCATATTTTTCTTGAGTCAAGCCATGTATTTTTTTTTCATTTATTTAAAGGTCTAGTTGGTCAATGAAGTTGTAAACAAGTACTTTATAGTCGAAGAAGAAATAAAGGATTGGGTTATCTTTACTTTTGCGCGTCTCTGATTTTTTGGTGTCGAATACACTAATCCTCTGATTGACATGAATGATATAAACTCGTCACGCGTCTCTGGGTATCTTCCGCGCTCGGGGCGTGACACAAAGGGTCGTCAAGTGAGCACAGTTCTTCTAGCACAGATGAAGACCCAGATGAATTTGCAATGCTTACTAGAAAATTTAAGAAGTTCCTGAGGAAGGAAGAAAAGGGGTTCATAAGAAAGTATTTCTCAGGGAAGAGGCAATCAAAATACAAATCTGATACTGCCAAGAAATCCGATGGTATTGTTTGCTATAATTGCAGGAAAGCAGGGCACCTAAAGGCAGACTGCCCTGAGCTGCAAAAGGAGAAACAGCCCAAGTGGAAGAACAAGAAAGAAAAAGCTATGGTAAGCACCTAGAGCGATGAAGATGAAGGCAGTCAGAGCAGCACATCTGATAGCGAGGAAGAAGACAAGCTCTGCCTGATGGCCGAAGAAGAAGAGAAGGAAGATGATGAAGAGGTATGTCTGGCAGCCAATCACAACAGGTGATATCTTGACATTGGTTGTTCCAGGCACATGACCGGGGATAAAGGAAAGTTTTGCTTGCTGATAGAAAAAGATGCTGGTCATGTTACCTTCGGAGGTAATAAAAAAGGAAAAATCATAGGAACATGTAAGGTTGGTAAGTGCTCTTCCTGCTGTATAGAAGAAGTACGTCTGGCAGCCAATCATAATAGGTGATATCTTGACATTGGTTGTTCCAGGCACATGACCGGGGATAAAGGAAAGTTTTGCATGCTGGTAGAAAAAGATGCTGGTCATGTTACCTTCGAAGTAATAAAAAAGAAAAAATCATAGGAACATGTAAGGTTGGTAAGTGCTCTTCCTGCTGCATAAAAGAAGTTTTACTAGTAGAAGGACTTGCTTATAATTTGCTTAGTATCAGTCAGTTGTGTGATAAAGGCCATAAAGTTACTTTTGACTCTCTTGTATGCACTATCTTTGAACCCAATTCTGAAACTGTGAAGTTCACTGGTAAAAGAGTCAATAACATCTATATGGTAGATTTAGATGATGCAGCACACACTAACTTGTGTCTAACTGTTAATAAGGATGACTTAGCCTATCTTTGGCATCGCATGTTAGGTCATGCTAGTTATAATGTGCTGCATAAGTTGAATAAATATAGTATGGTAAGAGGTTTACCTGAAATATCTTTTAAGAAGGATAATAAAATATGTGAGGCATATACCCAATGTAAACAAACTAGAAAGTCATTTAAATCCAGAACCGAAAACATGTCTTCTAAACCTTTTGAGCTGATCCACATGGATTTATTTGGACCTACTAGATCAGCTAGCTTATCTGGTAGAAGATATGGATATGTCTTAGTAGATGACTTTTCTAGATTTACGTGGGTATTCTTTCTGACTCACAAAAATGATGCATTTGAAGAATTTTAGGAATTTTACCATAGAATAAAAAAGACTGGTGAGCAGTCTATTTCTAATATTTTGTCTGACCATGGCGGTGAGTTTTAAAACTCACAATTTGATGAATTTTGCAGAGAAAATGAGATCAACCATAGATTCTCTTCACCAAGGACTCCAGAGCAGAATGAAGTGGTTGAAAGGAGGAACAGAACTTTGGTGGAGATGGCTCGGACTATGCTAGTTGAAGGCAACTTGCCTAGAAGGTTTTAGGCTGAGACAGTCAAATACCTCCTATTACATTATCAACAGAGCCCTGGTAAGACCTTCTACTCAAAAGACTCCCTATGAGATACTTAAAGGTAAGAAACCTTCACTAGTACATTTCAAGGTTTTTGGTTGTAAATGCTTTATCCATGTTAACTCTAAAAGAGACCTTGATAAATTTGAACCTAAAAGTGAACATGGAATTTTTCTAGGTTACTCTGAAAAGTCTAGAGCCTATAGGATCTACAATATTAATTCTCAAACTGTTGAGGAATCACCACACATTGTCTTTGATGAATCTTCTAATAAAACTGAAACTGGTTTCTGTAGTAACAAAGTTGATGGAGAAATCCTGGAAAATAAAGAAGAGTAGAATGCAGAACCAGCAGAAGAAGGTGAGACTGAAGGATCTGGAGTTCAGGGGGAGGTAAGTGAAAATTCAGGTAATCATCTTACCAACATTAGAGTTCTTAGAGATCATCCTCTAGAGAATGTGATTGGTAATATGAATGACCCCCCTGGGACTAGATCACATTTCAGGATAGAAAATGAACTGAATTCTTTTGCACTTGTCTCACAAGTAGAACCCAAGAACATTGAATGTGCCTTAAAGGATGAGCATTGGATAAATTCCATGCATGATAAGTTGAATCAATTTGAAAGGAACAAGGTATGGCACCTAGTTCCTAAACCCTCACATGGCTCAGTTATAGGCACTAAATGGGTTTTTAGAAATAAAACTGATGAGCAGGGAAAGGTAGTTAGAAATAAGGCTAGGCTTGTAGCACAGGGGTACAATCAAGAATTTGGGGTAGACTTTGAGGAATCATTTGCTCCCTGTAGCTAGATTAGAAGCCATTAGGATACTTCTGGCTTTTGCTTGCAGCCTAGGAATAAAACTTCAGCAGATGGATGTGAAATCTTCTTTCTTAAATGGTTTAATAAAAGATGATATTTTTGTTAAACAACCTCCTGGATTTGAATGCATTGACTTTCCCGATCATGTGTATAAGTTAGATAAGGCACTTTATGGACTAAAGCAAGCTCCCAGGGCCTGGTACGACAGGCTGAGCTCCTTCCTCACAGGTAAAGGATATTCAAGAGGTGAGGTTGACCAGACTTTATTTACCAAGGTAAACAATAAAGATATCCTTGGTGTTCAAATCTATGTAGATGATATAGTGTTTGGGTCAACTAAACATTCTATGTGTGAGGAATTTTCTAAGTTAATGACTGATGAATTTGAAATGAGCTTAATAGGAGAACTGAAGTTTTTCCTTGGATTGCAGGTCAATCAAACTTCAGAAGGAAGCTTCATCACACAGTCCAAATACATCAAGGATCTGCTGAAGAAATACAAGTTGGCGAACCTCAAGGCTATCACTGCACCAATGGGTACATCAACTAGTCTTGATGCTGACCCAAAAGGTAAATTGGTTGATACCAAACTATACAGAGGTATGATTTGATCCCTTTTGTATCTTACTGCATCTCGCCCAGATATATAAGTTTCAGTGTGTTTATGTGCTAGATTTCAGGCTAGTCATAAGGAATATCACATGAGTGCAGTGAAGAGGATTTTTAGGTATCTATCAGACACCCTTGACTTAGGACTGTGGTATCCTGCTAGGTGTGAGTTTGAACTTGTAGCTTACACTGATGCAGACTATGCAGGGTGTAGGATAGATAGAAAGAGCACTAGTGGGTATTGTCAATATCTAGGTGATTGTCTAGTGTCTTGGGCATCTAAGAAGCAACATATAATTGCTCTCTCCACTGCTGAGGCTGAGTATGTTGCAGCAGGGAATTGTGCAGCCCAAGTGCTCTGGATAAAACACCAGCTCATTGACTATCACATAAAATTAGGATGCATTCCTATTCTGTGTGATAATACCAGTGCTATTTCCTTGACTAAAAATCATGTTCATCACTCTAGGACTAAGCATATTGAAATAAAACACCACTTCTTGAGAGATGAAGTAAGTAAGAATGAAATTGAGCTGAATTTTGTAGAATCAGATAAATAAATTACTGATATATTTACTAAACCTCTTGGGAATGAAAGGTTTAAATTCTTAAGAAGAGAACTAGGTTTATGCAAGTTTCAGCATGATGATTGATTCCTTAAGTTCATTCTTGTTTGAAGTAAATGCCTTCTCTATGATGTTTTATATGCATATGATTCAGTCTATCACATGGTATCAGTGGTTGTCATTGCAGACAGTGTCTTGCATTGTGTCCATCTTGATCTTAAGGGTATATCAAATGGTTTGATGGGAGAAGGGCAGATCTCTTCTGTCTGGAAACCCACACTATGTGTAGAGGCTTATCCTCCGCCAAGTACCCTGAGTCAAGATTTTGTCTGATTCTTGCATTTTATTATTTGTTCATTATTTGTTGTGTCCAATAATAATGCACATAGACAGGGGGAGTAAGTGTTCAAATTTTTTTTAAGTCTATCCTCTCGTGCATGTTGTTAGGGGGAGTTCAGAATAAAATTGAGTCAAATCAGGTCCAGGTTGTTACATCTAGGCATCAATAAGTATTTCTGAAATGTCGACACCCATAGTCGACACCTTTTTGCCACCCTGACTCTATCTTTCTAATCAACAGATTTACTTATCTCGTGATATCAGTTCATTACTCTAAGCTACTAAAATCAAAAATCTTCTCTTATAAGATACTGTAATGCTCCATGAATGAACTGATGGTTTAAGCTTAATAAATTTTAGAGTCTGAAGACTGAACTCAATGAACTAGGATATTGATCACAATTAATAGCTTTCAACAATTTCTCTCATGTCATGTCTGGTAAAGTCTTCTAGAGTCTGAAAGTTCTTGAATTAATGTCTTCTTGGTTGAGAAACTTGGAGTGTGTATTATTTTTAAACAAGTTTTTCTATAAAATCAAAGGGCAGTAATGTCAAAACAACAAGTCAACATGATTGTAGGCAGAGCAATGGCTGAATGCACCAAGAAACTGGGTCCTTCATCAAAGAAATGGAGAAAAACCCATGTCATGAAGTGCTTCAAGTTATCTATGTCGAAAAGTCAAAACAGAATGGTTAGCTTCACTGAGTAACTAGGGGTACTGACGTCTAATCAACGTGTACCCTTACGTAAAAAGGTGCAAACTACTCCTAATATTTTGATACATGAAACAGAATGGTAAATTCTGTTGAGTAACTAGGGGTACTGGCCCGTCTAATCAACGTGTACCCTTACGTCAAAACGCATGGATGATACCTAACTGTTCTGAACTCTTTAAACAAAAAGGAAACGAATAACTTTGCTATAACCCTAAGGTGAAAAATCAGAACTGTCAAATTGTTTAACCTCAATACATATCCTAGTCACTCCTAAAGAAATTCACTGATTTTTGGCCGAGTAGGACAAAATAAGACTAAATCTGTCATGTTTCATATGGTTCTGGTTTGTTGCTATTAAGGGTTAATGCAAACTTATTCAGAGAGTATATTTGCTAAACTCTAACCTTTATTATTCTTAAACCAGAATTCTATCAAGAATGCATTATATAGAATCTTATACCTGAAACATTTGAGCTATGTATGCTTGATTAATGAAAGATAAATCAGTTTGTCAATCAGATCTCTCTTGCAATTTCACAACTTTGATATTGTCATCTCATTTTTTGTCTCTTCACTGATAAGATCCAATTGTCTCTATCTATTCTTTATTTGCTGAGGGCAAAGGGGGAGAGATTTTGATGGTAGAGTTTCTTGATTCTTGTTGATGGCTAGGGATAGATAGCTGGCAAAGGGGGAGAGAGAGATTGCCTTGTTTGTCTATCTGTGTCTATGCATGTCTGTCTCTACTGCACTTGACTGTGACCTTTGCATACTCTGACTCATAATGTAATATGTGTTGCTATCAAAGTATAGTAGTGTTGCCATCATCAAAAAAGGGGAGAATGTTATGTCTCCTCTGGATTTGATGTCAAGTTTTTAATGCTGGCAACAGTGTGTTTGACTTAATTTGACTCTGGCAACATTGTTATTGTAAAGTCTTTACTTTAGTCAGAATAAGTTCTTGTTCATAACAAGGTCGTTGTATATTTGAATTGCTGCATTGAAAGGTCGGTGCACATTTGCATATAAGTCTATAAGGTCGGTGCACATGAAGAAATCCTGCACTATAAGGTCAGTGTACATTCACTTTATAGTTTATCAGGTCGGTGCATACATTTATGCCAGTTCTGAAGGTCGGTGCATTTGCAGAAGTCTTGCACCAGAAGGTCGGTGCATATGTAGAAGTATTGTTCCATAAGGTTTGTGCATATTTGGATTCTAGAGAAAAGTTGATGCATGTCATAGAAATGTCGATGCTAGTGAGCTAGCGACTGCAGCATAGGTCAATGCATGTTAGAGAAAAGTCGATGCATGTAATAGAAAGGTCGATGCTAGTGAGCTAGCGACTGTAGCATAGGTCAATGCATGTTAGAGAAAAGTCGATGCATGTCATAGAAAGGTCGATACTAGTGAGCTAGCGACTACAGCATAGGTCAATGCATGTTATAGAAGGGTTGATGCTAGTAAGTCATCATTCTCAAGGTCGATGCACCTTGTGTATTCACTATAAAGACAGGTCGATGCACCTTCATTACAGAGTCAGTTTGTCTGGCAAATAAGGTCTACATGTATAACTCTAAGGTCGATGTTTCTATTCTAACCTGCTGTGTATGTGTTAGCTATACAGGCTAATGTATCTCATTTATGCATTGATGCTCTTGAAGAATTTTGTGCATACACTTATATGGATTGTCTGACCTTGTGAAGCATCTGAAACTGCATTTGCTAATAATTATTACATGCTTCATAAGTCTCATAAATCTTTGATTCTGTTTTGGACAGAAAGGAAGAAACAACCCAGATCCATGCTCGAACACTTGGGTTACATAAAGGCAGACCGCATTACTCTCACGTGGAATTTAAAGTGAAGCAGATTAAGGGCACGTGAACCAAGGTGAGAAGTCGAACTAACATCCTACCACGTGGATCATCTTATCTTCTACTCCTGACACGTGGGCCCTCGAAGTGCACGTTCTGGATAAAATTATTGGGCGGGAGTATGTCTTTCACGCGCCCAAAAACTTGAAAAGCTGTGGGACCACAGACTCCCGCTCTCCTATATAAAAAGGGGATCGAGCAGTCAAATTCAAAGCAGAGCATATACGAGAGAAGCAGATCCGAAGAGGAGAAAAGAGCTGAAAAGCAAGAGAGTTTCAGAGGTCGAGAGTGAAGAGTCTGAGAAGAGCTCGAGAGTGAAATAGTCTGTTGCATAGAGTAAGAAGAAAATAGAGTGCCGTAAGTTTGTCTGAGAGAGAGAAGTGAGATGGAGCAGAAGAGTATTGTTCTAACTTCTGGATCATATCCAGAGTCAGATCGCTCCAGTGGAGCCATAGTTTATTCTTTCTGTTATTACTTTTCATTGCCTCTTTAGTTTTCTTTTTGAAATTACTGCAAGCTGTGTATCAGCGGAGCAAGCTGTGGTGCTCAGTGGCAAGGTGTGATCCTCGGACAGCAAGCTGTGTTGCTCAACGGGAAAGCAAGCTGTGAAGCTCAGCTGTTTGTAGGGATTTCATCCCCGAAGCTGTGGATCGGCGGAGTTCAAGTTGTTTGGCAGTGGAAGCCTTACTCAGTCAAGTAAGGGGTGGACGTAGATCTCAAGCTCGAGATCGAACCACCTTAAAAATTGATATGTCTTCTGTGTGATTGCACATCTCTTTTACTGCAACTAGATGAATGCCTAGGATCGTCTACTGCAAGTCATTAATGCTTTCAACATATTCATCTGTTGCTTATGCCCGAGTACCCAACCTGGTTGTTTGAATATCTTCTGAATTGTCTGTGCTAATTCATCATAAGTTGACATTGTCTTGAATCGTTCAATAGATTTACCATCTTATATCTGATCTGTGATCGGTAACTCAGTGGTATATAAAAATGGCTCAGTCAGAAGGATAGATTACGTCTATCTGGAAAACTGACCTTTGCCTGAGGAGATTTTTCTAATCAAACCTCCGTCAGGTACTATACTGAGTTGATTGATCTATTGATTTTGGAGTTTTCAGTGATTGATAGCTATTCCATAGCAGATTTCCTTGTTGTTAATTCAAACTATTTTTAGTGGTTCTGTTCACAGTAGTTTCTTTTAATTCCGCATTGTTATTAACTGCTGTAGAATTTTAAATTGGGTTGATCTATTCCCCCCCTCTAGATCACCCGTTCATCCATTCACACATCACGTCTCACCCTTTGGCGCCACTCGGCGCTGGATCAAGTAAGGCGTCGTTCAGCGTCGGATCAGGTTGGGACGCAAGCCTGCGCCGGATTGGGCCCTTACGTTTCTATAAAAGGAGGCGGCTGGGGATACAAAAAAGAGGAGAACGACGCAGAAAGAGTGAAGCGAAAAGGGGAGATAGTTGGAATCATAACGAGAGCTCGCAGAGAGAAGAACTCCAAGGAGAGAAGAAGAGAGGAGAGGGAAAACTATGCTCTAGGTGGGTGGGTTTTTTACTTGTATTTTCTTCTTTCTTCCTATGCCCAATGTGGGGCTACGATGGTTGTAATTTCTAGTTTCTTAAATCTATGAAATATTTGGCCGTCTCGCCTAAATTTTGGAATATTACTGATGCAAATGTATGTGCTATATTCTCTCCTATGTTTACTCCCTTGCGTTGAATGTATGTGTTTCCTCGCTCGCCGATGGTTTCTGGACGGTCTCAAGGATCTTGATGATACCCCCCCAATGTCATCCCTTTGGAGCTTGTTCAAAGAAATGAGTAGGGCTTTGGGGTTTAACTCGCTCGTGGAGGTTTTCCCCTGTAAGAATTAGGCGAAAGACGGTTTATTCTCTCCTCTCAGTTGTTGTCATAGCTTGTTTACCCAACGTTCTTTCTCTCTGATATGTTTATCCTCGTACTATAAATGAATGCTTCTCCCCTTGTCTTCCGCTACTGATGATCTCTCCACTTTCAAGGCTGAGTCAATGACATTTCCCCTCAGGTAAAGACCCTCGGAGCTTGCTTAAGAAATGAGTGAGGCACTGGAGTTTGAATTGTTTAGGAAGACCCCGATATCAACCCAAATCCCTTTCTCTGTACCCCGTCAGAGGGAAGGGAGGAGTAGCTGATGGTTCAGGCAGCCTTTGCGATTGTTTTCCTAGTGATCTCCTTCCGTTTGCAGTACAGATGGGAAACATATCGTAGTATTGAGTATATTCTTGTGAGCTGGCATGTTCATACTGTTTAGACCCACGGGGTTTGAACTTTCCTCTCCTCCCCTCCCCAACTCGGCTGAGAAAGGGGGAATTTCACCTAGAGGCAATCCCTTCATGCCCATGGGATTGTCGCTTCACTTGACACTCTACCTAATGTTCTTTTCTTTATTCTTTACCATCATTTTTCGATGCTCTATTTTCACGGACGGTGATTCGGCACACGACGAACTACATGATATGGCGCCTCCCTCTGCTGCTTGAACCGGCACGAACGCTTGCGATCCGGCGCTGGCCTAAGAATTGGCTAGCCCTTGATCCGCCCCCCCTAAGTCCTGCCTGGTTCGATGTTAACTTGCACATGGGCCACCCTCTGATCCGGCGCCCACAACCTGCCTGAACCGGCACACCCGAGCCGGTGATCCGACCGCTCTGCACCATGAGCTGGTTCGACGGCCCCCATTCCCCTGATCCGGTGCCCAGGCTCTGCCTAAATCGGCGCCTTGGGCGGTCCGGTAGCTCTTTTCCATGAGCTGATATGGCGACCCTGTTTCTCTGATTCGGTGCAATAGTGTCCCGTCTCCCTATTTCTTCATCTGGTTTTGCACCAGCTTCCTGATCATGATTCTAAGCTCCTCAGCCCCTTTCGGATCATCTTGGCAGTCTTGATCCCCTCGCAGGCCATCCCTCGGGGATATGGAGTCACGGATAACTCGGTACGTCACCGCCGCGGGTGCGTCCGAACATTTAAGGGACCATCTCAGATTGTCCGTGGACGAGTGCCCGCTTCTCACTCCCGAATGCCTCGAGTCTAGGGGAGGTGCTGTCAAAATCTCGCCAGAGGTTCAGCTAATAAATAACTAAATGATGGACTAATCCTAACTCCAAAGAAAAGGACGAAAAGAAGTAAAAAGTGGGATAAGATCGAAACTGCCTCCACGCTGATAATCGAATAAAAAGGGGGTCATCAGCATCCCTACACTTCATTTGCATCTTTTGCATATGTTAAGTCTTGCATAACGTTTCTTTAGAACATTTCATACATACTTCCACCCACGTGTGCTTATTTGCCATGATTTCCTGGTATATAGAATGGTGATTCGTTGAAGATCGGATCAAGTCTGGTTGGAGACTTTCACCATGCATGAGGCATCACTCCGCCCTGTACTAGTTGTCATCTTACATGAATATACAATTGAATCTTTGCATGCTGGTTTGCATATGGGCTATGGAGCCGCTCCTCGAATTATTCTCAGACCACGCACACTTTGATAAACGAATGCTGCATTAATTTAAATTGTGTGTGTTGCATGTCACAAGTAAAGAAGACAAATAACAAATGAAATAAGACAAACAAACATGATATAACAAAGAGGGGGAGACATATGATAAAAAGGGGGGGGAAGAAAAGGCAAATGGTGAATAAAAGAAAAAAATGTATGATAACAGGGAGACACACATTTATAAAAAAAGGAAATTACATGAAAGGAGGAAAGCAGGGGAGTAAGTCGACTTGCTCCCTGAGCAAGTCGACTCATCCCCTGGCTTAAAGCCTTTTCCTCTCTTTGGTGCAGGGGAGCAAGTCGACTTGCTCCCCTTTAGCCCCAGCCACTTTTACCCTCTGGATCAAGGGAGCAAGTCGACTTGCTCTAAGTCCAGGTCGACCCAACCTCTGGCTGGGTTGACCCAGGGTGATTGTGTTCTTTCCTAAACAAAAAAATATATATATATAACAAACAAACGGATACAATATATATATAGTAAAATAATAAAGATAAAAAATAATAGTAATAATAAAATAAATAAATAGTAATAATAATAGCAATAACAAGAGGGGGTAATGATAGTCAAACAATGACCAATGGTGTGTGATCCAAATCCTCACCTCCCCTAGACCGGTGTAAAGGAAAAATAGATGACGCCCTCGCAAGCCAGGCTTGGGCCTCGAGGACCGCCCCATCATGGCCATGGCCTGACTTCACCTCGGGCCAACAACCCTTCGAATCTGATTTATTTTCACTGGGATTTGCCCCGCTCCTTTTGCTAAAAACATCAAACTTGATGTATCCCCGGCAGACATATTTTAATACCATTCATACTTTCGTGGTGTTTTCGACTCAGAATACTTTTCGAGCACGGATCCTGCAATGAGCAAATAAACCAGCTCAAACGCCCTCGCCCTACTACGGGAGATTTTTAATACATTTTCGAATCACTCATTCTCTTTTGCTAATATAGATTTAAGGCTATAGGGCCCCTCTTCTTGGCGACTAATCAAAGGTTTTCTCTCCCTAAGAGATGTAATTAATACCGTGGCCTTTATGACACGATGGGTTTTGGTCCCGACACGATGCTCACTATCGTCTGGCTAGTCAGACGGTGTGCACCAGTGGCTTTAGGCCCCTTTAGTCTTTGGAACCCGAACAAATTGTCACTTTGTGACTGGCACGCCTGTGCACTGATAACCAATAAAAAAGAAATCAATAAAAAATAGATGAATTAAGGAGAAGATAAAGAAGTGCGTCCACAGGACCCGACTTAGAGCAAATAGTTTGTGTATGCATACTTAGTTGGGGGCGTGAACACGCGCTGACGAGCGCGGCCCCAGTTAGTCCTTGTTCTGTGGTACTATGTATGGTGTCTCAGTTTCCACTTGGGGCGAGTAGGGAGACACTTGAGGTTGCGGTATAAGTCATTGGTGGACGCTTCAGGCCTTGCTTCTAGTGGGGTAGTACTCCTGTCACTTGAGAAATTGTGGCTCCGGTTTCTTTCTGACGTGGTTTACTGTACTAACGGTTTAGTGTATTCTGTTCTACGTGACCGAGACACAGTTTTGTGGCAGATTGTAGTGGTCCTATGTAGAGTTCTTTATTTGTTATTCTTTACCGCCTCTATTATTTATTTATTGCCCGTGTTATTGGTTATTGCACTATTGTTCTTGTTATTGTGAGGTAGGGATCTGCGGGACCCCTACTGAGCCGATAAGACGAGGCTCACCCCTTTGTTTTTCAAGTGAGGTGAGGCTTATGCGCAGTGCTTCCGAGGCTTCTCGTGGTGCCGGTGGTCAGGTCTAGTCGCCAATTTGCCAGAGGCGGGGTATGCCTTGTAGTCTTGTACTTTTCTTTTAGTAGATTGTGCTTGTTATGGACTTGGAGTTCTGCACTGTATAACTTCTTAATTATGTAGTTGTTTATTTCCTATATTATTTTATTTGTGCATCTTATATTCCTGCATTTATTTTAACTTCTTGTACACTCCCACACCAACCCTTAACCCTTCCAGGCCTCTCGACTTGTGGGTGGCGGGTCAGGATCTGAATGGTATCGGGCCTCTCCGGGTATCTAGATTATGGGTCATTACAATAAGTGAGGTGCTCGACTTGTGTTGGAAGTGCTGTCCTCGGGATAGAATTGGGATCCAAAAAAGCGAATGCAAAGAGAGGATTTATGGGTCCCAGTTGGTAGCTGTGAGTAGTTGGTGAGGCTAGCCGAGTGGTCGGCGAGGCCCAATTGAGTCTGAGAGCTTCGGAATGACACAAGAAGGACCCAGTTGGGGCAAGGATCGATGATGTTTGGAGATCTGTGTAGATTGGTTGTGGCGCGTCGTTGACCAGACTTCTATGGTAGAAAGACAACACTTGTCTATCTTGGAGGTATGTGTCATGGATTGCTAAGGTTATGTCTTGTGGCTCTATGGTGAGAGTGGAGCCAGGATTGGTAGGCGTCCATTTGGAATAATTGAGATGAGGATTCAACGAGACTGTTTAATGGACGATGCCTGAGTGCGGAGATCCCAAGAGGGATGTCGTCGAATGAGAGCCTTGGTCTGGTGGCCAGCGTGGGAGAAATTCCCCGTAAGTCTGAATCTAGAGTTGATGTGGATCGAGGATTGTGGAGTCTTATCAGGTTGGTTTTGTCGTACTCCCCTGAGAGGGTAGAGTTGGCGTGAGGGCCAGAATCTGATGTGGTGTCCAAGTGAGAATCGACTCGAGGAATGATAATGGTATGTCTAAGAGTCAACAGATGGGCCGTTGAGATTTAGAATGAGACTATTGGGTCTGGTGAAGGAACATGTAAGAGGAAAATCGAGCAAGTAAGGATTTCCCATTGACGAATACTTGGTGGCTGGCGGATGGATTTTTTTAGCCAGAAGGATGCCAGTTGAGGTGATCGAGGATGGCGAGAGCCGTTTACAGGCGAGGCCTTGGGTGATCGATTATGATATACCTTTTTTTCGAGTTGGATCTAGGTTCATAGCAGGTTTATGTTGGGACCAGAGTTAGTCCAATGGTGCTTTTGGTGTTCGGCTCGCCAGATATGAGAGCGTTCGTGGCGTGGAGCTGACAGAAATGTGGCAGTCAGTTGAGAAGACTACATGAGCTAGTTGAGGCTCAGGGATGGATGTCCCTCGTGAAAGGCGTGAGATTAGTAGCAGGTTTTTCTTGGCACGGGTTGCGTCTCCTCAGTGTGTGAGAAGGTGGCTATGATGCCTTGATTGGGGTCCCGTTGTAGCTGGGGTGATGCCAGACTCATATCCTTTTGTGTGCAATGCTCACTTTGGGAGTTAGTGTGGATTGTGAATGTTGAGAGAGATATTTCTGTTCACGGTAGTAGTCTGGTTGTGTCCCTTAGGAGAAGTGGTGATGGGGACATCGCTTACCACTTCCCATTTCTCCATGGGTCCCGATGATCGCCATTGTGTTCGTCTTGATTTCTTGAGTCGAGTTATGTAATTTTCATATTTTTCTGGAGTCATATCATTGTAATTTTTCTTTTATTTGAGTCAAGTCCCTAGGTTAATGAGTCATCTACCTAAGTTTATTATCATTATGTCAGTTAGATTGGTTAATGGGCCCAGTTATATGGGCTTGGCCCAGGGGCGCCCCTTTCCCCTTGGTTAGTTGTCATTAGTCTAAAAGTCAGGGACTTATGTTGAATTGTGGGATTCCTATAAATAGGACCCCAATCCCACCAGTTGAAGCTAATGAATGAATGAATGAAGTATTGATAGAATTTGCCAAGCATTAGTGCACCTCTCTCTTTCTCTCTAGCTCTCTCTCTCTCTTCTTCTCTCTCTCTCTCTTACTCTCTCTCTCTCTCTAGGGCGCCACTTTCTCTCTCTTCCCCCCAAAATTTCAAAATTCTCTCTCTCTCCTCCTCATTCACTCCTCATTAAACCCCTCTCCCTTCCCTATACCTCCCATTTACTCCCCCCCAACCTCCTAGGTGGAATACCATTCTCCTAGACACCTTTCCCCTTCCCCATTCACCCTTTCACCTTCCCAAGGGGGAATCCATTCTCCCAAACACCTCTTCCCCTCCCCAAGGCAACCCTTCCCATTCTCTAGGCTACCATTAATCCCTTTCCATTAAACCCATTCCAAATCCAAAGGAGGGAAACCATTCCCCCCCCCACCCACTTGTGCCCCCTCACCTTCCCCCTTTCCCTCCAAGCCCAATTTCGCAACTCCCCTCTCAGCCACTGCAAACACCTCCTTCCAGGCCTCATTCTCCCCCTCCCACTTCTTGGAACACCCCCTCCCAGACCCCATCACAGCCAAGGGTCATCCCCATACCCATCCACCTCACTTCCCCTCCCATAAACCCCCTTTCCCCCCCCATCTTCTTCAAATTACAGCTCTCAGTTCGAGTGTAGCAGAAAGGGTCGACTTGCAGAAGCAACCACGGAGTCATACGGCAACATCTGAAGTCGTACCATACATTGCTGGAAAGGTCGTCCAATCAGCTTCGCAGGCGAGGCAATCCCGCCCCATTCTGAGTCCGGGGTTGTCCGGGAGGACCGATCTCCCCCGACGGCGTAGAGTCACCCCTGCAGAGTACCTGAACCAGGTTATATCCTGTACCACGACGGACCACGGAATAATTCGGCCTCGAGCTCTTCTACAATGTTCTCCCTCGTCTAGTCGACGTTCAGAATCAATAAGCGGAGCTTCATTTCACGTCTGTGGGCCAAAGTTACCATTTTTCTCCCTCGGCTGCGTGGGCCTGCCTCCCACAGTCTGCAACGACCTGCCTCCACTCTTCTGAGCCCCCCAGTCCTCTCCGACATCAGACGGCTTTGCCGCCAATTTTGCTGCGAAGAGGGCTCGTCCACGGTTTCAGAGACTCCGGCGGTTAGTAATTCAGAGTCCGGGAGCCATCGGGATAACCTCTGCAATCTTCTGTTAGAAGCCTGAATCTGCCTCGCCCAGATTCTGTCACCCTGTTCGGACCTCCACCTGGACCAGCTTCGGCATCAGAAGAATTCCACAAAATTCTAATGCATCCCTGCCCCAGTTACGAAGAGTTCCTCGCTGGTCTCATCATCGGAAAAATTCCAAACCGGGAGTTACGACCTCAATAGTGACTGTCAGTCATCCACCACAGAAAGCAGGCAGATTCAACATCGGCATCTCCTTTCGCGATTTCGGCGAATCTCCCTTCCCCGCCTGGCCGGCTTACCGCCCCTCCCTGCGTGGAGGTAGTGTTTGCGTGTAAATGAACATCCCCACCCCAAGTCCACCCTCCTGTGTGAGGTGTAGTGCTTGTAATTACTTAAACAGGGTTCAAGCTTCACCGGCGCAGTGTGCGGGGAACCCACACTTCCCCGCTCGCCCATCGTCTCCGACCGGGGTTGGTTTCTTCAAACCAACCAGGTGATATTCTGCCCTTGTTCCCCTAGTATCTGTTTATTTAATATCTGCCAAGCTAGTCCGTTGGATAGTGAGAGAGTGCCCGTTCCCGGATCCACCATCTTGAGTGGTCATCGTGGATAATAGTGAGTGAGTGACCTAGTGCCCCCAAGGCACCCGGCCGCCCTTGATTGTGGGCATCTTACCTTCGGGAGGGTGAACCTTAGTTGTGCTGGCCCTCTACCAGCAAGGGTCTTTCTCCACCACCTCGACTCGGCATCATCGAGTCACCACGGGTGACGGGTGCGCACGGTGAGACGACATCTTCAAAGTTTGCTAGAATCTTGTAATTGTGTTTGCGAATTAAATCCAAGGAACCTTAGCCACTTGCTGCATCAATGTTTCACATCAAGTGGTTTTGTGAGAACTGAGATTTTAGCTGGAGCTATGGCAGTGTTGCCAGCTAAATAAATTGTTCTTCCCCTGTGAGATGGAGGTTGCTTCAAATTTCTAGGATGAAATTTTTATAAGGGGGGAATGTTGTAATGTCCCAAGATTTTCACATCAGGAATCTGTGAGTTTCGAAGCGATCCTATGGGTCTCGGATCGCATTTTGTAATTAAATCAGATTTTTGGTTATCGAGCTTTCAGATCCCCATGTAGGGTGAACAGTGGTGTTTTCGAGCTCTGGAACATTACAGGCACGTTGTGCATTTTACGAGGATCGTGGGGATGATTTTTTCCCCATTTTTCTATTTTTTAGATTTTTAAAATATCAAATTATTTTCTATATAAATAACCCTTCACCCCTCTCTCCCCATTGTCTCATTCTCTCCCTCTCTCCTATCACTTCTCTCCTTCTCTCCCTCCCTTCTCTGGGCAGCCGACGAAGGATGGCATGGGTGAGGCGGCGAGGTATGTGGGGCGACGAGCGACGAGGATGGAGCAAGGAACGGGGCGACGGTGAAGCCCATTCACGGATTCGAGAAGCCAGCGGTGGTTCGAGGCGCGATTTCGCATGGAACCGGTGTCCTCGGCGCGGGATATCGTCATGAGAGGTAGGGGGACGGATCCCTGGCCCATGCTTTGTATTTTCCCACGTTTTATAGGCCGAGGTGAGGCCGAGAGTTATTTTCCTTGATGTCGGGGCATCAAAGCATGATTTTGGGGTGAGCGACGGATTCGTCAATTCGATCGCATTTTTGTGGTTTGATTGGGCCCTCTCGGTAGTTTAGAGGGTGGGGAATAGTTCCCCCATGTTTTCCCCATCCCTCGGGGTGATTGAGGCGTGGAATAGGGCCCCTCGAATGGGGTTTCGCAATCACGTCACCAGATTCAGTTGACCAAATGGGTGGTTCGGTCGATCGAATCGACATTCGCCATGGTGGAAAGTCCACCTTGGTTTGGTCGATTGACCCAAGTGGTCCGGTTGACCGACCCAGGTCAGGGCCGGGGGTGCCTGGTCTTGGTTCGGTCGACTGACCTTGTGGGTCCGAACGACCGACCCCTGGCAGGTTGTAAGACCTGAAATTTTTGGATCAGGAATCCGTGGGTTTCGGAGTGCTTATGTGGGTCCCAGATCATGTTTTGTAATTAAATCAAAATTTTAGCTATCGGGCCTTCAGATCCCCGTGTAGAGTGAATCGTTATGATTTCGGGCTATGGGATGTTGCAGGCGCGTTGTGCGTTTTCCCGAAGATCGTAGGGATGATTTTTTCCCATTTTCCCATTTTTTGAATTTTTAAAACCCCAAAGATTTTCCTATTTATATCAACTCTCCACCCCCTCTCTCCTCATTCTCTCACTTTTCTCCCTATCTCCTTTCACTTCTCTCCCTCCCTTCTCCGGGCGATCGATGGAGGATGGCGTGGGCAAGGTGGCAAGGCATGTGGGGCGACGTGCGGCGGGGATGGAGCGAGGATCGGAGCAGTGGCGCGAGGAAGCTCGCTCGCGGATTTGTGAAGCCGGCATCGGTTCGAG
Organism: Amorphophallus konjac; assembly: GCA_022559845.1. Taxonomy (NCBI): domain Eukaryota; kingdom Viridiplantae; phylum Streptophyta; class Magnoliopsida; order Alismatales; family Araceae; genus Amorphophallus; species Amorphophallus konjac. The sequence continues at coordinate 360,557,518 of CM040123.1, forward strand.
GAGTGATTTTGCATGGAATCAGCGTCCTCGGCGCGGGATCTTGACGTGAGAGGTAGGGGGTGGATCCCTGGCCCTTGCATTTCATTTTCTCCCATTTTGTAGGCCGATGTGATGCGGAGGGTGGTTTTCGTTCACGTCGGGGTAAAAATGCATGATTTTGGGGTCAGCGACAGATTCATCGTTTTGATCGCATTTCGTAGTTTAAATGGGCCCTCTCGATAGTTTAGAGGGCGGGGAATGATTCCCCCATATTTTCCTCATCACCAGGGGTGATTAGGGCGTGGAATGGAGCCCCTCGGATGGGGTTTTGCAGTCACGTCACCAGTTTCAGTCGACCGGATGGGTAGTTTGGTTGACCGGAATGACGTTTGCCATGGAGGGCGAAGTGCCCTGGTTTGGTAGACCGACCCGGGTGGTCTGGTCTGGTCGACCAATGTAATGCCCTAGATTTTTGGATCGTGTTTCTGCGGGTCGCAGATAGTGTCCGAGTGGGTTTCAGACTTTTATAGTGATTTTTGGACCCTTTATTGGTGTGTTTCTGGGTTATTCTGGGTCCGTGGTGGCACGTGGAGCGGTCCCACTTTTTTATGGAATTTTTCTGAGCCAGAATCTATTTTTCGGGGTTTTTTTAGAGTTCCCGTGATTTTCTAAAAGAAATGGAAAGAGAAAAATAAAATTAAAAACCCTTTTATCCCCTCTCCCCCTCCGTTCTCTCGTCTCTCTCGACTCACTCTCCCTCTTCCTCTTCCTCTTCCGTCTCCCTTTTTCCCCTTCCTCATTCCCACTTCCGGCGGCCGACAGCGGTGGGGAGGATTGGGACGGAGCGGCGACGGCGGCGTGCGGTGAAGGCGAGGCCGAGGACGTGCGGAACCGAAGGCAACGACGTTCGTGAGAAGCCGGCCGCGTGGGACGATTGTCGTTTTTGGGATTTCGGTGAGGTTAAAGCTTCGATTCAGGTAGGGGGATGGATCCCTACACTCCCCGCGTGATTTCCTCGCGATTTCATGCCCCAGTGAGGCCGAGAGTGGGTATTCTTCTTGTTTGGGGGTTTATACATGCCGGGGGGTTGAGCGACGATTTTGGCCAATCGAGGCCTGGTTTTGTGGCTTGGTTGTGGTTTTTCGATCGTAGGAAGGTCCGGGGATGGATTCCCCACGTTTTGTCCTTTGTCCCGCGACGAATGGGGCTTACGATCGAGCTCTGTGTGGACTCGGGTGTGTTTTTCGTGAAACCGGCAGGGGACAGCCACGGGGGTGGTTGTCGCGTCCCGGACTGGGCAGCCATGGGTCTAGCCGCCCAGGTCTGCTGGGCGGCCAGGGGTTGGGCCGCCCAGGGGTGCAGACGGCGAGTGCTCTGGCCATCCTGCCTTCTTTCAGTGTTTCTGTAGCCCGTGGTCTGGGCGGCCAAAGGGGTGGCCGCCCAGGCCCCTGTAGTGCCCAGGGTGGGCGGCCAGTGGGTTGGTCACCCAGCCCACTGGGTGGCTGCCCAGTGGTCTTCGAGTCTGGGTCCTGGGCGGCCAAAGGGGTGGCCGTCCAGGCCAGGGAGTGCCCAGGGGTGGGCGGCCAGGGGGTTGGCCGCCCATCCCTATTGAGCGGCCAGTGGTCTGGCCGCCCAGCTCTCTGGGCTTCCAGTGCTTTGGCCGCCCAGTCCCCTTCAGCCTAGGGCGTTGCACTTCGTGGTTCAGCTTTTCGAGGTGTCTGTAGGAGTGGCTTTGCGGAATGCGTGTCTCCGTGGTTCTATGTGTTCTGCTGATTTCGGGGCACTTGTGTGGGCCATCCCTGTCTGCTGGTGAAGTGCGGACAATCTTCTTGTGTCGGGCTACTCGTGTCGACTGTCCCCGCGAGAGTTCTGTGATTGCGAAGGGTATTCCCGCATGAGGGTTCTGATCGCGGCTAGATCTCTTTGGAGGAGTCGAGGGCCAAGGTTCTTGTGTTCTAGTCCTCCGCCTTAGGTGGTTTTCCCGTAGTTGACTGTGTCATTCCAAGGTTCCCTGTGGTTCAGGCGCGTGTGTACGCGTGTCCTCGGGTTTCCCGCGAGAGCGTGGAGGTTTAAGCCCTGTTGTTTCTCTGTCTAGCGTGCTTGTTGTGATTGGACTGAGCGAGACCGCCCTGTGTGTACGATGCTCCTGTGGAGGTGAGACCGCCTGAGCGTGTGTGTACCTTGGTTAGGACAAGAGTACGTTGCTGACGGTCGCAATGGCGCGTACCCCGTGTCAAGTTGCTGGACACGGTCGTACTGTTGGGTGCAGAGGTGCGGATCCTAGTCAGTCCGAGGGTGTGGTGTGTGTGAGTGTCTTCTCTGCTTCTCCCGAGACTGGGGGTGAGTAGTGTGCGCGCATCTAAGGCCTTGGCGCAGTATAAGACGTTAGTGGACGCATCTGGCCATGTTGTGTATACTTGAGTAGCGGACCCTATGCTGTGAAGGTGGAGGTAACGACAGTGTTGTCGTGGCCCTTTCGACAGACGGGCTGGTGTCGCCCTGTGTGTTGGGCGTGGTTCTTTCACTGGATCTAGCTCGGGATCGAGTGGTTCTATTGTTCGGAGGTTCCCCCAAGGGTGTTGGTTCAGCGTGTGGCCATGTGGGCCTGTCAGTGTTTCCGTCTGCGAGGACAAACTATCTGACTGTGGGAGTCGGGGTAGCGTAGAGGGCTTGTGTGTGTTCCCTCTATTTACCGTCTTTTGGTTCCGATCACCGCCGTTGTGTTGTACCGGTGTTGTTATTTTGTTCCTACCGCTGTGGTTTTTTACTTGTTACTACTACGTCATTCCTGTTTACTACTTTTGTTGTAGTGGGGACCCGCGGGACCCCTATTGAGCCAATGAGATGAGGCTCACCCCCTATTTTTTAGGTACGACGTTCTCATCGGAGTGGAGCATTCCAGTCAGAGGTTCGTTAGTTGCCAGCTCGCCAGGTTGCCGGGGTATTCCCCGAGGCAGTGTACGTTTCCTTTCTTTAACTGTACTTGTGGATTGGACTCTATAGTTGTTATAATTGTTATAAAATGTAATTTTATTTCTGACAGGTTCGTTAGTTGCCAGCTCGCCATGTTGCCGGGGTATGCCTCGAGGCAGTGTACGTTTCCTTTCTTTAACTATACTTGTGGACTAGACTTTATAGTTGTTATAATTGTTATAAAATGTAATTTTATTTCTGACAGAACTGTAGATTAATTCTGTAGATTTACTTTCATGCTATTGCTCAGAGTTTCAATGCATAACCACAACACTCCTAATAACCCTTCCGAGCCCTCCAGCTCGTGGGTGGCAGGCCAGGATTCGAATGGTATAGGGTACGTCCCGGTATCCGGATCTTGGGTCGTTACAACCAACCCTTGGCAGGTCGACTGACCCAGTGAGCAGGTCGACCGAATTGAACCCTGTTCGCCCGTTTTGGCCTCTGGTCGACCCGGTTGAGACCCTTTGGTCGACCTTTGGCCCCGTAGATGTTCCAGACATTCTGTGGGGACCGAGTTCATGTTTTTGGGTGTTCGGAGGAATCATGGTACCTCAATTAACGTGCCCATGTGGTTTTCGTGTGTTTTGGGCTTTCTTGTTGTGCTAGATCGAGTCACCGTGTACTGGTGTAGGTGTGGAGGGCTGTCCCCGCACGATGTTAGCTTCTTCGGAAAGCAGTTTTCCCTATGGGCCATGCATATGGCCAATGACCGAGGGTTCCGTGGTCCAGCCTGGGGCTGGAAGCTTCTTAGTCTCCCTTAGAGAGGGAATGGACCCGGCGGTTGTGAGCCGCCTTAAGAGTCATTTTGATTGTGGTTTCTAACTCTTGGATTAGGATGGTTGACGGCATGGTGCCATATGGTACAATGGCCTTGGGATGAGTTGCATGACTCTGTGGCTGTTGGATTAGCTAGTCTAGCTAGTCGTCCTGAGTCTGGTGGCACCGAGCCGCCCTGTGTTCTGTGATACTCACGACGGGTGCATGCGTAGTCCGTTGGTACTTCGATGTTTCTCCTATCAAGAGTTTTATCTCGAGTGACCCTTCCACTAGACGTAGCTGACCTGGGCACATAGTTGCTTACCCACCTGGGAGTGGTGAAGGCTAGACCCAAGTAGACAGTTTTTAAGTTGGTTACCGTAGGGCCCTTTGCCTTTGTATCCTTAGTCCGGTTGGGGGGGGGGGGGGAATCGGCTAGAGGACCCAACCTAGAGTAGATAGTCTATGTGTGCACACGTAGTTGGGGGCGGTGGACGCGTGCTGACGAGCGCGACCCCGACTAGTCCTTATTTTGTGGTATTGTGTATGGTGTCTCAGTTTCCGCTTGGGGCGAGTAGGGAGACACCTAAGGCTGCGGTATAAGTCGTCGGAGGATGCATCCCGCCTTGCTGCTAGTGGGCAATTCTCCTATCACGCGAGATGAGTTTCTTCGTGGTTCTTCGGGTGATTTCTGTGCACTTTTCCTGACGTTGGGGTAGAGGGTTCCACCCGTAGCCAGAGTCTTGTTCATGATAGCGAGATCGTGACCTTACCCCCAGACTGTGTGGTCTGGGCTGTGGCCTTCATCGGTGTGGACGGGCCTGCACGACAGAGGTGTCGTGGTTCCTTTCCTAATAGCATAGCCGTGGTTTCCCGTTGGTCTGGTGATTCTGATTGTGAGATCGGGGTTTGCTTTTCGTTGCCGTTAGGAGTAGCTTAGAGAGCCGAGGTTCCACCGGCTGCCATTTTTACTGTTCGTGCTATGGCTATTACTTCAGTCATTATTGTTTCTGTTGCTACTCCTGTTACTATTGTTATTGTTATTTTTTTTTAGCGTTGCTGTTTACCACCATTGTTTCGTGGTGGGGATCCGCGGGACCCCTATTAAGCCAATGAGATAAGGCTCACCCCTTTCTTTTTAGGTTTTGCAGTTCTTCCTCGAGGTTCGGAGGTACAACACAGAGGTCCGTAGTTGCTAGCTTGCCAGAGCTGGGGGCGTATCCGGCGATTGAGTACGTTTCTTTCCCTATAGACTGTACTTTATGGACTGGACTCTATAGTTAATTTGTTAATGAAAAATGTAATTTATTTTTTGTTATTTAAACAATTAATTCTATAGATATTTCCTGTATTATTTTAAATTTCAATGTACCTCCACACACCTAAATAACCCTTCCGAGTCTTCCGGCTCGTTGGTGGCAGGCCAAGATTCTAATGGTATTGGGTATTTCTCAGTACCTAGATCTTGGGTCGTTACAGTTGGTATCAGAGCAGGAGTTGTGGACGTACATGGGAATTTGAGATAATTACAGTGTTCCAAAGTCCATAAGGTCTAGTACAGTCAGCAACTGGCATAGGATTTTTGTGTTTATTTACCACGTTGTTTCTCGCGTGGGAGCTAGAGTGCACGGTGTTGGCACTGCGAAGGAGGATTCAGTTATTGTCGAAGTGTCGATAGGGGGCATGGAGAGTAAGATAGAGAGTTACCTTTTCCCAGTGGTAGAGGCCCTAGTTGTGCTAGGATAGGTAGAGTTTTCGCCGACAGGTGTGAGCTTGGATGCAGCAATAGAGATACCAGCGACTAGGCCGATGGCTGGCGAGGATAGTTCATAGCTAGGTGGCCATGAGTGTGCTCTGGAGGAGTTAGTGTCATTTTGGCCACCCCAGCTTAAGGTTTAGCTAGCCCCTGAGATGTCAAGGTCGTGATTTGAGGTGGTGGAACGGATGTTCTAATCGAGAGATTGCTCGGACTAGTGGAGGATTCTCCTGGTGAGCTGTTGATTGTCGAGCCTTACATTTTCGCCATGCTCCATGGTGTCGAAGATGACTGTCCAGTCCCAATCATTTTTGCAGATTTCAAGGCAAGATTGGATAGAGATGTCCAAGCGAGTTCTGATTCCTGCGTCTGTGCATGAATGGGCTATGTTAGCTCTGGATTGATTTGGGATAATATGGCGGTGGCTTAGTTCTGGGCCCGAATTGTGGAATTAAGGCCATTATGCACCGCACTAGATGTGTCGTGCGAGGTGGCAGATGAGATATGAAGGTTCAACGATAGATTCGAGACTTGAGGATAAGTTGAGGTAGGTGTTGATCGTGGTTTGTGTTGTGGTTCCGGGTGTGGTGGTCTGCGTAGCAGCAACGCAAGAGGCAGATATTTCAAGGACCCGGGAGTTAATAATGGGTTAGTGTCAGCAAGGATAGATTCGATGGAATAATGTCTTGTGGTTAGAGGTGTAGTAGCCTTCAAGCCTAGTGTCTTTAATGATTTCTTTGCTCCCTGGTAAGCTTTTTGACTTGTTAGTGATTCTGGGATCAGAGACAGGCATAGGAAGGGAGTGTGTGGCAGCGACTAGCTCAACCGTTGTGGCAGAGGGCGGCTGGTGATCAGCAGAGTCAATGCTCGAGGCGTGGTGAGTTGCAATTCGACGAGTTGCAATAGTGTGATGGGAGATGCTGCCAATGTGGTCCGGCGGAACGCTCGGCGAGTGTTGTCTAAAAAGTTGACCTGATGGTAGCGATGGTTTTCCCTAGTGCTGGAAGGTGAGGTTCCCAGCATGCATGAGGTTCAAGGTCGGGTCAAGCGTGGAGACCTCCCGCTTCGTAATAGGTATGTTGATGTCTCCTTGGTAGGAGAGAGTTGTGTCCCAATTGAATCTCAATGTTTTCATTGCACACGTAGTTTGGTTGGCCTCCACGTGTATGTCAAGGAGTCTGTGTGAGAAGGGCCCTACTTATTAGCAGGGTGGTGGCTTGTGAGAAGTGTTCTGTGTTTTGACAGTGCGGTTGCCTGTAAAGAATTTATGCCCATCCATTGATGCTTAAGGGTGTGTTGACGTTATTATGGAAGGATGAGTGCCAAGTGGGTTGTGTATGTGAGAATTCGAGGCTGGTGTTGTAATTTTTGATACGTTGTGGATCGGAGCCTGCGGAGTTGCAAGAGGATTTCCAGGTCAGGAGAGAGTCTGTGCTCTGGGTTCGAGGTATTTGAGCTTTCCTCACCCTATTTTCTGGAGTTGGCCACATGTGTTGTGAAATATTTGGATGGCGAATGCCGAGCTGTTCATGATGATTGTGCGTGTTGTGCAGAGTGCGCAGTGGAAGCGTGGTGGGCCCATAACCCACAGGTCCAAGATCGTAGTGTTGGCAGTGTTGAGTGGTGATAGGCAGATCTAGAGGGGAGGGGTGAATAGATCAGCCCCCTTTTGCCCTTCTTTGCAGAAATAAAAATCAGATCTAACATAAACGATAATGAGATAGATATTTATTAATAGCTAAGAAGCTGGACACTTAAATGATATCCATGAACGGTCCTACCAAGCTTCTATCGCTAGAACATAAATGAAAGCAAGCCACAAGACACGATCTTTAGGGTGGTTCGGTCTCAATCTAGAGACCTACGTCCACCCCCCACACAACACGGTGAGGCTTCACTAGTGCAATAGCACAGCCGCTGATTCACAGCTTCTAACAGAGAGATACACTCTCACAACGCCGCTACCATACAGCTTGAGAGATTACAACCCAAAACACACAGACCGGTTACCACACAGTCTGTCTTCCTACTCACAGGTAGGGAACAAAAGATAGGGAGTATGTTTTGAAGAAAAGCAAACTGAAAATGAGTTAGCCAGACAGAGTATCGTAATGAAGCACTGTGAGAAAGAGGTCTCCTGTCTGGGAGAGAGCTTGAGGGCTCCTTGGCTCTTTTCTTGTTCTTCCTGGTTCTTCACCACAACCCTTGTAAGAGAAGGATGATTTAACTTTCAGCTTTCAAGGGTTCTGGATGGATCTTCATGAAACCTTTCTGCTTGCAAGGAAAAACTCTCATCGTGAGGAAGAGGATCGTCTTCTTTTTGGTGCACCCCCGCCAACAGCATCACCAGGAAGAAGATAGCTTCGCCAGCAAGTCTTCTACTCTTCCTTTCTCTTTCTTGCCTCCCTATCGAACTGGAGCTCATGCTCTAGATATAATGGAGACTTGGGGCGACACCAACGTTGTCCACTTTTCAAGCAAAACCCAGAATGTCACATCCACATAATTTGATTTGCTTCTATTTGCCAAGTTGACTCTTTTTCTGTCAAGTCTGCAGATATGTAGGTAGGTAGGAGACCATATCAGTAAAAGTACAGTCCTTTCAGGGAATTTCTCTACCATACCATCATCCTTCGACAGAGTACCCTCTTTGATGGCTTTTTCCAGACTGGACAGATCCTCCAGGACAAGTTCCGGATCTTGAAAATGACTTCTATCGATTTCAGACCCGTTCTGGTTGAACACGAGTGTGTCGACACTTTACTCAGTGTGTCGGGACATATGTGCTTGGTTCCGAGATAACATCATAACTGTGTCGAGACATCGTCAAACGGTGTCGAGACATGTGCGTCATGTTCAGAGTTCCCACACGAAGGTGTCGAGTCTTTACACGCCAGGATCCGAGTCATCACATGAAGGTGTCGAGACACGTCCGCCATAAGGAAGTAAGGCTTGAGGTGTGTCGACACTTTTCACTCAGAGTGTCGAGACATCAATTAATCCATAGGCCAGACAGACAACGGCCTCAGCTTGATTTCTTCTGGGGGTGTCGAGACATGGGTTAGATGTGTCGACACATTCTATTTTGCTGGAACTTAACCATTTGTATATCAGCACGATCTCTTCTAGATGTGTCGAGACATCATCAGATGGTGTCGAGACATCACTTAGAGAAATTCTCCTGCACTTGATTAGTCTTTTCATCAAACCAAAACATGTTAGATATTCCTCAAATATCTACTAATGATTTATGATTTGTTATCATCAAAATCATGGGACACAACATTCTCTCCATTTTTGATGATGACAACCATGAATCATTATAACCAAGCATTCATATAGCATTACACAATTTAGTTGAGGAACCATCAAACAAGTTAAATTCAACCATTCAACACAACAACTGAACGTTAGCATTTTTCAACAAAAAGCTTGTTTCATTGATCAACCAAAGTTTCATACAGATCAAGCAAGACATGTGTGACGACCCAGAGCTCCGGATACCGATATACCGATAACATCGATACACCGATACCAAGAATTGGGGAAGCCACCCAAGAGGTTGATGAGGCCCCTGAAGGGTTAGTGGAGTTTGCTGAGGAGTTGCATAATGAATTGAGACCGCAGACGCGCAATATTAATTAGGACAGCAATTAATAAATAAGTGCGGAAGCAATTTAAAATATCAGAGTGATAAAATATATACAATAGTCCAGATTTACAAATAACAGAGGTCCACTACACAACTACACAGGGCATACCCTAGCCCAAAAGAACAAAAAGACAAACCGACAACAGCTGGCACTCTAATGACGGTCGGCACAACCACGAGAAGGACCGGCGGACGACTGGGGCGGCTCACCTGAAAGAGGAAAGGGTGAGTCACAGCCAGACTCAGTAGGGGTCACGCGGATCCCTACCTCACTAAGCAGACAAGCAGGCAAATGTAAAAGCAATTAGAGCATGCATTTAAATAATAACCAGGCAGATGCACAAATTAATAAATAATAACGATAGGAAATAAATCTACCAACAGAATAAACCATCACTAACCAAGTGAAGTGAGGGACGGAACGACCCACTAGAAGAACAAGACCAGATGCGTCCACCGACGGCTTATACTGCGCCTCGGCAACTCATCAAGTCTGGAACGTGACAAGCGAGAGGCGTAACAGGACCAAACCAAGTACTAGTCAGAGCAACACTCGTCAGTGCCTGTCCAAGTCTCCGACCACGTGTGCACACACTGACTCCTTCCTAGAGCCAGACCTCTAGCTAGTCCCCCCCCCCTTGGACGCAACGGTGACCGTAGGGGCCCACGGTAACTAGCTTACAAACCGTTCATTGGGAACACCCCTCCACCTCTCCCGGGTGGGACGACACGCTCAGTCGCTGGACTACGACTAGTCGTTCCATCACAAGGAAAGAGAAAGTAATTCCATCGGGATCTAATAACAAGCCATCGGTCATAAAACAACTTAAACATGGTATATATATAACGTGGAATGCTTTAGAAATTGACCATGCATGCTTTTAAAAACTAGGGGAATATAACGGTCTAGGTCTGCCACGTCACAGGGTGTGACAGTCGTGGAAGGGTGCGCTATAGGTCTGTGACGCGTCCCAGGCGGACCGTCAGGTCCAGGCTGTAACGCGCCAGGGCAGGGGCGTTACGCGAACGTAACGCGCCTCCCCTGAGCCGTTACGCCACGCGAAGCTATAAAAATAAGAGTTTTCTACAACGATCAGGCGAGGTGTGACGCACGCCCGGAGTCGAGTCACGAGGCCCTGACGGCCGCCCGACGGACCGTCAGGCCAACCGTCTTACCGGGTCAACAATGGACAAAAGAAATGTAACGGTCGTGGGATCGACCGTTACACAAACTGTGACGCACCTACTTAGGTCCGTCACAGGACTGTAACGCGTCCCATGAGGACCGTTACCAATGTGACGGCTCCTGGTAGGACCGTCACACTGTCTGGGTTATGGACAGGTCAGGTTCAAAATCGAACTCCCTCCCGGTCGAGCCGGATCAACGGGAAAACATGGAAAAGCTGTAAAACCTGCCAAACCATACCATTCTACAACTAATCTATACATCAAAACATAAAAACGATGCCCATGAAGTGATTTTCAAGAATTTATGGCTAAATTACACTAACATGGGATTTTCATGGAAATCGAGGGAAACGACATTAGACGGACGTGCATGTGATGCCAATGCGATCCTAGCGAGACAAGGATTCCATCCCCCTACCTTAATCGCGACGAAAACGACGATTCGGTGCCGAACGGACGAAGGGACGCCGTGGCTACTCTCGGCCCCACACGCCTCCACGTACCGCGGATCGAGACAAAGTTGGCGTCCACACGATCCTCGCGTCGAGCCCGTCCCGACGGTACCTCCCGTGCCTTGATCGGGGCCCATCCGGACCGAATCCGAGAGAGAGAGAGGAGAGATCGGGAGAGGGAGAGAGGAAGAGAGAGAACGAGTGAGGGAGAGAGAGTTCGATGGGAAGAGAGAGAGAGAGATATATATATATATATATATTATTATTTGAAAACTTAACTCTAATTGCCATTAACCTTAAACAAATTCCAATAAATGCCAAACGAACGCCTAAAAATCCGCAAAAATAGCCAAAATGACTAGGACAAAGCCTAGATCCGAACTGCTACGAATCCGCTAAGGCACGAGCGCTACAGTCCCTCCCTCCTTAAAGAAATTTCGTCCTTAAAATTTAAACAGAAGGTGAAAGGAGGCAACTGCAAAATTAAAGCATACCTTGGAAATAAAAGGCTGGCTTCCCACGTGGCAAAAAATAGACTCGCTTGTATCTGCAGTCAACCACGGCACCATACAATTCTAGCCAGTCCATGCCTAGAATAGCGTCATATTCGGCCAATTTCAATGCATAAAGCTTCACAGGCATCTGCCGATTGCTGATGACAATAGGGGAATCTTCCAGGCACACTGGGGTGGACATGAAATCTCTAGAGGGTAACTCCACGAGCAAGTTACAGGACACTTCGGTCATTGGCTCCCCAATGCAAGCAAGAAAATCCTCGGACACAAAAGAATGAGTTGCACCAGAATCGAAAAGAACATGAGCTGGATGACCAAAAATCGAAACCGTACCTTCTACCAGATTAGCTGCCACAGCTTCTGCACGAGTGATGTGAGTGACCCTGCCTCTCGGAGGACGGCCGGCTGCAGAAGACTGCTGGGAAGGAACTGGAGCAGGTAGATAAGATGGCTAAGGTTGAGGCGGCGGAGGAAGATGAAACTGAGGCTGCTGCGGCTGGGTAAACTGCGAGAACTGCACCAGCTTCGACTTCAGCGGACAGTCTCGGACTACGTGACCCGGCTGATCACAGCGGTAACAGATGATCGGCAAAGAACACGGCACGCCTGGATGACTACCACCACACCTCGGAAACGGACGCTGCTGACCACCGAAAAATCTTGGCGCGGTCGAACAAAAGGAACGGACAGCTGACTCAGATCGGAAGGCGCCGAATGCTCAAACTTCCTCTTCGACTTCTTATTCTTGAATTGCCGGAAATGGGAGTCAGGAGAAGAAGAAACACCGCTGACAGTAGGAATGGCAGAAGGAACTCCTGGGACAGACGGCTGGTAAGTCGGCTAAAACTACACAGTCGGCTGCACCATTCTGGCCTGAGAAAGCCCTCGAGTCCTCGCCATTTCCATCTCCACTGCAACAGCTACCTGGTACGCTGAATCCAACTCAGACACTCGGGTAGCGAACAACGGCAGGCTCAATTCTGCTTTCAGTCCGCGCAGAAACTGCTGAGTCTTCATAGCTTCATCAGTAAAAATATGGGGCGCGTACCTGCCCAATTCGATGAACTTATCTCGGTACTGCAACACAGTCATGTCACCTTGCGCCAGCTCTAGAAACTGGTACATCTTCGCTAACTTGAGGCAGGCTGGAGTGTAAGCACGATCGAAAGTAGCAACGAACTCTGCCCAGGTGATTTGCTGAAGCGGACGGGAACGGAAGGCAACCTCCCACTCTGTAGTCCACCACGTGCGTGCGGTATCTTGAAGTTGATAAGTAGCCAACATGACTCTCTCATCATCCGCGCACTCCATCGATTGGAACACGCACACAGTAGCATCGAGCCACGATCTAGCTTCCTCCGGATCTGATTGACCCTTGAAAGTCGGTGGGTGGAACAGCAGGAATTCCTTTAACGCTCTACCACGACCACTGGGCACTTCTTCACACGGAGCATGGTTGACAGAAGCTGGCACAGCTGGGGCAGAGGAAGTGCCACTCTCCTCCCGAGGAGCCCGAGCTTTCTTCCATCCACGAGGCAACATCTTGAATCTAGGAAACACACAATAACAGAAAACCATCAGTAATCATGAGAAACATCCTAAGCCAGCAATGGACGACTCAGTGGACTTACTCTGGACCAGCGTGAGTTTCAATTCCTAATACAAATCCCCAACACCGCTCTGATACCAACAATGACGACCCAGAGCTCCGGATACCGATATACCGATAACATCGATACACCGATACCAAGAACTGGGGAAGCCACCCAAGAGGCTGATGAGGCCCCTGAAGGGTTAGTAGAGTTTGCTGAGGAGTTGCATAACGAATTGAGACCGCAGACGCATGATATTAATTAGGACAACAATTAATAAATAAGTGCGGAAGTAATTTAAAATATCAGAGTGGTAAAATATATACAATAGTCTAGATTTACAAATAACAGAGGTCCACTGCACAACTACACGGGGCATACCCCGGCCCAAAAGAATAAAAAGACAAACCGACAACAGCTGGCACTCTAACGACGGTCGGCACAACCACGAGAAGGACCGACGGACGACTGGGGTGGCTCACCTAAAAGAGGAAAGGGTGAGTCACAGCCAGACTCAGTAGGGGTCACGCGGATCCCTACCTCACTAAGCAGATAAGCAGGTAAATGTAAAAGCAATTAGAGCATGCATTTAAATAATAACCAGGCAGATGCATAAATTAATAAATAATAACGACATGAAATAAATCTACAAACAGAATAAACCATCACTAACCAAGTGAAGTGAGAGACGGAACGACCCACTAGAAGAACAAGACCAGATGCGTCCACCGACGGCTTATACTGCGTCTCGGCAACTCACAAGTCTGGAACGTGACAAGCGAGAGGCGTAACAGGACCAAACCAAGTACTAGTCAGAGCAACACTCGTCAGTGCCAGTCCAAGTCTCCGACCACGTGTGCACACACTGACTCCTGCCTAGAGCCAGGCCTCTAGCTAGTTCCCCCCCCGTTGGACGCAACGGTGACCGCAGGGGCCCACGGTAACTAGCTTACAAACCGTTCATTGGGAACACCCCTCCACCTCTCCTGGGTGGGACGACACGCTCAGTCGCTGGGCTACAACTAGTGGTTCCATTACAAGGAAAGAGAAAGTAATTCCATCGGGATCTAATAACAAGCCATCGGTCATAAAACAACTTAAACATGGTATATATATAACGTGGAATGCATTAGAAATTGACCATGCATGCTTTTAAAAACTAGGGGAATGTAACGGTCTAGGTCTGCCGCGTCACAGGGTGTGACGATCGTGGAAGGGTGCGCTATAGGTCTGTGACGCGTCCCAGGCGGACCGTCAGGTCCAGGCTGTAACGCGCCAGGGCAGGGGCGTTACGCGAATGTAACGCCCCTCCCCTAAGCCGTTACGCCACGCGAAGCTATAAAAATAAGAGTTTTCCACAACGATCAGGCAGGGTGTGACGCACGCCTGGAGGCGCGTCACGAGGCCCTGACGGCCGCCCGATGGACCGTCAAGCCAACCGCCTTACCGGGTCAATAATGGACAAAAGAAATGTAACGGTCGTGGGCTCGATCGTTACACAAACTGTGACGCACCTACTTAGGTCCGTCACAGGACTGTAACGCGTCCCATGAGGACCGTTACCAATGTGACGGCTCCTGGTAGGACCGTCACACTGTCTGGGTTACGGACGGGTCGGGTTCAAAACCGAACTCCCTCCCGGTCGAGTCGGATCGACGGGAAAACATGGAAAAGCTATAAAACCTGCCAAACCATACCATTCTACAACTAATCTATACATCAAAATCTAAAAACGATGCCCATGAAGTGATTTTCAAGAATTTATGGCTAAATTACACTAACATGGGATTTTCATGGAAATCGAGGGAAACGACATTAGACGGACATGCATGTGATGCCAATGCGATCCTAACGAGACAAGGATTCCATCCCCCTACCTTAATCGCGACGAAAATGACGATTCAGTGCCGAACGGACGAAGGGACGCCGCGGCTACTCTCGGCCCCACACGCCTCCACGTATCGCGGATCGAGACAAAGCTGGCGTCCACGCGATCCTCGCGTCGAGCCCGTCCCGACGGTACCTCCCGTGCCTCGATCGGGGCCCGTCCGGACCGAATCCGAGAGAGAGAGAGGAGAGATCGTGAGAGGGAGAGAGGAAGAGAGAACGAGTGAGGGAGAGAGAGTTCGATGGGAAGAGAGAGAGAGAGAGAGAGATATATATATATATATAAATATATATATATAAATTATTATTATTATTATTATTGAAAACTTAACTCTAATTGCCATTAACCTTAAACAAATTCCAATAAATGCCAAACGAACGCCTAAAAATTCGTAAAAATAGCCAAAACGACCAGGACAAAGCCTAGATCCGAACTGCTACGAATCCGCTAAGGCACGAGCGCTACAACATGTATTCAAGCGTTTACGTTACACCGACTAAATGTAAAAGCTAAACTATAGATGAAAAAGGCTAACTACATGCTAGATGCTAGATGATGCTTGTCTTCTCCGAAGATCTTCAGTACTTCTCCCCCTTTGTCATCAACAAGGAGGGGGTGAAGGAGGAGGCTGTTGTGGTGGAGGCATGGAGCTAGAACTGGCAAAGTGAAGGATCTGTGCCTCTTGGAAGTCGTGTTGCATGTGAGAGATTGTTGTTGCTAGAGAGTCAACCCTCTGAGTTAGCTGCTCATCCCTTTGTCTGACAAACTGGTGTAAAGACTTGAGATTTTCCTTGATGTCCTTGAGCCAACCATGAATCATTTCACAGATGTATTCTGTTTCAGTCCTCTGTTGGGAGCCTTGTGGTAGAAAACGAGAAGAGGTGGCTTCTATTTGAGGAGGAGGACACCATTCATCACCTGCGTCCTGCAGGGCTGGTTGGAGTGGAGCTTTATGCAGACGAATGTGTTCCAAGATTTTAGTACCGACCATATCCAATTTTCTGTACACTACATCCATTTTGGCCTCAGCTTTGGTGGTGCTGTTGACTGCTCGAGCTGTGTCTGTGTGGACAGTTTCTGCAAGCTTGGAGGAGGCATCCAGTAGCTTGTTGCAGTCAGAGTACATCTTCACTTTCATCCGTTGGGAGGCATCCAGTAGCTTGTTGCAATCAGAGAGTACATCTTCCCTTTCATCCGTTGGGAGGCATCCAGCAGTCGATAAGTAGTAGCATTTACTGTTCTCTCCAGATTGGAGGTGGCATCAATAGATCTGTTGGTCTCTGTGGTCACATGTGCTCTGATGGATGTAGTTGTGCCAGCCACTTGTGCTCTGATGGATGTAGTTGCGCCAGCCACTTGTTCAGCTAGCTGATTGGATGAATCCATCAGTTTGGCACACTTAATGTTGAGATTACCTTGATCTTCTCAGATGTCATAGGCATGCATGACCATTTCAGCCGTTTTCTCCTGGGTTTCAGTGTGGATCTCTCGTAGTCTTTTCATGATTCTCCCTGCTCGTTCACACACATTTATCAAGGAGTCCATAAAGCTTTTCAACCTTTCATCTGACTTATGTTTGTCATGCACAAAATTTTCCCATCTGCTGGTTTGGACTTGCTCAAAGTGAAGTTGTCTGGCTTCGATTCTGTCCACTTGCAGACTGAGTTGACGAAAAGAGGAGTTCATGCTTCCAAACTGTGCAGTCAGAAACTTGATGAGAGTAGGGTGAATGTCCATGGGACTGGCAGTGGCACCATGAGCTGTACCTCTTGAGGTGGAGGCCTCTGCATGGAATTCTGGAGGAGCATCCCCTTCAGTGAAGATTTGTGGTGCAGGTTCAGGGGAGAGAGGAGGTTGGATACCAAAAGCTGTCATTAGCCCAGGCTGGGCCATGGGATCTTCAGACTGCTGCTGCTGATGGGCCTGCTCAAAGTGAAGGTCTGCAAGGAACATTTCCTCATGCTGATCTAACTGTGCATCTGAAGCAGGCTGGTCCTATGCAGGCTGTTCCTGTGGAGCTGGCTGTACTGGAGGGTTAGGTAAATGTCTAGGCAGATTCCTTACAAGTTGATCACCTTCCTTTTTGAAGTGCATGTAATTTTCTATGAACCTCATGATGTAAACATTACTTCTGGGGATAGGTATGGACTTTTCATTATCAAGAGGGATGCCAACCTTCTGAAAAATAGCAGTAAGCTGTGCGGCATAGGGCAAGCTACGCCGGTTGCAAGTGCAATTGTCCATAATCTGGAGCATGATCTCTGGCAAACAAACATGATAATTGTTGAACAAGCAGTAAAACAAGAACTTCTGGGTCTCAGTGAGTCTACTTCTGCCACCCCCTTGTGGGGTAATCATGGTAGTGAAAATATGATGCAGTAGACGTTGTAAGGGGGGAAACCGATTGGTGTCAAAGGATTTGACAAGAAGTTGGGTGGCATCTTGAGGGTTTCTAGGCTTTCCTGTCAGGATGGTGTAAGCTGCAGACAAGTCAATCTAAACCTCAGATTCTATTTCCCCATCCCGAGGTATGTGCAAGGCTCTGTGGAGAAGCTTTATTGTAAGCTTGATGGAAACCCCCTTTACTTCAGTCCGAAGGACTTTCTGTTTCTCATCAAAAAACAAGTTCTTATAGAACTGCTGAATTAAAAATGGGTGGTATACCCTGTGATCGGACAGAAATCTTCACCATCCTTGGAACTCAAATAACGGTACCAGTTCAAGAAAATACTCAAGCATCTCATGGTCACTAAAATCCACATACCTAGTGTAGCAACCCTGGTAAAATAAAAGGAAGATTTCAAGAAAGATTAAGTAAGTAAATGATAAGAACCAAAATGAATAAATAATAAGTCAAAATGTAAATAACGCCTCTCAACAAGGCGCTATTTAAATAAGAAACGCCTTCACCTGAGGCGTTAATTCAAAAAGTGACGCCTATACCAAAGGTCGTCAAATTTCAAAATATATAAAAGGAAAGAGAAAGAAACGCCCTCTTCTTGGACGCGAATTACAAAAGAAACGGTACAGGTCAAGCCGTCAATTAAAATGCACGCCCTAACCTAAGGCGTTAATTTCATTTGTGTTTCGTTCGAACCAAGAGACTATCCAGGGTAAGTTTTAGGATTGCTACGTGTTCGATTGATTATGGTAAGGACTCTATCACTGAAACTAGAGTTCTAATCAAATTCTAACTCTATTGGGATTCCAAAAATCCTATAAATACATTTCTAATCTAACCTGTGAAGGGCATTAAATTCATTAAATAGTGACTTAGGTTAAGTCGCTAATTTCCTGTATAAATTATTTTATACTATTTGCTGTTAACCGAGGGTTTTATATAAATATATATGTATATATCGGCACTATATTTCCATTCCGTGAATATAGTCCCATGTTTTCACGATGATTTATCGCATTACCCACTAACTCTCGGTGACATACAAGCCCTCCATTGGACATTCCGTTCCTTTGGACTGGCAAGTTAGTCATTGGGACCTCCGTAAGTCTCCTCGTAGCCTTGGATTCCCTCAAGGCCGACCGAGCGGGTTGTACCATAAAAACCCTTTACACTATTTTGCCATGTCACTCTATAGAAACATGGTATACCGGCCCTCATGATATGCTATGTGGATATCATGAGAATATTCTTAATGGGATGTGGACATCATGCCATTATTATGATGTTCTTGTGGACCTCAATTCTATATCAAATGACATGACCATCTATATATGGACACTTAATGGTCATGGTACCCAATTAGGGAACCAATTCCACCCAGTTTTTTATCGATATTCGTGAGTATATCGTTATTATCGTCCTTATACATCAAGTTCAATTTTTGAACTCTACTCTATCTTGAATTTCCCCAAGCTTTTCCTTGAAAATTCCATATTGGCTATACATAAAGTGGATGTCAAAATACATGATCAATGCCTGCGCATATAGGGCCCGATCTGGTCCTGGGAGGAGCACCTGAAAGTACTAGTGCCCATGGGAGTTGTAATGATCACGGTATGGCATTGTACCGAAGTGCATGACTAGCTTGATTGGACATTCCACAATTCTTGTACTTGACTCGTACTTGACATGACATGACTTACGTGACCTGAAAAAGGGTATTTATATACTTGCTTACTTGAAACGTGATAGCCAAACTTTCAACATGACATGATGAATATACTTGCTTGAACGTCTTGACATCTATTTGATACAAATTCTTGAAAGTTCATGAATAGTTCATTTTATACTCTCTATCTTGTCATTTTACGCAAGCATGCATAACCATAGTGCATTCATGAAAAATGTAATTACTTAAACCCATTGCTAGTTCTTGAGATATAATTTCCTACTGAGCGTTCGCTCACTCACTGTTTCCCTACTTTTCAGGTAAGTCCGACGACGATACTCAATCGGACAGGGAAGGTTAAGAGTGAAAGAGATTAGAGCTTCTCAAAGCGTCAACTCGTCTTATCTTTTCTATATTTTCTTGGGTTCAATTTTGTACTTTTCTTTTTATTAAGTTTAGCATTTTCAAGGGATTGTAATAGAAATACTTTTGTGAAGGAATAAAAGGATTGGGTTATCTTTACTCTTACGCATCTCTGGTTTGGTGTCGAATACACTAATACTCTGATTGACATGATCGATATAAACTCGTCACGCATCTCCGGGTATCTTCCGCGCTCGGGGCGTGATAGTTTTGTGGTATCAGAGCCTAGGGTATTCAATTCCTACGAAACCCAAGTCCAAGGATAAGTCTGAACCTCTAACCAGTGAGATTGGGTATAACCAGGGGTTAAAGTCAACATAGAATTAAAAGCCTTTTAACGCAATCACATACTAATATAGCTATCGAAATTGTAGGACAATGGCTGCCGAACGTGCTCAATGGCGCAACATGCAACGCACTCTTCAAGGCATGACCCTGGCACTTCAACAAGTGGCACAAGGAGGTGCACATCGTGGAGCAGGAAATCTCCACCAAAGCTTCAAGAACATGAACCCTCCTAAGTTCATGGAATCCACTGATCAAGATGATGCCGAGCACTGGATCCGAGAGACGGAACGTGTTTTTAGAGTCATGCAATGTTCGGACCAAGAGAAGGTCCTGTTAGCCACATTTCAACTAGAAAGAGACGTCCGATGCTGGTGGGAGTCGGTAGAAGCCACATTAGATCAAGGACAAGTTACTTGGGAGGAGTTTGTTGAACATTTCAACAATAAATATTTCTCAGATTGAGTTCAAGAGAAGAAAGCCGCTGAATTCACTGCACTTAAGCAACGATCTTTATCGGTGGCTGAATATGAAGCGCAGTTCTCAAGGCTGTCTCGGTACGCTAAACACTTAGTTAGTACTGAGAAGATGAAAGCTCGAAGATTCCTTAATGGGCTCAGGCCCCAATATATCACACAACTGGCACCGATGGATGAAGAGGCGAGATCTCACGCGGGGTCCTGAGCGGGCTATGGATCACCAGAAGATGAATCTGCAAGAGAGGGAAACGTATCAGGGGGGCCCAGGGGATCTCCCTGGGGCAAAACCCTCCGATGGCTAAGTCAGTAGAGCTATGGTGGAAGCAATAATGGGGGGAGGAGAGAGCTGATGCGCGAGAATCCTCTCCACCAAGGGGTGAAGCGAATTGTGCTCAGGAGCTTAGGGTGTGTGAATGTTCAGTTCATCTTACCATCTTCCGGAGGGTATCCCTTGCTTAAATAGTGTGCCGCCTTCAGGAGTCCTGTAAGCTGAGGGGTTCTCGGCGGGAGTTACGTCTTTAACGGGGGCTTTCATGGCCTGATCGTGGGAACGTTATCCCCTTGGAGTCCGGCAGCTCCCATGACTCTCCCGCTGGCGGAAGACTCTGAACGGCCGCACCTGCAGATAATCAACCGGTCTTACCGAGCCTCGGGGATGCTAGCTCATGTCCGAGCGATAGGCATGGCCCGGCGAGGGTGGGGTCGGATAGGTCGGCTGGAGCCTATCTCTCTCGGATGGGGAGTGGGCTTTAGGCCGGACCTTCCTTGGGACCTGACCGTTGTCTCGGGCCCTCCGAGCCTAGAAGGCCGCCGGGGAGAGTTAGTTCCTCGAGTCTTTATTTATTGGGCTTTTCTCCCTAAGTGGACCCTGTGGGCTATCACTTGGGTGGGCTCGCCTTGTTGGACCTTGTGGGTCTTGTTGGCCTGCCTTTGTGGTGGGCTGCGGAAATCCCCCTCTCCACTTGTCCCCCTCCTACTCCCGAGCCAAGGAGGCTCGGATGAGTATTTTTTCGAGGCTTTGGACCGGCGTGACTCAGGTGGGTGGAATTCCGTTGGCGTTATGGAGCCGCTTATAGCAGTCGCCGAGGTCCGTAATGATGATCCTGACGGATTCGAAACGAAGGGGCCCCCCCTTTTTCTCGGAGCACGGAACGGTCGCGCCGCCACCCTCAGGGGTTTATAGGGGGCGCTGTTCATCGTTCTAGGCTTCCAGGGTTTTAGGCTTTCCTTGCTTCTTGATGCGCCGTGAGAGCACAGCGGAGACGCGGATCCTTGCGGCGGCGTTCGAGGAGTTGGCGAGGATAACCGCAGAGGCGGTCCGGCACCTTCCTTCTCCCCCGGAGTCCTCAAGCTCGTACGAGGGATCTCCTCCCGACTCGATGGCGGATCAGAGTCCGGAGCTTGCGCCGGTGAGGCGGGAACCCGTCCCCAACTATAGTGAGTTGGGGGAAGCGGAGGTGCGGAGGCTGGAGCATCGTTTCCGCCTGCCTCTCAGATACAGCTTCGTCGCCGCTACTCCATACGAGATGAGTCTGGATGATCGTGACGAGCTCATTTGCACCTTCCTTCTGGCTTGGAAGAGTGGATTTCGGCTTCCTTTCGATCCTTATGTGCTGCAGCTTCTTAATTTTTTCCGGTTGGCGCCTATTCAGTTGGTGGCCAATTCGTATCTGCTGCTCTCGGCCTTCGGGATTCTTTGTCGTCAGCACAACATTTTTCCTTCTTTGGACCTCTTCCACTTCTTTTTTGAGTTGAAAGCGCACCAGTCGACGGGGAAAGGCTTCTACTTCATCCAGGCGCGGAGGAATAGGAGCTGCATTTCGCTCGCGGCGAAGGACTCCTCGCACAAGGGGTGGAAGACCCAATTCTTCTGGGTGAAGGCGGTGGCGACGGACGAGATCTGGAGATGCCGGACCTCGCCCAACTTTCACCCGAATCTGCCCCCTCGCCAGGAGGAGTTC
This sequence comes from Amorphophallus konjac, assembly GCA_022559845.1. Taxonomy (NCBI): domain Eukaryota; kingdom Viridiplantae; phylum Streptophyta; class Magnoliopsida; order Alismatales; family Araceae; genus Amorphophallus; species Amorphophallus konjac. The sequence continues at coordinate 360,579,490 of CM040123.1, forward strand.
CCTCCCCACGTGGAGCAGCAGGCTGCCCGTCTGCTGGAGAACCGCCAATCGACCGAGGAGCTGGTGACGCCGGAGAACATCAAACGGTGTCTTCTCTCGCGGTTGACGTCGACAGGTACGGCTTCTTGAGGCTCTTTTTCGCGGGTGGTAGCTCTTTTCCTTCTCCTGACTGGGGCTTCTTCTTGTTGCAGACGTGAGGCGGGAGCCTTTGGAGGAGGCGGCCGAGGTCATCGATCTGGGAGATGACTCGGCAGCCGATGAGCCAGATGTCTCGGCGGGTCGCATCCGTGCCCGAGATAAGGGTAAGGGGGCGGCCCCCGAGGGGACTTCTCGATCGACCGGCCTGAAGCGCAAGGATCCCCTGGCGAGGAAGTTGCGGGAGGCCGCGAAGGCCAGGAAAAGGGCCAAGAAAGCCGGCCTTCCTACCACCGTCGGGGGCGATTCTGGCTCGGTGGCGCTCCCCCCTCGGGGGCAGGATGGGGCCGACCCCTCCGGGCTGGCTCTCCCATCTGCCGGGCGAGAGGGGGCCGAGGAGACCAGGGGCCCCGCAGAGGGAGGTAATGGGTCGGCTCTCCCCTCTGTGGGGGCAGAGGGGGCCGATGCCGGTGTGGCCGGCGCTGGGACCGAGGGATTGGTCGGCGCGGATGGGGGTTCACCCGCGAGGGTGTCGCAACCCCAAGTGCCGGCAGCTTCTGGTGCGATGGATCCCGCGGCGCCGGTCGAGGCTGGGGGTTCGCCCGGGGAGGCGTTGCAACCCCAACCGACCGTGGTGAGCGGGGCGGTCAGCTTTGCTGCCCAAACAGGGTCTTCTGGCGGGGTGCCCAGGGTGGAGCAGTCCCCTTTGCCGGAACCTCTGGTCAGGCTCGGTATCTCGGGCGACTTGTACCGGCTCTGCCGGTCGATCGCCGAGAGGACGAGGGGGGGAGAAAGGCGCAGCACTCCCACCGGGGTCCTTGATATCCTGATGGAGGGCGGCCTGGTCATAGCTCGGACAGCGGCCGTGATGGCAGAGGTGCACGCCCGGACGGAGGCGGAGCGGTCAAGGCTCGCCTGGACCCTTGGTGGATGCGAGGGGAAACTAGCCCGGCTCGAGGGGGAGCATGAGGGGCTCCGGCGGGAGTTCCTCGCATTCAGGGAGTTGGCGCGGTCGAGCCGACGGGAAGCCGAGGCGCTGGCCGAGCAGCTAGCAAGGGCCCGAGAATCGCTCGAGAGGAAGAGCAAACGTCTAGAAGACGAGCGTCAACGTTACATCGAGCTGGACGGCCTCTGGGAGCTTGAGCGCGGCGAGCTGTAGGATCGGGCGGAGGGCGCGGAGCGCCTTCGCGCTGAGGCCGAGGCGGACCGAGCCCGGGCGGAGGGTCGGGCGATCGAAGCCGAGCGGAGGATGACCGAGCTAGAGGAGCGTCTGGCGAGGGCGGAAGAGCGTGCGGCCGAGGCGGAGCGGGCTTGGGACGGGCAGGTCGAGGCGGAGGCGATCGAGCGCTACAAAGGCTCGGAAGCTTACTCGGTCGATCTGATTGAAGTTGCCCTACCCTACTACGAGGTAGCGCTCCGCTGGGGTGCCCGAAAGGGATTCAGGCAGGGCTATCGCCGGGCGATGAGCTATGCCAACGAGCACCTTACCGGGGGTGATTTTCCTTACGGCCAGAGTTATGACTCGGATGAGTCAGTTTCCAGCTCCTCATCCTCGGCCGGGGAAGAACCGGAGGAGTCACCTCCAACGGGGTCACCAACTCCAGCGGCTCCAGGAGGGCTCACGATCGGGACAGTTCTTGCACAGGCGAGGTCAGTGTCCGGGCCGGCCGTCACCGAAGGCACCGGGGGTGACGCGTCCCCTACTGCTGTTCCCGAGCTTCAAAGTGGGCCTGAGGCCTGATGTATTATGCTTTATTTTGCCCCTTCCCCTTTTTGTCTATTTTTCCTTTTGTAAGAGGATTTCCTTATGGGAGGCAATGAAGGACTTACTTCGTTTGATTGTTATCTTTGCTGTGATTTGGCTGGCGTATCGGGGGCAGTTGGAAGGTGCCGATATTTTCTGCACCGTTCTCGCATGCCGATTCGGGAGACTTCTGGCGGGGCATCCTTTCATTCCACCATGCTTTGAAAGTTGAGGCGCTTCGCGAATCCCGCTAGGGCGGGGGCCGAGGAATTGGAGGCGACCTTCCAAGGGAGGTCCTATAGCGTGTTTTCGAGGGGGGAGTCATTTAAGGCGCGTGACCTCCCTTGGCCTATAAAAAGGACCGAAGGGTGCTCCTTCCCTCTTAACACTTAGGACTCTCACCGGCGGTTTGCTCTTGTTCCCTCGTTTTCGCTCTGCGTTGCGCCGCCGCGATCGGAGTATGGAGGACCCTTCAGAAGATGACGCTGCAGACGACGGGGAGCGGCCGGTTCCAGCTGTCCTGGAATATCGGTCGGGTCCCACGGTCGCCGCGCGTGCATGAGACGGGTCCGACGGTAGCCGCGCGGATCTGGAGAGGGCTTCGACGTGCGGGGGCACGCCGTTTGCCCCCTCTTGGCTCCGGCGAGGCTTCCGGGCGGACGCCGAGATGGAGGGCGGATGGGGGAGTTAGGGATGCCGGCCGCCATTCCCCTCCGTGGGAGGGGAGGAGGCGGCTACAGTCCCTTCCTCACCCCTGTCCGCAGCCTCTTTCTCTCTCTTTTGTTCTTCATTTCTTTCACTCTTCGGGGGCTGCTTGCTTTCCTTTCGCCTCCAAAGAGTTGGTAGTTTGGCAGAGAGGGGACCTTCACGGCGCTCCTTTTTCCAGGTTGTTGCCAACTTGGAAGGTAGCCTTCCTCCGTGAAAGGTGGTCATCTCCTTGCTGTCCCTCTTTCACCTTTGTCATGGTCCACCCGAGCCAACTGGGTCGACCATCTCTTGTCCGAGCCAGTTTCTACGCGAGGCAGAGTCAGTGGCTGGATGCGAGAAGGTCAAGACCGGGTCAGTCGGGCGATGGCCGTTTGCCGCGGTGCTAGATGGATTTTTGCTTTTCACCATGTAATGTACTGGCAGTTGCCTTTCTGATGTACCAACAGTTATCTTGAATGAATGCAAAAAAGTTGGTTTATTTTACCCGATTTGTCGATACAGTTTTCAGAAATAAAATCTGCGTAGTGTGGTTGCGTTCCATGTCCGGGGAATGGGTTCCCCTTCCATTGTGGCTAACCTGTACGCACCTTTCCCGAGCGTCTCGATCACTCGGTAGGGGCCTTCCCAGTTGGGGGATAGCTTGCCCGCCGCCTCCAGTGGTCGAGAGGCTTCGGTCTTCCTGAGGACGAAGTCCCCCGGTTGAAATTGTCTGCCTCGGACCTTGGTGTTGTAGTACCGAGTGAGGCGGCGCTGGTATTCCGTAGCTCGGACGTTCGCGATCTCTCGGAGTTCGTCTGCCAGGTCGGGGTTCTCGAGCAACTTCTGCTCGTTTGCCTCGGGCGAAAAGCTGATCACTCGGAGAGACGGATCGGCGATCTCTAACGGAACGACGGCTTCGGTGCCATATACCAGCTGAAAAGGGGTCTCATCGGTTGCCGCCCTGGGGGTCGTTCGGTGCGACCATAGTACGCTAGGCAGTTCCTCGAGCCAGCTACCCTTAGCCTTGCCGAGTCTGGTTTTTATGCCCTTCAAGATGGTCTTGTTGGCATTTCAACCAGCCCGTTGGCCTGAGGGTGGGCGACCGAAGTGAAGTGGTTACGGATATTTAGGTCGGCGCATCTGTCTCGGAAGTACCGAGAGTCGAATTGCCGCCCGTTATCGCTCACTATCACTCGGGGGATGCCAAAGCGATAGATGATCGATTTCCATACGATGCCCCAGACGACTGTCTCGGTGATCCTAGCTGTTGCTTCAGCCTCGATCCACTTGGTGAAGTAGTCGATGGCGACGATGATGAACTTCTTCTGGGATTGAGCCGTTGGGAACGGCCCAAGGATGTTGATCCCCCACCGAGCGAAAGGGTAGGGCTAGGTAAGGGTGACAAGTTCCGTGGCCGGCTGATGGACCAAATGGTCGAACCGCTGGCAACGGTCGCAATGTTGTACGTAAGCCGTGCAGTCGCGCTGCAGGGTCGGCCACCAGTACCCTTGCCTTAGCAGGATTCTGGCCAGCGACCGACCTCCTGAATGTGCTCCGCACAGGCCTTGATGAATCTCTTCAACAGCTTGGCTTGCTTCGTCGGGACCGAGACACTTTAGAAGGGGCCCGGAGAACGATCTTCGGTAGAGATCGTTGTCGAGGATGACGAAGCGCCGAGCTTGGTATTTCATTCGGCGGGCTTCCCGAGGGTCGGAGGGCTCCCGGGAGTCCCGTAGCCAGGACAGGTAGGGGGAGCGCCAGTCGCCGGGAGTGGCCGAGTCAATGGCGAGGAGCTCCGAGTCTATGCTCGGGCGCTCTAGCTCTTCTAGGAGGATCGATCGTGTACCTTTCGGGTCTAGGGAGGAGGCCAGTCGGGAGAGGGCGTCCGCCCGAGAGTTTTGCTCCCGAGCTATTCGGACTACCTCGAACTCCTCGAACTGCTGGGCCAGGCTCCGGACCAACTGGAGGTATTTGATCATAGGTACCTCTCGAGCTTCGTACTCGCCATTGACCTGGCTTGCAACTAGCTGGGAGTCGGTGTGGACCCTGACTCGCTCGGCCCCCAACCGTCGGGCCATGCGGGCTCCCGAGATAAGGGCCTCGTACTCGGAAGCATTGTTGGACGCCAGGAAGTTGAACTTGAGGGCGTACTGCAACTCTATTCCTTCGGGGGACCTTAGGAGGATCCCTGCGCCGCTACCGACCGAGTTGGACGATCCATTGACGAACAGCTCCCAGGTTGGCCCGGTTGCTGTCGGAGGCCTATCCTCGACCGGAACGGTGCTCTCGGCGATGAAGTCAGCGAGTGCTTGTCCTTTGATAGCTGATCGCGGCCGATACGAGATGTCGTAGGCCCCGAGCATGATGGCCCATTTGACAAGTCGCCCCGAGGCTTCGGGGTGGGCCAGAATCTTCTTCAGTGGCTCACCGGTTAGCACGGTGATGGGATGCCCCTGGAAGTAAGGTCGGAGGCGCTTTGCGGAGGTAACCAACGCTAGCACGAGTTTCTCGGTTGCGGGGTACCTCCGCTCGGCCTCGTTGAGCACCTTGCTGGTGTAGTAGACCGACCTCTCGATTCCCGAATCATTCCTGACTAGGACCGAGCTGACCGTTGATGGCGTCACTGAGAGATAGAGCAACAAGACCTCGCCCGGGACGGGCTTGGAAAGCACCGGGGGTGAAGCCAGGAGCTCTTTGAGCTCGGTGAACGCTGTTTGGCATTCCCCATCCCATGCGAACGTAGCAGATGCTATCTTGGGCCCCCTCATCAGCTTGAAGAAGGGCAAGCATCGTTCGGCCGCACGGGATAGGAAACGACTGAGAGCAGCGACACGCCCCGTCAGACGCTGGACGTCTTTGATGCACGTGGGCGGGCGCATGTCCAGGATGGCCTGGACCTTGTCGGGGTTGGCTTCGATCCCTCGCTGAGTGACCAGGAAACCCAGGAACTTCCCGGATCTTACTCCGAAGGCGCACTTGGCAGGGTTGAGCTTCATGCAGTACTTCAGGAGGGTGCCGAAAGTCTCGGCGAGGTCAGTGAAGTGGTCTTGGACCCTCGGAGTCTTGACGAGCATGTCGTCGATATAGGCCTCGATGTTCCGACCTAACTGTCCCTCGAACATGTGGTTGACCAGTCGCTGGTATGTGGCTCCAGCATTCTTCAATCCGAAGGGCATCCGGGTGTAGCAGTACATGCCGTAGTCGGTGATGAAGGCGGTCTTCTCGACATCTTCAGGGCTCATTCGGATCTGATGATAGCCCGAATAGGCATCCAGGAAACTGAGTATCTCGTTGCCCGAGGTTGAGTCAACCAATTGGTCGATGCTCGGTAGCGGATAGCAGTCCTTGGGGGTGGTCTTGTTCAGATCGGTGAAGTCTACGCACATTCGCCACTTGCCTGTAATCTTCGGCACCAGGACGACGTTGGCTAGCCATGTTGGGTATAGGACCGGTCTGAAAAGACCAGTTTCTTGTCCCTTGGTGACCTGCGCCTTGATGATCGCCTGTTTCTCGGGCGCATGCTTCCTTCTCCGCTGCTGTACGGGTCTCACGGTGGTGTCGAGGTTGAGCTTGTGCGTCACGGTCTCCTCTGGTATACCAGGGAGTTGATCATCGGACCAAGCAAAGACCCGAACATACTCAGAAAGAAACTCCTTGTATTGCTGCTGTTCCTCTGGCGGTAGGTCGGCGCCGATCCTTACTCCTAGGGCCGGGTCGTCGTTCAGGAATACCGTTAATAACTCGCCACCGGGCTCGATGGTCACGGCTCTTCCTTCGACTCCCTTGGGGCCCTTATCCTTCCCGTCCGGCCTTGAGGCTTCCACCGAGATGTTGTAGCACCTTCTAGCCGTGGCCTGGTTACCTCGGACTTCCCCCAACCCGTTTTTGGTGGGAAACTTCATTTTTTGGTAATAGGTAGATGGTACGGCCTTTATTCGGCTGAGAATTTTTCGGCCGAAAATGGCGTTGTACGCTATCATACCTTTAATCACTATGAAGTCCACTATGACCGTAACGGTTTTGGGTGGGGTGCCGATAGTGACCGGCAGGCTTAGGGCTCCCTCGGGATAGGTGGCCAGGCCATTAAACCCGCAAAGGGGCGTTCGGATCGGGCGGAGCTTGGATGGGTCTTCCCCCATCTTGAGGAAACAGTCATAAGATAATACATCGGGGGCGCTCCCATTATCAACCAAAATCCTGTCTACATTACAGTGATTTATCGTGGCCGAGATAACGAGGGCATCGTCATGCGGGGTGCTCAGCCCTTCCAGGTCTTGGTCGGAGAAGACTATGACCTGGGGCTCCATCGGCGGGCCTCTGGGGGGCTCTAAGGCTTGGCTGGCCCGCTCGGCATGACGTTTCCTTCCTCGGCTGGTGTCGCCGCCCGATGCCGCTCCTCCGGAGATGACGTTGATGTGGACCCCTCGGGGGGCGTTGTCGATCTCCTCTGCGGCGTCTCGGTCTTCTTTGTGCCCGGTCGTGAACCGGGCTAGGTGCCCCAGACGGATGAGGCGCTCGATCTCGTCCTGGAGCTGATGGCAATCTCCGGTGTGGTGCCCGTGGTCACCGTGGAACAGACAATGCCTGTCCCGCTTGCGGCTCTTTGACCTCATTGGCTCGGGCTGGCGGAGAAGTCCCGAGTCTTTGATGTCTTCATAGATCTCGTAGACTGGCGCAGTCAAGGGGGTGTACCTCTCGTACTCTCTTTTGCGCTCTCCTTCTCGATCGCGCTTCTTACCCGAGCCAGGGTTTGGCTCGGAGGTCCGCTTCTTGTCCCCCTCCCGACCCGAGCCGGTTGCGTCTCGGCAGGCGCTGAGTACTTCTTCGCACTCGGCGTGGCGCAGTGCCAGAGTCACTAGCTCGGCAAGGGTCGAGGGAGGGTGGAGGACAAGCTCGCGGCGGAGATTCTCATCCCGGGTGCCCCCGGTCAGCGCGGTTGTGGCTGAGGCCACATCTAGGCGGGGGATCCTGAGGGCTTCCGATTTAAATCGGTGGACGTAAGTCCGGAGCCTCTCCCCTTGAGCCTGTTTGAGGGCCAGGAGCCCCGCTACTGACCTTGGGGGGGCGCTACCGGAGAAACTCTCCTTGAAAATTCGCCCGAATTGCCTGAAGTCTTGAATGGACCCAGGGGCGAGGGCCCGGAACCATGCCTGAGCACCTTGGACCAGGGTGGCCGCGAAGGCTCGGTATTTGATGGGATCCGGCGTTCCATGAAGGGTCACCAGGGCGTCGAAGCTATCGTAGTGGTCGGCTGGGTCGCCCTGGCCGTCGTAGAGCTTGAAGGTTGGAATGGAGGCTCTGGGAGAGACCTCTGCCTTCAAGATGTACTCGGAGAAAGGGGATTTCTCCTCGTCCTCCGGGAGAGAGGTCTTCTGCAGGGCGCGGAGGGCGCGCTCTTGCTCTGTGAACCGTCTCTCGAAATCACGCAGCCGGAGGGACAGCTCTGGCTGCATTCGCACCGTGGGGCAGGGGGGGCGTCTTGGCGATCTCCCGGGGAACTAGTGCCCGGGCGCGGTGGCCTCGTCCCCTGCTTCCCTCTCCTCGTCGTGGAGGAAGCCTCTTGCTCCGCAGGCGGGGCATGCGAGGGTCCTCCGACGTCGTTACGGAGGAGCTGTCGGCCGCGGAGGGTGAAGCGGCCTCCGGCGGTGTGCTGAGTCGCACTCCTTCGAGGGGGACTTCCTCACGGGGCACGGGACCTTTCGTCCCTGGCCGCCTGGGCCCTCATGAGCTCCACGAGGACGTCCATCTTTTCGTTGAGGGCCTGGAAGGCGTTGGCGCCACCGTCGAGGGGTGCCCCTGTCTCCGCCGGGGGTGGTGGTGGCCTGTTGGTGGGGATGCTGGCGTTGGAGGGGGGGCTTTGCGAGACCCTAGAGGGGGCGCCTCCCGCCGCCGCCACAGCCTTACCTACCCCACCGGCGGATCTCCTCCCTGTGCTTCTTCTCACCATCTCGACTTTTCGTGCGTTTCCCACAGACGGCGCCAGATGAAGAGGCGAGATCTCGTGCGGGGTCCTGAGCGGGCTATGGATCACCAGAAGATGAATCTGCAAGAGAGGGAAACGTATCAGGGGGACCCAGGGGATCTCCCTGGGGCAAAACCCTCCGATGGCTAAGTCAGTAGAGCTATGGTGGAAGCAATAATGGGGGGAGGAGAGAGCTGATGCGCGAGAATCCTCTCCACCAAGGGGTGAAGTGAATTGTGCTCAGGAGCTTAGGGTGTTTGAATGTTCAGTTCATCTTACCATCTTCCGGAGGGTATCCCTTGCTTAAATAGTGCGCCGCCTTCAGGAGTCCTGTAAGCTGAGGGGTTCCTAGCGGGAGTTACGTCTTTAACGGGGGCTTTCATGGCCTGATCGTGGGAACGTTATCCCCTTGGAGTCCGGCAGCTCCCATGACTCTCCCGCTGGCGGAGGACTCTGAACGGCCGCACCTGCAGATAATCAACCGGTCTTACCGAGCCTCGGGGATGCTAGCTCATGTCCGAGCGATAGGCATGGCTCGGCGAGGGTGGGGTCGGATAGGTCGGCTGGAGCCTATCTCTCTCGGATGGGGAGAGGGATTTAGGCCGGACCTTCCTTGGGACCTGACCGTTGTCTCGGGCCCTCCGAGCCTAGAAGGCCACCGGGGAGAGTTAGTTCCTCGAGTCTTTATTTATTGGGCTTTTCTCCCTAAGTGGGCCCTGTGGGCTATCACTTGGGTGGGCTCGCCTGGTTGGACCTTGTGGGTCTTGTTGGGCTGCCTTTGTGGTGGGCTGTGGAAATCCCCCTCTCCAATGGACATACAAGTCTATTCGGAGATGGTTCGACGAGCCCATTTACTAGAAGATGCCACGGAACTATCTGATAGGATCCGTGGGAAAGACAAGAAGGAGAATGTTACTAGCTGCGGCACCTTCAAACCCAATTTCAAGAAGAGGCCAAGTAATGGAGGTACTCCCTCCCAGGAGCAAAAGTTCAAGAAGACCAAACCCTTCTCCATCACCACTACACCTTCTAAGGTGGTATGTAAGCACTGTGATAAGGCCGGGAACAAGGCCGAAGAATGTTGGAGGAAACTTGGAGCGTGTCTCCATTTTGGGAGCCGTAATCATCGGATTCCCGACTGTCCCCTACTCAATGATCAAGCCGGTGACGGAAAGCGCCCAGTGACAAAGAATGCTCGTCTCTAAGCTATTAAGGAGGCGGAACAAGATGAAGGCGGACTAGTAGAAGGTACACTGAAAGTTTGTTCCAAGTCTGCACATGTCTTATTTGATACGGGTGCATCACATTCTTTTATTTCTAAGAAGTTTGCTGACCCACTACCTATGGAACCGGAATGGATGAAAATATTTTTATCTACTCCTCTCGGAAACAAAACCGATATTACTCACCATTATCAAAACTGTGAAGTCTTGGTAAAAGGAAGAAATCTTCCTATCAACCTCATATGTTTAGACCTAAAGGAATATGATGTCATATTGGGAGCAGACTGGTTATCTAGGTATCAGGCAACTGTGGATTGCCGTAACAGCAAAGTGACTTTCAAGGACTTTCCAGAACTAGTCTATTCTAGCCCTAAGAGTCGGAGCAAGTCACCTCTTATTTCGGCTCTCCGAGCTAGCAAGCTAATAAGGAAAGGATGTGGATCTTTCCTTGCATTTGTCACCATTAAGGAGACTAAGGAGACTAAGCTAGAAGACATCCCAGTTGTGCAAGAATTTTTGGACGTGTTTCCGGAGGATTTGCCTGGATTACCTCCACAAAGAGAAGTGGCCTTCACCATCGACTTGGTCCCTAGTGCTCGACCAGTTTCTAAGGCACCATATAGGATGTCCCCTGCCGAACTCAAGGAGCTGAAGGAGCAATTGATGGAACTTCTCAAGAAGGGATTTATTAGACCAAGCACTTCCCCGTAGGGAGCACCTGTGCTATTTGTAAAGAAGAAAGATGGATCCATGAGGTTATGCATCGACTATCGACAGTTGAATCATCTCACTATCAAGAACAAGTATCCACTGCCGAGAATCGATGAGTTATTTGATCAAATATCTGGATCCATGTATTTTTCGAAGATTGATCTTAGGTTGGGATATCACCAACTAAGGATCAAAGATGAGGACATTTATAAGACCGCGTTCAGAAGCAGGTATGGGCACTATGAATTTGTTGTTATGCCTTTTGGGCTAACAAATGCCCCTGCTGCCTTTATGTAGTTGATGAATAGTATATTCAGACCTCATCTAGATCAATTCATAGTGGTTTTCATTGATGATATACTGATCTATTCAAAGACCAAGGAAGAGCACGAGGAGCATTTGAGAATAGCATTACAAATATTGAGGATGAATCAGTTATATGCAAAGCTCAGCAAATGTGAATTTTGGTTAGGAGAAGTAGCTTTCTTGGGGCGTGTTATATCAAAGGACGGTTTATCCGTAGATCCATCAAAGGTTGAAGCTGTAAGGAATTGGGAAAGACCGACCAATGCTAGCGAGATCCGTAGTTTCTTGGGTCTTGCGGGCTACTATCGGCGATTCATCAAGGATTTCTCCAAGATAGCCGTACCACTCACTAGGCTAACTCGCAAGGAGATACGTTATGAATGGAGTGAGGAATGTGAAAGAAGCTTCCAAGCTCTCAAAGATCATCTAACTATTGCCCCGGTTTTAGCTTTACCAATTGAAGGCGAGAGATTCGAAATATACACCGATGCATCTGGCACTGGCCTCGGATGTGTTTTAATGCAACAAGGGAAGGTTATAGCCTACTCTTCTCGCCAATTGAAGAAGCACGAGGAGAACTACCCAGTTCATGATTTAGAATTGGCTGCGGTAGTATTTGCACTGAAAATATGGAGACATTATCTGTACGGAGTGCAGTTTATTGTATACTCTGACCATAAAAGTCTTAAGTATCTCTTCTCTCAGAAGGAATTGAATATGAGGCAAAGACGTTGGCTAGAATATCTTAAGGACTTCGACTTTACTATACAATATCATCCTGGAAAGGGTAATCCTGTAGCCGATGCCCTCAGTCGAAAGCCGAGAGCACTATTAGCCAATTGTATGATTCAGGAGTGGAAGTTGCTAGAACAATTCTCTAAACTTAATATAAGCATGGACAAGGACAGTAGGTGTGTCACCTTATCCCATATGAGCATACAGCCAGACTTGCTATCCGAAATACAAGGACTTCAAGGTAGTGACCCCGTACTAGTGGAAATCAAGAGCAAAATGGAAGAACAACCTGATTTCAAATTAGCTTCAGATGGAAGGTTGTTATTCAGAAATAAAACATGTATACCGAATTGCCCAGAGCTAAAGAAGAAAATCTTAGATGAAGCTCACAGATCAAGGTACACAATTCATCCAGGATCAACTAAGATGTACCAAGATTTGAAAAGGACCTTTTGGTGGCCCAATATGAAAAGAGAAATAGCGGATTTTGTGTCTCGCTGTCTCACATGTAAACAAGTCAAGGCAGAACACCAAAAGCCTGCCGATAAGCTACATCCTCTAGATATTCCTAAATGGAAGTGGGAGGATATCGGTATGGACTTCATTATGGGTCTGTCCAAATCAAAGGGAGGATATGACGGAATATGGGTTATCATCAACCGATTGACCAAATCGGCACACTTCTTGCCAATCAAGAATCGATGGTCAGTTGATGTTCTTGCTGCATTATACCTTAAAGAGATAGTCAGGTTACATGGAGTACCTATCTCAATCGTGTTTGACAGAGACCCCCATTTTACTTCTCACTTTTAGAAGGGTTTACAACATTCACTGGGGACGAGACTTAACTTTAGTACAGCTTTTCATCCTCAAACGGATGGTCAGACCGAGAGAACTAATCAGGTGGTTGAAGATATGCTCAGAGCTTGCATCATTGATTTTGGTGGAAGCTGGCATGATCACTTGCCGTTGGTTAAATTTGCATACAACAACAGCTACCAGGCAAGTATACAAATGGCACCTTTCGAAGCTTTATACGGAAGGAGTTGCCGATCGCCTTTGTGCTGGGACGAAGTTGGCGAAAAATAACTATTAGGTCCAGACATGGTAAGGGATACCACTGAAAAGATTCAGTTGATTAGAGACAGACTTCAAATTGCTCAGTCTAGACAGAAGGATTATGCTGATACATGAAGAAGAGATCTCAAATTCTAAGAGGGAGATCATGTATTTCTCAAGATATCACCTGGACGTAGAATAAGGAGATTTGGTGTTAAGGGCAAGCTTACACCAAGGTTTATCAGACCTTTTGAGATACTAGAAAGAGTTGGCGAGGTTGCTTACCGCGTCGCTTTACCTCCTCAGTTGTCCGAAGTTCATAATGTATTCCACATATCAATGTTGAAGAAATATGTGCATGATCCGTCACATATCATTGATCAGGGAGACCTGGTGATTCAAAGGGATCTCACTTATGAACAAAGGCCCATGAAGATCCTCGATCGCGAGGTACGAACATTAAGGAACAAAATTATTCCCATGGTTAAGGTGCAATGGAGTAAATGTTCAGAACACGAAGCCACATGGGAGACCGAGGAGTCTACGAGGAAACGATTCCCAGACTTATTCTAAAAAGGTATGTATTCTACACTCTCTACGTTTATATGTGATTGAATTTGGGGACCAAATTCTTTTAAGTGGGGGAGGGTGTAGCAACCCTGGTAAAATAAAAGGAAGATTTCAAGAAAGATTAAGTAAGTAAATGATAAGAACCAAAATGAATAAATAATAAGTCAAAATATAAATAACGCCTCTCAACAAGGTGCTATTTAAATAAGAAACGCCTTCACCTGAGGCGTTAATTCAAAAAGTGACGCCTATACCAAAGGTCGTCAAATTTCAAAACGTCCAAAAGGAAAGAGAAAGAAACGCCCTCTTCTTGGGCCCGAATTACAAAAGAAACGGTACAGGTCAAGACGTCAATTAAAATGCACGCCCTAACCTAAGGCGTTAATTTCATTTGTGTTTCGTTTGAACCAGGAGACTATCCAGGGTAAGTTTTAGGATTGCTACGTGTTCGATTGATTATGGTAAGGACTCTATCACGGAAACTAGAGTTCTAATCAAATTCTAACTCTATTGGGATTCCAAAAATCCTATAAATACCTTTCTAATCTAACCTGTTCGCTATTTTTGGCGAACCGTTCTGCTGCTGCTGTACGTGAAGAACATGTGGTTCTTCTTTCTCTGCCTTTCATCATGGATTATGAAGAATATTAATGTTCTTCATCTTCTTCTTCTGTAGGTTACCTGCAGCAAGTAGTAACTCTCTTGTCTAGTTGAAGAACGTGGGCTCTTCATCAACATCCTCTTCTTCTGTTTTGAATAGAGTGCCGTTTTCTCTTCACAACCTTCACGTATCTTCACCCAGATCATCATCAGGTAGGTTTTCTCAAGGATTGTAGCCCAAACTAGCATAAAAATTTATGATAAAATCATCTGTAATTCATGCATATAGTTTTACTGCGTTTTAGAAGTTCTCTATGAATTTTGGAAAGAGGCGACCCATGTCAGGGCGCTAATTCATGTTTTGACGCCCGAACTAAGAGTCGTCAATTTTAAGGAAATTAATAAACACACACGTTTAAAAATTTAATATCTATGAGACCTGTAGTTAAATCTAATGCATGATCATATATCTCGAATCCTGATATTTTTCTTGTCCTGACCATGTACTTTGTTTCCTGAAAATTATTATCTTGGAAATTACCACTGTTCATGATAAAACCTGGAAAAGAATGAATTAACGACCTCCAGTAGGTCGTCTTTTCTGAAAGTGACGCCCCTGGATAAGGCGCGTTTTATCAAAAATACAGAATTAAGAAAATATCAGAAAATAGAAAATTATAATGACGACTGCTCCTGAAGTCGTCAAACTAAAAATAAACGACCCAGTGAAGGGCGTTAAATTCATTAAATAGTGACTTAGGTTAAGTCGCTAATTTCCTGTATAAATTATTTTATACTGTTTGCTGTTAACCGAGGGTTTTATATAAATATATATGTATATATCGGCACTATATTTCCATTCCGTGAATATAGTCCCATGTTTTCACGATGATTTATCGAATTACCCACTAACTCTCGGTGACATACAAGCCCTTCAATGGACATTCCGTTCCTTTGGATTGGCAAGTTAGTCATTGGGACCTCCGTAAGTCTCCTCGTAGCCTTGGATTCCCTCAAGGCCGACCGAGCGGGTTGTACCATAAAAATCTTTTACACTATTTTGCCATGTCACTCTATAGAAACATGGTATACCGGCCCTCATGATATGCTATGTGGATATCATGAGAATATTCTTAATGGGATGTGGACATCATGCCATTATTATGATGTTCTTGTGGACCTCAATTCTATATCAAATGACATGACCATCTATATATGGACACTTAATGGTCATGGTACACAATTAGGGAACCAATTCCACCCAGTTTTTTATCGATATTCGTGAGTATATCGTTATTATCGTCCATATACATCAAGTTCAATTTTCGAACTCTACTCTATCTTGAATTTCCCCAAGCGTTTCCTTGAAAATTCCATATTGGCTATACATAAAGTGGATGTCAAAATACATGATCAATGCCTGCGCATATAGGGCCCGATCTGGTCCTGGGAGGAGCACCCGAAAGTACTAGTGCCCATGGGAGTTGTAATGATCACGGTATGGCATTGTACCGAAGTGCATGACTAGCTTGATTGGACATTCCATAATTCTTGTACTTGACTCGTACTTGACATGACATGACTTGCGTGACCCGAAAAAGGGTATTTATATACTTGCTTACTTGAAACGTGATAGCCAAACTTTCAACATGACATGATGAATATACTTGCTTGAATGTCTTGACATCTATTTGATACAAATTCTTGAAAGTTCATGAATAGTTCATTTTATACTCTCTATCTTGTCGTTTTACGCAAGCATGCATAACCATAGTGCATTCATTGAAAATGTAATTACTTAAACCCATTGCTAGTTCTTGAGATATAATTTCCCACTGAGCGTTCACTCACTCAGTGTTTCCCTACTTTTCAGGTAAGTCCGACGACGATACTCAATCGGACAGGGAAGGTCAAGAGTGAAAGAGATTAGAGCCTCTCAAAGCGTCAACTCGTCTTGTCTTTTCTATATTTTCTTGGGTTCAATTTTGTACTTTTCTTTTTATTAAGTTTAGCATTTTCAAGGGATTGTAATAGAAAAACTTTTGTGAATAAAAGGATTGGGTTATCTTTACTCTTGCGCATCTCTGGTTTGGTGTCGAATACACTAATACTCTGATTGACATGATCGATATAAACTCGTCACGCGTCTCCGGTGTTGAGTTAGATGGACGTAGTCTATCTCCACGAAATGTGGATCTAGAGGGGGGTGAATAGATCTAATGCCTATTTAAAAACCAATGTAAGGTTCAAATGCGGAATATAGGCAAATCTGCTAAATCACTAACCCTGATACTAGATTTCAACAGAACCGAAGCAAGCCCTTAAAGTAAACAAGACAACCAATAGCACACAATTCATAGACAATCACACAAACACAAAACATCCACGATTTTTAGGTGGTTCGGTCAAGGACCTACGTCCACCCCACACTCAACAGAGTATGGCTTACTGCTGCGCAGTACAGCTTGCGTCTGCTGGGCACTACAGCTTGGCCAACAACCGCTGATACATAGCTTCGCTGGGCACTACAGCTTGCCGACCAGAGGAACAGATCCTCTGCAACTGCTGGGGAAATACAGCTTAAGCCGTCCAGTGGAGACTTCCACTGCAAATCCGCTGACTCACAGCTTGAAGAAACAGGAATTCAGAAATGAAAGACAGAAGCAAAACGAAAATGAAAAACCCAAATGGGAATGTAGCTCAAATGAGCAATGCTCAGCTCTGGTTTCTGAACCAAGAGACTGAGATACAACCTTTCAAACAAATAATCTCACAATCTCACTCTCTCTATCAAGCTCTCTCAACTCATCTCTCTTGATCTTCTCTTCTCCCTTTTTCTTCTTCTCTGTTTCTCTTCTCACAGTGGATCGATGGCACTCTGCTGCTTTCAGACTTGCTGTATAGACTTTGCTCTCTTCAGATTTCGATCAACCTCCATCTGAACACCAAGGCTTAAATATATAATGGCAGTAGGTGGATAAGGGCGCGTGGTTTCCACGTTTTCCCGCCCAAGGAATTTGCCAGATCCGAGGCAACTTTATCGACGTGTCATCATCTGATCACCTCGTCCTCCTGGGATCACGAGCCATGTCAGCAATCGCTGTAGAGAATCCCTGCCAGACATAGTATCGGATTACCAGTTTAAGCATAAACCTTGTACAGACATCATAGTATGCACAATGCAGTGTATAGACTTTCCAATGTCTAGACTTGAAGATGTGAACGACATAATGTATAGACTTCAGGTGTGAAGACATTGTGAATGCAAATGCAATGTTCAGACTTCATTGTATAGACTTGGAGAACCTGAATCAATGTGCATACTTGGAACGCCTGAAGACCAGTGTCCAGACTTGGAATTAATGAAGGCGTTGGCTGTACAGACTTGGCCAAACAATCCGATGTAGAGACTTGAGGCATGGAGGCCAATGTACAGACTTGGAAAGTTAAGACCATTGTACAGACTTCACCTCGTGCCAGCTACAGTGAAGGAATGTATAGACTTAGCAGTCTCCCTGGCTGTACAGACTTGACCAAAGCAAAGGCAATCGGATGTACAGACTTTAGAGGATGCAGACTCTGTATAGACTATGAGGTCCAAAGGCAATGTACAGACTTTGCCTTAGAAACGAATGTATAGACTTTAGAGGATGCAGACTCTGTATAGACTCTGAGGTCCAAAGGCAATGTACAGACTTTGCCTTAGAAACGAATGTATAAACTTTGCCTTAGAAACGAGTGTTTAGACTTTGAAGCAAACGCCAGGTAACGATGTGTAGACTTGGCCAAAAAACGTAGGGAAAGGTATGAGTGTATAGACTTGGCCAAACGTAGGGAAAAGTGAGGAGTGTATAGACTATGCTTCACTTCGAGCAGCCACAGTGATGTATAGACTTAGCCTTTGAGATGTGGCTGTACAGACTTGGAGAGTTGAAGCCAATGTACATACTTGATGATATCAAACCGATGTACAGACTTGCAGATGCGAAGTTAATGTACAGACTTTATGATATGAAGCTAATGTGCAGACTTGGAATTCCAACAGAAGGATGTATGGACTTTGATAAGAGAATGGCTGTACAGACTTCAACACAGTTGCGATGTACAGACTTTGACAAAGCAGCGATGTACAGACTTTAAGTGAAAGTCCGATGTACAGACTTTAGCTGAATACCACTGTATAGACTTCGAATATGAAGACCAATGTATAGAGTTTGCCCAAAGCCTTAGACTCAACAGAGACAGACTGTTGTACACACTTAGCCAATGCAATGCAATGTATGGACCTGTACAGTGAAACGATGTATAGACTTCACCAAGACACTGCATGAACAATATGATGCGATGTACATACTTTGAAGAACAGCATCCAATGTATAGACTTGATAAAACACTCACGAGTGTATAGACTTCATTGTACACACTTGTGAAGTTGAATGCAAGACAAGGCTGTACAGACTTGATGAATAATGCAAGTTAGACGAATGTATAGACTTGCATTCATTAAGTAAATGGATGTACATACTTGGAAGATCACTGATGGCTGTACAGACTTTGTTTCAATGTATAGACTTCACTCTAGCAGGTAATGCAGCAATGTATATACTTTGAACTTGAACATGCAGTGTATAGACTATGCAATGCACTGTGGATGTATGGACTTGCAACGACGGGCAATGTATAGACTATGCACAGTCCAATGAATGGACTTTAACTAAGGTGAACAATGTACACACTTAGCCGATGTGCAGACTTTAACAATGTGATGCAATGTACACACTTGTAAAAATGATGCAATGTGTTGACGCTGCAATGTATGCCAATGTATAGAGTTTCATGCTGCAAAGCACTGTGAAAACTTGTGAGTGTGTGCAGAACATAGTATAGACTCTGACTGCATTATGTACACAGACAACCTGATAAAAGCAATTTCATCAAAATAGGAACTGTTGCCAATCAATCAAAACAAACAATCAATCAAGATAAGGCGTTGCCAAGGAAATGAAGAAAATGCCAACATCATCAACACAGAGGAGTCACAACAATCTCCCCCTTTTTGATGATGGCAACCCCTTATTAAATAGAATATCAACATCTTGTCAAACAAATGTATGTTTATGTATTTTGATGAAAAACATGATTTGTTATTCAGATTGACATGCAGATGCTATGAATGCATGCTACACAATGCAAGCAACATATTCTCCCCCTGTAAATGAATTCAGAATTCAGACAACATATTCTCCCCCTAGACAATATTCTCCCCCTTTGCCATCAACAAAGTGGAGGGAAAGGGAATGCAAGGGAAAAATCAAGAAGTTAGCTGACTGGCATTCTGAACAAGTAGTTCATGAATAAGCATGCTAAAGCACAGAGTCTTCAGGTATATGAATTTAGAAACTACTTTCAGACAGAGTGCTGGTTTAAAGACTATAAAATTTTGAGTTCATGCACTACAATCAATAGATAAGTTCGTTGTGCATGATAAAACAATAAACCAGAATCACATTTGCATGAGAGAGTCAGTTTCAAAATATCTTACTTTCATAGTCTCAAAAAAATGATTGAGAGATACCAAGTCATGTATTGAAACTAAACAAATTGACATTCATGAAATTTCTTTCGATGGAGCAGCATTTTCAATACAAGTTCATTAAGGGCATTCAGGTGCCATTGTCTTTTTGCATAGGGGTATACGTTTATCAGACGCCAATACCCCTAGATACTCAACATGATGGACCATTCTGCCATGATCAAACTCAATAAAAGTGATTTTCACCTTTTTGTGTGAGGGTACACGTTTATCAGATGCCAGTTACCCCCAAGTACTCAATGAAACCACCCTACTGTTTTGATCATTTTATACAGAGATAGCTGATGCACCTCATGACATAAGTGTTGTCCACTTCTTTGATGGATCACTCAGTTTCTCAGTGATTTACCAGTCATTGCTCTGCCAATTTTATTGTGTAATGATTTTCAATATTTTTCAATATCTTTCTTAGCTATCCTTTACTCCTTTGTATGTTTCAGAATGACTTGTTTAAGAACAATACACATACTTAGCTTCTCTAACATGATTTCAGAGATGATTAGCTTTGTCTGACATGAAATAAGATAAGGGTTGAGAGTTTTATCAATTTTCAGCTTACTCCTATACTGATTACAATTTTTAAACTCCAAAAAGTTATAAAATTTAAACCATTAGGTCAGTCCTTAAGCAATTCAAATTCTTACAACTGAAGAAGTCCATTTTCTATTACTTAGAAATCAGAACTGACTAACAGATTGCCATAATGTCAGAATCGACATTCAGAATTAAAGGATGAACTAATTCAAGAAAGTTGAAGACACTCTGAATTTCTAGCAGAAACTCCCCCTGTCTATATGCATGCAATTTTGCAAATGAATGGCAAGAATTGAATGAGAGAGAGCTTAGACACAATCAGGACTAAATGATATGCAATGATGATCATGAGTCTGATACCACATTCAACATCCACATGTTTATTCAAGCTATCAGATGCAAGTCCAAATCGGAAATTTTATTCAAGGCAGCTGAACATATCATTCATCATGCTGAAATTTACATAAGCCAAGTTCTCTTCTAAGAAATTTAAATCTTTCATTCCCAAGAGGCTTAGTAAAAATATCAGCAATTTGGTTTTCAGTTTCTATGAAATTCATTTCAATCTCCTTTTTATTTACAGCATCTCTAAGAAAATGATGTTTTATCTCTATGTGCTTAGTCCTAGAATGATGAACAGGATTTTTAGCAAGGCATATAGCACTAGTATTATCACATAAAAGTGGAATACATCCCAAATTTATCTGATAATCAGCCAGTTGGTGCTTAATCCAAAGTACTTGGGCAGCACAATTACATGCTGTAACATACTCAGCTTCAGCTGTAGATAATGCTACAGTGTGTTGCTTCTTAGATGCCCAAGACACTAGACAGTCACCAAGGAATTGACAATAGCCACTAGTGCTTTTTCTATCTACTCGACACCAAGCATAGTCTGCATCAGTGTAGGCTAGAAGCTCTAACTCACACTTAGCAGGATACCAAAGACCTAGCTCTTGGGTGCCTAGTAAATACCTAAAAATCCTTTTCACAGCTTTAAAATGGGTTTCTTTAGGACTAGCCTGAAATCTAGAGCATAAACACACTGCAAATTGAATATCATGCCTAGATGCTGTAACATAAAGAAGGGATCCGATCATACCTCTATATAGCTTTTGGTCCACTGGTTTACCTTTAGAATCTTCATCTAAATTTGTTGAGGTACCCATTGGAGCTGCTATTTCCTTGAGGTTGTCCATTTTATACTTCTTCAATAGATTCTTTATGTACTTGGACTGGGAAATGAATATGCCATCTTTTGATTGTGTAACCTGCAGTCCAAGAAACAATTTGAGCTCACCCATTGAGCTCATTTCAAACTCATCAGTCATAATTTGAGAGAATTCCTTACATAATTTGGGGTTAGTTGACCCAAACACAATGTCATCCACATAAATCTGAATAATAAGAATATATGGATGACTCACCTTGGTAAATAATGTTTGATCAACTATATCTCTTGTGAAATTCTTGTCGGTGAGGAATTTGCTCAACCTGTCATACCAAGCTCTAGGAGCTTGCTTTAAACCATAGAGAGCTTTATTGAGTTTGTAAACATGATTAGGAAAGTCTAAATATTCAAACCCAGGAGGCTATCTCACATAGACATCCTCATTAATTTCCCCATTCAGAAAAGCAGATTTCACATCCATCTGCTGAAGATTTATTCCTAGGGAACATGCATAAGCTAATAAGATTCTGATTGCTTCTAACCTAGCTACAGGGGTAAAAGACTCTTCAAAGTCTATTCCAAATTCCTGATTGTACCCCTGAGCTACAAGCCTGGCTTTATTTTTAATAACATTCCCTGATTCATCAGTTTTATTTCTAAACACCCATTTAGTCCCTATGACAGTTTCATGATCAGGAGGTGGAACCAAATGCCACACCTTATTCCTGTCAAATTGATTGAGCTCCTCATGCATGGCATTTATCCAATGCATATCTTGGAGAGCACAGTCAATGGACTTGGGTTCTGTGTTTGATACAAAAGCATAAGCATTCAGTTCATGTTGAATTCTCAGGTGGCCTCTAGTCCTAGGGGGGTCATGCAGATTTCCAATTACATTATCTACAGGATGATCTTTAAGATATCTAATGTTAACAATTGAATTGTTATGTGTTTGATTTACCTCCCCCTGAACTGTAGGCTCCTCTTCATTAAGCTCTGTATGTCCTTCTTCATCCTCGGATTTGTCTGCAGCATCTCCTTCCTTCAAAATTTCACCATTGTCCTCATTCCAGCATTGACCAACATTAGAATTTATCAAGGATTCATCAAAAACTATGTGTGGAGATTCTTCAACAGTTTTAGAGTTCAGATTGTACACTCTATATGCTCGGGTGTTTTCAGAATAACCAAGAAAGATTCCTGGTTCACCTTTAGGTTCAAATTTATCAAGGTCTCTTTTATCATTTATATGAATAAAACATTTATATCCAAAAACCATGAAATGAGCAATAGAAGGTTTCTTACCCTTTAAGATCTCATATGGTGTTTGCTGGGTAGAAGGTCTTACCATGGCTCTGTTAATTACATAACAGGCAGTGTTCACTGCTTCAGCCCAAAATTTCCTTGGTAGACCACCTTCAACAAGAAGTGTACGACCCATTTCCACTAGGGTTCTGTTCCTTCTCTCCACAACTCCATTCTGCTCAGGTGTCCTTGGTGAGGAGTACCTATGGTTGATTCCATTTGACCTACAGAATTCATCAAACTGTGAGTTTTCAAACTCACCTCCATGATCAGTCAGAATGTTTTCAACTTTCTGATTTATTTTAACATAGAACTCCTGAAATTCTGAGAAGGCATCACTCTTATTAGATAAGAAATAAACCCAAGTATACCTAGAAAAGTCATCTACCATGACAAACCCATACCTCCTCCCTGATAAGCTGACAGATCTGGTTGGCCCAAAAAGGTCCATGTGTATCAGCTCATAGGGTTTGGAAGACAGATTTTCTGTTCTAGACTTAAATGACTTTCTAGTTATCTTTGATTGAGTGCATGCATCACAGATTTTATTTTCTTTCTTGAAGGAAACTTCAGGAAGTCCTCTAACCATGCCATGTTTATTTAGTTTGTGCAAAACAGTGTAACTAGCATGACCTAACCTACGATGCCATAAAAATGCTAAGTCTTCTCTACTGGCAGTAAGGCAAAGGTTAGTATGTTGAATATCGTCTAAATCTATCATGTATGTATTATTTATTCTTTTTCCAGAAAATTTGACACTTTCAGAATCAGGTTCAAAAACCATGCAGCATTGAGAATCAAATAAAACATTGTATCCTTTATCACACAACTAGCTGATGCTAAGTAGATTATAAGCTAACCCTTCAACCAGCATAACATCATCAATGCAGCAGGTAGAGCACTTACCTATTTTACCGGATCCAATAATCCTACCCTTTGTGTTGCTTCCAAAGGTGACAAGGCCTTCTAGTTTCTCAGTCAGCATGCAGAACTTGGCCTTATCTCCTGTCATATGCCTGGAGCAGCCGCTATCCAAGTACCACAAGTTGTTCTTGGCTGCCAGACATACCTGCATACACAATTAGGTAAAGAGGTTTGGAACCCAAGACTGATTGGGCTCCACAACAGATGAAATAGAAGCAAAGCAAGAAAGCAGGCTTTTCGGAATCCACATTTGTTTAAATGAATTTTGTTCAGTGGATCCTACAGGTTTTCTTCTGTTGTTGTTCCTCTTCTTATTGGCAACAGCCTGATTATTGACAGTTTTGTTACTTCTATGCCAGTGACTTGGCCAGGGTGTGTTCACAAAGTTTTGGCCATAGTAGTTCTTGGGTTGGCTAAAGAATTGTTGGTTCCTAGGTGTCCAGTTGCCATACCCATTAACCCAATTGCTAGTGTAGGGTCTTTGATATTGTGCAGCCTGATATGCAAGACCTGTATGCCTCCCCGAAGTTCTAGTCCAATTTGACCTGTTGAAGTAGGTTGACTGTGCATTGTGATAGGTCTGAACTCTGGGTTGGTAAAAGTGTTTGGGTTGACTCCTAGCATCATTCTGTCTCCCCTGCACCTTGGACCCTGCTGTCCTATTCATAGGTTTGTTTTGGGTCTTCTTCAGAGGTGGTGATGATGGTGGAGACTTAGTGACTTTAACCTGGGGTTTATGAGACTGTGTAGGTTGACCCCTAACCTGAGTCTGAGCCCTAGGATTTTGCTTGGATGTGCTAGCTCTACTAGGCTCACTGACTTTTTGTTTACCCTTCTCCTCAGCATTAATCTTTTTTAGATTAGTAGCTTTATTCACAGAAATGTTTGAATTCATGCTAATTAGAGGCCCTTTTTATTTTTGTGCAACAAATGAAATAGTTTTCATTCCAAAGGTTTTAGTTGCACTTGAATTAAATCCTAGTCCCTCTTTTCTGAAATTAACTTTTGACCCTAACAAAGCATTTAGATTATATGTTCCTTGGGTCATTTTCTCAATGGTTTTCAGCTTATCCTCATTGCCTTTCTGAATTTCATCAATAGACTTTTTCAGTTCATTATTTACATTGAGGACAGCTTCATATTTTTCAGAAACAATTTTTACTTCACTCTCACATTTCTGAATTTTCAGCTTCCATTCATCAATTTCTTTTTCAAGCCTCACATTCTCTTCCCTAGTAGCTTTTAACTCATTTTTGATTTTGTCTAATTCAGAACATGCGAGTTTCAATTCTTTATTCTCAGAATCTAAGCATGCAATCTTATCAGTCAGAGTTGTATCATTTTGCATGGAGTTAATTTTTCTTCTAAGATGCCTATTCTCTTTTCTGATATCATCTGCCTTATCAGCTATGTCATGATAAGCATCTATCCAATCATTGATAGTAAAATCATCGAATCTAGTGATTACCTCATCTGATTCCTCTTCTCTATCTTCTGAGCTTGTTGTTGTTGCCATGAGACAAATGGGCTTCTCAGATTCGGCTTCACTGACTGAACTGCTACTGAAGGAGCCTTCATCTTCATCACTCCAGGTGCTAATCATAGCTCTCCTTTTCTTGTTTTTCTTCTTTGACTTGTCCTTAAATTTCTGATTGTCTGGACAGTCAGCTTTCAGATGGCCCGGTTTCCTGCATTGGTAACAGACGTTAGGTTCAGTTTTCTTAGCAGGTTTAGATTTATACCTTTTATCCTTTCGACCGCCACTGTATTTCTTTTGGCCGAATCGTCCTGCTCCTTTTCTGAGAAATCGTCTGAACTCTCTGGTCATCATGGCCATCTCAGAACGAGTCATATCTTCTTCATTCGGGCTTTCCTCTGATGATGAAGAACTGCTGGAGATGGATTTGTTGGAATTGCTTGAACCAGCCTTCAGCGCTATCGGCTTCTTCTTCCTCTCAGCTTCTTCTGTCCTTGGCATATTAATCTCATATGCCATTAGCGAGCCAATCAGCTCATCAGCTCTTGTATTACGCAAATCCCTGGACTCCTCCATTACTGTAGCTTTTGTGTGCCAAGCATGAGTCAAGGACCGCAGAATCTTCCTTACCACATCATATTCTGTCTGAGGTTTCCCTAGACCTCTAAGACCATTGGTAATGACAGTCAACCGAGCATACATTTCGCTGATGGTCTCGTTCTGCTTCATCTTGAAGGCTTCGTATTCGGATACAAGAAGATTGGCCTTCTGCTCTCTTACTTGAGATGTACCCTCATGAATGACTTCCAATGCATCCCACATCTCCTTGGCTGATTTGCAGGCTGACACGCGGGAGAATTCGGTAGGGTGCAGAGAGCACTGGATGGCGTTTATGGCACTCCAATTCAGCGTGGACCTTCTGATCTCCTCCTTGGTCCAGACATCTTCATTCGGGGATAGCTCATAAGGTCCCTTGCTGACAACCTTCCAGATCTCGTAATCCTTAGCCCTCAGAAACACTTGCATATGATTCTTCCAGTATGCGTAGTTAGATCCATCGAAGAATGGGGGCTTAGTTGTTGAGTCACCTTCAGCTATCATCCCTCGAGCATCCATCTCTGCTTATCCTCTTCGGGCGATGAGTCCCTGTAGAAGAGTGTGGCTCTGATACCAAGTGTTGAGTTTGATGGACGCAGTCTATCTCCACGAAATGTGGATCTAGAGGGGGGTGAATAGATCTAATGCCTATTTAAAAACCAATGTAAGGTTCAAATGCGGAATATAGGCAAATCTGCTAAATCACTAACCCTGATACTAGATTTCAACAGAACCGAATCAAGCTCTTAAAGTAAACAAGACAACCAATAGCACACAATTCATAGACAATCACACAAACATAAAACATCCACGATTTTTAGGTGGTTCGGTCAAGGACCTACGTCCACCCCACACTCAACAGAGTATGACTTACTGCTGCGCAGTACAGCTTGCGTCTGCTGGGCACTACAGCTTGGCCAACAACCGCTGATACACAGCTTCGCTGGGCACTACAGCTTGCCGACCAGAGGAACAGATCCTCTGCAACTGCTGGGGAAATACAGCTTAAGCCGTCCAGTGGAGACTTCCACTGCAAATCCGCTGACTCACAGCTTGAAGAAACAGGAATTCGGAAATGAAAGACAGAAGCAAAACGAAAATGAAAAACCCAAATGGGAATGTAGCTCAAATTAGCAATGCTCAGCTCTAGTTTATGAACCAAGAGACTGAGATACAACCTCTCAAACAAATAATCTCACAATCTCACTCTCTCTATCAAGCTCTCTCAACTCATCTCTCTTAATCTTCTCTTCTCTCTTTTTCTTCTTCTCTGTTTCTCTTCTCACAGTGGATCGATGGCACTCTGCTGCTTTCAGACTTGCTGTATAGACTTTGCTCTCTTCAGATTTCGATCAACCTCCATCTGAACACCAAGGCTTAAATATATAATGGCAGTAGGTGGATAAGGGCGCGTGGTTTCCACGTTTTCCCGCCCAAGGAATTTGCCAGATCCGAGGCAACTTTATCGACGTGTCATCATCTGATCACCTCGTCCTCCTGGGATCACGAGCCATGTCAGCAATCCCTGTAGAGAATCCCTGTCAGACATAGTATCGGATTACCAGTTTAAGCATAAACCTTGTACAGACATCATAGTATGCACAATGCAGTGTATAGACTTTCCAATGTCTAGACTTGCAGATGTGAACGACACAATGTATAGACTTCAGGTGTGAAGACATTGTGAATGCAAATGCAATGTTCAAACTTCATTGTATAGACTTGGAGAACTTGAATCAATGTGCATACTTGGAACGCCTGAAGACCAGTGTCCAGACTTAGAATCAATGAAGGTGTTGGCTGTACAAACTTGGCCAAACAATCCGATGTAGAGACTTGAGGCATGGAGGCCAATGTACAGACTTCACCTCGTGCCAGCTACAGTGAAGGAATGTATAGACTTAACAATCTCCCTGGCTGTACAGACTTGACCAAAGCAAAGGCAATCGGATGTACAGACTTTAGAGGATGCAGACTCTGTATAGACTATGAGGTCCAAAGGCAATGTACAGACTTTGCCTTAGAAATGAATGTATAGACTTTAGAGGATGCAGACTCTGTATAGACTCTGAGGTCCAAAGGCAATGTACAGACTTTGCCTTAGAAACGAATGTATAGACTTTGCCTTAGAAACAAGTGTTTAGACTTTGAAGCAAACGCCAGGTAACGATGTGTAGACTTGGCCAGAAAACGTAGGGAAAGGTATGAGTGTATAGACTTGGCCAAACGTAGGGAAAAGTGAGGAGTGTATAGACTATGCTTCACTTCGAGCAGCCACAGTGATGTATAGACTTAGCCTTTGAGATGTGGCTGTACAGACTTGGAGAGTTGAAGCCAATGTATAGACTTGATGATATCAAACCGATGTACAGACTTGCAAATGTGAAGTCAATGTACAGACTTTATGATATGAAGCCAATGTGCAGACTTGGAATTCCAACAGAAGGATGTATGGACTTTGATAAGAGAATGGCTGTACAGACTTCAACACAGTTGCGATGTACAGACTTTGACAAAGCAGCGATGTACAGACTTTAAGTGAAAGTCCGATGTACAGACTTTAGCTGAATACCACTGTATAGACTTCGAATATGAAGACCAATGTATAGACTTTGCCCAAAGCCTTAGACTCAACAGAGATAGACTGTTGTACACACTTAGCCAATGCAATACAATGTATGGACCTGTACAGTGAAACGATGTATAGACTTCACCAAGACACTGCATGAACAATATGATGCGATGTACATACTTTGAAGAACAGCATCCAATGTATAGACTTGATAAAACACTCACGAGTGTATAGACTTCGTTGTACACACTTGTGAAGTTGAATGCAAGACAAGGCTGTACAGACTTGATGAATAATGCAAGTTAGACGAATGTATAGACTTGCATTCATTAAGTAAATGGATGTACATACTTGGAAGATCACTGATGGTTGTACATACTTTGCTTCAATGTATAGACTTCACTCTAGCAGGTAATGCAGCAATGTATATACTTTGAACTTGAACATGCAGTGTATAGACTATGCAATGCACTGTGGATGTATGGACTTGCAACGATGGGCAATGTATAGACTATGCACAGTCCAATGAATGGACTTTAACTAAGGTGAGCAATGTACACACTTAGCCGATGTGCAGACTTTAACAATGTGATGCAATGTACACACTTGTAAAAATGATGCAATGTGTTGACGCTGCAATGTATGCCAATGTATAGAGTTTCATGCTGCAAAGCACTGTGAAGACTTGTGAGTGTATGCAGAACACAGTATAGACTCTGACTGCATTATGTACACAGACAACCTGATAAAAGCAATTTCATCAAAATAGGAACTGTTGCCAATCAATCAAAACAAACAATCAATCAAGATAAGGCGTTGCCAAGGAAATGAAGCAAATGCCAACATCATCAACACAGAGGAGTCACAACATCTGGGTATCTTCCGCGCTCAGGGCGTGACACCTAGGGAAGAGGATCCTAGTGGGATCACTATCTTCTTCCCTAACTGAGGGAGCAGTACTGGCCTGCAGAGGAAAGGACTGAGTCTTGGCCTTCCCTTTTTCTTTGGCGGACAGCCGTGGCCGCTTGGCCTTGGTTTGTGGCAGCAAAACCCTTTCACTATTTGAGCCCTGGGCTTCAGCAGCTCGTCTCTTAGATGGTTCTGTAGCTGGGCGGTCCTCAATGCTCTTGGATCACCCCTCTGTGTGTGCTTTCGAGGCTACAGCCTTCTTGGAGGAAGCCGCGTCTTTCTTCTTGTCGCGGGTGTCTGGAGGAGCCATGGAGAGAGTAGACGGAGAGGAGGAGCGTGTTGTGCCCCTGTGGTCATTTGAGTCATCTTGTGGTCACTTGGGTCATTCAACATCATCTTGTGGTCATTTGAGTTATTTGATATTCTTGGTTTTGATAATAGCTAAACACTATAAGTCATTGATGTCTTACCACTCTTATATGACTAAACTACTTGATGTTCTTTCATGACAGATATGCCAAGGAATGGAGTGGAGATGACAAAAGTGAAAGCTCAATGATTGCGCCCTTGCACGCGGATCGACCTGCGCGGTCAGATCGCGGGGATCGACCTGCCTGGTCAGGTCGCGGGGGTCAAGGGGGCAGCGCCCCTTGCGGGGGTTTCGGGGGTGGAGCACCCGGAACAAAATTTAGAAATTCTCAAATGGTCTAATGCATAAACCAAACCCAAAAATACATGGAACTGATAAGAACATGAATATCTTGAGTTATGGACATGTTTCTTTGGGCTAACACTTACTTTTTGCAGGTATAGGTCTTTCCGGTCGACCAACACACCTTGGCCGATGTTGACACCCGAAATATAATCAAGAATAAAGACGAGACCGAAGAGAAGATGTAAGCAGAAATGAAGATCCCAGGGATTCCTGCAAAGCTAGAATTACAGAAGAGTTGTCACTAAAGCTATCACCCGGCTGAAGCCCTCCCCGGCAAAGCTGATGTTCGGTGTTGTCATCGCCTAGATGGCAGTGCTGATAAAGAATTGCGGTCTATTGACTGATGAAAATCTTCAGAAATGTTCTGATAAGACTATGTCAACTCACCAACTAAGAGGCCTTCACCTGTTCTGACAGATTCAAAGGACTGGCAAATGAAAAGGCAGGTTAGGCATCTTTGACAGCTCGAGCCTGCTGATGAGAGAGATAAAAACATTAAAAGCCCCAAATGGGCCCATGAGTGTGGCACCGGGAGCTCCTCACCAAAGCCCAAAGCCCATGGGGGGTGGCACCGGGAAGGTAGACTCTTGGCGCCGGGAGCCTCCGCAATCGACTGAGACGCGCTGGGAAGGTGCGAAAGACGCGCCTAAGTTGATGATGCCGAGAAGGGTGGGTGCTGTGCCTATAAAAACCCCACCATTTCGTCCACTAAAAGAGAGAGAGATAGAAGAGAGGTAGAAAAGAAAAAAAGAGAGAGATAGAAGAGAGGCAGAAAAGAAAAAGAGAGAGAGACCTAGAGAGCCCTCGAAGAAAAAAGAGAAGAGAGATATTCAGATAGCTAGATAACAAGAGGGAGGAGAGAAGAGAAGCTGTTGCGGAGGCTGAAAGAAGAAGAAGGTGGGTGCTTGGGGAGGGAGAGGAGTCAATGCTCCGCCCTCCCCCATCTTCTTGTTATCCGAATGGGTTTTATTTCCTCATCCTATGTACCCTTTCCACCCCCTTTTGTGGGCTTTTCTTCTATTTGAATGATGTTTAAAGCTTTTCTCTGTTATCGTTCGAATTATATCTCTATAGCCGATGAAATGTAAACGACAAAATTGATTGAATGAATGGAAGCCCGGGATTCTTTTCCCTCACCCCTCTCTGGTGATTGTTGTCGTTAACCTTTCTGTTGCATTGTTTGATCGATGAATCCGTGGTTTTGAGTGTCTATCGTTAGCCCAGGTGGTTGTCGAACGCTCTCTGCTACTCTTCCCTCTTGTAGTCTCGACGGAGATATTGCAGAACCCCAATCCTTACTTCTATGGATTCCTGGGTTTTGTCCCCCTCTCTCTCCCTCGACGACATCGATGATGTTAACGCAATGAAGTCTTTAGCCTTCTTAAGTTTCCCAAGCCATCGGGGCCATTACAGGGATCAGAGACAGTCACCTCTTGATCCCCTGGATGGCGGCGACATGAATGGCATAAAGCCTGTTCCAGAGGGTTTCGAATGCCTGATGACTTTAATCCCTTGAACCCCCCTTTCAGCCCTGCGGCTCCTTGATGTTAACCTGGTAAAGCCCTTGACTCCCTCCTAGTTTGCATCCTAAAATCCCCCAGTCATCATCTAAACCCCAAAGAAAATCCTCAGAACAGAGCATCGTAAAACCCCACAAAACCTTCCCGGCACCAAAACCACCACCTTCCCGGCGCCAGCATCCCTCGGCGCAGTGAACAGCTCCCGGCGCGGCCTTTTGCGCGCCGAGAACTGAGCGCCGAGAACCCTCTTCCAGCCATGCCGAGAAGCCCCTCCTATTGACTGTGACGAGAACCTGCTAAAGCCATGCCGAGAAGCCCCTCTAAGAGGTGCGCCGAGAGCCCCTTTTCCCCGCGCCGGGAAGCCTGTTTATGCTCATTTTGCCACGCCTAGAACCTTTCCTCCTCTGTCCAACTTTTGATCACCTCACCATACCAAGTCGACGGATATCCAGAGGTCATCATGCACACCCTAGGAAATAAACTAACGGGGAATGGCCTCCCCGACATTTACACTGTGCCGGGGCCTCGCGCCCCCTCTCTTTCGATTTTCATCCCGGCACTCCGTGGATGATCTCTTATTCTTCCCCGGGCATGTTTCGAGTTAAGGGGAGATGCTGCCGAAATCTGGTCTAACGTTATCAACCCCGGTGAGCCGAGGGAGTGTCACCTATACACTTCCCGTCTGGCTCCATCTTTTGGGGGAAATGAATCTTCTGGAGCATCCGATTAAGTGGAAGTATCAAAGGGGAAATACCCTAATGATTATCTGAATTCCGTCCCGCCACTGCGTGGATGGTCTTCTATCCCTACCCGGCATGACTCAAAGTCGAAGGTTATGCTGCGCGATTTAATCCGTTAAACTCAACAAATCTGCCCGTCACTTGTTCTTTTCTCCCATAGCATGAAATCTTTATTTCGCGCATTAACAATTTTGATTGCCTTCCGAGGCCTCCTGTCTTTGGCGTTTAATCAAGGGTTATCCTCCTTAAGGGAGGGCGTAATTAACGTCATGGCCTTTACGGCATGGCGGACTTTTGGTCCCGACTCGGACTTCACAATCGACTGACCAAGTCAGGTCGAGCGCACAATAAAACTGTCACTACGGTGACTGGCACGCCTAATATTCCAGCAAACCAAGGAGATAAATCTAAACAAACCATAATATTAACAGAAGAATAAAATCCGTCCCCACAAGCTGGCACGCCCGGTGGGACCTAGTCTATCTTCATCTCTATGCCAAAGCAGGAGGCCCGGCGGCCTCTCTCAAAATTCTAACTGTGCGTTAATCTTACTCGCAGAAACTACAAATGGAGGCTGGACTAGTTGCTGTTCACTTCGGCCAGCAGGTGGTCGATGGCCACATCCATGGGGGGTACCTGGCGGTACCAATGGAGTTCGGATCCATGCCTCCGGTGGTGGGTCTGCCCAACTGCTTGGGCCTAGTGTTCGTCGACCTGCTGCAAGTCGACAACAAAGCTGGAAATATCACCACGATAGAGACCATGGTGGCACCAAGAGCTGGAGAGAAGACGATGGCTGCCCCTGCTGTTGTTTCTTGCCTTGTCCATCACTTGGAGAAGAAGACTATTGCCCCCGCCACTGCTGGTAGGAGAAGAAGAAACAACCGGAGAAGCCGGTTTGCTGCAACTGGAGGTCGTCTCTTAGCCTCAGGAAAGACTATGACGGTGGGGAACATGAGGGTGAACCTCAATGGCCGCCCCATGGATGCACGGCCCGACAGGGTCATTCGATCGGTCCATACCAACAACAGATTCCAGCCGTTGGCCACCAGGAAGGCCGACTGGGAGAACAAGGGTAAACAGCCGCTGGCGCCTAGGCCGACCAAGTTCAAACAAGTATGGGTGCCAAAGAAGATTCAGAGCTGGGCACCAGCTCAAGAAGAGGACGCTGCCGTCACCCGCCCTAGAGCTGGGGGCAAGAGACGTGAAAGGGAAGAAGAATATGTTGCTGCTGTCCGCCCCAGGACCGGGGGCAGGAGATGGGAGAAGAAGGAGAAAGACATCGCTGTCACTCACCCCGGGAGGAGGGGCGGAGATTTTTGAAAGAAAGATGAAAGAAGAGTGGAGGAAGTCGCTTCTGTTGCTGCTCCGCAGAGATCCAGGGCCTGCGCTAGACAGGCCGATGTATTCAGATACCCCAGGTCAGAATACTTGGCTGCTCAAGTCTCGAGGCTGGCCTACCAGCCGAAGACTCAGGAGAGGCTACTGTCCCGTTCAGAGCTACAAGGGCAGAGTCAGGAAGAGATGAATCGGGTGGTTCAGGACTACTTTCATTGCCTAGGGAACTCCTCCCTGGGGCAACAAAGACTATCTCGTGCCTTGGGCACTGTGGAAGAAGAAGAGGTTCTAGAGGAAGTGGTGCTGGGAATCTCGTCCTCGGACTCCAATGATTATGAAGACGGCCGCAGGGCCACATATGAGAAAGATATCCGGCAGAGGAAAGAAAAAGAGGAAAGAGTGTCTGTGTTTGACCGTCTGACATATCCTGGGCAGGTTAAAAGGAAGATTCGCAGGCAGAGAGGAAAAATGCAGATTCTTGCTTGCAATACAGCCGGCGTCGCCGAAAGATATGGTATGTTACCAAATCAACCAGAAGAATTGATCAGCCTGGCCCACAGACCGGGTGCAATCACAAGAAGAAGCAAGGCAGCGAAAGATAAGATAGTAATTGCTAATCAAGATGACCTCTCGGCCGTCAATGAAGCCCGAAGGGTCACCACGATGACAGTAAATGTGGTGACTACTGAAGAGGAAGACAATCCTCTCTTAGACCCCGCTGAAGGGACTTCGGAAGAGATGCAAATTCCAACAGCCATGGATCCCATGATCTGGATGATGTTCATGAAATATCAGCAGGAAATTGATTCCCTCAAGAGACAGTTGAATGAGAGAAGTGAACAGACACCTGTTTCTAAGCAGGCCGAACCAGTAGGGCAGACCTCCAGCTCAGTCGAGGTGGCCATTCAATCTGTTCCCCGTCTGAATAACGAGGGTAGGGCGCCAAGTCAACCTCTTCCACAGCAGGTGGCAGCCCAGCCCTCTGCATCTCAAACGCAGTCTGCTGTGCCTGCACCTCAGCCGACGCTACATACAACGGTCATGACGACCCCTCTCAGCCATCAGCAGGCATACTTCTTTCCGAACCACTGGATCCATCTGTGGCAAATAAACTGATGATAGAAAAGATTATCGAAATGAAGCTATCTGAGAAAGTCGGGGACGATTCTGGTACTTATGATGTCTATAAGGTACCATACCCTGCGCATTATGCCGCCAAAAGACTACCACTAGGCGTTAGCAAGCCGCCGAAGTGTGAAAAGTTCAACGGTCAGGGCTCCCCCAGGGAGCATATAGCCTATTACACTACAATTATGGGCGACCTGGCGACTGATGAAGCATATTTGATAAAATTCTTCGGCTCGTCCCTTACAGGGTTAGCCTTTGAATGGTACTCCAGTTTGCCAGCTGGATCGGTAGCTAACTGGCCTGATATGCAGCGGAGGTTCCGAGACAGATTTCATGTTACAGAAAGAGAAATCACAATAGCAGAACTGTATGCATCCAGGTAGAAACAAGATGAGACCGCCCTTGATTACATCAAAAGATGGAGGAATCTGGCCATGAGATGCAGGCGACCTCCCCATCAAGAAGATGCAGTACAGATATGCAAGTAGAATCTCAGAAGGGAAGTGCTGGAAAAGATGATCGGGGTAGATGTTAGAACATTTGACCGGTTAAATAACATAGTTGCAGAAGTCGAGACATTCCTATCTAAGCGTCCGGCCACTAACGCCCCTGCTATGCAAAAAGGGAAGGCTGCTGATCGACGGCCATCGCATTCAGAAGCCAACACTGTTGATTTCGGAACCTTTGAACAGCAGAAAGAAAAAATCAAGACAACTGACGTCCCCCGCCAGCCAATCACAATATCATTTTCAGGGGAGAGCAGCCTTATCAGATACCAGAGCCGGAAATGCGAGGTGTCCAGATCCCTCCTCCTGCTAATCTATACCAAGAAGAGAAGAAAAGGGATGGAGCTCCGTCATTCCTTGAATTCTTATCCAGTTTAGAGGGCGAAAAGCCGGTACAAACTGCACTAGCCAGAAGTAACAAGCACCAGCAATCAACGGCTCTGAAGCCTAAGCAGGGTGAGGAAGAAGAAAAAGATTCTCCAGCAACACCAAGGGCCGTCTTTCCAGAAGAAGTCCCTCAAGAAACCAACCAAGGAGCTGAAACAAGAAGTGGGCAGGCAATGCCGCAAGCACCTCGGGAGCCTCCAAAGCCCCACTGGGCAGAAGAGATGCGGCTCTCCAACGTCCAGGTAGGCAGCCGAATTATGAAAATGCTGAAGAAGCTCCCTACCAGATTCTCTATATGGGAAATTCTCTCCTTGAGCGAGGATGCCCGCCAAGCAATTATTGATGCCCTACAGTCACCAGCACAGTATGAAGCACTATTGACAGAAGTCAATTCTGGGCCGGCAGTCACTTTCACTGAAGATGACATGTTGATTCCAAATCCCAGCCACAACAGGCCGCTATACATGAGAGGACATCTCAACTGCCAGCCATTAAGCCAGATACTGGTAGATCCAGGGGCTGCTGTAAATATTTTGCCATACTGCATCTATCAGAAGTACTACTTTGATATGCACCTCACTAAGGTCAGAGACATGAAGATTGTCGGCTTTAACCAGAAGTGTGAGACACCTTTGGGGGTAGCGGATTTCAACCTCACACTGGGGGACCTCACCACTGTGGTACGATTCTATGTGATCGATTCCAACACCACATACAAGGCCTTGTTGGGACGACCGTGGTTGCATGAGTACCAGATAGTGCCGTCCACGCTGCATCAGTGCATTAAGTACTATCATGATGGCAAAGAGGAAAGGGTGTTCGTAGATTTGCACCCCTTTGAAGTCTTCAAGTGCCATATGCTCGATGCATCATGCGGACATTCTGCAAAAAGATAAGAAGAAAGAAGCTGTGACTAGTCAGGAGAAGTCAGTAGCAAAGACAGAGGATTGGTCTCCGCCACCGCCACGGGGCTATGTCAAGAAGCATGAGGTATCCCATATCTCTCATGTTGGGGATTTTGCACGGATTGCACCTCCAAGCATTCATCCCGATGATACTGATGAAGAAATGAAAGAAAGATATACACAAGTCAGGGTACCGGAAGGGCTGGTCAAGCCCGTCGCCAGTTTGGAATGCCAGACAGTGCTGCCACTCAAGATCATGGAGGTCCCTCGCTTCTGCGAACCTCCCATCATATTCTATACTGGGGAGCCTGTTGAGGAGGATGATCAGGACTGCATGATCCCGGAAGAGTCCACAAGCCGAATGGTGCCAATCACAGGCTTGGACTACACCACACAGAGGGTCTCACAGATGTTCTCCAAAATGCAGATGCCTTCACTACAGTCCGTTGCCCAGAAGAAAGCATTCCAAGAACTTTGGGATCCGCCCCAGAACAACAAGGAACTAATGAAGATCACCCAAAACCCGGGATTGGGCTACACTCTACAAGAATACTATGAGGTCGAGGTAGATGTCATCTCCGCCTTCTTTTCACATGAAGATCCTCCTGGGATAGGTTATGACGATTACCCCTCAGAAGATGAAGAGATTACATACCAATCTATACTGGATGATGGGTCTTCCAATAGCCAGCCAGAGGCAGAGAGATCTGACGAAGCAGATGTGTGTCGGTGCTGGGAGGAACTATCCTGCAAAGAAGACCTGTTCCAGGCCGAAGCAAAGTTTGACACAGGAACCCCGGATGAAGACCGGATTTGTGATGATACAAGAGAATGCTTGGAGTTTGAACGTATTCTGGAAGAAGTTCGAACTCTGCAAAATATAGATTCCCCAGAGGAATTTACGCCAGTAAAGCCTCCAGAAATGGAAGACCTAGTCTTTAAGCAGTACACGGAGCCGATCATATCCCATGGGCAGGCTGAACAAAGTCACACGGTTTCTGCCCTGTATGATGAGTCATCATTGGCCGAGGTCCAGCATGAAGAATTAGAGAGCTCTGAAACTGAGGAAAACTATATCCCGGGAGGTTTCGTCGATTTACAGGAGGCTCCGCCCGAAGTTGAAGATGGTGGCCAGGCCACTGTTGATGAGCTTGTAGAAGTAAACTTGGGGACAGAGCAGGAACCAAGGCCAACCTTTCTTAGTGTTCTGCTGGAACCAAAGGTCCGAGAACATTACATACAATTTCTGAGGGAGTTCAAAGACTGCTTCGCTTGGACGTATGATGAAATGCCAGGATTAAACCCCGAGGTGGCACAACACCTGCTGGCGATTAATCTAGAAGCCAACCCCATAAAACAGCCACCCAGAAGGATGTGACCTGAGCTGATCAACCAAATCAATAAAGAGGTCGACAAGCTTATTGATGTTGGCTTCGTCGAAGAAAATCAGTACACCACATGGCTGGCAAACATAGTGCCCGTAAAGAAGAAAAATGGGCAGATCAGAATATGTGTTGACTTCTGAGACCTTAACAAGGCTTGCCCAAAGGATGATTTCCCAGTGCCGATTACTGAAGTAATGATTGATGCAACCACTGGTCATGAAGCCCTGTCATTTATGGACGGTTCATCCGGATACAACCAAATTTGGATTGCTGAGAAAGACAGAGTACACACTGCATTCCGCACTCCAAAAGGAATATTCCACTACAAAAGAATGCCGTTCGGCCTTAAAAATGCCGGCGCTACTTACCAAAGAGCCATGACAAAGATTTTTGATGATTTGCTCTTCAAGAAAGTGGAGTGCTATGTTGATGACCTGGTGGTGAAAACCAGAAAGAAATAAGACCATCTGCAAGACCTGAGGGTAGTGTTTCAAAGGCTACGGAAATACGAGCTGAAGATGAACCCTATGAAGTGCGCCTTTGGCGTGACCAGTGGAAAATTCCTTGGATTTATTGTCCGGCACAGGGGTATTGAGATTGATCCATCCAAGATCAAGGCTATTCAGGAGCTCCCTCCACCGAAGAATCTGTCTGAGCTAAGGTCTCTTTAGGGGCGTCTGGCCTACATCCGACGATTTATATCAAACTTATCGGGTCGGTGCCACCCCTTTCATAAGCTCATGATGAAAGATGTGCCGTTCCTGTGGGACGACGGATGCCAAGAGGCTTTCGAAAAGCTGAAGGAATATCTCAAGACCCCTCCAGTATTGGGGGCACCAGTCAAGGGCAGCCCTTTAATCCTCTATATAGCAGCCACACATTGTTCACTGGGGGCAATGTTAGCTCAAATAAATGAAGATGGAAAGGAGCAAGCCTTATATTACCTTAGCAGAAGGTTGATCAGAACTGAAGAAAGCTATACTTACATAGAGAAGACCTGCTTGGCACTGGTTTTCGCTGTCAAGAAGCTCCGACACTACATGCTGTCACATGAGATCAGGTTGATATCTGCAGCAGATCCGCTCAAATATATATTGACTCAGCCGGCACTCAAAGGTCGACTAGGCAAATGGGCTGTGATTCTGATGGAGTTTGACATCACTTATATACCTCAGAGGGCTATAAAGGGCCAGGCTGTGGCTGACTTCTTTGCAGAGCACCCTGTACCAGAAAATGCTATGCTTGAGACCGAGCTACCTGATGATGAAGTGCTCGAAGCCTGTCAAACCCAGCCAATCATGTGGCAATTATATTTTGATGGGGCATCAAGAACAGAAACTGATTCTAGTGGGAAAACAAAAATACGTGCAGGGGCCGGCATTGTGCTGAAATCGCCAGAAGGAGAAGTGTTGCACACCTCCTGTTCTATAAATAAGCCCTGCACCAACAATGAAGCTGAATATGAAGCTCTGATAATTGGTCTCCAGGTCACCCTCAGTATGGGTATTCGGATGCTTTAGGTATTCGGTGACTCAATGTTAGTAATAAAACAAATACAGGGAGAATTCGAAGTGCGAAAGCCAGAATTGAACCCCTATTATCAAAAGGCTATACGCCTCATGGCGAATTTCTACCACATTGAGCTCAATCATGTGGGTCGGAGACATAATGCTCAAGCTGATGCACTGGCAAAGCTGGCCAGCTCACTATCAGTCCCGCCAGATGAGATGCTCAACATTATTGTCATGAACAGGCGGCAAGTCCCCAGCATGCTGGAAGCGTGTCCTGAAGAATATGAGATTGATGCCGTTGACAAAGTCCAGGCGTCTGATTGGAGACAGCACCTACTGCAGTGGTTCCTACACCAACATCTGCCCAAGAATAAGGAAGAGATAATGAAACTCCTAAGGGTTAAGGATTCCTATGAATGCAGAAATGGAACTTTGTTCCGAATTATGGCGGACGCCCGCAAGAAGATTTTGCTACGCTGCCTATCTACTGAAGAAGCTTGGCAAGCAATGAAAGAGATACATGCCGAAACAGAAGGGGCACACCAGGTTGGGCCTAAGATGAAGATTGAAATCAAGAAGCTGGGGTATTATTGGCCCACTATGTTTGAAGACTGTTGCCAGTTTGCAAAGTCATGCCAGAAATGCCAGGAACATGCCACTGTACCCAGGAGGCCTCCTGTAGATCTACACCCTACAATTCCCAGCTGGCCTTTTGCTCAGTGGGGAACTGATGTAGTCGGGCCACTACCGACTTCTTCAGCTAGACACAAGTACATCCTGGCTATAACAGACTACTTCTCCAGGTGGGCGGAGGCAGTAGCACTCAGAGAAGTGACTGGTGAGTTGGTTGCCAGATTCATCAAGCACAATATCATCTTCCGGTTCGGGGTCCCCAACCGAATAATATCTGATAATGGAAGTCACTTCAAGAACCAGAAAATATATCGGCTTACTGAGAAGTACAAAATTGAATGGAGGACCTCCACTCCTTACAATCCACAAGCAAATGGACTGGCCGAAGCCTTCAATAAGACACTATGCACCCTGCTAGCCAAGGTCGTCAGTTCTAACAAAAAGGACTGGGGTGAAAAGATGTATGAAGCACTATGGGCATATCGCACTGTCTATAAAACCCCCACGGGTTGCTCACCCTATTCACTGGTGTATGGCTCCGAGGTAGTAGTCCCTATAGAGCTGGAGGTACCGTCACTCAGGATTGCAGTCCAGCATAGCCTAGTTCGTGACGAACAAACCAACACTGAAAGAAGATTTGAAGAACTGGCTGAACTGGAGGGGAAGCATCTGCAAGCCCAGAAAAATATCCAGATGTACCAAGCCCGCATGGCAAATGCCTTCAATAAGCTCGTCAAAGGGCGAGAATTCAAGAAAGGAGACCTGGTCATGGTCAAGAAAAGGGAAGTCATGGCTTCCAATCTAAAAGGCAAACTTGCTGCTAACTGGCTGGGTCCATACGTAGTCCAGAGGGTCTACGAGGGCGGAGCCTACGTGGTTGTCAACCATCGGGGGGAAATTCAATTCTCGCCACTCAATGGGAAACATCTGAAACTCTATCACGCCGCACCACTGCATGCTGGGGGAGTGGCGAATGGACAGATAAATGAAGACTGATGACAATTAGGAGGGCCACTCTCCTTTGCTACATACCAACATCAATCCAGATCTTCCATCCGGATTAGATGATGAAACCCTATTCTTCTTTGCATTGGTGTTTACCCCACATCAACGATAAAACCCACTCACCCTTTTGGCGAATGGCTTTAGGCCCGAGCTGCTACATACCAACATCGATCTAGATCTTCCATCCGGATTAGATGATGAAACCCTATTCTTCTTTGCATTGGGGTTACCCCACGATAAAACCCACTCACCTTTTCGGCGAATGGCTTTAGGCCCGAGCTGCTACATACCAACATCGATCCGGATCTTCCATCCGGATTAGGTGATGAAACCCCATTCCTCTTTGCGTTGGTGTTTAGCTCACATCAACGATAAAACCCGCTCACCTTTTCGGCGAATGGCTTTAGGCCCGAGCTGCTACATACCAACCTCGATCCGGATCTTCCATCCGGATTAGGTGATAAAACCCCATTCCTCTTTGCATTGGTGTTTACCTCACATCAACGATAAAACCCGCTCACCTTTTCGGCGAATGGCTTTAGGCCCGAGCTGCTACATACCAACATCAATCCAGATCTCCCATCCGGATGAGATAATGAGACCTTATTCTTCCTTATGTCAATAAAAAAAAGAAAAGAAAAAAATGGGGCTTAAAATGGAGGTGCCCCGCCGGACTTGTCCAAAACATCTCGGACGAGTGCAAAAATGGCCAAAACCCAGCTATGGTGAAAACCCGAAAGGGCACTGTAGGTAAAATCGTGTACCCCGCCACGTGAAAACCCAAAAGGACGCGTGGGCAAAAGCAAGAGGGGGATGGCTTCGGCGAAAACCCAAAAGGGCGCTTGAGCCAGTAATGTAGTAATTTAAAGTTCCCTTTTTTACCCTTCCTAATAAACTCCGAGAAGGACGATCATCATAAAGTCCCACCGGAAATCCTGTCCAACTATCTTTCGGCCCTTGTCATCATTAACAAGATCGGTCGGCTTACTCCTTTAACTTGGACCCTTCGTCCCTGTTAAATGAATCTACCCCTCTGGCAAACGGCTTCGTGCCCAAGTTGCTACCAATCAGCATCAGTTCAGACCTTCCGTCTGGACTGCATGAGGAAATATCATCCTTGATGCGGGACGGATGACCGACTCGGGCTAAGACGTACGACCGACTCAATGTGCGGCCAGCACTAGCACACTAAGGCATGCCGGGCGGCTGACCACCGTGGTATTCTCCGGGTGGAGATGTCTCTCAACAGCGACTCTCTTGAGCCCGACGATCGTCCCTTGCGAGGGAAACGTGGGGATCGCGGCGATTAAGAAACCACCGTCGCCTAGGGTGCTAATTCACGCTCGGTGCTCGATTGGAGCCACGGAACGGGTGCTCACAACTCACAATCGCGGTGAATTTGAAACTAGCTATCGGCCTTATTCTCACAAACGCAGCAATATAGAAAGCATACTAAACAGCAAATGTAAGGATCGGAACGAGCACGTACCTCCACGACTAGTCGTGGGGAAGAATTCCCGACCGATTTTCGAACAACCCCGATATACAAATGAATTACCTTTACAACTTTCAGAACTGAATGCCCACTCCACGCAGGGAGGTATCGGGCAACAATGACTGATTTTGGGGTTGCTGGAACCCGGGTTGACGGGCCACACTCGCAGGAGGCGAGGAACGCGTGCCGGAGCCGCTCGGGTATGCCGACGGAAAGCCGACCCGGTTCTGCCCGCGCTGGTCACCCTGCGCAGCGAGCTTGCGGAGGCTGGTACGGCTGGATCCGATGCCCGATCGGAGCACCGTTTATTGGAGAATGTCGGCGATTGGATGTAGTATCTTCACTCCGAAGATCGCGAACAGATGCCTTCAGATCTGGGCGCAGTGATGAATCTTCTAAGGTTCTGGTTTTGTGCTCACAGAGCTGCATAGAAACACGGTAAAATATTGGGAAAATGGTTGCTGATGTCGGATTGGGGCGTTCCTTGTGGGAGATGGTAGGCGACGTCCAGTGGAAGAAATACTCTGAAGATCCCTCACACGGATCTTGGCCAGATGAAGCGGGACAGGCTCTGAAAGTTGATTCTAGTTCTCAGACGGGACTGCTCAGATCAGCCCGCGCGATCCCACGAGAACTGCCGTCACGATCAGCACCGGTCACGGATCGAGGCGAAACCAGCGGCAACACAGAGAGGACTTGAAATACTACGATTTCTCTTCAGGAACCAACTTCAGATGGCGTCGGGGTTGGGCTAGAGAATTCAATATACAGTCATCTTCAGATCTGGGCAGCAATCTGGGGCAGATCTGCGCGCCTCCATGAGAAAAATTGCCACCGTTGCTCACGAACTCCGATCGATGTGAAACCAAAGCTGAAAGTTTGCTAACTTGCAGAGGTATCACGGATAATTTTTGTGAAAGAAGAAGATAAGAGGAAGAGGGGGATACGGGGTCGAGTCTCACGACCCAGATCTGTCCAGTCCCAGGACAGCTCAATGGGAGTCACACCCAAGAACACACAAAGAGAATCACTCTCTAATGAACTTTTCTTTCAACAAAACTTTCATTCTATTAAGCATAAACACTATACATGCCTTCTTATATGGAAATGGAATGGGTAGGGGGGAAGGGAGTTCGATGGATGCAAGGGGAATGGGAAGGTGGCTGCGCCCCTTTGATTGTGATGGGAGGGGAAGGTGACAAGGGGGAGGGGAAGCTTCCTCCCTTTGAAATTCAAAGGTAGGTGGCAGCCATATATGGTAGGCTAGCAGCCATTAGACCTTGACCAGCAGCCATTGTAGATACATGTGGTAAATGGAGGTGGAAGAAATTTAAAAATACACAATTCCTAGCCTAATAAGCCAAAAGAGGAGGCGCCCCCCTTCTTGGGCCTTGAATGGGCCAAATGTGGCCATGGCTTAACCAAGCCCATTCCAACCTAGATGGTTTAAGGCCATTCCACCCTTGAAGGCCCATGAATGAAGAGAGCCCACTCTACATTATCCAATCTAGATAGCCCATGTGGAAGGAAGCCCATATGGCTTATGGATCCATTAGAAATGGACCAAGGCCATTCCTTCTTATGGAATGCTTTAAGGGCTTTAACAAATTGGCCCATTAGGAGCCTTACAACCAGCCCTTTAGCAAATTACACATACAATAACCATTACAAGCCCAATTCAATACCAAAAAAGGTCCAAATTCAAGTCAAATTATCCCCATTTTG
Source organism: Amorphophallus konjac (assembly GCA_022559845.1). Taxonomy (NCBI): domain Eukaryota; kingdom Viridiplantae; phylum Streptophyta; class Magnoliopsida; order Alismatales; family Araceae; genus Amorphophallus; species Amorphophallus konjac. The sequence continues at coordinate 360,623,297 of CM040123.1, forward strand.
AAGATAAGCCGATGTAGTCCACTTGGCGCTCTGCGTATGGCACCGTCGGTTCGCCGACGTGTCACGTGATCGCCCTGGTGTCCGCACCAATCTTTCTTTGCATTGATGTCTACCCCACATCAATGATAAAACTTATGTACACATTTCCCAGTGAACGGCCCCATGCCTGAGCTGCTACACAGCAACGTCACTCAGACCCTCCGTCCGAGTAGATGATGAAACCACTCTCCTTTGCGTTGATGTTTATCCCCACACCAACGATAAGATCCACATTCCCGGAAAACAACTTCATGCCCAAGCCGCCATCCACCAGCTTCAGTTCAGACCTTCCGTCTGAATTGCATGAGGAAGCCCTACTCTCTTTTGCATTGATGTTTACCCCGCATCAATGAATGGCATACACTCTAATAACGACATGAGAATCAAAAAAATAATAACAAAAAAAAGAGAATGAGAAATGGGGCTTAAAATAGAGGTGCCCCGTCAGACTTGTTCAGGCATTCTGAACAAGGGCAAAAATGGCCAAAATCCAGCTGTGGTGAAAACCCGAAAGGGCACTGCAAGTAAAATCGGGTACCCCGTCACGTGAAAACCTGAAAGGGCGCGTGGGCAAAAGCAAGAGGGGGCTGGCTCCAGTGAAAACCCGAAAGGGCACTTGGGTCAGTAATGTGGTAATACAAAAAGTTCACTTCATGAATCTCCTTCGGCAGCACATCCACCGCATGTCCCACCGATGATGAAACCCCGTTGGTCATGAGGCATATCGTCTCGATCAATGCTAAAGCCCATCTCGGAATAGACCTTCCGTCTGTTCCGATGAAACCCTTCCACTTTCTGTCTGAGACCCACCACAGAAAAACCTATCCAGTTTAGATCTTACATCTATTCTGACGAAACCTATCATATGTCCCACCGTGATAAAACATGCTATTGATCGATTGGCACACTGCCTGATCAACAATGAAACATATCCGGCTTAGACCTTACGTCTATCCTGATGAAACCTATGAAATCCTTGCATCGACATAAACCCAATACCGATGATGAAACCTGATGTTGATCGATTGGCACACTGCCCGATCAACGATGAAACCTATCCGGCTTAGAACTTACATATATCCTGATGAAACTTGTGAAATCCTTGCATTGGTATAAACCCAATATCGATGATGAAACCTGCTATTGATCGATTGGCACACTGCCCGATCAACGATGAAACCTATCCAGTTTAGACCTTACGTCTGTCCCGATGAAACTGATAGAACTCCTTGCATTGGTATAAACCCAATACCGGTGATGAAATCAGCTACTGGGGGAGTGGCACACTACCTGATCGATGCTGAAACCCATCCAGGGTAGACCTTCCGTCTACTCTGATTAAAACACAACATATTTCCTCAAGCCAACCCGGACCTTCCGTCTGGATAGATAATGAAATCACATTCCTTTGCGTTAATGTTAAACCCCCACATTAACGATGAAACCTACATTCCCAGCGAACGGCTTCGTGCTCGAGCTGCTACACACATCCTCGAGTCAATCTGGACCTTCCGTCTGGATAGATGATGAAATCCTATTCCTTTGCGTTAATGTTAATCCTCACATTAACGATTACAGTCATGCTCTCGGTGAACGGCTTCGCGCCTAAGCCACGAAACACACTCAAGTCGACCCAGGCCTTCTGCCTGGGTGGACGATGAAACCCCATACCCCTTGCATTGATGTTAACACCCACATCAATGACGATGCATACACAGTTGAGCACATGGATTAACAATTTACAAAGCCAAAGTCTTAGTTCAACAAGAAAAAAAAAGAGGAAAGAGACAAAATGGGGCTAAAAATAGAGATGCCCCGCCAGACTTGTTCGGGCATTCTGAACAAGGGAAAAAATGGCCAAAACCCAACTGTGGTGAAAACCTGAAAGGGCACTGCAGGCAAAATTGGGTACCCCGCCACGTGAAAACCCGAAAGGGCGCGTGGGCAAAAGCAAGAGGGGGCTGGCTCTGGCGAAAACCCGAAAGGGCGCTTGGGTCAGTAATGTGGTAATTTAAAAAGTTCCATGCCAATGGCATGCTACCTTCATCTCCCGCCATTTACAAGAACCTTCCATCTGTCGCTCGACATCCTGTCCGATTAGCGATAAAACCCTCGCAGGATAGACCTTACGTCTGCCCTGATAAAGTCTTCAGGCCCCTTTCAAAAGTCCCACCGACGATAAAACCCATCACCACTCTTATGAAACCAGCTATTGATCGACCGGCACCATGCCCGATCAATGATAAAACCCTATCCAGTTTAGACCTTCCGTCAATTCTGATGAAACTTATGAAATTCCTTTGCATCGATATAAACCCAATATCGATGATGAAATCAACCATTGATCGACCGGCACCTTGCCCGATCAATGATGAAACCCTATCCAGTTTGGACCTTACGTCTATTCTGATGAAACTTATAAAATTTCTTTGCATCGATATAAACCCAATATCGATGATGAAACCAGCTATTGATTGACCGGCACCTCGTTCGATCAATGATAAAACCTGTCCAGTTCAGACCTTACGTCTTTTCTGATGGAAACCGCATATGCTCTCACGTCCCACCTGCGATAAAGCTTACCCAGTCTAGACCTTACGTCTATTCTGATGAAACCTATAAAACTTCTTTGCATCGATATAAATCCAATATCGATGATAAAATCAGCCACTGGTCGATTGGCACATTGTCCCGATCAGTTTTGAAACCTACCCGGGATGGACCATTCACCCGTTCCAGATGATACTCTAACCCTTTTCATTCACATTTCTGCAAATAATCTCCCTTGCGGCACATATGGCCGAAGAAGAGATTCGCTGCTACCAACGGAATTCGGTTTGAGCACCCTCCGGATACCATCACACGGTGGAGCGAGTCCCCCATCCTTTCTCTGAAAGGGTGGACGCTCTCCTGCTAGGTACGGGTTATTCGCATGAGGATTGCTAAAACCGCTGCCAAATCACCATGAAGCAATGATAGTACAGCAAGTAAAGAACAATTATATATGGGACCAGCATAAAGATTCCTTTTCACTATATGAAGAAGAAAATAAGTATAAGGGGAGCCCCTATGGGGGGAATTGTATTACAAAAAAAGGGGGGAGAATAGATATTCACTGGCGCCGGAATATGTCTTCGAAGGCCAGAAGACCCACATACGGAGCAACCCCCAACTCATGTAGATGAGCCTCCTCCTCCTGTAGCCGAGCGGACTCGCCCCTCCAACAAAGCCATTTCCTCCGCGAATTGCTGTCGAGAGGTTGTTATCGACGGCAGTTCAGCTCGAAGATCAGCCAGTTCAGCCTCTAGAATGATTATCCGGTTGCGTACGAATTGCTCCCGCTGTGACAGGGACTGCAGTTGGCCTTGGCGCTCCTGAAGGATAGAGCTCATTTTCTCCAGCTCATATTTGCACTCTACCTTTTGCAACTTCAAAGCTGCCAGTCTGTCAGACATAATATGTGCCAAGAAATCCCGGTGGTGTACAAATTTTAACAACAACAGAACACGCTGGGCCCATATTTCCAGGGGACAACCCATCGCCTGCAGACCAGCGGTGAAACGTTCGACTATCTCTTTCAGCTGCAGATAAGTCAGCCCAGGCTGGGACTCCACTAATTGGCACAGCATGTCCAGATTTTGCCAAATGAAGCTCTCGGATGAAGCAAAGCTGAAGGAAGGGGAGGGGGTTACTTCAAAAGTCACCTCACTGTCAATGTCTGCCCATAATGTAACATCCGGCTGGGAGGAGGAAGACGGCAGATTTGCTGAAGAGGCTGACTGGGCCTTCTCTATAACCTCTTGCGGGGCTGAATGTTCTTCCACCACCAGCTCCTCAAGGACTGTTGTCTGACTGCTCGGAGGAGAAGGGCTAGGGAGTATTGGGGATGTCCCATCACGGGTCTCCAGTACAATGGCTGCATCTTCAATGCTCTCATCCTGGGGCACCCCTCCTCCAACTCTGAAACCATGGAGATTACTTTTGGGCCAGCTATGGATAACAGGCCCGCCTCTGCAGCAACTGCCTCCTGCTCGGCCACTTCTTCTGCCACGGACACTTCCTTCAATGATAGGGCCGCAGGGGCTATGGCTCGAAGGGGCAGGGGATCAATCTCCATAATCGCCGTTGTAGGGACCGCTGATTCAGGTGCAATGGTCATCACTGCGGCTGGTACAAAAGCAGAACCCCTAGCTGGGTCCACCTCGCCTCTAAAATCAAAACCCGAATAAGAGCCGAGCTCTCCCCTGAGGCTCCCAAGTCCCACAGTGCCAGGTCCGTATAAGACTGTACCCTCACTGGCACGGGACGAACAATCCTAGAAATACCCATACATGTTGTTGACAGAATCGGGATAATAGCCAAAGCTTCAGATGGAATGATCTCAGAAGCTGCAGTTGTTACTAGGCTGGCGACGGCAGGTTCCTGCAAACAAGTCAAGATGACATCAGGCAATCAATGAAAGAAAGAAAACTGGTGAAATGACGAGGTATGAGAAGAAAAGAAAAGAGACTCACTCTCAATGTGATGTCGATGTCTTCGAAAGAGTGCAGGGAGAGGAAAGCTCCCCAGCTGAAGCAACAAAGGGAGGGGTTGATGCGGGACGAGGCCACGGACACGACAAGCTCGCGACTGTCCCTTAACGAGGGAAGCGTCGGATGTGCGCGGTTGAGAAACCGGCTGTGAGCTAGGGTGGTCGGCTCTCACTCGTGCCCGGATCGGGTCACGGGACGGTAACGCTCTCTCTCGCAGCAGCGGTGATATAAATAGAAATCGAGCTAATTACCCTATCATGCTCTCTAGCAGTGGCATAAGCAAGCATATATGAAAATTAAGCAAAATGCCAAGTAAGGGAGCGAATGCAATACCTCCACGCGCTCGGCGTGGGGACGACGGGCCCGGCCGAACTCGTGCTCCTGGGACAGTTAATACATGAATATTACAGCAATGGAAATATGCTCACTCCATGCAGGGAGGTAAAGGGTGACACAATGGGCCCGGGAGGGCCGAATTCGGGATGACGGGCAGCTTCGTGTGTTGATTCGGCTACACGCGTGATCACGTCCATGGGGCCCACGTGCTGTCTGGAGGGGCCGTGTGGGACCCGGTGGCGCCGCTGTAGTGTGGACACTTAGGGAAGTGTTCCCTGGGCTGGCGGCACACCAGAACGTCGCCCGGGGGTCAGGCGGTTCCGATAGGCACCCGTCGGGTTTGCTGTCCACGGACTGGTGGTTGCTGTTTAACAGCGCCGCTCCGGCGAGAATGGACGCTGCGATCAGCCCCGACGTCGGATCGACACGAGACTGGCGCCGTTGGAAAGCTAGCTTGAAGTTCTTAAACCTAGGCCTAAAGATCTGGCCTGGATCTGCTCGAATCTTGACTTATGGAATTTTCAATCTTATGTTGTACAGTTCCTAAAATCACAGGTCAGCAGAGAACTTCCCTGTGGATTACGTTTGACCGCGAGGGAGACGTTCGAATCAGGGGTTGTCTTCTTCAGAAAAGTTGTTGGAATTTGATCTGGGAAGACAGCAAAACTGGTTTGGACCCGTTTCGATGTATCTATGATTTTCTGTGATTTGTTTAGTGAACAAAGGTCGGATCTGGGATCTGGCTGAAAGTACTGTAGCTTCGGTAGAACATGAATTTTGAAAAATAGGTAGAAGGATGATAAAAATTTAAGAAAAATTTTGGTGGTAGGGGACGATGGACAGAACTCCCAGTTACATTGGGAGGTCTAATACAAATCAAAAGGGTGGTTTAAGGTGGAGAACTCAGGGCTACTGTCACTGTAGACAGTGACAGAATATATCTGAGATTGAGAGTTGAACGAAATGGTAAGGATATGAAACGGTGGATTTTGAACCTCAATTTTTTTTGGAGAAGGGGCTAGAAGATAGGAATCAACCCTCAAAATTTCAAATCGATCAGAACTCGTGGATGGCTTCAGGAATTCTCGAACTACACCTCTGTCCAGCAGGACAGAAACTTGATGACGATTCCACGGCGGCTCGAAGGCGGCACGAACGGCGGCGGCGGCGGCGGCACAGACGATCACCGGAGGCTGAGAGGGGATGATAGAAGAGGGATACACTCTAGATCTGGGGTTGGGGAAGGAAGAACAGCAGGGGAGAGGCAAGGGGCGCACCAAGCTCCAAGGCTTACACATAAAATTCTGATTTTTTTCATTGATTTTTCATGAAAATACAAGCATATATATGACTCCAATCAAATCTAATGTGGACCCTTGGATCAAGGGTTGGGGATTGAATGGCTGAGATGAAGTGTGAATAACACACCAAATACAATTTTTTAATCTAACTTGACCATTTCCATTCAACCTTAGACTAATTCCACTCCAACTTCACCTAATACACACCAACCAAGCCTAATAAGGCCAAAAGAGGGGGCGCCCCCTTCATGGGCCTCTCTTGGGCCTAGGCTGGTCCAAGGCCAGCCAACCCAATCCACAACCCATGCTTGGTCCATGGATTCTCCCATCTAGATAGCCCATGAGAGGGAGTGGCCCAATTGGGCCTTAAATGGCTATTATGGTCCATAAGGGTGGCATAAGGTCCAATATGATAATCACTCCTAATAGACTCTACTAAGGCAACCTAGTAATGGACTCTTCCTAGAAATGTGGCCCAATGGCTTAATGAAGCCTTACAAAGAGAGCCCAAATGAAAGAAATCAAAAATTACACACTTTCAAGCCAATACAACCCATAATACACACCTATACAAGCTAATACACACTAATACTCATCCCATAAGCTCATGATGTCCTCATCAGAGGTTATGTCGGCTTCGGTGTCCAGACCGGCGAACTCTTCTTGTAGCTCCTCCTCAGAAGACATCACCAACAATTTGGGAGGATGGAACAGCGGAAGAATTTCAGCAGATGTGGACGGAACCTCTAATTTGGAGATATCCGCCTCGCTGTCGCTGAAACCTGCTTCTTCTTCCTCTGCATCAGAGGCGGTCGCAGAGCTGCTGGAAGATATTTCCACACTATCCACGGGCTGGGCTTTTGTTCCCGGAGCATCCCGAGAGGAGGACCGGGTAACTATGCGCCTCACAGGGACGATGCCCCTTTTCGTCTGGGTTTTATGACCCTCCTGTGGCTGAGGCACATCTCGAGCTACTGCTATGACCCCAGCCTCCTCTCCGGCCGTCACTGCAGTGAAAAGCTTGTAAGAGAGATGACAGAAGAATAATTGAAATGTGCAAGAAGATATGAGAAAGCACACTTACCCTCCACCTCGCTAGCCGGCGTGGGAGAGGGCAACCTGGTGTCCACCACAGAAGGCGCCACAATCGGCTCTTGGGCTGTACAAAAAAGGGGAAGGGTCGGATTCAAAGATCTCCTTGAAATTCAACAAAGAAGATAATGAAAGATACAGTTGCAAGTTATTAATGTTACCCTCAGCGGACATCTGGGCGGCCTCCCTCTGAGATGCAAACTCATCAAATGAGGGGATGTCAGGGAGAGGGGTCCCAGTGTCCGTCACTGTCAAGGCCGGCTACCGAGCATGAACCTTTTTGGCCTTCTTGGCCTTCACAACTGCGGCCTTAACTACAGAAGTTTTTCTCTTCTTGCCTAGAGGCAGGGGAGTGGTGGTCGGTGCTGCTACAGGAATTTCAAAATAAGCGGGCTTCTCAGTCTGTGCAATGATCTTCCTGTAAAGTCCTTGCCGCTTTATATCTGGCCTGTCTGTTGAAGACACAAAAAGAGCAATGAAAATCGATGAATGCAGAGTTCAACACTGAGTAGAAGACACTATAGTCAGAAAAGAAAAAAAACCGTACCTGCCGGGCCATCATAGAAAGTGGAAAGCGGCCAGTACAGATAAGCCACCTCCTTTGAGCGGGAGGCAGACTCCTTAATGAGCCAGCAGACGTCACCGACCGTCTGACACTTCTCCACTAATGTAGCCAAATCACTGTGACCGTGAAAATCAAGACAGTGAAACAGGTCAAGGTGATCCATACCCCAGCCGTCAACATAATGAAAAGAAATGATCAACTGCTTATTCAAGATGCCAGCTATCGGGCTTTCCACAGATAGCCCATGAACATTCAACAAAATAAACAACCAAGACGTGTGCTTATAATACGTCTGAGTTCGATCTTCCCGACGCACAAACGTCCTGTAGGGATGAAATCTATCTGTCGGACCCTTCCAAGGGACTGCTGTCGGGAACGGCTCTTCAACAGGGAATGGATACTGTTACGTCTCCAGCTGAGCACTCCCTACATGGCATAAATGCCTTAAGTTCTTTACAAAAGTGTCTTCATTAATAGCAGCAAAGACCGGAGTGGGTGGCTCATAGCCTTCTTCTTTCAAGGTCCGGCGTTTGGCCAAATAAATTTCTGCCTCTCTCGGGTGCTGTGAATAAATCCTTTTCAGATGGGCCTCGGTGATGTCAAATACTGGCCCGAGTTGTTGCTTCAAGAAAGAACGCTCGGCCACATCCCAGAATGCACCCCTGGCATCCCTGTAAAAGTTGGTCCGAATGTTCCACCATTTGATGTACTCTGATGTAACACGGGGAACACGGTTAGAAATGGTCAGAACTCTGAAGGCTGCGCCATCTTGGCGATGAAAGAAATCCCACCATAACCGGCCGTCACCAACAATTGTGGACCCGTGCTTGGCCCGACTATCCAGAGGGAACTGAGCAACTGATGTGGGGATGTGCTGGTCATAGCGAAGTTCCTCCCGAAGCGGAATGGGTAATATGGTTCCAAGAGAAGCAGGCCACCTTTTCTGAAGACTAAAACACTGGGCCGGATAGCCATGGCCCACCTGACCAGCTCTGGCTCCAGAATAGACCGAACGGCATTAGCCCCTGAGACAGGATGCACATAGGTCTCTACCTCTTCCATCTTACATTCTCTTTGAGGATGGACCAAAGGAGCTGAACCTGTTGCCAAGCTCCAGAAATGAATGCTGCCAGGGGCGTCTACTAGTACCCTTACCAACCTGCCCCTTATCTTGAACAGCTGATCAGAAAAAGAGCCAGGTTCGGCACTGGCAAACTCGATCATCCTGGGTAACAATGTATCTGACTGCAAAGTTCTAGGAGCCAGCTCGGGAAATAAACTGCATACCCAAGCATTGAAGAAATGAAATGGACCCACGGTCCTCAAAGAGCGGGGAGCCCGGTGTTTGTACAGGTCCCCCAGAGATTTGTAAACCAAACATAACGCCGCCGGGCATAGTGACAACCTCATCCCCCAGGCCATTTGACAGGCCGGGTATATGGCTTCTGGCCGGATAATCGTCTCGTCCCCTTGAGGGAGAGCGAAGGTGCACAGCCAAAATGTGAAATAAGCCGCACAATGTGTGATAGGGTCCACCCCTGCCGGGTTCGAACCATCTTTGCCTATACGGCGCAGTGAAGATGGCAGCGCTGACTTGTAACGGGGAGTCCTTATCTGCTTACTAGTAGTTGGACCCACAGAAGGGAAGTATGCATACTTTAAAGGACTGCCGAAGAAATACTGGATCCACTATCCTATCCGGACCCTTAGCTTGCTGCTTTTCTCTCGAGGTTGATAACCCCTGGAAGACCCTCTGCTGTAAGCCAAACATATGGAGCGATAGGCTTTCATTAAATATTGATACGAGTAACCAAGGGAGTATCTGCCTTCGCCATCAGAGCTGTCCTTCTCAGAGTCTTCCAAGCAAACCTCTTCATACGGCTCACCATCGATGGGCAGGTCGAAAAGCTGTGATAAGCTCCAGAGGTCAAGAGACGTTTCACCCTCTGCTGTATAGAATGTGTTGAATAAGGGGCAGAACACTTCAAACATTCCGCAGCATAGTCCTCGGGAGATGGGATAGCGGAATCTAGAAGCAAAGACACTGTGATATACCCCAGCTCTGATCAGCAGAGGGGCGTATTCCTTCAATACAAACTCTGTGAATTCTACTACTCCCACTCGGAACAGATGGGCATCAGTTACCTTGGCATCTCCAAACCAACTAGCAGCTAGCTGATATTTAAACTGGACGGCCAGACAGTTCAGCACAAAGGGTTCATCTCTATACCCCCACTTTATGGGTGCCAGGAAGAGACCATAGCCGGATTTTTCTTTGTGAACCTTACCACTGACTGTGTCCCATCGAGCAGGTGTAAATTCCGGGGCACGAGTCAGCATCTTTTTCTCTGGCTCCAGCTCTGATATACCGAGGATTGGGTCCCAGTCACGCTTCTCCCCGGGAAGATAGATAGCCTTGCTGCAGTACACTGATTCCTTCAGGCTGTCTCTTTCGGCGAGAATAGCAGCTTCAATTGCACGGGCTATCCGATGGTCTCGCATGCCACCCACTGTAAAAGTCTGAATGAATGGCATCAAGTGGTGGTCCTTCGGAAGATCCGGCCGATAGTTGTTGCCCCGCCTGAAGCATGTCTCCGTTACAGTGGAATAGACCCTGGACGTTGATACTGTATCAGTTTCAGAATCGGAAGATTCGTCAACGGCGGTGATTTTGTCATGTCCGAAGTCCAGGCTATGCACGTTCAGCCAGTTTACTACAGCCCGTGATATGTCTGGCTAGGCTGACGAGCTTGTTCCAACAGCTCCAGAAGATGCAGCTGCGGAACTGGAGGCCATCGCAATGCCTGCAGTCAAAGAAAAGATGTGAATGAAAATCCCAAAATAAGAAACAGTCTTATGAAGATTAAAGTGTAAGGTTCTGTGGAAATTTCGGCAGCATTTCCCCTTGTTTAGGGTCTGCCCAAGGAAAATAGGGAGTCACCCACCAAGAGGGAGTGATCCCGCAAGCAAAAGGGATTTAATCCCAAGAAATACTTTACCCGGATGAAATACGATGAAACGGAGAATAAGCGGGATGGGAACGCTCGCGAAGAGGAGCTCGCCGCTGCCGAGAGGATGAAGAGAGAGAAGGGACCGTGAGAAATGAGGGCAAAGCGGGCTCTCGACAGGTTAAATAGTCCCCGCAGAAGAAGGGTTCTCGACGCGATAAGTGGAGCGCCGAGAACCCCCCATATTTCAAAAAGCCCGTCGAAAATAGGCAGGCCGAGCCCCTTTTGGTCAAGAGGCGCGCTGAGAACCCCCTTTTCCAAGGTGCGCCGAGAACCAAGCGCCGAGAAGCCCCCGCGCCAGAAACCTGCTGTCTTCGCGCCGGGAGGTTTTGCTAGCCGAGAACCAAGCCCTGTACACCAAGAAGCCACCTGAAACTAGTGATGAAGCATGAAATTACCAGAAAATATGAAAAAAAAACAAAGAGAAGAATACACTGAAGCCATTACAGTAAAGTTGTCAGGATGAAGATTAAAGAAAACTGAATGATGCACCAGCGAACACCGTGCCACTTATTCTGCGCTTACGATGTCCGCAGGTGGGGGGCATTTGTTGACACCCGAAATATAATCAAGAATAAAGACGAGACCGAAGAGAAGATGTAAGCAGAAATGAAGATCACAGGGATTCCTGCAAAGCTAGAATTACAGAAGCCCTCCCCGGCCAAGCTGATGTCCAGTGTTGTCATCGCCCAGATGGCAGTGCTGATAAAGAATTGCGGTCTATTGACTGATGAAAATCTTCAGAAATGTTCTGATAAGACTATGTCAACTCACCAACTAAGAGGCCTTCACCTGTTCTGACAGATTCAAAGGACTGGCAAATGAAAAGGTAGGTTAGGCATCTTTGACAGCTCGAGCCTGCTGATGAGAGAGATAAAAATATTAAAAGCCCTAAATGGGCCCATGAGTGTGGCGCCGGGAGCTCCTCACCAAAGCCCAAAGCCCATGGGGGGTGGCACCGGGAAGGTAGACTCTTGGCGCCGGAAGCCTCCGCAATCGACTGAGACGCGCCGGGAAGGTGCGAAAGACTCGCCTAAGTTGATGATGCCGAGAAGGGTGGGTGCTGTGCCTATAAAAACCCCACCATTTCGTCCACTAAAAGAGAGAGAGATAGAAGAGAGGCAGAAAAGAAAAAAAGAGAGAGATAGAAGAGAGGCAGAAAAGAAAAATAGAGAGAGACAGAGAGAGCCCTCGAAGAAAAAAAGAGAAGAGAGATATTCAGATAGCCAGATCACAAGAGGGAGGAGAGAAGAGAAGCTGTTGCGGAGGCTGAAAGAAGAAGAAGGTGGGTGCTTGGGGAGGGAGAGGAGTCAATGCTCCGCCCTCCCCCATCTTCTTGTTATCCGAATGGGTTTTATTTCCTCATCCTATGTACCCTTTCCACCCCCTTTTGTGGGCTTTTCTTCTATTTGAATGATGTTTAAAGCTTTTCTCTGTTATCGTTCGAATTATATCTCTATAGCCGATGAAATGTAAACGACAAAATTGATTGAATGAATGGAAGCCCGGGATTCTTTTCCCTCACCCCTCTCTGGTGATTTTTGTCGTTAACCTTTCTGTTGCATTGTTTGATCGATGAATCCGTGGTTTCGAGTGTCTATCGTTAGCCCAGGTGGTTGTCGAACGCTCTCTGCTACTCTTCCCTCTTGTAGTCTAGACGGAGATATTGCAGAACCCCAATCCTTACTTCTATGGATTCCTGGGTTTTGTCCCCCTCTCTCTCCCTCGACGACATCGATGATGTTAACGCAATGAAGTCTTTAGCCTTCTTAAGTTTCCCAAGCCATCAGGGCCATTACAGGAATCAGAGACAGTCATCTCTTGATCCACTAGATGGCCGGCGACATGAATGGCATAAAGCATGTTCCAGAGGGTTTCGAATGCCTGATGACTTTAATCCCTTGAACCCCCCTTTCAGCCCTGCGGCTCCTTGATGTTAACCTGGTAAAGCCCTTGACTCCCTCCTAGTTTGCATCCTAAAATCCCCCAGTCATCATCTAAACCCCAAAGAAAATCCTCAGAACAGAGCATCGTAAAACCCCACAAAACCTTCCCGGCACCAAAACCACCACCTTCCCGGCGCCAGCATCCCTCAGCGCAGTGAACAGCTCCCGACGCGGCCTTTTGCGCACCGAGAACTGAGCGCCGAGAACCCTCTTCCAGCCATGCCGAGAAGCCCCTCCTATTGACCATGCCGAGAACCTGCTAAAGCCATGCCGAGAATCCCCTCTAAGAGGCGTGCCGAGAGCCCCTTTTCCCCGCGCCGGGAAGCCTATTTATGCTCATTTTGCCACGCCTAGAACCTTTCCTCCTCTGTCCAACTTTTGATCACCTCACCATACCAAGCCGAGGGATATCCAAAAGTCATCATGCACACCCTAGGAAATAAACTAACGGGGAATGGCCTCCCCGACATTTACACTGTGCCGGGGCCTCGCGCCCCCTCTCTTTCGGTTTTCATCCCGACACTCCGTGGATGATCTCCTATTCTTGCCCGGGCATGTTTCGAGTTAAGGGGAGATGCTGCCGAAATCCGGTCTAACGTTATCAACCCCGGTGAGCCGAGGGAGTGTCACCTATACACTTCCCGTCTGGCTCCATCTTTTGGGGGAAATGAATCTTCTGGAGCATCCGATTAAGTGGAAGTATCAAAGGGGAAATACCCTAATGATTATCTGAATTCCGTCCCGCCACTGCGTGGATGGTCTTCTATCCCTACCCGGCATGACTCAAAGTCGAAGGTTATGCTACCCGATTTAATCCGTTAAACTCAACAAATCTGCCCGTCACTTGTTCTTTTCTCCCATATCATGAAATCTTTATTTCGTGCATTAACAATTTTGATTGCCTTCCGAGGCCTCCTGTCTTTGGCGTTTAATCAAGGGTTGTCCTCCTTAGGGGAGGGCATAATTAACGTCATGGCCTTTACGGCATGGCGAACTTTTGGTCCCGACTCGGACTTCACAGTCGACTGACCAAGTCAGGTCGAGCGCATAATAAAACTGTCACTACGGTGACTGGCTCGCCTAATATTCCAGCAAACCAAGGAGATAAATCTAAACAAACCATAATATTAACAGAAGAATAAAATCCGTCCCCACAACCGGTCGACCAGATTTTCCAGGGACGAAGAACTTCAGAATTTACAGGTTCCGGTGGACCAGTGGGTAGTGGCCGATCGACCAGTTCTTCTAAAAATGAAAAACTCCAGTTTTTACAGGTTTCGATCGATCGCCCCTTGGCGTCCGGTCGACCGATTTTACCAGACATGAAAAATCAACCGATTGTAAAATTCCGGTCGACCGCCAGCCCCGAGCCAACAAATGTTGACTTTGTTTTCCACTCTGAGAAGAGCCCCTTTCCTTGCATTTGTTTAACCCCAAAGTCACCCAATCTTCCATAGATTGTGGATCTGGTCTGGGGGATGTCCAAGGACCATTCAAAGGTTATAAAACACATGCAAGAGGGTTAGAAACCCTAGTTGATCATTTTGGGAGATCAAAGGAGGTTGCAAGGGTGTGTTCAAGGGAGAGGAGTTCGAGTACTGTAGCTATGAATAGTACTCCGGGAAGAAGTTCTTCATCAAATCTCAAGTGATTTAAGCTACTTCAAGAGGAGATCAAGCCCAAGCCAAGAGAAGATAAAGCTGCATCCTTCATCTTCTTCATCATCTCAAGGTGATCTAAAGAAGCTCATTCTCAAGGGAGATCAAATCTGCATCCTTCATCTTCTTCATCAACTCAAGGTGATCCAAGCAAGATCTTTTCACAAGGAAGAAGATACCATTGAAACATCAGATTCAAGCTCTAGCAATCTCAGACAAGATCTTTTCTCCTTGAGCATATTTTATATCTTGTTTGAGTGTTTTCATATTTGTTCTTTTTCCATTTCATTCAAACATTTGAAACTAAAGATCGTCCCTACCGGTGGTTAGTAGGAAGGCAATCGAAAGTTATCCGATCTGCGGTGATTGACATCCCTACCGGTGGTTAGTAGGAAGGCAATCTGAGGTCTTTCCGATTTGCGGTTCAGTGCGTGACACTAGTGGAGTCTCACCGGATTTGGTGAGGGGTGGACGTAGGACTGGGGATTCAGTCCGAACCACCTTAAAATCTCATGTGTTGTGGCTTGCTTGTGCGATTGCTTTGTGTTAGATGCATGCTTAGGTTCAATATCTATATTGCGTAATCATCTTGCTAAGCAAATCATTTGTGTCCTTCGTTAAGCTAGTTATATTCCACTGCTATTATCATCATCTAATTTTAAAGAGGGTTGTATTGCGAAAAGAGGGGCAGATCTATTCACCCCTACCCTCTAGATCTGCTATCCACTACTCAACAGAGAGGAGACGGAGGGCTGCTGGAGCTAGCTGGGGAGATGGTTTTACAAAGGAAGAAGAGGGAATGAGGGCGTCGACCTCCACGGTGAGAGTGTGCAGGGTCGCCGGAGAGCGGTTGTGAGATGGAATAGGGTTAGAAATGAGGAATGGTAAAGAAAACGATTTTCACAGTGAGTTAAATAAGAAGAGTTGAGATTTTTACTTTTTAAAATAACAACCCTGAGATAAGAAATGACGTATATACCCCTGTGTTAAGTTCAGAACGGTTTAAAGCTTATAAGCTCATTTTTGAGTAATGAAGGTTTGAGAAAAAAAAACCATTTTTGCAATAAATAAGAAGATTAAACTATTTGAGAAAGTTAAAGAAAATAGAACCAAGCCCATTTGACTTATCACATTCAATTGGCATGATTAGAAAAGGAAGATAAGCAAGTTTTGAAGATAAGCAAGTTTTGAAAGTAAAAAAAAACATTTTGTTTTGAAGCAAGGTGTAGAGTCAACCCCAAACCATTTTTTTAATTTATTAAACAGTCCGATAAAGCATTCACTTTTTGACTCAAGGAAACACGTTGTTTAGACGCCAGAGTCTCTGGTTACTTAGTGTAGATTATCTTTCTGAATTCTTTTGAACAGAGTTGACAGCCTTCATCATGACTAGATTAACATTCATTTCATTGATGGAAGATCTAATTTCTCTGAAGAGAGGTCATTGCTCTGAAATAATAGCAGCATGGTTTTTAGGAGGCGTATTCTCTAATTGACTTCAAGTAGGTAACATGTTTAAAGACAATACATGCCAATCAATTCATAAACCAAGAAGCCTATTTGCAGTGAACTTTCAGACGCTTAGGTAATGGTCATTTTCAAGGACTAGAGAAATGTTTTAATCCTATTATGAGTGCAAGATTGGTAGAACTCAACGCAATGATTAACAAAAATGAGGATTATAAACAAGAAATCATTTCTTTAACCAGGAGTAAAATAGATGTACCTACCCAGGGTTGTATAAATGAATGAAAACATTCTCAACTCCCCCTCACTTAAAGCTCGGTGAAAAATGAAGGTTCAGAGGCAAAAGATTTTAGGTTGAAATGAAGAAAGTAGTGTGTAGAAAGAATTAGAGGGCTCTCCATTGGATCTTCAAACTCAAGGGCAGCTGAGAGACAGTCTCGACACATAACTGGAGGGTGTCGACTTGTTCAACAGACTTGTCCATCATGTCTTGACACATAGCTGTAGGGTGTCGACCTGTGCAATATACTATACCCAGTAGGTCTCGACACAAGACTGGAAGGAGTCGACCTGTTCAGTAGACATTGTTCTGCATGTCCTGACACATACTGGCAGGGTGTTGACCTCTTCAAGAAATCTTATCCTGCATGTCTTGACACATGACTGACCACTTGAACTATGCTCAGCCAGTTTCTATGAGATTCTTTATTTCTGAAAAAACACATGCTAGCTTCAACTGCCAGTGCCTCTGACTTTCTTCTTTCAGACAATCATTCAACCATGGTTCTATCTCTTTGCTGCCACAGAGATGTGCTTTATGGGATGCTAAAGCTTTAAATATGCGTATGCACTAGAAATTATTTTTGCAGTTATCAACATGCATTTCTGACTCATGGTACTTGACGGAGGCCTGCCCTCACGCATGACGAGAGTTTCCTAACAGGCGTGGTCTGTCTTTCCACTTCTCGACATTTGATATACCATTTAGTCAAGAGATGATATTCAATGAAAAATAGCCAGAAATACACACAAGCTCCCCCTGAGTGTGACCAACATTCAAGGCATGGTTTATACAGCCAATAGACCAATTCCAGATTAAATCAGACATGTTTGTTCCAATCATAGCAAAGACAGTAACTTGAGCACTGAAAAAGGAATAGATAGCTCAAACCTGATTGGATTGAGGTCTGCATAGACCAAGCTCTCTCCTCAATGTTGAAAACCTGTCATTTGTCACGCCCCGAGCCTTTATTACAGCGGAAGACTAACTCAGGGAGCGCGAACAGCCGGCATGATAAGTCTCTTGCGAGCAAGAACGATCAGAGCGCAAGATAATCACACACATAAATGCAATTGCACAATATTACTCAAACTCTAACTTTATTTTAAAATAATCAAGTACAACCACTAATTCAATTTCCATTATGCACTAGACTCAAGAAATAGAAAAATTACATAGACTCAATCTAAACAATATACACTTTCCTAAGTCTTCACTCTCATCTTGACAATACTTTCATTCGCTCTCGGACCCGCTACTTGTATAACCCGAATCCGAATTTGAATCACTTTCATCTCCTGAAAAGATTGGAAATAGGTAATGAGCACACTTGCCCAGTAGGTATCTTCGCATCAACATGAAGGCAATATTAAAATAATTAACAATTTAGCTCTAAAGAATGAGGTAAAAATCATGCGAATGCGATCAATCATGCGATTAAACCAAATTAACAAGATGATCAAGTAAGTTAGAATGAGAGAAAGTACGCACTAGCAAGAATGTTATAAGAACAAGATATTGGCCTTTCATGAACAAGAATGTATCAAGAATGTACTAGCAAGCCACATAATCATCACTCTAGTATCTTTTGCTTATGAGCAAGTACTTCATGAATTTCTGTGGAATATCAAGCAAGAAAGTCATGTACAAGAATGTCATGTCGTGCCGTGAATTTTTACTTATTTATAGAGAAAGTACTCCCAGCGTAATGCGACGCCAGTAGCATCATACCCCATGGTTTATAAAATAGTATGTTTCCGACAATCAGCCGAGGGGACTAGCATAGAGCCCTTGAACACAATCAGTGCTCGATCGCATCTTCAAGTATAAATCAAGTTACTTCCACGCATGTTAACAATAAAATATGGCCAAGAATGTAATAAGTTCAATAAGCTCATGATAACAATAATTCAATGAATGAATGCTTCAATAAGAATCATGAGAAATCAAGAATGACTTAAGCAAGGTTATGCTTATGGAAATAAATCGGCAGCATAACGATACGTTCTTTATCTTCCATTCATTATATTGAGTTTCTTGATCAATATGATAAGTTGTAGATCATCAAGAGTCTATCTAGAACCTTGGAATATCAACCCTTGGTTAATCCTTGGGTTAAAATACTCAAGTAGTGTGACGGTCGTGTACTGGGCCGTTACATGATGTGACGCTCCAGTATTGGGCCGTTACATTATTCTGAATCCAGAACCAAGAAATCAGACTCGGTGGAATGTGACGGTCGTATATTGGGCCGTTACTTATGCCCGACGGTCCAACATAGAGCCGTTACATTACTGATAACCAAAAATATCGATATTGTAATATAATCAATGGGCTTTAATAGTACAACCAACTCGACGTCTTAGTGGGAATCCCAGGCTCGCGGAGAATTACGGAGGTCTTGAAACAAGATTTCTTAGTCCATTGGAAGAATATCCAATAGAGAGGTCCTCATGTCCAAGAATAATGTTCCTATAGTGCAAAGTGAACTAATGGACAACATACCGAAATATGTGCCATATACTTAAAGAAATGACTCTATAGGCAGAAAAGAATGTGTAACCAAGATAAAACTCTGTCAATACAACATTGGAAAAATCATGATTTAGAATACAAAACTATAGAGTTTTAGCCCATGAAATTAGCATAACTTAAAATAGCCTAAGATACATTAATCATGCAATTTGATTATGAATCAGTAACTAAACTTAAAGTCATGATAATAGGTCCAAACTTAACTATCTAAGCTTATTTATAAGTAAACTCTAACTGGTTATCATTCTGCCTCAGGCTGACAGAACACAGTTCCTGACGGTTTAGGGTGGGCGCGTTACAGTATTGTGACGGTTTATCGAGGGGCCGTTATAGTGGTGTAACACTCCTGCTATGGTGCGTCAGAGATAATAGAGCAAATAAAATACAACAGAATGTGACGGTCTATCGTAAGGCCATTACATGCATGTGACGGTCTCACGTTAGTGCGTCAGAGAACCTGCTGGCAGTAAACTAAAGTGAAGGTTTATGAAAACATAACATGCCTGGAAATCAACATATTACCACTGTCCTAGTCATGATAACGATGCATAGGCCAACTATATGCAAGGGTTTAGTGAATAGACAAGATAATACCTTTTTATTTCCATTTAGGGCTAAGAGACGCATGAATGTATAAAACTATGAAATCATGAAATCCTTAGTCTATAATACATGAAATCAAACACAATCAGAGGACTTTTATTCCTAACAAGTTATTTTTGCCAATCATGAGATAACCTACCTCTTTTAAGACCTTCAAACTTCGAATTTAATGCTAGGTGCTACCCTTAGACCCTTGTACTTCTTGTGATAAATCAGCAACTTTAATCTGCTCTATTTCCTCAGCCTCTTGACCTAAGGATGTGAAATTTTGAGGGTAAGAAGATGAAACTATTGGGAACAAAAAGTTCTAAAGGATTGAGTTCTAATTACCTCGTTTAGACGTCCTAATGTCCTGATCTTCAGGGGACTTGCGTTTAGATTCCTGGGTTGCTAAGGTTGAATCAGCAACTTTGGATGCTTCTATCTCCTTGGTTGCTTGATCTCCTAGCACGAAATTTGGAGAACCATTAGTCTAAAGTATACTAAACAAAAGCTTCTAAAGAACTTACCCGAATTTATGACTCCTTATCTTGATTCTTTAAGAGCCAAAAGTAAGGGTCGCTCAGTTCAGAACTAGGTCCTATTTATAGGGTTTTGGCTAGGGTTTGGAGATTAGATCGATTCTAGAGTCCTTAATCTGTCAGAACCTAATCCCTAAGAGTCCTTATCAATGTTATAAGCTTCCCTAAGTCGATCTCTTGTAGATAGGATTTCAAAGTTCTAATCTCTTTACAATTTCCTCACCTTACGGAATCTGCAGGATGTAACGGTCGTGTCTAGGTGTGTTACATGGCTGTGGCGGTCGCTCGATAGACCGTTACATTCAACATATATAGAGTTTTAAATTAATCAAACTCTTTTATTCGTTTATCCACATAATTATCTTATATCAATAGTATTTATCCTTAAAATACGTGAATAAGCTAATTACCCTTCTAGAATATGGGCCAAACTTAATGGGCTTAGTCCATTAACCTTTTGGATAATAATTAGATAGGCTAGGTTAACTAATTAGCCTAATTGAGCCTTATAATGACTTATTAATCCAATAATCCTTCATTAATTTATTTAGGCCTTTATAATTTCCAAAAAACTATTTTATAATTCAAAAATTATATATATAAATTATGGGGTACTACATCATTGCTTAAGGGTTTTGTGAAGATATCTGCAATCTGATTTTCTGAGTCAACAAAGTGGAGCTCAAAGTGATTTTTGAGGACTTCATCTCTTATAAAATGATGCCTAATTTCAATGTATTTAGTCCTAGAGTGCATGACTGGATTCTTTGCAAGATTTATAGCACTTGTGTTATAACACAGAATGGGAACACAGCCCAGATCTATTTGATAGTCTTGGTGTTGGTGTTTGATCCATAGTACTTGGGTGCCACAACTCCCTACAACAAAATATTCTGCCTCTACAGTTGAGAGGGCAACCGAGTGCTGTTTCTTGGAGGCCCAAGAAACCAAACACCCACTAAGAAATTGGCAATAGCCACTAGTGCTCTTACAGGCCAATTTGTATCCAGCATAATCTGCATCTGAATAAGAAATAAGTGAAAGTTCACAGGATGCAGGATACCATAATCCCAATTCTTGAGTGCCAGTAAGGTATCTAAAGATACGCTTGATAGCAGTCAAGTGGGACTCTCTAGGACTAGACTGAAATCTAGCACAAAGGTAAACACTAAACTGAATGTCTGGTCTAGATGCAGTAAGATAGAGTAATGACCCGATCATACCTCTGTACCTCTTTGCATCTACAAGTGTACCTTGTTCATCTGCATCCAGTGAAGTGGCAGTCCCCATTGGAGTTCCTAATGGTTTGAAGTTTGTCAGATCAAACTTTTTTAGCAACTCCTTCACATATTTGGCTTGATTGATAAAACAGCCTTCATTGCTTTGATTAATCTACAAGCCAAGAAAGAATTGAAGCTCACCCATTAGACTCATTTCAAATTCATTGGTCATGAGTTTTGTAAACTCCTCACACATTTGAGATTTAGTGGACCCAAACACTATGTCATCCACATAAATCTGAACTATCAAGATATCCTTACCTTGTTTCTTGGTGAATAGTGTCTGGTCCATTACCTCTTGAATACCCTTGTTCAGTGGGGTATCAGCTTAGTCTGTCATACCAAGCTCTAGGTGCCTGCTTCAAGCCATATAAAGCCATGTCTAACTTATAAACATGATCTTTGAAATATGTGCATTCAAAACTAGGGGGTTGCTCTACATAGACTTCTTCTTTAATAAAACCATTTAGAAAAGCACTCTAAACATCCATTTGCTGCAGTTTGATTTTTTGAGAACATGCAAATGCTAGCAAAATTCTAATGGCCTCTAGTCTAGCAACATGTGCAAAAGCTTTTTCATAATCTATGCCAAATTCTTGATTATAGCCCTGAGCCACCAATCTGGATTTGTTTCTTATTATCTTTTCATCTTCACTTAGTTTATTATTGAAAACCCATTTAGTTCATATGACAAATTTCTCTTGAGGCCTTGTGTAATGCCCCGGGTTTTTCGGATCTAGATCCGTGGGTTTCGGATCGCTTTTCGCGGGTTGCAGATTCTGTCCGATTGAGCTTCAGACTATTTTTAACGGATTGTCGGACCCGTTGGTGGTGTGCCCGTGAATTTCCTTGGGTCCGTGGTGTTCTTAGGAGCACGCCGGTATTTTTCTGGATTTTTCGGAGAGCCTGTGTGGGTCCCGGGTTGCGTTTCATGTTTTACACGGGTTTTCCATCTGTCGGACCTTCGTAACCCCGTATAGGGTGAACCATTGCGTTCTCCGATGCCTGGACGTTACCACGACGATCAGCGTGTTCCGAGGATCGCGGGGGTATATTTTTCTATTTTTCCATATTTTTGAGAATTTCTGGATTTTCCTATATATATAACCCCTTTTTCTCTCTCTCCCCATCTCTCATTTCTCTCTTCCCTCCCTCTCTCTTCTCTCACGCTCTCTCTTCTCCCCCTCTCTTCTCCGGGCGGCCGACGGAGGCAGACGAGGGCGGGGCGGCGTGGCTCGTGGGGCGTGAGCAACGGGCACGGGACGAGGATCGCGATGGTGGAGGCAGTTCGTGGGATCGTGAACCGGCGAGGGTTTAAATGACGTTTCTTCGTGGATTGGCATCCACGACGCATCGAATCTTCGGTGGAGGTAGGGAGATGGACCCTCAACTCGTGCGCTTCATTTCCCGCAGATTTGGTAGCCCATGGCGAGTTGAGTGGGGTTCTTTTCGCATTTTGGGGGAAATGCATATTTTTGGGGTGTGAGCCCGATCTAACATTTTAACGCGTTAATCGGTGGTTTGTGGGCATCGTTGAATGCCTAGGGGCTTGGGGAATGATTTCTCCTTTGTTTCCCCATCACCCGGGGGTGATTGGGGGTGGAATGAGTTTCCCGCCGTTTTCTACCATTTTCGGGCGTGGACTGAGAACGCGCTCGCCCAGGTGGGCGCGTTTGTAGCAACCCTAGTAAATTAAAGAAATAAAATCCCAAATAGATTAAAAGATTAAGCCTATGATAAAGGCTCAAACCCTATACATATAACAACTAGGTCAAGATGAATAACGCCTCCTGTCAAGTCGTCATTTAATTGAAGACTGTTCAAGCAGGCGCTAATTAAAGAATTGACGCCCCCTTGATAGGTGCTATATCCTGAATTAAAGACAGCGTACATAGGCGTCAATTATGAAATAACGCCCCAACCTTAGGCGTCATTTCCAAATAGAACCCGTTGGTGTTTGGTTCGAACATGGATGTTATCTGGGTAAGTTTTGATTAGGGAAAGGGATCGATACGTGGATATTTAAGTTTAGTAAGGATTCTACATAGAAAATTTTAATCCTAATCGAACTCCTAGAACCCAGTAAGATTCCTTCTCCTATAAATATCAACCCCTTCCATCGAACCGCCTGTTGACACTATTATTCAAGGACGTCCTGCTGCTACTCAAGTTCTTCTTCGTCTTCTTCCTCTTCCTCTTGCTGCCGATACGGTGAAGGGGGGAAAGCCATCTTCTGCTTCTTCTACAGTTCTTCATGAATTGCTGTGGAGAAGCATAAAGCTTCTTCTTCTGAAGGTTTTGGGTGTTCTTCATCGACTTCTTCCTCTTCTTCCTGGGAATTGCCTGCACCAAGAAGGGGCTGCGGCTGCTGCGTTGTTGCTCTTCACCCTTCTGCAACTTCATACAAGGGTTGCTGCTGTTGCATTTAATAAGAGCTGCTGCTCTTGTTATATTCCCGTAACTCTGTTTGAAACAGAGTGTCGTTCAAGGTCGGTTCTTGTTATTGATTCTTCATCCTCTTCACGTTTCTATCATCTACAACTCCATAAAGGTAGGTTTTCTCAAGTGTTAAGCTAAATTTAATAGTTTCTAGGCGTGTATACATGCATGTAGGTCTGTAAGAGATTGCAGATATCACTCCGGATTAAGTTTTTGTTGTTTACAGCATGAAATGAATTAGCGACCCAGTCTAGGGCGCTATTTGATTTAACGACCATACAAACAGTCGTCAATTGTCTAGATAATTAATAATTACATAATGTTCAAATTTTAATAACTGTGAACCCTTACATGTAAACTAATGCATGATCATGTTCCTAAATTCCTGTTATTTTTCTCTACCTGTACATGTCTTTAGTTTTCTGATCAGACATACTCCAAAAATCATGTGTCTGTGATTGTACCTGCCCGGTGCAAATCGGTTGACAAATAAATAACGACCCCAGCTAGGTCATCAATTGAATGAACGCCCCTACACCCGGGCGCTATTTAGTGATAATCTGGAAATTTTTGAATTAATTCTGATCTGATTACAAAATTGAAATAACGACATGTACCATGCCTTCATTTCGATATATAACGCCTCTAACCAGGGCGATGTTTACTAAATTAAAGACTTATGCTAAGTCGCCATTTACATAATATCTAAAACTTGAGAATATTTACAGATTTTAATATCAGCAGTAATCTTGATGTAACGACTGGGTTAACAGTCGTCACTTATTGAACTGACAACCCTAACAAGGGCACCATTTTATGAAATGAAGACGTGACCTAAGGCGTCAATTCCCTGTTTTCCTGATTTTTCGTGGATTTCTATAACCCAATGTTAGTTGGTTATATTTCGGCTCTATATTCCATTCCGTGAATATAGTCCCACGTTTTGTGATGTTCTATCGATTACCCACTATTTCTCGGTGATAGATGAACCCTCCGCGGGACATTCCGTTCCTCCGGACTGGTGACTTTATTATAGAGACCTCCGTAAGACTCCGCTAGCCTTGGATTCTCTCAAGACAGCTGAGCGGGTTGTACCATGAAAACCTATGACACTACTTGATTGTCATGTCACTCTAAAGAAACATGGTATACCGGTCCTCATGACATGCTATGTGGATGTCATGGGAATATCCTTAAGATTTTATGGAATGGGAAACCATGCCATTATTGTTAGCTTATCATGTACAAGAACGAGCGACCATTTCTATATGAACGCTTATTCTTATTATTATGGCACCCAAGTTAGGGAGCCGATTCCACCTAGTTTTAATGCGAATCGTGATTGTACCGTTATTATCATCCTTACACATCTTGTTCAACCCTTGGAATACTATTCCACAAGATCTACCCTAAAGTTCCTACAAGCTTAATCCTTTGAAATTCTATATTGGCTACAACTATAGTGGATGTCAAAATTACATGAGTAATGTCTGCGCATATAGGGCTCGATCTGGTCTTGGGAGGAGCACCCAAAAGTACGAGTGCCCATGGGAGTTGTAATGATCGCAGTGTGGTATTGCACTGAAGTGCATGACTAGCTTGATAGACATTCCACAAATCTCGTACTTGACTTGACTCGACTTGACATGACATGACTTGACATGACATGACTTGCCTGACCCGAAAAGGGGTATTTATTTATTTACTTGCTTGAAACATGATAGCCAATTCTTGACATGACTTGATCACTTGACATGATGAGTATACATGCTTGATTATCTTGCTATATTGACATGAGTTCTAGAAAGACTTGCTAGTTCGTTCACTATCTCTTGATATACATTCTCTCTTGTTATACGTTCTTTATTGTCATTTTGTGCAAGCATGCATAGCTTATTGCATTTCATGTAACATGTAATCTACTTAAAGCAAGCTAGCTCTTGAGATATAATCCCTACTGAGCGTTCGCTCACCTAGTGTTTTTTCTTATTTTTCAGGTAAGTCCGAGGATGAAACTCAATCGGATGGGGAAAGTCAAGAGTGGTGAGATTAGAGCTACTCCGTCTATCCAAGCGTTATCTAGTCTTGTCTTTTCTACATTCCTGAGTCAATCATTGTACTTTTCATTTTATTGAGTCTGAGCACTTTCATTAAGTGGATGTAATAGAAGTACTTTGAAATTTATGATTAAATAAAGGATTGGGTTATCTTTACTTTTGCGCACTCTATCTTTGTGTCGAATACACTAACGCTCTGATTGACATGATTGATATAAACTCGCCACGTCTCCGGGTTTCTTCCACGCTCGGGGCGTGACAGTTTTTGTGGTATCAGAGCTTAGGATATTCAACTCCTAGGAAACCCAAGTCCAAGGATAGGTTTAAACCTTTAACCGGGGAGATTGGGTAGAACCATGGGTTAAAGTAACTAAGGTATTCAAACGCTTGGTCAAGTCTCATATTAATTAGTTATTTAAAATCATTGTAGAACAATGGCTGCCGAACGTGCTCAGTGGTGTAACATGCAACACACTCTCCAAGGCATGACGCAGGCACTTCAGCAGGTAGCACACGGAGGTGCACATGAACCCCGTGGAGTGGGAAACCTCCACCAAAGTTTCAAGAACATGAACCCTCCTAAGTTCTTGGGATCCACTGACTCGGATGATGCCGAGCACTGGATCTGAGAGACTGAACGCATCTTTAGAGTTATGCAATGCACAGACCAAGAGAAGGTCTTGTTAGCTACGTTTCAACTGGAGAGAGACGCCCGATGCTAGTGGGAGTTAGTAGAAGCCACATTAGATCAAGCTCAAGTTACATGGGAAGAATTTTTTGAATATTTCAACAATAAGTATTTCTCAGATCGAATTCAAGAGAAGAAAGCCGCCGAATTCGCCGCACTGAAGCAACGATCTTTGTCGGTGGCTGAGTACGGGGCACAATTCTCTAGGTTGTCCCGGTATGCTAAACATCTAGTCAGTACCGAGAAAATGAAAGCTAAGAGATTTCTTAATGGGCTCAGGCCCCAATATATTACACAGCTGGCGCCGATGGACATACAAGTCTATTCGGAGATGATACGACGGGCCCAGCTACTAGAAGATGCCACGGAGCTATCTGATAGGATTCATGGGAAAGATAAGAAGGAACAGGTCACTAGTTCTGGTTCCTTCAAACCCAATTTCAACAAAAAGAGGCCAAGTAATGGAGGTACTTCCTCCCAAGAGCAAAAGTTTAAGAAGACCAAACCTTTCTCCATCACCACCACACCTTCTAAAGTGGTGTGTAAACACTGTGACAAGGCCAGACATAAGGCCGAAGAATGTTGGAGGAAACTTGGAGCCTGTCTCCGTTGTGGGAGCCGTGATCATCGGATTCTCGACTGTCCCCTGCTCAACGATCAAGCCGGTGACGGAAAGCGCCCGGTGATGAAAAATGCACGTCTCTAAGCTATTAAGGAGACAGAACAAGACGAAGGCGGACTAGTGGAAGGTACACTGCAAGTTTGTTCCAAGTCTGCATATGTCTTATTTGATACTAGTGCATCGCATTCTTTTATTTCCAAGAAGTTTACGGACCCATTACCTATGGAATCAGAATGGATAAAATTAGTTATTTCAACTCCTCTTGGAAACGAAGCCGATATTGTTCACCATTACCAAAATTGTGAAGTCTTGGTAAAAGGAAGAAATCTACCTCTCGACCTAATATGCCTAGATATGAAGGAGTATGATATCATATTAGGAGCCGATTGGCTATCCAAATACCAGGCAACTATTGATTGCCGCAAGAGCAAGGTTACATTCAAGGAACTTCCGGAACTGGTCTACACTAGCCCTAAGAGTCGAAGCAAGTCGCCTCTCATATCGGCTCTTCGAGCTAGCAAGCTAATAAGGAAAGGATGTGTATCTTTCCTTGCTTTTGTCACCATTAAGGAAACTAAGGAGTCTAAGATAGAAGACATTCCAGTTATACAAGAATTCCCTGATGTGTTTCCGAAAGAATTACCTGGATTACTCCCACAAAGAGAAGTGGCCTTCACCATCGACTTGGTCCCTGGTGCTAGTCCAGTTTCTAAGGCACCATATAGGATGTCCCCTGCCGAACTCAAGGAGTTAAAGGAACAATTGATGGAACTTCTTAAGAAGGGATTTATTAGGCCAAGTACTTCCCCGTGGGGAGCACCTGTATTATTTGTAAAGAAAAAGGATGGATCCATGAGGTTGTGCATCGACTATCGACAGTTGAATCATCTTACTATCAAGAACAAGTATCCACTGCCAAGAATCGATGAATTATTTGATCAAATATCTGGATCCAAGTATTTCTCGAAGATTGATCTCAGGTCAGGATATCACCAACTCAGGATCAAAGATAAGGATATTCATAAGACCACGTTCAGGAGCAGGTATGGGCACTATGAATTTGTTGTTATGCCTTTTCGACTAACGAATGCCCATACAGCCTTTATGCAGTTGATGAATAGTATATTCAGGCCTCATCTAGATCAGTTCGTGGTGGTTTTCATTGATGATATATTAATTTATTCGAAGACCAAGGAAGAGCATGAGGAGCATTTGAGGATTGTATTACAGATATTGAGGACAAATCAATTATATGCAAAGCTTAGTAAATGTGAATTCTGGCTAGAAGAAGTATCTTTCTTGGGGCATGTTATATCAAAAGATGGGTTATCCGTAGATCCATCAAAGGTTGAAGCTGTAAGGAATTGGGAAAGACCGACCAATGCTAGCGAGATCCGTAGTTTCTTAGGTCTTGCAGGCTACTATAGGTGATTCATCAAAGATTTCTCCAAAATAGCCGTACCACTCACTAGGCTAACTCGCAAGGAGATCCGTTATGAATGGAGTGAGGAATGTGAAAGAAGCTTCCAAGCTCTCAAGGATCACCTAACTACTTCCCCGGTCTTAGCTTTGCCAGTTGAAGGAGAGAAATTCGAGATATATACCGATGCGTCAGGCATTGGCCTCGGATGTGTTTAAATGTAACAAGGGAAAGTTATAGTTTATTCTTCTCGCCAATTGAAGAAGCAAGAGGAGAACTACCCAGTTCATGACTTAGAGTTGGCTGCGGTAGTGTTTGCATTGAAAATCTGGAGACACTACTTATACGGAGTGCAGTTTACTGTATACTCCGATCACAAGAGTCTCAAGTATCTCTTCTCACAGAAGGAATTGAATATGAGGTAAAGACATTGGCTAGAATATCTCAAAGACTTCGACTTCACTATACAATATCATCCTGGAAAAGGTAATCCCGTAGCTGATGCCCTCAGTCGAAAGGCAAGAGCTATAATAGCCAATTGTATGATTCAGGAGTGGAAGTTGCTAGAACAATTCTCTAAGCTTGATATAAGTATGGACAAGGAGAGCCGATGTGTTACACTATCACATATGAGCATACAGCCAGACTTACTCTCTGAAATACAAGGACTTCAAGATAATGACCCCTTATTAGTAGAAATCAAGGGTAAAATAGAAGACCAACCTGATTTCAAGATAGCCTCAGATGGAAGGTTGTTATTCAGAGATAGAACTTGCATACCGGATTGTCTAGAGCTAAAGAAGAAGATCTTAGATGAAGCTCACAGATCAAGGTACACGATTCATCCATGATCTATCAAAATGTACCAAGATTTGAAAAGGACCTTATGGTGGCCCAACATGAAAAGACAAGTAACGGACTTTGTGTCTCGCTGTCTCACTTGCCAACAAGTCAAGGCGGAACACCAAAAGTCTGCTGATAAGCTACATCCTCTTGATATTCCCAAATAGAAGTGGGAGGATATCAGTATGGACTTCATTATGGGATTATCTAAATCTAGAGGAGGACATGATGGAATATGGGTTATCATCGACCGTTTGACCAAGTCAGCACACTTCTTGCCTATCAAGAGCCGATGGTCAGTTGATGTTCTTGCTACTTTGTACATCAAGGAGATAGTTAGACTACATGGCATTCCTGTTTCAATCGTGTCTGACCGAGACCCTCATTTTACTTCTCATTTTTGGAAAGATCTACAACATTCGTTGGGGACAAGACTCAACTTTAGTACTGCTTTTCATCCTCAGACGGATGGTCAGACTGAGAGAACAAATCTGGTAGTAGAAGATATGCTCAGAGCTTACATCATTGATTTTGGTGGAAGCTGGCATAATCACTTGCCTTGGTCGAGTTTGCATACAACAACAGCTACCAGGCAAGTATACAAATGGCACCTTTCGAAGCCTTATATGGAAGGAGTTGCCGATCACCCTTGTGCTGGGACGAGGTTGGCGAGAAACAACTATTAGGCCCAGACATGGTAAGGGATACAAATGAAAAGATTTAGTTGATTAGAGAAAGACTTCAAGTGGCTCAGTCTAGACAGAAGGCTTATGCTAATACACGAAGAAGAGATCTCGAATTCTAAGTCGGAGATCACGTATTTCTCAAAATATCACCTGGACGTGGAATAAGGAGATTTGGTGTTAAGGGCAAGCTTACGCCAAGGTTTATCGGACCTTTTGAGGTACTAGAAAGAGTGGGCGAGGTTGCTTATCGCATCGCTTTGCCTCCTCAATTGTCCGAAGTTCATAACGTATTCCACATATCCATGTTAAAGAAGTTTGTGCACGATCCGTCACATATCATCGATCACGGAGACCTAATGATTCAAAAGGATCTCACATATGAACAAAAGCCCATGAAGATACTCGATCGTGAAGTTCGTACACTAAGGAACAAAACGATTCCCATGCTAAAGGTGCAATGGAGTAAATGCTCAGAGCATGAAGCCACATGGGAGATTGAGGAGTCCATGAGGAAGTGATTCCTGGATTTATTCTAAAAAGGTATATGTCCTGCACCCTCCATAAATATGTGCAATTGAATTTGGGGACCAAATTCTTCTAAGTGGGGGAGGGTGTAGCAACCCTGGTAAATTAAAGAAATAAAATCCCAAATAGATTAAAAGATTAAACCTATGATAAAGGCTCAAACCCTATACATATAATAATTAGGTCAAGATGAATAACGCCTCCTATCAGGTCGTCATTTAATTGAAGACTGTTCAAGCAGGCGCTAATTAAAGAATTGACGCCCCCTTGACATGCGCTATATCCTAAATTAAAGACCACGTACATAGGCGTCAATTATGAAATAACGCCCCAACCTTAGGCGTCATTTCCAAATAGAACCCGTTGGTGTTTGGTTCGAACATGGATGTTATCTGGGTAAGTTTTGATTAAGGAAAGGGATCGATACGTGGATATTTAAGTTTAGTAAGGATTCTACATAGAAAATTTTAATCCTAATCGAACTCCTAGAACCTAGTAGGATTCCTTCTCCTATAAATACCAACCCCTTCCATCGAACCGCCTGTTGACACTATTATTCAAGGACGTCCTGCTGCTACTCAAGTTCTTCTTCGTCTTCTTCCTCTTCCTCTTGCTGTCGATACAGTGAAGGGGGGAAAGCCATCTTCTGCTTCTTCTACAGTTCTTCACGAATTGCTGTGGAGAAGCATAAAGCTTCTTCTTCTGAAGGTTTTGGGTGTTCTTCATCGACTTCTTTTGTCACGCCCCGAGCCTTTATTACAGCGGAAGACTCGCTCGAGGAACGCGAACAGTCGGCATGGTAAGCCTCTTGCAAGCAAGAACGATCAGAGCGCAAGGTAATCACACATAAGAATGCAATCGCACAATATTTACTCAACTTCAACTTTCATTAATAATCAAATCCAATATTCGAATACAACCACTAATTCAACTTCCATCATGCTAGACTCAAGAAATAAGAAATTACATAGACTCGATCTAAACAATGTAAACTTCCTAAGTCCTCGCTCATTCTTTATTCACTCTCGGATCCGCTACTTGAACATTCCGAATCGGAACCTGACTCACTTCCATTTACTGAAAAAGAATGGAAATAGGTAATGAGCACACTTGCCCAGTAGGTATCTTCGCATCAACATGAAGGCATCATTAAAGTAATTAACATTTTAGCTCTAGAGAAATAAGGTAAAATCATGCGAATGCGATCAATCATGCGATTAAACCAAAGTATGTAAGATAGAATGAGAGCAAGTATGAACTAGCAAGAATATTATAAGAACATGATATGGCCTTTCATGAACAAGAATGTAACGAGAATGTACTAGCAAGCCACATAATCATCACTCCAGTATCTTTTGCTTATGAGCAAGTAATTCGTGAATTTCTGTGGAATATCAAGAAAGTCAAGTATCAATCATGCTGTATTGTGTTGTGGATTTTCTCTTATTTATAAAGAAAGTACTCCTAGTGTAATGCGACGCCAGTAGCATCATACCCCATGGTTTATAATAGTATGTTTTCGACAATCAACCGAGGGGACTAGCATAGAGCCCTTGAACACAATCAATGCTCGATCGCATCTTCAAGTATAAATCAAGTTTTTCCACGCATGAAACAATAAAGTATGGCCAAGAATGTACAATTCCAACAAGCTCTTGATAATAATAATTCAATGAATGAATGCTTTAAAGAAAATCATGAGAAATCAAGAATGACTTATACTATGTTATGCTTATGGAAATAAATCGACAGCATAACGGTACGTTCTTTATCTTCCATTCATTATATTAGGTTTCTTGATCAATATGATAAGTTCTAGATCATCATGAGTCCATCTAGAAACCTTGGAATATCAACCCTTGGTCAAACCTTGAGTTAAAATACTCAAGCATTGTGACTGTCGTGTATTGGGCCGTTACATGATGTGACGCTCCAGTATTGGGCCGTTACATTAGTCTGAATCCCAAACCAAGAAATCAGACTTAGTTGAATGTGACGGTCGTATATTGGGCCGTTACATGTACCTGACGGTCCCATATAGATCCGTTACACTACTGATAACCAGAAACATCGAGTGTAATCTAATCACTTGGGTTTTAATGGTACTGTTGTGCCCCTGGTTTTGATGATGACAACTAAAGAGGCGAGATCTCGCGCAGGATCCTGAGCGGGCTATGGATCACCAGAAGATGAATCTGCAAGATAGGGAAACGTATCAGAGGGCCCAGGGGATCTCCCTGGGGCAAAACCCTCCGATGGCTAAGTCAGTAGAGGTATGGTGGAAGCAATAATGGGGGGAGGAGAGAGCTGATGCGCGAGAATCCTCTCCACCAAAGGGTGAAGCGAATCGTGCTCAGGAGCTTAGGGTGTGTGAATGCTTAGTTCATCTTACCATCTTCCGGAGGGTATCCCTTGCTTAAATAGTGCGCCGCCTTTAGGAGTCCTGTAAGCTGAGGGGTTCCCGGCGGGAGTTACGTCTTTAACGGGGGCTTTCATGGCCTGATCGTGGGAACGTTATCCCCTTGGAGTCCGGCGGCTCCCCTGACTCTCCCGCTGGCGGAGGACTCTGAACGGCTGCACATGTAGATAATCAACCGGCCTTACCGAGCCTCGGGGATGCTAGCTCATGTCCGAGCGATAGGCATGGCCCGGCGAGGGTGGGGTCGGATAGGTCGGCTGGAGCCTATCTCTCTCGGACGGGGAGAGGGCTTTAGGCCGGACCTTCCTTGGGACCTGACCGTTGTCTCGGGCCCTCCGAGCCTAGAAGGCCGCCGGGGAGAGTTAGTTCCTCGAGTCTTATTTATTGGGCTTTTCTCCCTAAGTGGGCCCTGTGGGCTATCACTCGGGTGGGCTCGCCTGGTTGGACCTTGTGGGTCTTGTTGGGCTGCCTTTGTGGTGGGCTGCGGAAATCCCCCTCTCCACTTGTCCCCCTCCTACTCTCGAGCCAAGGAGGCTCGGATGAGTAGTTTTTCGAGGCTTTGGACCGGCGTGGCTCAGGTGGCTGGAATTCCGTTGGCGTTATGGAGCCGCTTATAGCGGTCGCCGAGGCCCGTAATGATGATCCTGACGGATTCGAAACGAAGGGGCCCCCCTTTTTCTCGGAGCACGGAACAACGCGCCGCCACCCTCAGGGGTTTTTAGGGGGCGTTGTTCATCGTTCTAGGCTTCCAGGGTTTTAGGCTTTCCTTGCTTCTTGATGCGCCGTGAGAGCACAGCGGAGACGCGGAGCCTTGTGGCGGCGTTCGTGGAGTTGGCGAGGATAACCGCAGAGGCGGTCCGGCAACTTCCTTCTCCCCCGGAGTCTTCGAGCTCGTACAAGGGATCTCTTCCCGACTCGATGGCGGATCAGAGTCCGGAGCTTGTGCCGGTGAGGCGGGAACCCGTCCCCAACTGTAGTGAGTTGGGGGAAGCGGAGGTGCGGAGGCTGGAGCATCATTTCCGCCTGCCTCTCAGATACAGCTTTATCGCAGCCACTCCGTACGAGACGAGTCTGGATGATCGCGATGAGCTCATTTGCACCTTCCTTCTGGCTTGGAAGAGTGGATTTCGGCTCCCTTGCGATCCTTTCGTGCTGCAGCTTCTTAATTTTTTCCGGTTGGCGCCTATCCAGTTGGTGGCCAATTCATATCTGCTACTCTCGGCCTTCCGGATTCTTTATCGTCAGCACGACATTTTTCCTTCTTTGGACCTCTTCCACTTCTTTTTTTAGTTGAAAGCGCACCAGTCGGCGGGGAAAGGCTTCTACTTCATCCAGGCGTGGCGGAATAGGAGCTGCATCTCACTTGCGGCGAAGGACTCCTCGCACAAGGGGTGGAAGAGCCAATTCTTCTGGGTGAAGGCGGTGGCGACGGACGAGATCTGGAGATGCCGGACCTCACCCAACTTTCACTCGAATCTGCCCCCTCACCAAGAGGAGTTCCCCCCCCCCCCCCCCCCGCGTGGAGCAGCAGGCTGCCCGTCTGCTGGAGAACCGTCAATCGACCGAGGAGCTGGTGACGCCGGAGAACATCGAACGGTGTCTTCTCTCGCGGTTGACGTCGGCAGGTACAGCTCTTGAGGCTCTTTTTCGGGGGTGGTAGCTCTTTTCCTCCTCCTGACCGGGGCTTCTTCTTGTTGCAGACGTGAGGCGGGAGCCTCTGGAGGAGGCGGCTGAGGTCATCGATCTGGGAGATGACTCGACAGTCGATGAGCCTGATGCCCCGGTGGGTCGCGTCCATGCCCGAGATAAGGGCAAGGGGGCGGCCCCCGAGGGGACTTCTCGATCGACCGGCTTGAAGCGCAAGGATCCCCTGGCGGGGAAGTTGCGGGAGGCCGTGAAGGCCAGGAGAAGGGCCAAGAAAGCCGATTTTCCAACCACCGTCGGGGGCGATTCTGGCTCGGCGGCGCTCCCCCCTCGGGGGCAGGATGGGGCCGACCCCTCCGGGCTGGCTCTCCCATCCGCCGGGCGAGAGGGGGCCGAGGAGACCAGGGGCCCCGCAGAGGGAGGTGATGGGTCGGCTCTCCCCTCTGTGGGGGCAGAGGGGGCCGGTGCCGGTGTGGCTGGCGCTGGGACCGAGGGATTGGTCGGCGCGGATGGGGGTTCGCCCGCGAGGGCGTCGTAACCCCAAGTGCCGGCAGTTGCTGGTGCGGTTGATCCCGCGGCGCCGGTCGAGGGTGGGGGTTCACCCGGGGAGGCGTTGCAACCCCAACCGACCGTGGCGCGTGGGGCGGTCAGCTTCGCTGCCCTAACAGGGTCTTCTGGCGAGGGGCCCAGGGTGGAGCAGTCCCCTTTGCCGGAACCTCTGGTCATGCTCGGTATCTCGGGCGACTTGTACCGGTTCTGCCGGTCGATCGCCGAGAGGGGGGGAGAAAGGCGCAGCACTCCCGCCGGGGTCCTTGATGTCCTGATGGAGGGCGGCCTGGTCATAGCTCGGACAGCGGCCGTGATGGCGGAGGCGCACGCCCGGACGGAGGCGGAGCGGTCGAGGCTCGCCTGGACCCTTGGTGGATGCGAGGGGAAACTAGCCCGGCTCGAGGGGGAGCATGAGGGGCTCCGGCGGGAGTTCCTCGCATTCAGGGAGTTGGCGTGGTCGAGCCGACGGGAAGCCGAGGCACTGGCCGAGCAGCTAGCAAGGGCCCGAGAATCGCTCGAGAGGAAGAGCAAACGTCTAGAAGACGAGCGTCAACGTCACATCGAGCTGGACGGCCTCTGGGAGCTTGAGCGCGGCGAGCTGCAGGATCGGGCGGAGGACGCGGAGCGCCTTCGCACTGAGGCCGAGGCGGACCGAGCCCGGGCGGAGGGTCGGACGATCGAAGCCGAGCGGAGGATGACCGAGCTAGAGGAGCGTCTGGCGAGGGCGGAAGAGCGTGCGGCCGAGGCGGAGCGGGCTCGGGATGGGCAGGTCGAGGCGGAGGCGATCGAGCGCTACAAAGGCTCGGAAGCTTACTTGGCCGACCTGATTGAAGCTGCCCTACCCTACTACGAGGTAGCGCTCCGCCGGGGTGCCCGAAAGGGATTCAGGCAGGGCTATCGCCGGGCGATGAGCTATGCCAATGAGCACCTTGCCGGGGGTGATTTTCCTTACGGCCAGAGTTATGACTCGGATGAGTCAGTTTCCAGCTCCTCATCCTCGGCCGGGGAAGAACCGGAGGAGTCACCTCCAGCGGGGTCACCAACTCCGGAGGCTCCAGGAGGGCTCACGACCGGGACAGTTCTAGCACAGGCGAGGTCAGTGTCCGGGCCGGCCGTCACCGAAGGCACCGGGGGTGACGCGTCCCCTACTGCTGTTCCCGAGCATCAAAGTGGGCCCGAGGCCTGATGTATTATGCTTTATTTTGCCCCTTACCCTTTTTGTTTGTTTTTCCTTTTGTAAGAGGATTTCTTTATGGGAGGCAATAAAGGACTTACTTCGTTTGATCGTTATCTTTGCCGTGATTTGGCTGGCGTATCGGGGGCAGTTGGAAGGTGCCGATATTTTCTGCACCGTTCTCGCATGCCGATTCGAGAGACTTCTGGCGGGGCGTCCTTTCATTCCACCATGCTTTGAAAGTCGAGGCGCTTTGCGAATCCCGCTAGGGCGGGGGCCGAGGAATTGGAGGTGACCTTCCAAGGGAGGTCCTATAGCGTGTTTTCGAGGGGGGAGTCATTTAAGGCGCGTGGCCTCCCTTGGCCTATAAAAAGGACCGAAGGGTGCTCCTTCCCTCTTAACACTTAGGACTCTCGCTGGCGGTTTGCTCTTGTTCCCTTGTTTTCGCTCTGCGTTGCGCCGCCGCGATCGGAGCATGGAGGACCCTTCAGAAGATGACGCCGCAGGCGACGGGGAGCGGCCGGTTCCAGCTCTCCTGGAATATCGGTCGGGTCCCACGGTCACCGCGCGTGCATGAGACGGGTCCGACGGTCGCCACGCGGATCTAGAGAGGGCTTCGACGTGCGGGGGCATGCCGTTTGCCTCCTCTTGGCTCCGGCGAGGCTTCCGGGCGGACGCCGAGATGGAGGGCGGATGGGGGAGTTAGAGATGCCGGCCGCCATTCCCCTCCGTGGGAGGGGAGGAGGCAGCTCCAGTTCCTTCCTCACCTCTGTCCGCAGCCTCTTTCTCTCTCTTTTGTTCTTCATTTCTTTCACTCTTCGGGGGCTGCTTGCTTTCTGTTCGCCTCCAAAGAGTTGGTAGTTTGGCAGAGAGGAGACCTTCACGGCGCTCCTTTTTCCAGGTTGTTGCCAACTTGGAAGGTAGCCTTCCTCGCGTGAAAGGTGGCCTTCTCCTTGCTGTCCCTCTGCCACCTTTGTCACGGTCCACCCGAGCCAACTAGGTCGACCATCTCTTGTCCGAGCCAGTTTCTACGCGAGGCAGAGTCAGTGGCTGGATGCGAGAAGGTCAAGACCGGGTCGGTCGGGCGATGGCCGTTTGCCGCGGTGCTAGATGGATTTTTGCTTTTCACTATGTAATGTACTGGCAGTTGCCTTTCTGATGTACCAACAGTTATCTTGAATGAATGCAAGAAAGGGGGTTTATTTTACCCGATTTGTCGATACAGTTTTCAGAAATAAAATATGTGTAGTGTGGTTGCGTTCCATGTCAGGGGAATGGGTTCCCCTTCCATTGTGGCTAACCTGTACGCACCTTTCCCGAGCGTCTCGATCACTCGGTAGGGGCCTTCCCAGTTGGGGGATAGCTTGCCCGCCGCCTCCAGTGGTCGAGAGGCTTCGGTCTTCCTGAGGACGAAGTCCCCTGGTTGGAATTGTCTGCCTCGGACCTTGGTGTTGTAGTACCGAGTGAGGCGGCGCTGGTATTCCGTAGCTCGGACGTTCGCGATCTCTCGGAGTTCGTCTGCCAGGTCGAGGTTCTCGAGCAACTTCTGCTCGTTTGCCTCGGGCGAAAAGCTGATCACTCGGAGAGACGGATTGGCGATCTCTAACGGAACGACGGCTTCGATGCCATATACCAGCTAGAAAGGGGTCTCACCGGTTGCCGTCCTGGGGGTCGTTCGGTGCGACCATAGTACGCTAGGCAGTTCCTCGAGCCAGCTACCCTTAGCCTTGCCGAGTCTGGTTTTTATGCCCTTCAAGATGGTCTTGTTGGCATTTTCAACCAGCCCGTTGGCCTGAGGGTGGGCGACCGAAGTGAAGTGGTTGCGGATATTTAGGTCGGTGCATCTGTCTCAGAAGTACCGAGAGTCGAATTGCCGCCCGTTATCGCTCACTATCACTCGGGGGATGCCAAAGCGACAGATGATCGATTTCCATACGAAACCCCAGACGACTGTCTCGGTGATCCTAGCTGTTGCTTCAGCCTCGATCCACTTGGTGAAGTAGTCGATGGCGACGATGATGAACTTCTTCTGGGATTGAGCCGTTGGGAATGGCCCAAGGATGTCGATCCCCCACCGAGCGAAAGGGTAGGGCTCGGTAAGGGTGATAAGTTCCGTGGCCGGCTGACGGACCAAATGGTCGAACCGCTGGCAACGGTCGCAATGTTGTGCGTAGGCCGT
Source organism: Amorphophallus konjac (assembly GCA_022559845.1). Lineage (NCBI taxonomy): Eukaryota > Viridiplantae > Streptophyta > Magnoliopsida > Alismatales > Araceae > Amorphophallus > Amorphophallus konjac. The sequence continues at coordinate 360,661,705 of CM040123.1, forward strand.
GCAGTCGCGCTGCAGGGTCGGCCACCAGTACCCCTGTCTTAGCAGGATTCTGTCCAGCGACCGACCTCCTGAATGTGCTCCGCACAGGCCTTGATGAATCTCTTCAACAGCTTGGCTTGCTTCGTCGGGACCGAGACACTTCAGAAGGGGCCCGGAGAACGATCTTCGGTAGAGAGCATTGTCGAGGATGACGAAGCGCCGGGCTTGGTACTTCATTCGGCGGGCTTCCCGAGGGTCGGAGGGCTCCCGGGAGTCCCGTAGCCAGGACAGGTAGGGGGAGCGCCAGTCGCCAGGAGTGGCCGAGTCAATGGCGATGAGCTCCAAGTCTATGCTCGGGCGCTCGAGCTCTTCTAGGAGGACCGATCGTGTACCTTCCGGGTCTAGGGAGGAGGCCAGTCGGGAGAGAGCGTCCGCCCGAGAGTTTTGTTCTCGAGCTATTCGGACTACCTCGAACTCCTCGAACTGCTGGGCCAGGCTCCGGACCAACTGTAGGTATTTGATCATAGGTACCTCCCGAGCTTCGTACTCGCCACTGACCTGGTTTGCAACTAGCTGGGAGTCGGTGTGGATCCTGACTCGCTCGGCCCCCAGCCGTCGGACCATGCGGGCTCCCGAGATGAGGGCCTCGTACTCGGAAGCATTGTTGGATGCCAGAAAGTTGAACTTTAGGGCGTATTGTAACTCTATTCCTTCGGGGGACCTTAGGAGGATCCCTGCGCCGCTACCGACCGAGTTGGACGATCCATCGACGAACAGCTCCCAGGTTGGCCCGGTTGCTGTCGGAGGCCTGTCCTCGACCGGAACGGTGCTCTCGACGATGAAGTCGGCGAGTGTTTGTCCTTTGATAGCTGATCGCGGCCGATACGAGATGTCGTAGGCCCCGAGCATGATGGCCCATTTGATGAGTCGCCCCGAGGCTTCGGGATGGGCCAGAATCTTCTTTAGTGGCTCGCCGGTTAGCACGGTGATGGGATGCCCCTGGAAGTAGGGTCGGAGGCGCTTTGCAGAGGTAACCAACGCTAGCACGAGTTTCTTGGTTGCGGGGTACCTCCGCTCGGCCTCGCCGAGCACCTTGCTGGTGTAGTAGACCGGCCTCTCGACTCCCAAGTCATTTCTGACTAGGACCGAGCTGACCGTTGATGGCGTCGCCGAGAGATAGAGCAACAAGACCTCGCCCGGGACGGGCTTGGAAAGCACCGGGGGCGAAGCCAGGAACTCTTTGAGCTCGGCGAACGCTGTTTGGCATTCCCCATCCCATGCGAACGTAGCAGATGCTATCTTGGGCCCCCTCATCAGCTTGAAGAAGGGCAAGCATCGTTCGGCCGCACGGGACAGGAAACGACTGAGAGCAGCGACACGCCCCGTCAGACGCTGGACGTCTTTAATGCACGTGGGCGGGCGCATGTACAGGATGGCCTGGACCTTGTCGGGGTTGGCTTCGATCCCTCGCTGAGTGACCAGGAAACCCAGGAACTTCCCGGATCTCACTCCAAAGGCGCACTTGGCGGGGTTGAGCTTCATGCTGTACTTCAGGAGGGTGCCGAAAGTCTCGGCGAGGTCGGTGAAGTGGTCTTGGGCCCTCGGGGTCTTGACGAGCATGTCATCGATGTAGGCCTCGACGTTCCGACCTAACTGTCCCTCGAACATGTGGTTGACCAGTCGCTGGTATGTGGCTCCAGCATTCTTCAATCCGAAGGGCATCCGGGTGTAGCAGTACACGCCATAGTCGGTGATGAAGGCGGTCTTCTCGACATCTTCAGGGCTCATTCGGATCTGATGATAACCCGAATTGGCATCCAGGAAACTGAGTATCTCGTTGCCCGAGGTTGAGTCAACCAATTGGTCGATGCTCGGTAGCGGATAGCAGTCCTTGGGGGTGGCCTTGTTCAGATCGGTGAAGTCTACGCACATTCGCCACTTGCCTGTAGTCTTCGGCACCAGGACGACGTTGGCTAGCCACGTTGGGTACAGGACCGATCTGAAAAGACCAATTTCTTATCCCTTGGTGACCTGCGCCTTGATGATCGCCTGTTTCTCGGGCGCATGCTTCCTTCTCCGCTGCTGTACGGGTCTCACGGTGGTATCGAGGTTGAGCTTGTGGGTCACAGTCTCCTCTGGTATACCAGGGAGTTGATCATCGGACCAAGCGAAGACCCGAACATACTCAGAAAGAAACTCCTTGTATTGCTGTTGTTCCTCTGGTGGTAGGTCGGCGCCAATCCTTACTCTTAGGGCCGGGTTGTCGTTCAGGAATACCGTTAATAACTTCCCGTCCGGCCTTGAGGCTTCCACCGAGATGTTGTAGCACCTTCTAGCCGTGGCCTGGTTACCTCGGACTTCCCCCAACCCGTTTTTGGTGGGAAACTTCATTTTTTGGTGATAGGTAGATGGTACGGCCTTTATTCGGCTGAGAATTTTTCGGCCGAAAATGGCGTTGTACGCTATCATACCTTTGATCACTATGAAGTCCACTATGACCGTAACGGTTTTGGGTGGGGTGCCGATAGTGACCGGCAGGCTTAGGGCTCCCTCGGGGTAGGTGGCCAGGCCATTAAACCCGCAAAGGGGCGTTCGGATCGGGCGGAGTTTGGATGGGTCTTCCCCCATCTTGAGAAAACAGTCATAAGATAATACATCGGGGGCGCTCCCATTATCAACCAAAATCCTGTCTACATTACAGTGATTTATCGTGTCCGAGATAACGAGGGCATCGTCATGCGGGGTGCTCAGCCCTTCCAGGTCTTGGTCGGAGAAGACTATGACCTGGGGCTCCATCGGCGGGCCTCTGTGGGCTCTAAGGCTCGGCTGGCTCGCTCGGCATGACGTTTCCTCCCTCGGCTGGTGTCGCCGCCCGATGCCGCTCCTCCGGAGATGACGTTGATGTGGACCCCTCGGGGGGCGTTGTCGATCTCCTCTGCGGCATCTCGGTCTTCTTTGTGCCCGGTCGTGAACCGGGCTAGGTGCCCCAGACGGATGAGGCGCTCGATCTCGTCCTGGAGCTGATGGCAATCTCCGGTGTGGTGCCCGTGGTCGCCGTGGAACAGGCAATGCCTGTCCCGCTTGCGGTTCTTCGACCTCATTGGCTCGGGCTGGCGGAGAAGTCCCGAGTCTTTGATGTCTTCATAGATCTCGTAGACTGGCGCGGTCAAGGGGGTGTACCGCTCGTACTTTCTCTTGCGCTCTCCTTCTCGATCGCGCTTCTTACTCGAGCCAGGATTTGGCTCGGAGGTCCGCTTTTTGTCCCCCTCCCGACCCGAGCCGGTTGCGTCTCGGCAGGCGCTGAGTACTTCTTCGCACTCGGCGTGGCGCAGTGCCAGAGTCACTAGCTCGGCAAGGGTCGAGGGAGGGTGGAGGACAAGCTCGCGGCGGAGATTCTCGTCCCGGGTGCCCCCGGTCAGTGCAGTTGTGGCTGAGGCCACATCCAGGCGGGGGATCCTGAGGGCTTCCGATTTAAATCGGTGGACGTAAGTCCGGAGCCTCTCCCCTTGTGCCTGTTTGAGGGCCAGGAGCCCCGCTACTGACCTTGGGGGGGCGCTACCGGCGAAACTCTCCTTGAAAATTCGCCTGAATTGCCTGAAGTCTCGAATGGACCCAGGGGCGAGGGCCCGGAACCATGCCTGAGCACCTTGGACCAGGGTGGCCGTGAAGGCTCGGCATTTGATGGGATCCGACGTTCCATGAAGGGTCACCAGGGCGTCGAAGCTATCGTAGTGGTCGGCTGGGTCGCCCTGGCCGTCGTAGAGCTTGAAGGTAGGAATGGAGGCTCTGGGAGAGACCTCTGCCTTCAAGATGTACTCGGAGAAAGGGGATTTCTCCTCGTCCTCCGGGAGAGAGGTCTTCTGTAGGGCGCGCTCTTGCTCTGCGAATCGCCTCTTGAAATCTCGCAGCCGGAGGGACAGCTCTGGCTGCAGTCGCACCGTGGGGCTGGGGGGGCGTCTTGGCGATCTCCCGGGGCACTAGTGCCCGGGCGCGGCGGCCTCGCCCCCTGCTTCCCTCTCCTCGGCGTGGAGGAAGCCTCTTGCTCCGCAGGTGGAGCATGCGAGGGTCCTCCGACGTCGTTGCGGAGGAGCTGTCGGCCGCGGAGGGTGAAGCGGCCTCCGGCGGTGTGCTGCGTCGCACTCCTTCGAGGGGGACTTCCTAACGGGGCGCGGGACCTTGCGTCCCTGGCTTCCTGGGACCTCATGAGCTCCACGAGGACGTCCATCTTTTCGTTGAGGGCCTGGAAGGCGTTGGCGCCGCCGTCGAGGGGTGCCCCTGTCTCCGCCGGGGGGGGTGGTGGCCTGTTGGTGGGGATGCTGGCGTTGGAGGGGGGGCTCTGCGAGACCCTAGAGGGGGCGCCTCCCGCCGCCACCACAGCCTTACCTGCCCCACCGGCAGATCTCCTCCCGGAGCTTCTTCTCACCATCTCGACTTTTCGTGCGTTTCCCACAGACGGCGCCAGATGAAGAGGCGAGATCTCGCGCAGGATCCTGAGCGGGCTATGGATCACCAGAAGATGAATCTGCAAGATAGAGAAACGTATCAGAGGGCCCAGGGGATCTCCCTGGGGCAAAACCCTCCGATGGCTAAGTCAGTAGAGCTATGGTGGAAGCAATAATGGGGGGAGGAGAGAGCTGATGCGCGAGAATCCTCTCCACCAAAGGGTGAAGCGAATCGTGCTCAGGAGCTTAGGGTGTGTGAATGCTTAGTTCATCTTACCATCTTCCGGAGGGTATCCCTTGCTTAAATAGTGCGCCGCCTTCAGGAGTCCTGTAAGTTGAGGGGTTCCCGGCGGGAGTTACGTCTTTAACGGGGGCTTTCATGGCCTGATCGTGGGAACGTTATCCCCTTGGAGTCCGGCGGCTCCCCTGACTCTCCCGCTGGCGGAGGACTCTGAACGGCTGCACCTGCAGATAATCAACCGGCCTTACCGAGCCTCGGGGATGCTAGCTCATGTTCGAGCGATAGGCATGGCCCGGCGAGGGTGGGGTCGGATAGGTCGGCTGGAGCCTATCTCTCTCGGACGGGGAGAGGGCTTTAGGCCGGACCTTCCTTGGGACCTGACCGTTGTCTCGGGCCCTCCGAGCCTAGAAGGCCGCCGAGGAGAGTTAGTTCCTCGAGTCTTATTTATTGGGCTTTTCTCCCTAAGTGGGCCCTGTGGGCTATCACTCGGGTGGGCTCGCCTGGTTGGACCTTGTGGGTCTTGTTGGGCTGCCTTTGTGGTGGGCTGCGGAAATCCCCCTCTCCAACCACCATGAGATGTTTGTGTTGAGTTTAACAAAACTGATGAATTAATCCTTGATTCATTAACACATGTATCTGCTTTATTCTTGAATGCAAGGAAGAAACAAGGTCTACGCAGGATGCTCAAGGCGTCCACGCAGTGATTTGCATAAAAGGACAGCGTCTACGCAGGATGCTGATTGCGTCTACACATCAGTTCAAGAGGCATAAGCATTAATCACTGGCATAGCTCAGTGCGTCAACGCCACAACATCGCAGCGTCGACGCATCAGCTCATGTTTGAGATAAAAGAGTGTTCGGGGTCAGCCCAGTGGGTTGATGCAGGCACCCTATGCATCAACGCATCAGGTTTATGTATGAAAGGCTCTGTGAGCATTTCAAGGCTGTGTCAACCCCTTAGTAAAAATGGGTTGACACCATCTGAATCTCATCAAGTGATTATTGGGTGGACCCCAGCCGTAAGTGGCGTTAGGTGCCACATCATCTAAAAGAGCATGCACCCTCTTTTTCCCTCGCGATTCCAGAAGCCTCTGAGGAGAAGCTCTTGAGAAGAATCGCATGTATCATCGTCTTCCTCCTGGCGTGCTGTTGCATCCTCTAGAGATCAGACGAAGTCTATTAGCTGTTGATCATCGTAAGCTCATCTACAATCCAGGAAGTGAAAGCCAGTTGATCATCATCGCCTCTTCTCTCAGATCTTTATGTTTAAGACTCGAGAATCAGCACCGTCCCAGATCTGAGGCTCCTTCTTCTATCTTCCAATGATTTCATTTCTTATTTTTCATTTCAACTTGAACTCTACTACTGTAATTCTCCCTCGTACTAGTTTGAGTAGAGGGAGGGGATTTGATTCAGCGGGGTGTGCCTAGATCAAGGGGTTTGGGCTTGTACGCCCTCAAGTTGTTTGTCAGCGGGTAACTGGTTAAGAGGATATGTTCCACTTGTTAGCCAAGCTGTAGTGCTAGCATTGTCGAGGGGATTGTGCCTCGATTTAGCTAAGCTGTAAGGCTCAGCAGGGATCCTCACTGATTTAGTGAGGGGTGGACGTAGGTCTCCATAGGGAGACCGAACCACCATAAAAATCTGTGTTCACTTGTGGGTTGCTATCTCTTGCAAATCTGTGTGTCGCTAGATGATTGATTAGGTTCGATCTCTACACCTTCAGCTTACTGAATTTTGAATTAGTATTCTGCAACTTAAAAGTTGAGTGTGATATTTCACAAAAAATTAAAAAGGGTCAACCTATTCACCCCCTCCCCCTCTAGTTTGACCATCCACTTAATCCAACACGTGGTATCAGAGCTTGGCTCTCTTGTCAATGGTCTCACAACCCAGAGAGATTTAGTGGAATGGTAAACAAGAGGCTCATGCCTAAAGGGTATGCAGTGAATAGGCCACCCTTCTTTGATGGCACTAACTATGCTTACTGGAAAAATCGGATGCAGGTATTTCTGAGATCTCAGGACTATGAGATTTGGAGAGTCGTGAGCAAAGGACCCTATCAGTTAGAAGGAGATGAAGAACTGTGGGTAAAAGAGTAGATTCGGAAGTCCAACATCAATTGGCAAGCTATGAATATCATGCAATGCTCATTGCATCCTAAGGAGTTTTCACGAGTGTCCTCATGTGCCAGTGCCAAGGAAATGTGGGACAGACTTGAAGTCATCTATGAAGGTACGTCAGAGGTAAGAGAGACAAAAGCTAATATGTTAATTTCTGAGTATGAAGCTTTTAGAATGAAGCCAGAGGATAATATATCTGAAATGCATGCTAGGTTAACTCTATTAGTGAATGGTCTTAAAGGTCTGGGAAAGGTTTACAGTGATTATGAACTGGTCAGGAAAATTCTTAGATCCCTAACTCTAATTTGGCACACCAAGGCCACGGTTGTTGAGGAATCTAGGAACCTTCCTACCACTACCCCTGATTAGCTTATTGGATCACTGATGGCTTACGAGCTGAATTTCAAAAGAACTGATGAGGATGTGAAAAAGAAGAAGCCACTTGCATTGAAGGCTGGTCCTAGCAGCAAGGAGAGTTCAGATGACAGTCAGTCATCTACCTCAGATGATGACTCAGGTGAGATAGCAATGCTCACCACGAAATTCAGGAAGTTTCTAAGGAAGGAAGGTAAATTTATAAGGAACAGTAGACCACAGGTAAGAAAGAGTTTAAAATTTAAATCAGAGAATTCTAAGAAATCTGACAAGGTTGTTTGTTACAAATGCAGGAAACAATGTCATATCAAATCTGAATGTCCAGAGAATGTGAAGAAAGTCCAACCAAAATGGAAGAACAAGAAGCCAAAGGCTATGATGAGTACTTGGAGTGACGAGGAGAAAGATGGAGATGAAGAAGAGAGTACCTCTGAAGAAGAAAGTGATGTTAAGCTATGCTTTATGGCTAAGAGAGATGATCAGGATGAGGTAACCTCCTCTTTTGAAAACTTTTCTTGCAGTGATTGGGAAGAAGCATTTAATGAATTGCTAGATAAGTATGATTATGTGAAGAAAGAAAATAAATCACTGAAGAAGAAGAAAATTTTGACTAGTCAAGATAATTCTTGAATGAGAAAATCATGTGCTTAGAAGCTAAAATTACTCATCTAAGAAAGTCTCTTGCTGAAAGTGATCCGTGTAAAAATCAATTGATAGAGATGAGAAGAGAAAATGAATTTTTACTGAAAGTGCATGATGACCTGAAACTCAGAATGCAAAAATTGGAGAGTGATGTAAAAATGGCTGAAGAAAAATATGAAGCCATTCAAGGAGTAAATCTAGAACTCCAAAAAAACTTGAAGAGACTGGAAGATGAAAACTTAAATAAACAAGCCTCCCTTGAGAAATTTACACAAGGTAAAAACAACCTAGAAGCTGTTATGGGAATAAAAAGTAATTTTGGAAAAGAAGACTTGGATATAAGTCAACGAACTTGGCAGAATATAGAAAAGGTGTTGACTCGACGTCTTGTCGAAGTCAACGAACTTGGCAGAGGCGTGAGGCCTAAGCTAAGGGCAGAATATAGAAAAGGTGTCGACTCGACGTCTTGTCGAAGTCAACCAACTTGGCAGAGGCGTGAGGCCTAAGCCAAGGGCAGAATATAGAAAGGGTGTGGACTCGACGTCCTGTTGAAACCAACGAACTTGGCAGAGGCATGAGGCCTAAGCCAAGGGCAGAATATAGAAAAGGTGTCGACTCGATGTCTTGTCGAAGTCAACGGACTTGGCAGAGGCATGAGGCCTAAGCCAAGGGCAGAATATAGAAAAGTTGTCGACTCGACGTCTTGTCGAAGTCAACCAACTTGGCAGAGACGTGAGGCCTAAGCCAAGTGCAGAATATAGAAAGGGTGTTGACTCGACGTCCTGTCGAAACCAACGAACTTGGCAGAGGCGTGAGGCCTAAGCCAAGGGCAGAATATAGAAAAGGTGTCGACTCGACGTCTTGTCGAAGTCAACGGACTTGGCAGAGGCATGAGGCCTAAGCCAAGGGCAGAATATAGAAAGGGTGTTGACTCGATGTCCTGTCGAAACCAACGAACTTGGCAGAGGCGTGAGGCCTAAGCCAAGGGCAGAATATAAAAAAGGTGTCGACTCGACGTCTTGTCGAAGTCAACGGACTTGGCAGAGGCATGAGGCCTAAGCCAAGGGCAGAATATAGAAAAGGTGTTGACTCGACGTCTTGTCGAAGTCAACCAACTTGGCAGAGACGTGAGGCCTAAGCCAAGGGCAGAATATAGAAAAGGTGTTGACTTGACGCCCTTGTCGAAGTCAACCAACTTGGCAGAGACGTGAGGCCTAAGCCAAGGGCAGAATATAGAAAAGGTGTTGACTCGACGCCCTTGTCGAAGTCAACCAACTTGGCAGAGACGTGAGGCCTAAGCCAAGGGCAGAATATAGAAAAGGTGTTGACTCGACGCCCTTGTCGAGGTCAACGAGCCCTTACCCTGATAGAAGGTTTAAGGTAAGGGTAGATCAGATGATGAACGCACGAGAGGCCCAGACCCAGGGCTAAGTATTGACGTTGATCTGACGAAAAGTCAGATTCAATGAACTTTGCTCAGACGGAAGGTCTACGACAGGGGTAGAATGTGCAGATAAGGATGTCAGCCTGACGTCATGTCGAAGTTGACCAACCTATCATAGACGTAAGGTCCAAGCTGGGATAGAATATGGATTTTGACCCATGGAGGTATCGGGGTCGACAAACCTTGCTCAGACAGAAGGTCTAATGCCAAGTGAAGGAATCTTTTGTTGGTTTATTTATTTGAGTTTATTAAGTTTATTGAGTTCGTTGAGATGTTTGTTTATTCATCATTTTTATTGGGCCTCTTGGGTTTGTTGAGTTCATTAGGGTTTATTTTGTTGAGTTTACTGAGGTTTGTTAGAGATTTTTTTTTTTGAGTTCATTAGGTTTATTTATTTTTTTTATTGAGTTTATTAGGTTTGTTTGGTTTATTGAGCTCATTAGTCGACTGAATTCATCAGGATGTATTTGGTTTGATGATGTTTGTTGAGCTCATTGGATTAATTATTATTATTTTATTATTTTTTTGTTTATTTGTTTATTTATTTGTTTATTTATTTTTTTTTAATTTTTTTATTTTTTTTAATTTTTTTTATTTATTTTTTTTTAACTTGGCCTAGTGGGACAAAAGGGTTTCATAGACCCAGACGGGTGGGATAAACTAGCTTGGCTAGGACGGAGTGTCTCAAGCCAATGAAAAGGGCTTTATGGGGATAGTCCGGTGAGACTGGTGGGATTATTTTCAGAGCTCGACAAGGGCGGAGTACCTCGTGTCAAGGGACCGGTTTGTATGAGCCCAAGTTGGGCAGGGGGACTGAGACAACAGTAGTGGAAAGCCTCGTTGGGCCAATGCAGCGGGTGTTGAGATATTTGGTGTAATTGTTGGCTGAATGCCGGAAGCTAACGAAGATGTGTTGGCCGGGGCCCAGGACCCGTATCAAGGGTAGATGGTCAATCCCGGTGGGACAAATGGGAGATATCCCTATAGGATGGGAAGATGGCGATGCGCCATGCATCCCAGTGGGCCATTTTATGTTAATAATAATAAAATCATCCCAGTCTCCATAAACGGGACGGACATTTTGTTCTCCCTTGTTACCTCGGGGCTCGTCCCCCTTCTCTTTTTTTTATTCACCAAGGCGGGGATGTAGGAGAGCGCCCACCTCCTCAGGGAGGGGATGAGTAGCTCGCTCCACCTCATAAGCCCCACAATGGTAGTTGTATCTAGTACAAATTAGGATATAGAGGGAGTGTCGGTTCCCTCAATAGATACGGCCATCATGATCTTTTCATTTCTCTCTCTTTCTTTTTTGTGTGTGCCTGCCCCCAGAACAGGCTCTCTCTTTTTCTCTTCTTCTCTTTTTTCTTTTTTTTTTCTCTCTATTTTTTTTTCTTCTCTATTTTTTTTTACAACCCTTCGAGCTGTGAGATAATGCTCAAATGCTGGCTTTTAGCCGTGTTTACGGGGGATAGCAAGGCCAGTGACGCCACGCGAGACTGCTTGCCTGAAGATGGGTTTTTTGGTGAGGGCGTGGCGGATCCACCTTATATTCGCCCATTTGCAGTTCACCTTTCTTGATCGTGCCTTCGATGATGTCCTTGAACACGTAGCAATCCTCGATAGGATGTCCTGCTACTTGGTGATACGAACAAAAGCACGAGTTATCTTTTCTTGCGGAGTTGCTTGATCTCTTTGGCTCTGGAAGCACCACTTTACCGCATTCTAAGGCCCACTCAAAGAGAGCTGAGGTCATATCTTTTGTAAATGAATAGGGCTTCATCATTTTACCCCTTAACGAGGACCCTTGTGTGTCCGGCTTGGTAGAAGTGATACAAGCAGTCTCTGCTTTTTCCTTCTTCTGTCGCTCGAAGGCTTCAAAGCTTGGAATGCAAACTTCTTGTGCCGGCTGCTTATCGGATGGGCAAATCCTTGCAATGACCGCTTCAGCTTCAGTTGCGAAGTCATTTAGACTTTCAAAGGTCATGACTTCGAAGTCAATGACCCATCGTAGAATCTCTAATTTCATATTCTCTTTACAGATTTGGACAGATTCACTGTAACTTGGTGGGTGCCTACACCTTTCACGCAGGCTCCTCCATCTGCTTATGTAGTCCCTGACGGACTCATTATCATTTTGTTTGGTCATTTGCAGCTCGGCCTCAGTGACTTCTTCTTTGGCCATCTTTGTATCCATTGTTTGCTCTGCTTTGGTCTTATCCCTTGTGGCTGGACCCACTGATCTTGAACGTAGGGTAGTTGGCGGCATATGAGGCCTCATCGATGTCTTTGTCGGATACATTTTAGTTGCCCCCTGACTTGCCCAAGGGAGTGTGTGTTGGGATGATTGAGGGAGGATGCCCCCTGAATGATCATGTGTTGTTCGGGGCATTGATGACTGCGCTGAAGCTTTAGATGAACTAGAACTGTCTTGCGATGCCTCGCGTTGATGCCTCGACAGTCGTGGCGTATGTGGCTTTATGTTCATTTCATTCAGTTGCCCTTGTAGCATTTCAATCTCCTGCTGCTTCTGGTGGAGTAGTGCCATTATTGTAGGGTCTTGTAGGAAGGGACTGGGAGCTCTACTGCCCCCTGCCTCTGATTTGTGCAGAATGGATTTCCTCTCGCCGTCATTGCTGGCCATAAGTAGCTTCTTTGGGACAAACCCCCTATGTTCTATGCCTCTAGGCGGAGGAGGAATATGGCACTGAGCCTCCTTATTAGCTGGTGAGTGCTGCTTTGGCATCCTCCCAGACCTGATAGACTGAAGAGAAGCAGAAGCATTGGCTGGAACTACTTCCTTCGGCACAAAGCAAATTTCTTCATCTTTTTCATCAACGGTTTGGGCCTCACTGGAGGATGCTGACAATGTGTTGCAGGAGAAAATAAGATTCCTCCTTTCAGTATTTATATTCTTATTTCTCTTTCCCTTCATGGTCGGCCCTTGCCCCCACAGTGGGTTATTTGATGCATTCATCTTTCCTACTTTTTCTTCAGCTCTTTCTGTTAATTGGTGAGACTCGCTGCCTATTTGAGGGGTAGGCTTCTTGAGCAGCATAGGCTGATTCTTTGGCTGCTCATGGTTACCAGGCTCATTTGTAATGGCTTGTAGCTGTGGGCTAACTCCTTCATGTGCCCACAATGGGGTTTGTCTCTTCTTGCTGTCCATTGGCCTTTTAATGATTGTTGGTAGAGCGAGATGGGCCATAACTCCGCAAACCTGGGCTTTTGGAGGTAAGCGAGGTACCAGTCTTATTTTCCTTCCCGTTGACACGTCTTGCCAATTTCTTTGTTCTTTTTCATGCTTAGGAATATTGTCTTCATAGGTGTGCCGGCTACAAGCCTCTGGCATTTCTTCAAGCAATTGTTGACATATAGATATCATATTGACTGACGCCATTGGCACAGACATTTCGTGCGGGTGTGGGGGATCAACTTTGTATTCCCCTATTTGTAGCTTACCCTTTTTTATTAAGCCTTGGATGATGTCCTTGAATATTTGACAGTCTTCAATAGGATGTCCGGAGATCTGGTGGTAAGGGTAGAAATTCGGATCATCTCTTCTCCTGGCATCATCAGGCCTCTTTGGCTTTGGCAGGATGACCTTGTCATGTTTGACAGCCCACTCGAACAATGTTCGAGTCTCGTCTCTTGGGAAGGCATAGGACTTCTTTTCTTTATTCCGGTGTGGAGGCATTTCTTGACATTCAGCAGGCCCATTGAGAGGAGAATGGTGTACCCATTTCTACCTTTTTGCCGCGACGCTAATAGCGTGTATAGCTTTCAACATCGGCCTCTTATTAATTTGTTTAGCCTGATGGTTTGAGTTGATAGAATCTAGTGGATATCTTGCACAGAAGTCTTCAATCTCTATTGCAACATTAATCAATCGGTCAAAAGAATGGATTTCTACTCCAATTAATTTTTCCAGGACTTCTTTCTTCAGATTTTGTTTACACATCTGTACTGCATCTTCTAGATGTAGAGAGTGCCGGCATCTCATACTGAGATCCCTCCATCTTTTGACATATTCTGCAGCAGCTTCATTATCTTCTTGCTTGGTTGCCAACAGCTCAGCCATGGTCACCCTTGCCTGTGTGACATGGAATCTTTCTACGAATTTTCGCTACATATCCGGCCAGTTGTTGACAGATCCAGCCGACAAGCTATCATACCATTCAAAAGCATGTCCCGTTAGAGAACACCCAAAGAACTTCAATAGGCATGACTCATCTGTCGCCAAGTCACCCAGGGCTGTTACATAGTGTGCAATGTGTTCCTTCGGGGAGCCCTGCCCATTGAATTTGTCAAACTTAGGAATTTTATTGATGCTAGGCGGCAATCTCTTAGTAACATGGTAGGCCGGATATGGCACTTTATACATGTCGAAGGGGGCGTAATTAGCACTACCCCTTTTTGCTAGCCTCACTTCAACCATCTTTTCCACCATTGATTTATTCACCACGACTGACAGTGCTGATTCAGGACAGAGGTGGGTGGGCTGCATTTCTTGTGTGGTTGGAGTTGCAACATGAGACGGCGGAGGTTTTGACAAGGGAACCTGCCGTTGCATTTGAAGAAGCTTCAGTTGTGCTGGCTGGAGCGACTGGAAATGATCCTGGGGAACAACCCAACTCTGACCGTCAATTTGCAGAACAGTCTGTGAAAGAGCAGTTGAGGGGTTAAACCCTCCCAGTGATAGGTCAGTTTGTGCCCCCGGTTGCTTGGGTGCCACATCATGTTCAGTCTTCTCTTTTAGTTGCTTCTTCAGCAGTTCTACCTCCCACTGATATCTTTGCATGGCTATTAGGATGGTAGGGTCCATAGCTATTGCTGGTAATGATCTCAAGTGTTTCACCAAAGCCGCATCCAGACAGGGGCACCCCTTCTTCTTCAGATGCCATTATTTTGGTGCTGAGAGTAGTGTTGTTTTCATCGGTAGCCTGTTTGCCCTTAGCGGTCTGCAGTAACCCAGCTTCATTTTTGCTTTGTCCTGTCACAGGGTCTTCTCTTTCGGTAACCTTGGCTAGTTCTTCTTGCCCATTTAGCAGGGCGTCATGCCTGCCCATCACTCCTGTCATATTACACGCGAGGACTTGCGTTCTTCTTTCATGCTTTTTAACTCTCCTTCGGGACTGGCGAGGGAAAGTTGGCCCTTCATTTGTCAGAACTCTTTTCATTTCTTCCCTCTGTGAAAGACTTTCAAAACTTCTGAACTTAGCCTGCCTTTTCTCTTTATCTATCCCAACAGGTGATATCTTATTTTTCCCTTCTCCTTCAGCCTTGACAGCATGGAGTGACCTTTGTCGGCCTATGACAGGACTTCCAAGGCCATGGAAGTATTCCCAGACCCTCTTAACCATCTCCTCTCGACTGTATTCTGAAGAGATAGCTGGAGGCAGCGTCCAGTCTTGGGCGGGTGGCATGTATGCTAATCGTGTCAACTTGGCAACTTGGTTGAGATTCTTTGAGTTCTTGGAAATATTAGCCTGTCTTGCACAGACCCTGGCAGCGAGTGGAGGAGTTGTGGTTGTGACTTCTTCCTCATTCATGACTTTATTATCCCTTCTCTTGGGGGCATCAGCAAAACTGTTATAATTTTGTAGGGTTGACATGACACTCTGGGTCTTCTTGGGAACCCACATTTGCTTGCGTCTTGGCAATTTTGAGGTTGGCTTCTCTTGCTTGCTATCATCATTGTTTGCCCTCCGGCTAGCCAGCACTTGGAAAGCATTATGGGTAGGAATGGCCGGGATGACCTGATCTGGCAGCGCTCTGGCATTGCGGCCATTGAAGAAGATCCGGACGCCCCCAATCATCATGGACTTCCCAGATGCAGAAAGTCGACAATGGGAAGCGGCAGAGGCTCTTCCTCTTCTGAAGTTCTTTTTGTTGCCTCCAGTGGGCCCCTTCTCATGTGCTTCAATCGGGCTGGTAGCATGGTGAACATAACAGCTCACTGTCACTGGATTCTTGAGTAGGGATTTTCTGATCTTATCCTCGCTTTGACAAGAAGCAGCTCTATCATCCTTCAGCTCTACAGGCTTCGGATTTTCTTTGCTCAGAATATCCACGGACACAACTCCCAGGAAGTTGGGGCAGCCAACGACCGGAGGAAAGTCACCGAAAGTGGTGGACGAAGCAGAGGATGCGCTTCTTTTCGCCTCGTGATGGACGAAGTAGGACACGACCTCCGGAGCATCCTTCATCACCTGGATTATCTTGGCACCGGGAGCTTCCTGGACTCTTCCCTTTTGGCTACGCCGGGAACCTCCATCGCAGTTAGGCATCCCGACAGCAGGCGGCATCG
Organism: Amorphophallus konjac; assembly: GCA_022559845.1. Classification (NCBI taxonomy): domain Eukaryota; kingdom Viridiplantae; phylum Streptophyta; class Magnoliopsida; order Alismatales; family Araceae; genus Amorphophallus; species Amorphophallus konjac. The sequence continues at coordinate 360,677,258 of CM040123.1, forward strand.
ATCCGAACGACAGAGGTATCGCCAGGTAGCTTTCTTGAATATGTGCATCGACCGGTTGCTGGTCAAAGCACACTGTCATGATTCCAGCCGTCATTGTAGCTTCCTGGAAATAAAGAAAGCGCACAGAATCAGAAATTTGAGGGGGGCCCACTGGGCCTCCTATTTTTGGCGTAGAGATGAAGGGAGACTTGGTCCCACCGAGCGTGCCAGACTTGTGGGAACACGGATTTTATCTTATTTATTTTATTTGTTTATTTATTGATTTATTGGCGTGCCAGTCACATGTGTGACGATTTCATTGTGCGCTCGATCTGACTTGGTCAGTCGATTGTGAGTGATCGCGTCTGGACCAGAAGTCCGTCATACCATAAAGGTTACGACGTTAATTACGCCCTTCCTAAGAAGGACAACCCTTGATTGAACGCCAAAAATAGGAGGCCTCGAGAGGCAAACATATATTCATGTGCGCAAATGGAACTTCATACCGAAGCCAGGGAGGCGGGCAAGATAATAACATCAACCATAGATACAGATGATATCGTTAAGTCAGCGGTTCAAAGACCGAGCTTAGGGGGGAAGGGAAAATTTCAGTCACAGGCAGACTGGGCCGTGGCCATGATGGGGGTTCAAAGCATCGATCGATATTTCGACAGCATTTCCCCTTAATCTGGATTATGCCCAGGGGGAAATAGACTATCACCCACGGAGTGCCGGGATGAAAGCCGAAAGAGAGAAGTGCTGAACTTCCCGAACCGCATATCTGCCATGGGGTAATGTTTGATATTCCCTGTAGAAGCCGGCGGAACTCATGCAGTGGCAGAGCCCTCCCGAGCTAAAGGGGTTATTCATGAACCCGATGCGGGACGACGGAAAGTGAGCGAAAGCTCAATGTTGCGCCCTCGCACGCGGATCGACCTGCGCGGTCAGGTCGCGGGGGTCAAGGGGGCAGCGCCCCTTGCGGGGGTTTCCGGGGGCGGAGCCCCCGGAACCAAATTTGGATTGAAGGCTCAGTAATAAAATATTCGAGTAGGTTATGAATGCAGTTCAAGGGTGCAAAGGTTCCCGGGGCGAAGGCAAAATGGCCAGGGTTCCCGGCGCGCCAACTGGAGAGCTTCTCGGCGCGAAGGGGAGATGGCCAGGGGGTTCTCGGCCTGGTTGAAAAGAGGAGGAAGAGGCTCTCGGCGTGGGTTTTATTGACCAAGGGAGGCTCTCGGCGCCAAGGTTCTCGGCGGGCTCATCACCACGCCGGGAGCCTGGCGCCGGGAAGGCTATATTGAAAAGGGCTCTTAATGGCCAATGAACAGGGCCGGGGTTTTATCGGCTTACTGTAGGAAAAAGGGGAAGGGTTTCTTCGGGGTCAAAAATAGATCCGGGCCTCAAAGTTGAACTGGATTAGGCTTGAGCTTTATAGAAGCATCGGGCTCCAGGGGGCATTCGGGAAGATCAAGGTGCAGAGAATCCCCGCCACCAGTGTGCAAAGTCCCAGGGACAGCTTAATATTGACTTTCATCATCCTGGGAGAATTTTGACAGCACCTCCCCTAGACTTAGCATTTGCCAGGGGATGATAGACGATCACCCACGGAATGCCGGGATGAAAGCCAGAAAAAAAGGGGGTATGGGACCCCTAGCCCGTGTATGTGCTTGCAGCACCAGCTTTGAAAAAATCCTTTTTGAGGCCATTGAAGCTTATGCAGTGGCAGAGCTTCCCTGACTCGTAAGGTTATGTAGGGGAGTTATCCCCAATGATGTTTATCCCCGATTAATATTCCCTTTGAACTCCTCAGAACGCATATAATAACATGGCTCTTTGGGTTCGTAAGGTAGCAGAGAAACCCGGATCAGGAACGAAAGATGTAGGGAAGGTCCTCCCCATTACTGTATTTCCTCAGGACATGTATGATGGTCTCTGAACATCCCCTAGGCAGATGTGTAGGGAGATCGAAAGGTTAAAAATGATGGTGCAGAAGTGGGCCTCTGACTGTGTTTCATTGGCCGAAGGAGGGATCTCGGCGTGGCTTTCTATTGGCCAAAGAGGGAGCCCTCGGCATGATTTTGTATTGGCAAAAGGGGTTCTCGGCATGGGCTTAGTCGGCCAAAAGAGGGGTTCTCGGCCAGGGGCTTCCCGGCGCGCTCGTGACGAGCGCGCCGGGAAGCTGGCGCCGAGATGCACCAAGCCGGGAAGGCTAGGTGGAGAGGGATTTAACGGCCAAAAGGGGGTGTTCTCGGCGCGGGTTCCTCGACCAAACAAGGGGGTCTCGGCATGGCTCCAAAGGCAAAAGGAAAGGGGGAGGCTCTCGGCCAGGGGCTTCCCGGCGCGCTCGTCACCGCGCCGGGAAGGTGGTGCCGGGAAGCTAAGAGCTGGGGGGTTCACGTGGAAGTGGCCTGGAGAGATTTTTTTGTCGGTTTGCTGAAGAGGGAGGTCTCTTGGCAGCGTAGTTCTCGGCGGGGAAATTATCGCGCCGAGAAGGTAAAAAGGTTAAGGATTTCAGGGCTTGATTACGGCACTCTGTTTTGGGAATTTTCTCAAATTCTAGCTCGGATTGAGACCGGATTTGGAGTACAGGATGGGGTTTCATGGATGCTTCTACTAGAAGGATGCCAAGGGAATTAGAAGGTGGAATCAACAGGGGGAATTGAGACCATCGCCCAGATCCTGTGGAGAGCTTTATCTGTTTGATGCAGGCCGTCTGGGAGAAATCAAGAGATGACTGTCTCTGATCCCCCGGACGAGCCCTAATGGCATCTAAAACCGGCAACGGAGGAACCCTCAGCATCGAGACTCCAGACCCTAATCATTCAAGAGTTAGAATGGAGGGTTGAGAGATCGAGATCCGTTTGCTAGAACCTCGTGGGATGGCGTTCGTCTGCAGAGTAACATATCCTCGTGCAGCCAGCAGTTCAGGGAAGCCAAGAGATTGATGTCTCTGGTTCCTGAACAGCACGAGGGACATTGAGGGTCTTGAGAGAAACTCATACATATACGATGAATTTGCCATCGGGACAGGAGGGGAGAAGAAGACAAAACCCAGTAGCCCATTGGATAGGGGTAGGGGTCCTATCTACGCTCCTCTGAAGAACAGATTCGTAGAGAGACTCTGAAACCGGGAACGTATAAACTATCAGACATTTCGGATAAAAGACAGATATATATATACATGGAGGGACAAAGGGAAAGGCTTAATTGCCCATTTCGTTTCATCTCATAATCATTGCTTACATCAATTGCGAGGCTAAAGCCGACGGACAGAAGAAGGGGGAACAGGGGGAAGTAAGGAGAGCACCCTCGACATCATATGAATAAACAAGCACGAAGACACAGACTATTACATACGGAGGCAGATCAAGAAGACAGCAAACATGGGGGGAGGGGGGAGGGTGGAGCATTGACTCCTCTCCCTCCCCCGAGCAGCCCACCTGGAGTATTCTCCTTCTTCTGCTTCTTCTCTCAGGCTTCTTCTCTTTTCTTTTAGCGGAGGCTCTCTCTTCTTCCTTTGGTTTCTGGCTATCCTCTGGATATCTCCCTTTTCTTTCTTTTTTTTCTTCTGATTTCTCTCCTCTTCTCTTCGCCCCCCTTCGTTTCATCGAAGGAGTGGGTTTATATAGACCCTGTTCACATCAATGGCACTCGGCGTGCCTACATCATTAGTTCCCGGCGTGCCCATTCGAAGGGCTTCCCGGCGCGCCTCCTTTGGAGGGGCTTCTCGGCGCACTCCCTTGGAGGAGCTTCCCGACGCACTCCCTTGGAGGAGCTTCCCGACGCGAGGGGCATCAAGCCCATCCTTAATAGCACATTAACAGGCCCATTCCTTTCTTTGGCCTTGTTAATTCCTTTGATTGCATCAGCACTGACGAGGGCTGACTCATCGGCTGACATATCTTGTCAGCTGGGCTTCTTTCTTGCTCGTTCGGGGATGGCCCCGAGTATCTTCCGAGATCTTGTGTCTCGTTTCAGTGGTTCTCTATTAGAGCCGGCCGTCTCTTCTTTTCTTCTTTTCTTCTTCTATTCCTGAAAACAAGATAACAGAAATAAGACATTTTGTCAGAAATAAAGGTATTTTAGGGTTATTATTATTGTTTCATCGCTGCTATTATTATTATCTTTATTTTAGGTGTCAACACTGTCCTAACCATGTTTACAGATTAGACAAAGCTCTCTATGGGTTTAAACAGGCACCTTGAGCATGGTACGACAGACTCAGCTCATACTTCACTGAAAAAGGATATTCAAGAGGTAAAGTGGACCAAACTTTATTCACCAAGGTAAGAAACAATGACATTGTTCTGGTTCAAATTTACGTTGATGATATAGTCTTTGGATCGCCTAAACCAAGCATGTGTGAGGAATTTGCACAATTGATGACTACAGAATTTGAAATGAGTCTAATGGGTGAGCTACAATTTTTTCTAGGTCTTCAAATCAGCCAAAGCAAGGAAGGATGCTTTATCAACCAGGCAAAATATATCTCTGAACTATTGAAGAAATATCAAATGGAGAATCTTAAAATAATCAACACTCCCATGAGCACCAACATAATTCTGGATGCAGATCTGAAAGGTAAATTAGTGGATGCAAAGACTTATCGAGGTATGATCGGGTCACTCCTCTATCTTACTGCATCTAGGCCAGATATCCAATTTTATGTATGCATGTGTGCTCGTTTTTAATCTGATCCTAGAGAATCCCACTTGAGCTCTGTTAAGCGTATCTTTCGATACCTTGCCGGAACTCGAGATATAGAGATTTGGTATCCTGCATCTTGCGCTCTTGATTTAGTATCTTATTCTGATGCAGACTATGCTGGATGCACTTGACAGGAAAAGCACAAGTGGCTATTGCCATTTTTTGGGAGGGTGTTTCGTTTCTTGGGCATCCAAGAAACAACACTCAGTGGCACTATCCACTACAGAGGCAGAATATGTCGCTGCAGGGAGTTGTGGCACTCAAGTGTTGTGGATCAAACACCAACTCTAAGATTATCAAACTGATCTTGGGTGTGTCCCAATCTTGTGTGATAACACGAGTGCCATTAACTTGGCATAGAATCCAATTCAGCACTCTAGGACCAAACATATAGAAATTAGGCATCACTTCTTGTGAGATGAAGTTAATAAAGGAAGCTTTAAATTGGTTTTTGTAGACTCACAACATCAAGTTGCTGACATTTTTACCAAGCATCTGAGTAATGAAAGATTTACTTGTCTTAGGAGAGAGCTTGGACTATGTAATCCTCATCTTGTTGCCTAACTTGATAGCTCAGTTTATTCTTTGGAATTTGATTGGTTAACTTTACCTAGCAATAAATTGATTACATGCCTTGCTTAAGTTGAAAGCTCTTGGTTTCTAAATAAGTCATAAATCTAGGGGGAGTTCAATTTTTGGTCATATTCTCTGTCTTGAAAAACACATGATAAATAAAAAGCCCATCATGTCAATCACTGCATTTTCATCAAAACTTTTTGTCATGCATGATCTGAGGGGGAGTTTGTACTAGATTTTACTTGCTGAGGAGAGCAAGTTAGCACCTTGAGATTAATGTTTTGTGAACCTGAAGTGTGGCTCACGCAGTTGAGTGAATAGGCTTATTGGTGAAGAAGTCCGAGTTAACGCAGTAATGAGGCTGGGTCAACACACTGATAGAAATAATCTGGAAATAGTGCTGGCAGTTCAGCTGATTGGTTGAGTGAGTTAACGTTGTGATGTGGTTGAGTTGACGCACTGACAGAAACCTCGTGTAAATCGTTCTGGAGTCAACTTGCTCACTTAAGAAGGGTTAACTCAGTACTGGAGATGAGTCAACGCAATCTGGAAATTCTGCCTACTGAGGACATATTTGGTGAGAAGAAGCTGACGCAATGTCTGCTGTGCGTCAAAGTCTGCTGCTGTGTGAAGTTGTTCTGAAATGGCACTTCCAATACCTTAGATTGTTTAAAGCCTGGAGTCTTCTCAACTTCTCATCAATTCGTTTCTTCCTCACATATTTCATCTATTCATTTCTTTAGCTAGTAGTTGAAGAACCTATCAATCTTCAGTATGAGGGCAGGTTCATGAGCTCTGGAATTTGAGTTGATGTCATAGATTCAGGGGGAGTTAAAATGATAATTCCTTTATGAGAGGTTTTGGTCTTCACTGACTGACTCTATGTAATATTAATGGCTGGAGACTTATAAATCTTATGATCCTTGAATGTTAAAAATTCTTGAACATAAAAGTGCCTTGCATATGGAATAGCTATAGAACTATTTAATAAAACTATGAACTCATCTACTCTAGAACCATGATGATCAAAAGTAAAGAGACCACTTTGTGCAAAATGAATTTAATATCTGTATTGACCTTAAACTCAGAATAGGTTTAATAAGAGCTGAAGGAATAAACCCTATATATATATATATATATGTGTAATAAATTACAGAGCAATGGCTAGTTTTCACTGAGAAACTGTCTCTATGCACCAAGGAAGTGCTAAGGAGCATGTCATCATGTGAGCTACTATCTCTGTTCCCAAAGAAAAATAATTCGTTGCAGAGCAATGGTAAATTTTCACTAAGAAACTACCTTCATGCACCAATGAAGTGCTGAGAGGCATGTCATGATGTGAGTTGCCAACTCTGTTTCATTGGAGCATAATAGTTAGCTATGCTGAGTAACCGGGGACTCTGGTGTCTGATAAACATGTGTACCCGTGTCAAGATGCTAGCTACACTTGACTGCTAATGAAAATTAAAAATATATATATTCAATAAAAAGAAAAAATGACAATAAATATATATATATATGTGTGGTTGACCTTAAGCTCACATACAATCCTACAAAGTTCATCTTCAATACTCGTTAAATTCACTTCTATAAGGGTCTCTTGAAATTGAACAATCTAGGGGATATATTTGAGAAAGTTCCTGGTGTGCAAACAGTTCTATCTTTATTCCATACACATACTCTTCTTGTTCAAGGCCTTAACTCAAACTCTTAAGATTGTTTTTCTCCACATCATTATGTGAATTAGGGTCTCTTATCATATCTCTCATAAGGGAACTTGAATGTTATCTATTAAAAATCCCCGAATGCAATCTCATCTTTCATATTTCAGTGTCTTTAGAATGCCTCAATACTGTGGTTCTTAACTCAATATTTCCTTCATATTTCTTTTTGGTGGTGTCGACTCAGTCCTTCAATGCGTCAACGCAGTCGCGTGGTCGCTCTATCAACCTAGTCTGGTTCATCCCGTTGAACCGGCTCTGTCTTTTTGAAACCGAGGGGTCACCTCTTTAAAACCCCTCAGCGTAAACGCTTCAGCCTCCTCGCCTCTTTCCAAAACCCTGTTGACTCCTACCTCTCAGCTTCTCTCATTTTTTTCTTCCCACGACACTTCTCTTCCCTGTCGCCGTGTGATTCACGTCGCTACCATGGCTCCTCCGGAAAAAGAGAAAAAGGACAAGAAGAAGAAGAAGGGTCTAAAGAGAAGAGCTCCCATCACAGTTGAGGGCACGATTGTGCCTCGAACCAAATTTCAACTGCAAGAGGAGACGCTGTCTCAGTCAGCTCCACGGAAACGTAAAGGGAAAGAGAAGAGCTCGCCGGTAAGGACAAGAAAACTCTCAGAATCAAGGGCAGCGAAGCAGACGGTTACTCACGATGTTCCCGTGGCAGATCCTCCAGAAGAGATACTGTTTCTTTCAGCTCCAAGGAAACGAAAAGGCAAAGAGATAGAGCTATCTCTTCGGAAACGCCGTCTCCATCCGAGCTCGCCGACCAAAAAGAGAAAGCTCTCTAAATCAAGGGCAGAGGAGTAGTCTACATCTTTAGCTGCTGCGAAGGGGAAGCAAGGTGTGGATAGTTCACATGCAAGGTCTTCTGATCCCTCTCTCACCATCAATATAGAAGAACCTCTGAAAGTCCTTATTCCATGATATATTGTTGATACTGATGTTGAGATGCTTTAGGTTTTTCCGCAGTTATTTCTCACTATGGATTTTCAGGGTTGGTGGTCTTTTGTCACAAATCATAGAATATATTGCCCCACCCTCGTTCGGGAATTTTACCAAAATTTGAAATATGATCCTCAAATCCCTAAAAAATTTTCAACAGTCAGAAATGTCCGTTTTGAGTTAACAAATAAACTATTTGCCAGATCATGGAAAATCCCAATGGATGGGGTTCAACTACACAGTTTTCATTTTGATGAACATGAAGCTTATGCTCTTCTGACTGAACAGCCTAGTGATCCTACAGATGTCAAGCAGACATATCTATCTAGTCTGAAAGCCAATAGGTTCCCTCCCTTCAACAGACTGCTACATCATATCTACACATCCATCATTACACCCCAGAGCAGTGGTAGGGAACGAGTTACTGAGATGCAACGATTCTTGCTATACTGTATGTTGAAACAAATCAAGATTTCATTGACTGATGTTATCATTCAGACCATGGGTACATGTCTGAAACAGTCTATGACACTTCCATATGCTGCCCCATTGATTGTAATTTTTAGAAAGGTTCGAGTGAACTTTGGAAATGAAAAGAAACTAAACATTCCCAAAGGGAATAGATACTCCTTATCATACATTCAGAAGTTCATGGGATTCACAGTTGTGAATGGACAGTCAGTCAGAGTACTGCCAAGTCAGAAGCATGCATCTGCCTCTGGGGCACCTGCTGTAGAACTGAGAGAAACAGCACAGGAAAGCCCAGCTGCCAGTCCAGCCAGAGTAGACAGACAAGAGGCTAGTCCTGCCAGAGTGGACCAACAAGAGGCTAGTCCTGTCCAAGCTGATATTGTCACAGATACTGCTCCAACCCTCCCAGCTGTCACTAGCGACATTATGATCATACATGGTCATTTTCAAGAACCCTCTCCTCGAAGGGAACATGAATCTACCTACTTTCCTGAGGAAGAAATGCCAGATAATTTTTATTGTGCTGCTGGCATGCATGATCAGAATTCCGGTATCAATCCAACTTTTATCCAATTTCTGGAAATGAAGTTCAAGAACATTGATTCTTCCATAATGCACTTGAGCTCAACCATGAAATGAGGATTTCCCATCTTGAGCAGAAATTAGACACCAGATGGGAACAGTTCAAGCATGACAAATTCAAGTAGACAAAAAGATTCATAACTTCATGGAATCCCTCATTCAGGTTTGTCAGAAAGCTGGGTCAGTAATGCACAATTTGAAAAGCTTGCATCAACAATTTCTGAACAGGCTACAGGCTGTACAGACATATAACTATAATGTCAAGGAAAACCAGTCCAAGTTGAATTTGAAATATTCCACCTAATTGACAAGAACAATGAGTTCAGTGAAAAGGTTCAGACCTTGTTTGAAAAGATTACATCTTTTGGTAAGGATCTTGCTAAACTGTTTGAACGATCCACTCTAGTGGGTGATGAGGTTATGGATGTTTTGCAAATTCTAAAAGCAAACTTCCCACCCACACTTGAAGATCAGCGTGATGTGTACTGCCCTCCACCAACAGAAGTCTCCTCTTCTGCACCAGAATGGGGATCTCAGCAGAAAGCTCAAGTGGACTATTTGTTTGATATTTTTACACAGCTGGTTTGATAGTATCACTTCCAAAGTACATGATTATCATAAGTTTATCCTGTAAAGAGATCAGCAATTTTCGGACAGACTAGACAGTTTAGCATCTTCTATGACATAGCTATAGCAACAACTGGACACTGTGTCTGCAAACATCCTTCAGTCTCACTCTTCCTCACCTGCTCTCCTTCCTGATGATGTAAAAGGGGGAGAGACATGAACTCAAGTTGGAGCCTGGAATTGCATTGCATCTGCATCAAATGTGATTGAGTGAAGTTTTCCTTCTTTAACATATTTTGTGAAATGTTCGAAAGAAATGGTCTGTGAGAATGTCCAACTTTTTGTTAGAAAAGTTCTTCTGTTCTTCTTTTTGATGTTAGACCTTGGACTTAAATGAAATGAATGACATGAACTGGTGTTCTGGTCTCTGAAGTGAATTTCTTGGTTGATTTGAACAATACATTATTATTTAGATGCAATGGCATACACCTCATAGTTGCCATCATCAAAAAGGGGGAGATTGTTGTGCCCCTGGTTTTGATGATGACAACCATGAGATGTTTGTGTTGAGTTTAACAAAACTGATGAATTAATCCTTGATTCATTAACACATGTATCTGCTTTATTCTTGAATGCAAGGAAGAAACAAGGTCTACGCAGGATGCTCAAGGCGTCCACGCAGCGGTTTGCATAAAAGGACAGCATCTACGCAGGATGCTGATTACGTCTACGCATCAGTTCAAGAGGCAGAAGCATTAATCACTGGCATAGCTCAGTGCGTCAACGCCACAACATCGCAGCGTCGACGCATCAGCTCATGTTTGAGATAAAAGAGTGTTCGAGGTCAGCCTAGTGGGTTGACACAGGCACCCTATGCGTCAACGCATCAGGTCTATGTACGAAAGGCTCTGTGGGCATTTCAAGGCTGCGTCAACCCCTTAGTAAAAATGGGTTGACGCCATCTGAATCTCATCAAGTGATTATTGGGTGGACCCCTGCCGTAAGTGGCGTTAGATGCCACATCATCTAAAAGAGCATGCGCTCTCTTTTTTTCTCGCGATTCCAGAAGCCTCTGAGGAGAAGCTCTTGAGAAGAATCGCTTGTATCATCGTCTTCCTCCTGGCATGCTGTTGCATCCTCTGGAGATAAGAGGAAGTCTATTAGCTGTTGATCATTGCAAGCTCATCTACAATCCAGGAAGTGAAAGCCAGTTGATCATCATCGCCTCTTCTCTCAGATCTTTATGTTTGAGACTCAAGAATCAGCACCATTCCAGATCTGAGGCTCCTTCTTCCATCTTCCAGTGATTTCGTTTCTTGTTTTTCATTTCAGCTTGAACTCTACTACTGTAATTCTCCCTCGTACTAGTTTGAGTAGAGGGAGGGGATTTGATCCAGCGGGGTGTGCCTGGATCAAGGGGTTTGGGCTTGTACACCCTCAAGTTGTTTGTCAGCGGGTAATTGGTTAAGAGGATATGTTCCTCTTATTAGCCAAGCTGTAGTGCTCAACGTTGTCGAGGGGATTGTGCCTCGGTTTAGCTAAGCTGTAAGGCTCAGCAGGGATCCTCACTGATTTAGTGAGGGGTGGACGTAGGTCTCCATAGGGAGACCAAACCACCAAAAAAATCTGTGTTCACTTGTGGGTTGCTATCTCTTGCAAATCTGTGTGTCTCTAGATGATTGATTAGGTTCGATCTCTACACCTTCAACTTACTGAATTTTGAATTAGTATTCTGCAACTTAAAAGTTGAGTGTGATATTTCGCAAAAAATTAAAAAGGGTCAACCTATTCACCCCCCACCTCTAGTTTGACCATCCATTTAATCCAACAAGTACAACCAACTCGGCGTCCTAGTAGGAATCCGAGGCTCGCGGAGAAATACGGAGGCCTTGCAACAAGATTTCCTAGTCCATTAGAAGGAATATCTAATAGAGAGGTCCTCATGTCCAAGAATAATGTTCCTATAGTGCAAAGTGAACTAATGGATAACATACCGAAATATGTGCCATGTACTTAAAGAAATGACTCTATTGATAGAGAGGATGTGTAACAATAGGAAATCATGATAAAATCCTGTCAATACATCTTTGGAAAATCATGATTTAGATACAAAACTATAGAATTTTGGCACATGAAATTAACATAACTTAAAATAACTTAAGATACCTTAATCATGTAATTTCTATTATGAATCAGTAAATAAACTTAAAGTCATGATAACAGGTCAAAACTTAGATAACTAGGCTTATTTATAAGTTAAATTAACTAGTTTCCCATTCTGTCTACAGTTACCCTGACGGTCTAGAATGGGTGCGTCACAGTGACTGTGACGGTCTATCTAGGGACCGTTACAGTAATGTAACGCTCCATCTATGGTGCGTCAGAGACAACAGATTAATCTAAATACAACAGAAAGTGTGATGGCTTATCGTAAGGCCGTTACAGTCTGTGACGGTCTAAGTATGGTGCGTCAGAGTCCCTGCTAACAGTATAATGAAATAAAAGGACTATGATTTGAAACCATGTCATGTTTTGAAAAGATTTAACTACCCCAATCATGACAAAACGAAGTAAAGGTCATCTAGATGCATAGGTTGTAGTGAATTGACAAGATAATATCTTTGATCTTTGATTAGGGCTAAGAATATGTATGTATGCATGAACCCACTAAAACATGGAATTCATAGTCTATAATGCATGAAATCAAGTACAATCAGAGGGCTTTTATCCCTAACAAGATATTTTTACCAATCATGAGATAACATACCTCTTAACTAGGCTTTAAGCTTCTAATTTGAGTTTGAAATTCGAGCCTTGGCTCTCCTTTTCCAGCGATTTTCTAACAACTTCCTGTTGCTCTATCTCTCCAACCTCTTGTCCAAAAGATGTGAAATTTTGAGGGTACGAAGATAAAACTAAGGTGAACAAAAAGTTCTAAAGGATTGAATTCTAATTACCTCGTTTAGACGTCCTAATCTCTTGATCTTCAGGGGTCTTTTGCTCTGAATCCTGAGTTACTATAGTCGAACCAGCAACTTTGGAAACTTCAATCTCCTTGGTTGCTTGATCTCCTAACATGAAATTTGGAGAACTATTAGTCTAAAGTATACTAAATAAAATCTTTTAAAGAACTTACCCGAAATTATATCTCCTTACCTTGATTCTTCACGAGCCAAAAGTAAGGGTCGCTCAGTTCAGAACTAGGTCTTATTTATAAGGTTTTGAAGATTAGATTGATTCTAGAGTCCTTAATTTGTCAGAACCTAATCCCTAAGAGTCCTTAGTAATATTATAAACTCTCCCAAGTCGATCTCTTGTAGATAAGATCTCAAAGTTCTAATCTTTTTGCTCGTTCTTTCTTTCACGGAACTGACAGGATGTAACACATCAAGATTGGTGTGTTACATGACTGTGGCGGTCGCACGATAGACCGCTACATCCAACGTGCACAGAGTTAAACATCAATCAAACTCTTTTGTTAATTATCTATATTATTATCCATAAAAATGGTATTTATCCTTAAAACACGTAAATAGGCTAAATAACCTTCTAGAATATGGGCCAAACTTAATGGGCTTGGTCCTTAAACCTTTTGGATTTTATTTAAATAGGCTAGGTTAATTATTTAACATGATTGGGCCTTATAATGACTTATTAATCCAATAATCATTTTATTAGTCTATTTAGCATTTATAAATTCCTAATAAATTCTAGAAAATTTTATAAATAATCCAGAAATTATTATATAAATGCTGGGGCACTACATCTTCCTCTTCTTCCTGCGGATTGCCTGCACCAAGAAGGGGATGCGGCTGCTACGTTGTTGCTCTTAACCCTTCTGCAACTTCATACAAGGGTTGCTGGTGTTGCGTTTAATAAGAGCTGCTGCTCTTGTTATGTTCCCGTAACTCTGTTTGAAACAGAGTGTCATTCAAGGGCGGTTCTTGTTATTGATTCTTCATCCTCTTCACGTTTCTATCATCTACAACTCCATAAAGGTAGGTTTTCTCAAGTGTTAAGCTAAATTTAATAGTTTCTAGGCTTGTATACATGCATGTAGGTCTGTAAGAGATTGCAGATATCACTCCGGATTAAGTTTTTGTTGTTTATAGCATGAAATGAATTAGCGACCCAGTCTAGGGCGCTATTTGATTTAACGACCATACAAACAGTCGTCAATTGTCTAGATAATTAATAATTACATAATGTTCAAATTTTAATAACTGTGAACCCTTACATGTAAACTAATGCATGATCATGTTCCTAAATTCCTGTTATTCTTCTCTACCTGTACATGTCTTTAGTTTTCTGATCAGACATACTCCAAAAATCATGTGTCTGTGATTGTACCTGACCGGTGCAAATCGGTTGACAAATAAATAATGACCCCAGCTAGGTCATCAATTGAATGAACGCCCCTACACCCGGGCGCTATTTAGTGATAATCTGGAAATTTTTGAATTAATTCTGATCTGATTACAAAATTGAAATAACGACATGTACCATGCCTTCATTTCGATATATAACGCCTCTAACCAGGGCGATGTTTACTAAATTAAAGACTTATGCTAAGTCGCCATTTACATAATATCTAAAACTTGAGAATATTTACAGATTTTAATATCAGTAGTAATCTTGATGTAACGACTGGGTTAACAGTCGTCACTTATTGAACTGACGACCCTAACAAGGGCGCCATTTTATGAAATGAAGACGTGACCTAAGGCGTCAATTCTCTGTTTTCCTGATTTTTCATGGATTTCTATAACCCACTGTTAGTTGGTTATATTTCGGCTCTATATTCCATTCCGTGAATATAGTCCCACGTTTTGTGATGTTTTATCGATTACCCACTATTTCTCGGTGATAGATGAACCCTCCGCGGGACATTCCGTTCCTCCGAACTGGTGACTTTATCATAGAGACCTCCGTAAGACTCCGCTATCCTTGGATTCTCTCAAGACAGCCGAGCGGGTTGTACCATGAAAACCTATGACACTACTTGATTGCCATGTCACTCTAAAGAAACATGGTATACCGGCCCTCATGACATGCTATGTGGATGTCATGGGAATATCCTTAAGATTTTATGGAATGGGAAACCATGCCATTATTGTTAGCTTATCATGTACAAGAACGGGCGACCATTTCTATATGAGCGCTTATTCTTATTATCATGGCACCCAAGTTAGAGAGCCGATTCCACCTAGTTTTAATGTGAATTGTGATTGTACCGTTATTATCATCCTTACACATCTTATTCAACCCTTGGAATACTATTACACAAGATCTACCCTAAAGTTCCTACAAGCTTAATCCTTTGAAATTCTATATTGGCTACAACTATAGTGGATGTCAAAATTACATGATCAATGCCTGCGCATATAGGGCCCGATCTGGTCCTGAGAGGAGCACCCAAAAGTACTAGTACCCATGGGAGTTGTAATGATCGCGGTGTGGCATTGCACTGAGGTGCATGACTAGCTTGATAGACATTCCACAAATCTCGTACTTGACTTGACTCGACTTGACATGACATGACTTGACATGACATGACTTGCGTGACTCGAAAAGGGGTATTTATTTATTTACTTGCTTGAAACATGATAGCCAATTCTTGACATGACTTGATCACTTGACATGATGAGTATACGTGCTTGATTATCTTGCTATATTGACATGAGTTCTAGAAAGACTTGCTAGTTCGTTCACTATCTCTTGATATACATTCTCTCTTGTTATACGTTCTTTATTGTCGTTTTGTGCGAGCATGCATAGCTTATTGCATTTCATGTAACATGTAATCTACTTAAAGTAAGCTAGCTCTTGAGATATAATCCCTACTGAGCGTTCGCTCACCTAGTGTTTTTCCTTATTTTTCAGGTAAGTCCGAGGATGAAACTCAATCGGATGGGGAAAGTCAAGAGTGATGAGATTAGAGCTACTCCGTCTATCCAAGCATTATCTAGCCTTCTCTTTTCTACATTCTTGAGTCAATCATTGTACTTTTCATTTTATTCAGTCTTAGCACTTTCATTAAGTGGATGTAATAGAAGTACTTTGGAATTTATGATTAAATAAAGGATTGGATTATCTTTACTTTTACGCACTCTGTCTTTGTGTCGAATACACTAACACTCTGATTGACATGATTGATATAAACTCGCCACGTCTCCGGGTTCCTTCTGCGCTCGGGGAGTGATAGCGTTCTTAGAGATCGCGCTACCCTGATAGAGCGCGTTCATCGGAGAAGATGAACAGTAAGATGGTTCTTGTCGCACTATAGGGTCCTAGCGCATTCTATCCTTGTCGCTCTATAGGTTCATAGCGCGATCTAGCCTGGTCATGCTATAGGTCTATGGCACGTTCAGTCGTGTCGCGCTACTGGTAGCTAGCGCGTTCTGTCTTGTCGCGCTACAGGAGTATAGCACGTTCTGTTCTGAACGCGCTATATGAGGGTAGTGCGTTCTTGAGGGTGACCAGTCGGGCTGCCCAGGGCGGGGTAGTCTACGACCGATCATGCCTCCCTTGACCGTGTGTGTCTCGGACACCCCGTGGAGTTCCGTGACCGTGTCTTTGGGTGTCAGGGGGGTTGTTTACCTCGATTAGCGTGCCCATATGTTCTGGGGTCCGGTGACCCTGTGTGTGTGTTCTTGGCTTTATGTTGTTGGGTTCGATGCTATGTATTCAGAGGGGGGGGGTGAATGAATATACCCTTTAAAAATTTTCGCCCAATTAAAATCTAATGCTCACTAGAAAGCTAACAAGACACAATTAGACAACCTGAAAGAAACTAAACTAGTCTCCTGTTGAACCAGTACTCAAATAGGTGGAACGCACCTAATCATTCACCTAGCGGAAGCAACAACAGATAGAGAAATCAAACCACAGTCAAACATATAGTGTGCGCAACAATGAGATGAACACATATAGAAAATCAAACCATATCGACCCTATGCATTCATCTAGCGCCACACTTACAAAGAGATCAAACCACTGCACAATGATTTTTAGGTGGTTCGGTCCTACAGACCTACATCCACCCCACACTCAACCCGAGTGTGGATTTCGCTGACTCACAGCTTGAACAGCTGGGCATCACAGCTTGCCATACAATCCGCTGAGCCTCACAGGTTGCTGTCCGAGGAATCCTTCTCGCCTGCTGAGCCTCACAGCTTGCTCCGCTGGGCAATACAGCTTAGCCGTCCAGTGGAATCCTCCACTGCAAATGCTGAGAAACACAGCTTGCTCCGCTGACGAACAGCTTAAAGAAATGTATAAAAGGAAAACGAAAACAAGGAACTACAGCAACGAAAATCTGTAAACAATGAAGCATGAATATGGCTCACAACGAGCTGACTGGATTGGATTTGATCCAACTTCCAGTGGAGACAGATTGTCTGATGGAGTCTTCTCTCTTCTCAACTCATGAGCTCTCTTCCTCTTTCCTTTTCTTCTTCTTCTCTGCTCTCGATCTCTCACTCTCTTTTTCTTTCTCTTCACACTCTGTCTTCTTCTCTCTTTTTCTTCTTCTCTATTTTTCTTCTCTGAGGATCTCGGTGGCTCTCTGCTGCTTCAGACCTTCAGTCTCACTGTATAGACTTTCCACTTGATCGAGCAGCTTTCATCTGAAGAAGAAAGCTCATATATATAGCAACAGCAGAGTGGATAGGGTCGTGTGGCTTCCACATTTCCCGCCCAAGGAATTTTGCCAGAACCGAGGCATTTCGACCACCTGGCAGCATCCTGGCTGGGCTGCATTCCATGTGTCATCATCTGGTCACTCCCCTTATCCTCGGATCACGTGCCCAGTCATCAGTCTCTGCAAGGAATCCCTGTCAGACAGACAGAACAGAAACTTATCAATTTTGTGTCGACACCTTGTACAGACTTCATAGTATGCACGATGCAGTGTATAGACTTTCCAATGTCTAGACTTTGTAAGGTGACATGAATGTATGGACTTTGCAGTGTGTGATGTGCAGACGTTGTATGGACTTCTAAAGTGTAATGCAATGTGCAGACTTTGATCATATATGAAGAACATATGCTGTACAGACTATATGAAGGCAATGCTGAAGCAATGTATAGACTCTGTGGATGCGAAGCAATGCAATGTTCAGACTCTACATATGAAGGGCTATGGCATTGTATAGACTTGGTGAATGCAGAACAATGCCATGTACAGACTTAACAAATGAAGCATGCACAAGACACCGATGTATAGACTTCAACATTATGCAAGCCTGATGCATGTGCAGACTTAGTGAATGCAACGCTAGAACACGTATGGACTTCATATATACAAGACTGAGAACATAGCAGCTGGTTGTACAGACATGCTAAATGAATATGCAGACTCATCGTGCAATATTGTCTAGACTTAGAATGCAATGCTTGACGCAGTGAATAGACTCAGAGTGAATGACAGACACTGAGTGCAACCAATGTCCAGACTTACTGGTGTGTTGAACGATGCACAAATGCATGAAGCACACAGAGTGTATAGACTTGATGAACAATGCATCTAGGCAGACCCTGTACAGATTTGAGAGACGATGCATGCATGATATATAGACTTGAAGGGTAATGCATGCAGACAGTTGTACAGACTTGGTCATTGTTCAGACTTCATGAGCGATGTACAGACTTGCCAAAGGAAAGGCTGTACAGACTTGATGAGATGCAAGGCAATCGAATGTATAGACATTCACAATGTATAGACTTTGACAAGGCAATGATGTACAGACTTCCACAGTTCAAGGATGTATAGACTTTACGTGAAAGCCCAATGTATAGACTTGCACAGTTCAAGGATGTATAGACTTTACGTGAAAGCCTAATGTACAGACTTGCAGAAGTGAACGTAGGTAACGATCCCAGTGTATAGACTTCAAAGTTCACTGACGGATGTACAGACTTCACCTCGAGCAAGCAACAGTGCAGTGTATGGACTTGAAGAACAATGCATGACGTTGTACAGACTTCACTTGATACAGTCCGATGTACATACTTTGCTTGAAACAGTCCGATGTACAGACTTGCATGAGACGCTCAATGTACAGACTTCAAGTCCAGTGCATAGACATTGCCTTAGACGCTAAATGAGACGGTCAGTGTATAGACTTTAGCCAATGCAATGTATAGACTTGCTAGTTATGTGAGCTGCACTATATAGACTATGCCATAGACGCAAAGTAAGACGGAGAACAATGTGCAGACTTTAGCCAATGCAATGTACAGACTTAGTCTAATGCATTGTATAGACTTTGCCTTAGACGCTAAATGAGACGGACAATGTATATACTTATGTTGTGCAGACTTTGACTCAAATGTGCAAATGAGACGCTGAACAAGATGGTCGGATGTACAGACTTCACGAAGTGCATGCATTGTATAGACTTGAATCAGTGAGACACAAAGAAAGACGCTGAATGAGAAGCTGAAGTCTGTATAGACTTTAACAGTGAGACAGTGTACAGACTTTCAGCAACACACGATGTACAGGCTTTCAACTAAACAATGTGTAGACTTCAAAAATGCAAGCAATGCAACAATGCATCAATGTATTGACTTTGAACTTTGCCATGCAATGTATAGACTTGCTACCCTGCGAGCCATGCAATGTATAGACTTACTAGTCTGCGAGCCATGCAGTGTACAGACTTGCTAGCCTGCGAGAACTGCGATGTATGGACTATGCTATCTGCGACATATGCAATGTATAGACTACACTACAGCAACACAAATCCAAATGAATGTGCAGAGTTATGAAATGCACCAGTTATGAAATGCACCAATGCACACAGCCTGTTCCATGTAGTGACACTCAGATAAGATGTTCAATGAAACATTCATATGCAACACAACAAATTCATATGCAGACACAAACAGATGACGACTAAATGTGTTGTTCTTATGGTGACTCATTCATGTTGCTATCATTAAAACACCACATTATCATCAAAGCACAAGGGGCACAACATGTGTTACGCTTGATCGAGTCACCGTGTATTTGTGTGTGTGCGGTGGGATTCCCCCGCATGTCGTAGGTTTCTGTAGAAGATGGTTCCCGTGTGGGCCTCGTGTAAGGCCTTGGACTGCGAGTCCAGTCGTCCGACTTAGAGCTGGAGGTTCCCAGTGTTTCCCTGGGATGGGGAATCGACGTGGCGGCATGTGAGTTGCCTTGGGAATTGTGCTTCTTTGCTTTTCACGTGGGCCATGTGTGTGACCTTGGACTGTGAGTCCAATTACCCAGCCTGGGGCTGGAGGGGTTCTCAGTTCCCTTTCTGAGGGAATGGTCTCGGCGGCTCGTGAGCTGCCTCGGTATTCATGCTACCGTGGTTTTAGACCTAGGGATTAGACTAGATTAACGGCGTTGTGCCGTTACGTACGACGGCCTTGACCCCGAGTCTTGTGACTCAAGGACCGTTGGATTTAGTGAGTCTAACGGACTGTCCAGAGTCTAGTGGCTCGGTGCCACATGGTTCTTCTCGACTTTTACGCAGGGTGCGTGAGTGTTTCTCGGAGTTTTCTCCTTGGAGAGTTGTTACTTAGTGACTCCCCACTAGTCGTAGCCTTCCGACACGCGAGTGGTCCCACCAGGGAGTTGTGGCGAGGCTACCCCGAGAGGCAGTTTTTAGGCTGGTTACCGTCGGGCCCCACCTTTGACGCCAGAGTTCGGCTGAGGGGAAAACCAGTCAGAGGGCCAAACCTAGGACGTATGGTTTATGTGTGCACACGTGGTTGGGGGCAGTATGACCAGCGCTGACGAGCGTGACCCCAGTTAGTCACTTGCTTTGTGGTTACTTGTACGGTGTCCCCGTTCCACCAGGGGTCGAGGGGGACACCTGAGGCGCAGTCTAAGTCATCAGTGGACGCATCCGGCTTTACTTCTGGTGGGCAGGTTGTAGCGCTCGTGCCTTAGCACATTCGTAGCAGTTCGGATCTAGGCATTGTCCTGATCGTTTTGGCTATTTTTTGCAGATTTTTAGGTGTCCGTTTGGCATTTATTGGAATTTGTTTAAGATTTATGGCAATTAGAGTAAATTTTTCAAAAATAATAATAATAATAATAATAATATATATATATATATATATATATCTCTCTCTCTATCTCTCCCTCACTCGTTCTCTCTCTTCCTCTCCCCCTCTCACGATCTCTCCTCTCCCTCTCTCTCGGATTCGATCCGGACGGGCCCCGATCGAGGCACGGGAGGTACCGACTGGACGGGCTCGACGCGAGGATCCCGTGGACGCCAGCTTTGTCTCGATCCGCGGTACATGGAGGCGTGTGGGGCCAAGTGTAGCCGCGGCGTCCCTTCGTCCGTTCGGCACCGAATCGCCGTCTTCGTCACGATCGAGGTAGGGGGATGGAATCCCTGAGTCGCTAGGATCATTTTGACGCCACATGCACGCACATGCACGGCCGTTTCCTCATTTTCCTTGCAAACCTCCATGTTAGCCTATTTATGCTTAATTTCGTGAAATTAATTGTTATAGGCATTGTTTTTAAATTTCAATGGCATGCTTAGTTGTAGAATGTTGTGGTTTGGCAGGTTTTACAGCTTTTCCATGTTTTCCCGTTGATCCGGCTCGACCGGGAGGGAGTTTAGTTTTGAACCTAACCCGTCCGTAACCCAGGCGGTGTGACGGTCCTACCAGGGGCCATCACATTGGTAACGGCCCTCATGGGACGCGTTACAGTACTATGATGGACCTAAGCAGGTGCGTCACAGTGTGTGTAACGGTCGAACCCACGACCGTTACATTTCATTTGACTATAGTTGACCTGGTAAGGCTGTTGGCCTGACGGTCCGTCGGGCGACCGTCAGGACTCCGTGATGCGCCTCCTGGCGTGCGTCACACCCTGTCTGAATGTTAGAAAAACTCTAATTTTTATAGCTTCGCGTGGCGTAACGGCTCAGGGGAGGCGTGTTACGTTCGCTCCATGTGAAGAAGTGCCCGGTGGTCTTGGTAGAGTGTTAAAGGAATTCCTGTTCCACCCACCGACTTTCGAGGGTCAATCAGATCCGGAGGCAGCTAGATCGTAGCTCGATGCCACTGAGCGCGTGTTCCAATCGATGGAGTGCGCGGATGATGAGAGAGTCATGTTGGCTACTTATCTGCTTCAAGGTACCGCACGCACGTGGTGGACTACAGAGTGGGAGGTTGCCTTCCGTTCCCATCCGCTTCGACAAATCACCTGGGCAGAGTTCGTTGCTACTTTCGAGCGTGCTTACACTCCAGCCTGCCTCAAGTTAGCAAAGATGTATCAATTCGTTATGCAACTCCTCAGCAAACTCCTTTAACCCTTCAGGGGCTTCATCAGCCTCTTGGGTGGCTTCCCCAATTCTTGGTATCGATGTATCGATGTTATCGGTATATCGGTATCCGGAGCTCTGGGTCGTCACAGTTGGTATCGGAGCGGTGTTGGGGATTTGTGTTAGGAATTGAAACTCGCGCTGGTCCAGAGCAAGTCCAATGAGTCGTCCATTGCTGGCTTAGGATGTTTCTCGTGATTACTGATGGTTTTCCGTTATCGTGTGTTTTCTAGATGCAAGATGGTGCCTCGTGGATGGAAGAAAGCTCAGGCTCCTCGGGAGGAGAGTGGTACTTCTTCTGCCCCAGTTGTGCCAGCTTCTGTCAACCCTGCTCCATGTGAAGAAGTGCCCGGTGGTCTTGGTAGAGTGTTAAAGGAATTCCTGTTCCACCCACCGACTTTCGAGGGTCAATCAGATCCGGAGGCAGCTAGATCGTAGCTCGATGCCACTGAGCGCGTGTTCCAATCGATGGAGTGCGCGGATGATGAGAGAGTCATGTTGGCTACTTATCTGCTTCAAGGTACCGCACGCACGTGGTGGACTACAGAGTGGGAGGTTGCCTTCCGTTCCCATCCGCTTCGACAAATCACCTGGGCAGAGTTCGTTGCTACTTTCGAGCGTGCTTACACTCCAGCCTGCCTCAAGTTAGCAAAGATGTATCAATTTCTAGAGCTGACGCAAGGTGACATGACTGTGTTGCAGTACCGAGATAAGTTCATCGAATTGGGCAGGTACGCGCCCCATATTTTTGCTGATGAAGCTATGAAGACTCAGCAGTTTATGCGCGGACTGAAAGCGGATTTGAGCGTGCCGTTGTTCGCTACCCGAGTGTCTGAGTTGGATTCAGCGTACCAGGCTGCTGTTGCAGTGGAGATGGAAATGGCGAGGACTCGAGGGCTTTCTCAGGCCAGAATGGTGCAGCCGACTGTGCAGTTTCAGCCGACTTACCAGCCGTCTATCCTAGGAGTTCCTTCTGCCGTTCCTGTTGTCAGCGGTGTCTCTTCTCTTTCTGATTCCCGTTTCTGACAATTCAAGAATAAGAAGTCGAAGAGGAAGTTTGAGCATTCGGCGCCTTCCGATTCAAGTCAACTGTATGTTCCTTCTGTTCGACCGCGCCAAGATTTTTTCGGTAGTCAGCAGCGTCCGTGTCCGAGGTGTGGTGGCAGTCATCCAGGCGTGCCGTGTTCTTTGCTGATCGTCTGTTACCGCTGTGATCAGCCGGGTCACGCAGTCCGAGACTGTCCGCTGAATCCGAAACTGATGAAGTTCTCGCAGTTTACCCAGCCATAGCAGCCTCAGTTTCTTCTTCCTCCACCGCCTCAACCTCAGCCGTCTTATCTACCTACTCCAGTTCCTTCCCAGCAGTCTTCTGCAGCCGGCCGTCCTCCGAGAGGCAAGGTCACTCACATCACCCGTGCAGAAGCTGTGGCAGCTAATCTGGTAGAAGGTACGGTTTTGATTTTCGGTTGTCTATCTCATGTTCTTTTCGATTCTAGTGCAACTCATTCTTTTGTGTTCGAGGATTTTCTTGCTTGCATTGGGGAGCCGATGACCAAAGTGTCCTGTAATTTGCTCGTGGAGTTACCCTCTGGAGATTTCATGTCCACTCCGGTGTGCCTGGAAGATTCCCCTATTGTCGTCAGCAATCGGCAGATGCCTGTGAAGCTTTATGCATTGAAATTGGCCGAATATGACGCTATTCTAGGCATGGACTGGCTGGAATTGTATGGTGTCGTGGTTGACTGCAGATACAAGCGAGTCTATTTTATGCCACGCGGAAAGCCAGCCTTTTATTTCCAAGGTATGCTTTAATTTTGCAGTTGCCTCCTTTCGCCTTCTGTTTAAATTTCGAGGACGAAATTTCTTTAAGGAGGGAGGGACTGTAGCGCTCGTGCCTTAGCGGATTCGTAGCAGTTCGGATCTAGGCTTTGTCCTAATCGTTTTGGCTATTTTTACGGATTTTTAGGCGTTCGTTTGGCATTTATTGGAATTTGTTTAAGATTTATGGCAATTAGAGTTAATTTTTCAAAAAATAATAATAATATATATATATATCTCCCTCACTCATTCTCTCTCTTCCTCTCCCCCTCTCATGATCTCTCCTCTCCCTCTCTCTCGGACTCGGTCCGGACGGGCCCCGATCGAGGCACGAGAGGTACCGACGGGACGGGCTCGATGCAAGGATCGCGTGGACGCCAGCATTGTCTCGATCCGCGGTACGTGGAGGCGTGTGGGGCCAAGTGTAGCCGCGGCGTCCCTTCGTCCGTTCAGCATCGAATTGCCATCTTCGTCGCGATCGAGGTAAGGGGATGAAATCCCTGCGTCGCTAGGATCATTTTGACGCCACATGCACGCACATGCACGGCCGTTTCCTCATTTTCCGTGCAAACCTCCATGTTAGCCTATTTATGCTTAATTTCATGAAATTAATTGTTATAGGCGTTGTTTTTAAATTTCAATGGCATGCTTAGTTGTAGAATGTTGTGGTTTGGCAGGTTTTACAGCTTTTCCATGTTTTCCCGTCGATCCGGCTCAACCGGGAGGGAGTTCGATTTTGAACCTAACCCGTCCGTAACCCAGGCGGTGTGACGGTCCTACCAGGGGCCGTCACATTGGTAACGGCCCTCATGGGACGTGTTACAGTACTGTGACGGACCTAAGTAGGTGCGTCATAGTGTGTGTAATGGTCGAGCCCACTACCGTTACATTTCATTTGACTATAGTTGACCTGGTAAGGCGGTTGGCCTGACGGTCCGTCGGGCGATCGTCAGGGCTCCGGGACGCGCCTCCTGGCATGCGTCACACCCTGTCTGAACGTTAGAAAAACTCTAATTTTTATAGCTTCGCGTGGCGTAACGGCTCAAGGGAGGCGCGTTACGTTCGCGTCACGCCCCTGTCCTGGCACGTTACAGCCTGGACCTGACGACCCGCCAGGGACGCGTCACCGACCTGTAGCGCCCCCTTCCCCGACCGTCACACCCTGTGACGCGGCAGACCTAGACCGTTACATTCCCCTAGTTTTTAAAAGCATGCATGGTCAATTTCTAATGCATTCCACGTTATATATATGCCATGTTTAAGTTGTTTTATGAACGATGGCTTGTTATTAGATCCCGATGGAATTACTTTCTCTTTCCTTGTGATGGAACCACTAGTCGTAGCCCAGCGACTGAGCGTGTCGTCCCACTCGGGAGAGGTGGAGGGGTGTTCCCATTGAACGGTTTGTAAGCTAGTTACCGTGGGCCCCTGCGGTTACCGTTGCGTCCAACGAGGGGGGGGAAACTAGCTAGAGGCCTGGCTCTAGGCAGGAGTCAGTGGGTGCACACGTGGTCGGAGACTTGGACTGGCACTGACGAGTGTCGCTCTGACTAGTACTTGGTTTGGTCCTGTTACGCCTCTCGCTTGTCACGTTCCAGACTTGCGAGTTGCCAAGACGCAGTATAAGTCGTCGGTGGACGCATCTGGTCTTGTCCTTCTAGTGGGTTGTTCCGTCTCTCACTTCACTTGGTTAGCAGTGGTTTATTCTATTGGTAGATTTAGTTCTTGACGCTAATTCATGTTGTTATTTATTTATTTATTAAATTTTGCATCTGCCTATTTATTATTTAAATGCATGCTCTAACTGCTTTTATATTTGCCTGCTTGTCTGTTTAGTGTGAGGTAGGGATCCACGTGACCCCTATTGAGTCTAGCTGTGACTCACCCTTTCCTCTTTCAGGTGAGCCATCCCAGTCGTCCGCTGGTCCTTCTCGTGGTTGTGCCGACCGTCGTTAGAGTGCCAGCTGTTGTCGGTTTATCTTTTTGTTCATTTGAGCCGGGGTATGTCCCGTGTAGTTGTGCAGTGGACCCCTTTTTATCTGTAAATCTGGACTATTGTCTATATTTTACCACTCTGATATTTTAAATTACTTCTGCACTTTTTTATTAATTGATGTCCTAATTAATATTACGCGCCTGCAGTCTCAATTCGTTATGCAACTCCTCAGCAAACTCCTTTAACCCTTCAGGGGCCTCATCAGCCTCTTGGGTGGCTTCCCCAGTTCTTGGTATCGATGTATCGATGTTATCGGTATATCAATATTCGGAGCTCTGGGTCGTCACACAGGTACTCCTGTCATGTGATACGTGACTCTCCTGTTTCCAGGTTCCGTTTCCTATCTGCGAGACGAGGTTTTCTGGACCGACCGGTGTTTCCGAGTTAGTGGCCATGGTGCTAGTGGCTTTACCGAGGTTGTGTCTTGTGGGTGTGGTTCCCGCGACCAGGTGGCCGGGGTTGCACCTTGGACAGCGTGTCCAGGTTGGCCTTGTCCTGGGAGACAGGCCACTACGACAGGGTTGCCGTGGGTTTTACCTCGGTGAGTGGTGTTAGTATAGTCTGGTTCCCGCTTGTGAGAGAAGGATTTTACTTTCCGGTGTAGTAGGAGTAGCTGTAGTGCCGAGTTTTGACCGGCCACCGGTTTGCTGTTCTTGCTGTAGTTGTAGCTTTCCTTTCTGCTACCACCGTTGTTTCCGGTTGGGGTTCCGCGGGACCCCTGCTGAGTCTTTGTTTGGAGACTCATCCCTACTTTTCAGGTGCGGCGGTTCTTCCTCGAGGTTCGAGGGTGCTATTCGGAGGTTCTTAGCTGCCAGCTTGCCAGGCCGAGTGTTCACTTGGCATGTGGTACATTTTACTGCTTTAGACTGTACTTTCTGTTGGACTGGACTTTGTTGTAGTAGTTGTTTATTTATTTCTGTTAATTATTGAATTATCCTGCTTTATTTCCTATTTCTTTGTGTCTCTACACTCCTTTTAGCCCTTCCGAGCCCTCCCGACTCGTGGGCGGTGGGCCAGGGTTCTAATGGTATCGGGCCTTCCCGGTATCTGGATCTTGGGTCGTTACACCTTGGAACTAGATGCCAAACTTTGTTTCTTTCAAACTGGTTTAATTCTTCCTGCATGGAATTTATCCAATTGTCATCTTTTAAGGCCTCTACAATATTTTTGGGTTCAATTTGAGATACAAGTGCAAGTTGTTCAATTTCATCCATAATTTTGAAATGAGACCTAGTTTTTGTTCGGTCATGCAGATTATCTAAGATGTTTTCTAAGGGATGGTCTTTTAACACTCTTAAATGAGGCTGAGTGTTACCTTCGTCTGCTTCGGTGACCGGATCATTGCTTGGCCCTTCTTGATCTTCATTTGCTTGTATCTCCTTATGTGGAAGTTCCTCTTTTCCTTTTATGTTCAGGAATTCCCCATCATCATCTTCCCTGCAAGTGTTGTCAAGACCAATTTCATCAAAGGTGATGTGAGGGGATTCTTCCACATAAAGGGTCTTAAGATTATAGACTCTATAAGCTCTAGACTTATCGGAGTACCCAAGGAATATCCCTTCTTCGCTCTTGGGCTCAAACTTGTCCAGAACTCTTTTATCATTGTTATGAACAAAGAACTTTGACCCAAAAACTTTCATGTGAAAGAGAGATGACTTTTTACCTTTTAGCAGCTCATAAGGGGTCATTTTGGTGAGTGGCCTTACCATTGAGCGGTTGATGATATAACATGCAGTGTTTACCGCTTCTGCCCAAAATCTCCTTGGTAGATGCCTTTCAGCAAGCATTGTGCGTGCCATCTCTATGAGAGTTCTGTTCTTCCTCTCAACTACCCCATTTTGTTCAGGGGTCCTTGGTGATGAAAACTTGTGAATGATTCCTTCAGTCCTACACAAATTTTCAAAGTCAGCATTGTCAAATTCACCACCATGATCTGAAATTATGTTAGAGATCTTTAACTTACCATCTTGCTTCACTTGCATATACAGTGCCTGAAACTCATCAAAGGCATTATTTTTATGTGCAAGATAAAATACCCAAGTGAATCTAGTAAAGTCATCTACTAAGACATAACCATATCTTTTATCACTTAAGCTAGCTGATTTGGTTGGACCAAATAAGTCCATATGAATTAGTTCAAGTGGTTTAGATGATGAGTTTTCAGTTCTGCTTTTAAATGACTTTTTAGTTTGTTTTCTTTGAGCACGTGCATCACAAATCTTAGTGTTCAGTTTGAATTTTATTTCAGGCAGACCTTTGACAATAGAATGCTTCACCAATTTATGAATAATATTGTAGCTAACATGACCTAGTCTGCGATGCCACAAACATGCTAATTCAGATTTGGGTGCAGCAAGATAAAGATTTATGTGAGCAGGGTCATCTAAGTCAATCATGTATACGTTATTGACTCTTTTACCAGAAAACTTAGTTTCTTTTGAATTAGGGTGCAAGATCCTACATTCATTAGAGTCAAAAATTATAGTATGACCTTTATCACAAAGTTGACTTATGCTCAACAGATTATACTCTAGCCCATCAATAAGTAATACATTATCAATCGAGTTGGAGGGGTTCTTACCAACTTTACCTGTACCGATGATCTTCCCTTTGTTGTTTCCTCCAAATGTAACATGTCCAGGTTCCTTTTCAACCAAGAGACAGAATTTGGTTCTATCTCCAGTCATGTGTCTTGAGCAGCCACTGTCAAGATACCAGCGGTTGTGCACGGCTGCAAGACACTCCTGTACAAGGAATTAAGTGACAATGTTTGGAACCCAAGGACAATTGGGTCCCAGTAATTTTTTCATTTCTGTAAAGCATGATAACACAGATTTTGAAATCCAGACTTTTTTAGCATTTTTGCTTTGCTGGGAGTTCTGGTTTTTCTTCTCCTTAGTCTTTTGGACTTTATGGTTTTTGGGAATGGTGGAAAAGGATTGTTTGTTAGACCATTTATTCCAATTAGTTGGTCTAGAGAAATATGAGGTGTTATAGTGACTAGGTTGGTGAGGTTGAGTGAACCTATGACCATAGGGAACATAACTGCTCCTAACCCATGGAGGTGTCGACCTATAGAAGATAAAGTCTCGACTTGTCTCATGTTTTATCCATATATGGCTTTCTCTGGATGAAGGATGTGTCGACCTCCTGTTCTGAAAGTGTCGACCTGTTGGTGCAAACATGGGGTAATGTTGGGCGGTTGACCATGTGGGTGTCGACCTGTTCCGTGGATTGTCCCGACCTGTTCCACCATTGTAATTATTTCTTCTATTGGAATGTGCAGGATGCTTGGATGGGTGTCGGCCTGTTTGGGATTGTTGGTTATGTAAGGTTTCGCACAGCACCTACGGGCGACGCAGCGGATAACAAAAATGCATTTGCCCGATCCCGGTGTTATGGAAAGCTTAATCTGTGCTCTAATCGGTGTTTCTAAGACCCTAATTACGGGTTGCGTGTTTCACCTTGCACGGAACGACGCTGTCCGCTAAGCCCGATGCAGAGAAACCGAGCCGCACAGCTGTACGGCCTCTAGAGCAGATCCACATGGACCCTTACGCAGCGACGGTACCTCCCCGGCGCAACTTTCCCCGACTCTATCACCTTCTGGAGAGAGAGAGAGCAAAGGGGGGTGGCTAATCCTCCTCTTAAGCTTATGTGCTTGCTTAAGCTTAAGAGGTTGGAAGAAGTGAAGGCTGTACTATATATAGAGTTTAGGTTTATTAGAAAAGGGTTCTAAAAGATCGAAATTGTATATATGTCCTATCCACTATTATACATATGTATTAAGCTCTATTTACACTCCTTTCCAAAAGGAATTAAAAGGAATTAATACATACACTTGTATAATAATAATATGTCACCCAAGAATCCATTGTGTGTGATCCTCTAGGCCCACAGTCACTCTAGTTTAAGGTCCATTAACTTCTAATTCTCAATTAGAAGTAAATTAAACATATTCTTCGCTTCTACTAGAGCCGAACAATAGTTTAATTTATTCCGAACCTTTGATCACGTTGGGTCAAGCAAATCCGCGTGATCCTAGAGGACCCCGGGTTTAAACCAGCCTGTCTGGTACCTGTAAGTCCACAGTTACCGCATCGATATAATCCCTCGCTCATTCTATGAGTCTGGTACGATCGAGGGTACGGTTTCTATCAAACCCCATGATCGTGCCATTTGACTATGACCTCCTTAAAGTGTATGACGTCCGTCCTAAACGAACTCATACGACCCTGGCCAGGGATTTAACGGAGAGTCAATGTCATGACCCATTAACTGTCTGATATATACCCGACAGTGAGCGATCCCTTCTTGACCATTGATGATCTTCACACGTATCCTGGAGTGGTTAATGACTCGGTAACTCATGACTTATGGTTAAAGTCACTTAGCTAAGTAATTAAACCATTCCAGTCCTCGTGTAAGATCCGATCAATGTCTCAGGTCAAAGGACCAACGATGCTACTGTGACCGTTGGATCTTCAGTTGACATTAGGTATAATCAACCATCTGAAGATCCAATAGTGGATCAGTTCAGTGCACATCCTCCAAGGACATACACCTACACATATGTGTTGGTGCCCCGCACCAATGACCATGAGACTGGTCACTGACACATCATGTGCACTGGTTTAATAGGTAATCAAAGTCCCCGAGTGATTACCCTCCAACCAGGAACAGTTTAAGGTATGTGTACATGTAAAGTCAATCTCATGTTCGAGATCCCATCTCGAGCTGACTTTACAACCACATATCCTAGGGACAACGTAAAGTAACACAATCGCATATTTACGCTCAAACACCACTTTATTAATGAATAAGATCGTACAACTATTGGGCCTACCCGACCCGAAATTGGCATGTAGCACACCAACACTAACAATCTCCCACTTGAACTACAGCCAATTGCCCACAACTTTGAGGCCCATCTTATCCCGATGACGCTCAAATACAGTCTATGTCAAAGGCTTAGTCAGTGGATCTGCTATGTTATCTTCTGACGGTACACGCTCTACCATCACATCTCCACGATCAACAATCTCCCGAATAAGGTGAAAGCGTCTGAGAATATGCTTTGACCTTTGGTGAGATCTCGGTTCCTTCGCCTGGGCGATGGCCCCATTATTATCACAAAATAATGGGATGGGAGCTGATATCTCGGGAACTACGCCAAGTTCCAAGATGAATTTCTTCATCCAGACGGCTTCCTTAGCAGCTTCAGCTGCAGCAATATATTCCGCCTCCGTCGTCGAGTCTGCAGTCGTGTCTTGCTTGGAGCTTCTCCAACTGACTGCCCCTCCATTCAACATGAATACAAATCCAGACATGGATTTGCAGTCATTTGGATCTGACTGGAAACTAGAATCTGTGTAAGCTCTAAGCTGTAGGTCCTCTCCTCCATAAAGAAGAAAAAGATCCTTAGCCCTTCGCAGGTACTTAAGGATACCCTTTACTGCCTTCCAATGCTCTTCGCCTGGATTTGCCTGATATCTGCTGACAATGCTTAAAGCATTGGCAACATCAGGCCGTGTACATAGCATTGCATACATGATTGACCCTATCGCCGAAGCATAGGGTACCTTATTCATGTGTGCGACCTCCTCAGAAGTTTTAGGACTCATCCCCTTGGATAGGTAAATTCCATGTCTCATGGGAATGAGACCTCTCTTGGAATTTTCCATCCTAAACCTTTTGAGGATAGTGTCTATGTACATGGATTGAGATAATCCTATCATCCTTTTAGATCTATCTCGATAGATCCTTATGCCCAGCACATAGGATGCTTCTCCCAAATCCTTCATGGAGAAGGTCTTGGACAACCAAGACTTAGTTGATGTCAACATCGCTACATCATTCCCAATGAGTAAGATGTCATCAACATAAAGAACCAAGAAGGTCATTGAGCTCCCACTGACCTTCTTGTAAACACAGGGTTCATCTTCATTCCGAATGAAGTTGAAAGATTTGACAGCCTCGTCAAATCTTAAGTTCCAGCTTCTAGACGCCTGCTTTAATCCATAAATGGACCTTTGAAGTTTGCATACCTTATTAGGATGTGGCTTGGAGGTGAATCCACAGGCTATACCATGTACACCTCTTCTGACAGGTTTCCATTAAGAAAAGCTGTCTTCACATCCATTTGTCAGATCTCATAATCCAGGTATGCAGCAATGGCAAGGAGGATTCTGATTGACTTAACCATGGCTACCGGCGAAAACATCTCGTCATAGTCAATGCCTTGCCTTTGACGATATCCTTTCGCCACTAGTCTAGCCTTGTATGTGTCAACCTGTCCATCTGCACCGATTTTCCTTTTAAAAATTCATTTGTAGCCGATAGGGACCTTCCCTTCGGGTACATCAACTAAGTTCCAAACTTTATTGGTGTACATGGACTGGATTTCTGAATCCATTTCCTCTTGCCATTTCTCGGAGTCTACACTATGGATCACCTCCTGGTATGACTGAGGATCATCATCCTCATCGATACATACCATAGAGGACCCCTCTGAGACATGTCCAACATATCTCTCAGGTTCTCTCGGTAGTCTACCAGATCTCCGTAGTGTCAGTGTTTCACCTTGAATAAGATCAACCGATACCGTCTCATCTAACGAGTTTGTGTCTATGGGTTGTGGTTCTTGGACCTCGTCCAATTCTATCTGGCTCCCACTATTTTTCTGGAGTAGATATTCTCTTTCCAGAAATACAGCTCTCTTGGCCACTAAGACCCTTTGCTCAGAAGGGTGATAGAAATAATATCCAAACGTCTCCTTTGGATATCCCACAAACCTACACTTATCGGTTCTCGACTCAAGCTTATCACTCTCGTTCTTCTTTACATGAGCAGGACACCCCCAAATTTTAATGTGATTAAAATTTGGTTTCCTGCCCTTCCATATCTCATATGGTATAGAAGGAACTGATTTACTTGAGATCATATTCAATAAATAAGCCGCAGTCTCTAACGCATAGCCCCAGAGAGAGAAGGGTAGTCCTGACATAGACATCATGGATCAGACCATGTCTAACAAGGTCCTGTTTCTCCTCTCGGATACACCATTGTGCTGTGGTGTATACGGTGGTGTCCACTGAGAAACTATTCCATGGTCTTTAAGATAAGAAGTGAATTCATGGCTTAAGTATTCACATCCTCGATCCGATCGAAGAGCCTTAATACTTTTGCCAGTCTGTTTCTCTACTTCATTCTTGTATTCCTTAAACTTCTCAAAGGCTTGTGACTTATGTCTCATTAAATACACATAGCCATATCTAGAGAAGTCATCAATAAAAGAAATGAAATAGAGATAACCTCCTTTTGCTTCTATGGACATGGGTCCACACACATCCGAGTGTATGAGCTCGAGAAGGTCAACAGCCCTCTCTCCATGTCCACCAAAGGGAGCCTTGGTCATTTTCCCCATGAGACACGACTCACAGGTATCAAATGGCTTGTATTCGAACGAATTCAAATACCCATTTGAGTGTAAGTGAGAGACTCTTTTCTCACCTACATGACCAAGTCTGCAATGCCATAGATATGCAGAATTCACTTCATCAGCATTGGAAATTTACATAACATTAGAACGTGTATCTAATACATAAAGGCCATTGACTAATGAACCATTGGCTATAATCAAACCATTATTCATTATAGAGTACACAGTGCTATTAAAAGCCAATGTATATCCAATGTTATACAAACCAGAGATTGAAATAATGTTCTTAATAATATTAGGAACATAATAACAGTCATTCAGCTCCAGAATGACTCCTGAAGGTAAACTGAGGCGTGCAGTCCCGACAGCTTTGGCAGCAACTAAAGCTCCGTTGCCCATCCTCAGTTCAATCTCCTTTTTGCCCAATCGCCTTCTATTTGCCAACACCTGCACAGAATTACAGATATGAGATGCACATCCAGTATCCAATACCCATGATGTGGATTCCATATATGATAAATTAAGGTCTATGACAAAAATACCTTCATTTAGAATTGCCTTGCAATTCCTTTTCCAATGCCCAGTTTCCCCTCATCGAAAATATTTATCTTCCTTTTCATTCTTCTTGCCCTTCCCTTTGTCAACTTTGGCGAATTGCTTACCCGTGGCCTTTTTCTTTCCCTTCCCTTTGTTACTTGTTGTGGATATTTGAGAGGCCTTCCTTTTCTTGTTGGCCCGGCCAACAACCATTACAGACGAAGATGGTTTATCTTTCTGCATAGTTCCTTCAGCACTCTTTAACATATTGAGCAGCTCCGGGAGAGTTGCATCAATTCTATTCATGTTAAAGTTTATGATGAAGGAAGAAAAGGAATCGGGCAATGACTGGAGTATAAGATCAATGCACAGTTCAAGATCTAACTTGAACCCCAGTGCATTGAGTCTCTCTATCCACTCCATCATTTTCAGTACATGAGCCTGTACTGATGAACCCTCAGACATCCGTGTCTTGAAAAGCCTTTTGGAGATGTCATACCTCTCAATCCTACCCTGCTCCCCGAAGAGCTAGCGTAGATTGAGAAGTATACTTCTACAATCAGTCTTTTCAAATTGCCTCTGTAGCTCGGGAGCCATAGAGGCCAACATGTAACATTGGGCAAGGGAGGAGTCCTCAGACCACTTGGCATAAGCCAGTAACTCGCCCTCGTCGGTATCAGGAGCTGACTCAGAATGAACCGTGTCCAACACGTATGCAATCTTTTCGGCGGTAAGGACTATGCGTAGATTACGCAGCCAATCCGAGTAGTTCAGTCCAGTTAATCTATTTACATCCAAGATGCCGCGGAGGGGGTTAGACGACGACATTGTAATCTGGATAAGAAATAAAAGACAACTTAGCATGTGTTCAAATTCTAACTTAGATGTGATTTTCTATCTTAGTTAGTC
This sequence comes from Amorphophallus konjac, assembly GCA_022559845.1. NCBI lineage: Eukaryota > Viridiplantae > Streptophyta > Magnoliopsida > Alismatales > Araceae > Amorphophallus > Amorphophallus konjac. The sequence goes on from CM040123.1 coordinate 360,711,830, forward strand.
CCACTATTTTTCGATCGGACTATATAACCCTCAGTATATAGAACGGGAGATCAGCGAGATCAACCTAGTGGGTCGGAATCCCAACGAGACTGATGTATGACCTTGTGGAAAGCACAACAAGCCATACACCATCTCAAGGGTAGTCAACAGGCACTTGCATCTAATACAATATCCGATATTCGGCCCCCGAGAAATCATCCCCTTGTGGAAAGCACAACAAAGGATATTCTCGGTTAGATCTAACCATCATTACTACATAGCAATGAGTTCATGACCCGACCCTTGTGGAAAGCACAACAAAGTTGAGTTCAATTCCTCACCCCATTGAGGCCGAGCCTTGGAGTTTAATCCCGCCCCCAAACTCATGGACCTTGTGGAAAGCACAACAAATCCATGAAATGAAGACGTTCATTCACTCCATAATGATGGAGGGCCACGACGACTCCTAGAGCCACGCTTACCAGATCTAAAATTTAAGCGCGAGGGAATTTAATTTTATCTTGATCTCACCCTAGGTGGTAATATAAATATATCCAATATAATTACCGTACCTAGTAGTTTGCATAAAATAAATGCATCCAATGCAAAATAAAACGCAAGTGATCATGGACTTAATTCCTAATGTAACTAAGGCATCCGGCCCGCTTCCGAAGCAGTTGGATCGTCCTCGTCGGGTGTGCTCCGCGCTTTCAAACTCCGACACCGCAGTAATTACAACTTTTACACAGCTCGCAGGCCGGAAAAAAGTAAATTACATATAAATGAAATTCCAGAAGCCCTTAGGGCGAGTACAACAACGGAGGAAGATAGAAGTACATTGGAATTTTAACAGAGAGAGAAAGGAGGTTCGCAGACCCCAATTAATTACATTAATCCAAGTCCATGATCACTTGCCAACCCATTCAAATAAAATCAATCAAGGGTTATTTTCTGAAAATAATCCTTACTTTTGAATTTAAAATGGGATGTGCAAATAAAAATAGGCTAGCTTTGTTTAATTTTTAAAAATGAAGCACGATTAACTAAAATTAAACAGATAAGCAGGCCAATACAAGGTAAATAAAGTAGGGCACGTAAAGAACCATCATTTTCTACAGGGGCATCTAATTGAGATAATTAATTAAATTTAAATTTAAATTTAATTATCCAATAATCAAATTTAAATTCAAAATTTAAACATGTCAATAATTTAAATTTAAATTCAAACTAATTATCCAATAGTTTTTGTTTGAAAATAAATTTAAAATAATGCAATTATCCTCAATTAGTAATTTTCTAAAATTCAAAATTTGAATTTAACAATTATCTAATAATTAAAATTCAAATACTTGAATTTTTCACATTTAACTTCAATAAAATTTAAAATTTAAATTTTCTAATTATCTAATAATTAAAAGTTAAAAACTTAAATTTTACTGAAATAACTTCAATTATTACCATTTTATCTCAAGATAAATAGTAATTATCTCACTTCGGTAAATTCAAATTGGTTAAATAAAATTTACCATTCGACATTTACTATTGAGATAACACTATTTAACTTATGAAATAAAATTTTATTTAATTTACTGTGCATTTCCATATATATATCTAATATATATATTTATTTATTTGAGCACAATAAATTAAAAAGGGTAAAAGCGTAAATTTTTTTTTAAAAAAAAAAATTTCGCGTCAAACTCCTTCGCGCGGGGCTGCCCACGTGGGACGCGTGGGCGGCCGCGCCCGCGTCCCGCGCGCGGACGCCCGTGCGCGGGCGCCCGCATGGCGGGCCCGCGCGCCCGCCACTCGGTGCCCGCCCCCGCGGGTCAGCGCCCGCGGGCGCTGACCCCGAGTGCCGCGTGCGCCGCCCACACGGCGCACGCGGCGGGCGCACTGCGCCCTATTTTTTTTTTTAAAAAAAATTTGCTCCAGGGATGCCCAGCATCCTGGAAGAACGGGGATGTCCAACATCCCCTTCTAGCATTAACAATTGAAGCATTTAATCCCCTTTCAAATATGGTTCTAAACGGTAATAAAAACACCGACCAGAGCGCGAACCTGGCTCTGATACCACTGTAAGGTTTCGCACAGCACCTATAGACGACGCAGCGGATACCAAAAATTCATTTGTTTTTAGGTTGTTGAGAAGTTTTGTTGATTGATTCTCCTACTTTTTCTTTTCCTTTGTTTTCAACATTTTCATGGTGTATTATTTTGGAGGTTGATGCTTCGGAAGATGAAACAAATATGGTAATTTTTGACCTAAAAGTTTTCTTCTTGGTTGGCTCATACCCTAGCCCTTCTCTGTTGAAGTTTATTTTAGTTCCTAGCAGGGCATTCAAGTTTTCACTTCCATCAAAAAAATTTCAAGAGCAGTTTATTTATCTGCTAGGTCCTTCTGAAGTTTTTCATTTTCTTTCAGTAGTTGTGAATTGACTTGTTTGAAGGCTTCTGATTTTTCATTACACAGATTGGTGTCCTTCACATAGCTTTGCATCTTTAGCTTCAGTTCATCAATTTCATCTCTCAATCTTTCATTTTCATCCTCCAAGTCTTTCATCTCTTTTCTTCCTTCTTCAAGATTTTCATTCATTTTTCTTAGATCCTCAATTTCAGTTTCTAGAGAGATTATCTTTTCACTGAGAATTTTATCTTGGCTATAGGAGTCAACCTTCTTCTTTAAGATTTTGTTTTGTTTTCTGTATATTTTATACTTATTCATCAATTCAAAGTAAGCTTCTTCCCAATCATCAGTAGAGAAGTGCTCAAAGGGAGAGCTCACCTCGCTGTCTTTGTCTCCTTTGGCCATTAGACAGAGATCATCTTTTTCCTCTTCAGAGGAGTTATCTTCAGTCTCTTCTGCGTCTTCATCACTCCAAGTGCACACCATGGCCTGCTTCTTCTTGCTCTTCCACTTAGGCATATCTTTCTTAGCTCCTTCTGGACACTCAGACTTGATGTGTCCTGGTATCGTGCAAGAGTAGCAGACAAGCTTTCCAGACTTTTTAACATTTTCAGGTCTTGGCTTGAAACCTCGTTTTACCTGGGGCTTCTTCTTAGTGAAGCATGTACCTTCCTTTCTTAGAAATCTTCTGAACTTCCTTGTCAATAGAGCAACTTCATCCTCTTCAGTGTTGCTACTTGAAGGCTCTTCTTCTTTAGATAGATCCTTAGTGTTTGGTCCAGCTTTAAGAGCCAGAGGCTTCTTTTTACTTACCCCAACCTCTTTATTCTTCAGATTCATCTCATAGGTCATCAGGGACCCTATGAGTTCTTCTACCTTGATGGTAGTTAGATCTTCTGATTCTAGAACCACAGTGGCCTTTGTATGCTAAATAGGAGTTAGTGATCTCAGAATCTTCCTTACTATCTCCTGCTCAGAATAGGTCTTACCTAGCTCAGTCAAGCCATTAGTGAGCAAGGTTAGCCTAGCATACATGTCCGAAATGGACTCATCAGATTTCATTCTAAACTTCTCATATTCAGATACCAACATGTTAGCTTTGGTTGCACGTACCTGCTGTGTCCCTTCATATATTACCTCAAGGCGATCCCACATTTCTTTTACAGTGTTACAAGTTGACACCCTTGAGTACTCAGTTGGATGAAGGGAGCACTACATGATGTGCTTGGCACCCCAGTTCATAGTTGATTGCCTGATCTGTTCTTTAGTCCATGTATCCTCGTCCGGAGGCAGCTCAAATGGTCCCTTGCTGATCACTCACCAGACTTCATGATCATGGGCTCTAATGAAGACCTGCATGCGATTTTTCTAGTAAGGATAATTTATTCCAGTAAAAAAGGGAGGTCTCTTTACGGAATGTCCTTCGGCCATAGGACCTTTAGTTGCCATATCACTAGTTCTCTCAAGGTCGTTAGACCACATACAGAGAGACTAGCTCTGATACCATGTGTTGAGTGGTGATAGGCAGATCTAGAGGTGAGGGGTGAATAGATCAGCCCCTTTTTGCCCTTCTTTGCGGAAATAAAAATCGGATCTAACACAAATGATAATGAGATAAATATTTGTTAATAGCTAAGAAGCTGGACACTTAAATGATATCCATGAACGGTCCTACCAAGCTTCTATCGCTAGAACATAAATTAAAGCAAGCCACAAGACACGATCTTTAGGGTGGTTCGGTCTCAATCTAGAGACCTACGTCCACCTCTCACACAACACGGTGAGGCTTCACTAGTGCAACAGCACAGTCGCTGATTCATAGCTTCTAACAGAGAGATACACTCTCACAACACCGCTGCCACACAGCTTGAGAGATTACAACCCAAAACACACAGACCGGTTACCACACCGTCTGTCTTCCTACTCACAGGTAGGGAACAAAAGATAGGGAGTATGTTTTGAAGAAAAGCAAACTGAAAATGAGTTAGCTAGACAGAATATCGTAATGAAGTGCTGTGAGAAAGAGGTCTCCTGTCTGGGAGAGAGCTTGAGGGCTCCTTGGCTCTCTTCTTGTTCTTCCTGGTTCTTCACCACAACCCTTGTGAGAGAAGGATGATTTAACTTACAGCTTTCAAGGGTTCTGGACAGATCTTCATGAAACCTTCCTGCTTGTAAGGAAAAACTCTCATCGTGAGAAAGAGGATCATTTTCTTTTTGGTGCACTCCCGCCAACAGCATCACCAGGAAGAAGATAGCTTCGTCAACAAGTCTTCTGCTCTTCCTTTCTCTTTCTTGCCTCCCTATCGAACTGGAGCTCATGCTCTAGATATAATGGAGACTTGGGGCGACCCAACGTTGTCCACTTTTCAAGGAAAACCCAGAATGTCACATCCACATAATTTGATTTGCTTCTATTTGCCAAGTTGACTCTTTTCTGTCAAGTCTACAGATATGTGGGTAGGTAGGAGACCATATCAGCAAAAGTACAGTCCTTTCAGGGGATTTCTCTGCCAGACCATCATCCTTCGACAGAGTACCCTCTTTGATGACTTTTTCCAGACTGGACGGATCCTCTAGGACAAGTTCTGAATCTTGAAAATGACTTCTATCGGTTTAAGACCCGTTCTGGTTGAACACGAGTGTGTCGACACTTTACTCACAGTGTGTCGGGACAATTATGCTTGGTTCCGAGATAACATCATAACTGTGTCGAGACATCGTCAAACGGTGTCGAGACATGTGCGTCATGTGCAGAGTTCCCACACAAAGGTGTCAAGTCTTTACGCGCCAGGATCCGAGTCATCACACGAAGGTGTCAAGACACGTCCTCCATAAGGAAGTGAGGCTTAAGGTGTGTCGACACTTTTCACTCAGAGTGTCGAGACATCAATTAATCCATAGGCCAGACAGACAACGGCTTCAGCTTGATTTCTTCTAGGGGTGTCGAGACATGGGTTAGATGTGTCGACATATTCTATTCTGCTGGAGCTTAACCATTCGTATATCAGCACGATCTCTTCTAGATGTGTCGAGACATCATCAGATGGTGTCGAGACATCACTTAGAGAAATTCTCCTATACTTGATTAGTCTTTTCATCAAACCAAAACATGTTAGATATTCCTCAAATATCTACTAATGATTTATGATTTTTTATCATCAAAACCAGGGGACACAACATGCAGGAAATGGAAGGATCCCCAAGATTTGGTAGAGTGTTGGAGGATTATGACCAATGGAGAGGGTTGTTTCCTCGATGTAAGATTGTCTTGGCTGTGTGAGCCATGTCGATTGTCGTGCCATTACTTGAGGCATTATGATTTATGGCACCGGCGGAATAGAGAGTTGGGGAAATATGATGGCAAGTGTGTCGGGTGAATCCCCTATTCATTCGATGGAAGTGATGTCAGGTGTTTGGTGGTGGACCCAGTTGGGGGTAGCAAGAGAAATGCCTAATAGAGGACGAGGACACAATGATCGGAGTCGGTAAGCTAGGTGCCCGGCTTGTGTTGGAAGTTGTGTCCTCAGGATAGAATTGGGATCCAATGAAGGTGAATATAGAGAAAGAGATTATGGTTCCCAGTTGGTAGCAGTGAGGGGTTGATGAGGCTAGCCGAGTGGTCGGCTGTGATAATGCCTGGAAGAGGCCCATTGAGTTTGAGAGTTTCAGAACGATGCAAGAAGGACTCGATTGTGACAAGGATCACGATGTTTGGAGATCCGTGTAGATTGGTTACAGCATCGTTGACCAGGTTGCTATGGTAGAAAGTCGGCACTTGTTTGTCTCGGAGATGTGTGCCATGGGCTGTAAGAGATTATGTCATGTGGCTCTATGGTGAGAGCGGAGCCAAGGTTGGCAGGCGTCCATTTGGAATAATTAAGATGAAGGATTCAATGAGATTGTGTAATGAATGATGCTTGAGTATGGAGATGATGTGACACAACCCCTTGGACCTGAATTTGCAAGCAACCGGACCGAACGGCGATATCTCACAAGCGGGTTCACCCGCGTCGCGCGCACCCGGGTCCATAGGCGAACCGGCGATGATGGTGAGGGTCCGAGGTTGGACCTTGGGGTTCCAAGGGTATGGATGGCTGGGGATGGACCCCAATGGGCTAGGGATGCCCAATTTCAAGGGTGTCTGGCACGCCGAGGGCGTGGGATGTAGTGGCTCTCTCACAACTCACCCGCGGTGGCACTCGATTAGACGGAATGTTGGAACGAGCACTCTCTCACTGCCGACGGCGCAACTAGAGATAATACTAAGCTAAGCAATAGTGAAACCAGCAGAGGAAGTGACCCAAAGCTCACCTGATCGGTGTGAAGACACCGATCCCGGCCGGAGACGAGGGCGAGCGGGGAAGCGTGGGCTACCCGCACGCCGCGCCGACGACGCTTTAGCCGAAGACCTACTAGTACAAAACTACTCCTCGTGCAGGAGGGTGATCATGGGGGTGGGGAAAATAGAGGTTACATTCAAACACTACGTCCACGCAGGGAGGGGCGCTAAGCCGGCCAGGCGGGGAAGGGAAAATAGCTAAGGAGGTAGCCGATTGACCCCACCGTCGGTTCTGCCCGTCTGAGAGGTGCTCGCTGTTGACTCCGCTGTGATCACTCCCGGACTCGAAAGTGAACAAGACCAACTCCAAAATGTTGGTGACTGACCCGGGAAGAAGCCTGAATTTTTTTGGTGCCAGAAGTTATCGATGCTGGCTGGGACAGATGCTGGACCGGCGTTGCTCTGCTCTGCCTTGGACTGAGTTCAGGTTGTTGCAGCAGGTTGGCGACTTCACCACGATCGCTCCCGTGATCCAATCGAGACGGGATCAGGACGGTTGCGAGCGTGGTCGAATCCTCTTCGATCAACAGCCAAGATGGGCACCAGAGGAGGTCGGAGCAGGGAGGTGGAACCCGAAGAGTGAGAGGGGGTCTGATCAATCTCTAACAGAACTGACCTGCGCACCTGGGGAAAATAATTTGGAACGGGGAACTCCGAACTCCAAATGAGGTCCCGCTTGCTGTGTTGGATAGAGGACTGGTGGAGCTTCTCCCTGGTCAAGTGGCGTGGCAAGGGGATCTGGGGTATGGTCGCAGCAGCTTCTAGAAGTCACTTCTGGTTGCAGGCCAGGCTGGTTCTGCGCAGTCGGTGAAGAACGGCTCTCCCGGGCAGCTCCAAACTCGGATCGGGGCGGGATCACCTCACCTACGAAGACGACTAGAAGAGCTTTCCGGCAATGTAGGATACACCACCAGAAAACTCGCGATAATGAAGAGGAACCCTCTGCAACTCCGGGGTACTCTGCTGTTGCAGACTGCTACTGGAACTGCAACTTGATGATGGTAAATGGAGTCGGATAGGGGGGCCAATACAGCAAGGGGCGGGGGTATTGGTTGTGGGGGATGGGGGAGGGTGGCTGTGGCAAGGAAGATGGGGTTGGAGGTGGCTGGGATCGCAGCTAGCAGGTGGAGGGGGAGGGAGGTGTGGCCAAGGGTGGAGGGTGAGAGAGAGTGGGGGGTGCAAGTGACTCTTGGGAAAGGGGGGGGGGAGTGTTTGAATTTGGTTTAATGGTGGGTGATCAATGGTGGTCTTGGGAAGGGGAAGGGGTGTGTTGGGAGATGGAGAGGTGTGTTGGGGAAGGGAAGGGGTGGCTTGGGAAAAAGGGACTCTTCCTTGGGGAAAGGAAGGGGTGTATGGGGAATGGCAAGGGTCACCTAGGAAGGGGAAGGGAATTGATGGGGGGAATTCAATGCTTCTTGGGAGGTGAAGGGCCTTGGTGATGTGGCAAGTGGAGAGTGGAGGAGATGGTGATGAGGTGGCAGGGGAAGGTGAAGGGGCAAGGGCGCCCAAGGGAGAGAGAGAGGGGAAACTCACAAATTTTATGGAAACTCAACTCAATATCATTCATTCATTAGCTTCAAATGGTGGGATTGGGGTCCTATTTATAGGAATCCCACAATTTAACATAAGACCCTGAGTTTTAGACTAGTGACAATAAACTAAGGGAGAAGGGGGTGCCCATGGGCCTAGCCCACTTAATTGGGCCCAACTGACTCATTAACCACTCTAATGCCAATTAACCTAGGTAGATGACACCTTAACCTAGGGACTTGACTCAAATAAAAGAAAAATTACATAATAAGAAAATGAAAAATACATCATATGACTCGGAATAAAGTGGCGAGCAAGATGTAGCACTGCTGGCGAGCATCAGGATCCTCGAACAAATGAGATCGTCGGTGATGTCCCCATCAGGAGATCTCAGGGGAGATGTCGTCGGATGGGAGCCTTGGTCTTGTGGCCAGCGTGGGAGGAATTCCCTGTAAGACTGAGTCTAGAATTAGTGTGGACCAAGGATTGTGGAGTCTGTCGTTTGGTTTCATCGTACTCCACTGAGAGGGTAGAGTTGGCGTGAGGATGATATTCGAATGCAGTGCCTGAGTGAGGACCGACTCAAGGAATGATAATGGTTGGTGCAAGAGTCAACGGATGGACCGTCATGATTTAGAATAAAATTATTGGGCCTTGTGCAGGAGCAGGGAAAGGAAGGTAGAGCAAGTAAGAATTTCCTGTTGGCGTGTAACTGGTGGCTGGCGGATGGATTTTCGCAGCCAGGAAATGTCAGTTGAGGTGGATCGAGAATGGTGAGAGCCATGTGCAGGCAAGGCCTTGGGTGGCCGATTATGATATACTCTTTTCTCGAGTTGGATCTGAGTTCATAGAAGGTTTATGTGGGGACCAGAGTTGGTCCAGCAGTGTTATCGACGTTCGGCTTGCCAGATTTGAGAATGTTCGTGGCGCAGAGTCAATGAAAATGTGGCAGTCAGATGAGATGACTATGTGAGCTGATTGAGGCTCAGGGATGGATGCCCCTTGCGAAGGGCGTGAGAATGGTGGCAGGAATTTGTGGTGCGGGTCGCGTCTCCTCGGTGTGCGAGAAGGTGGCAATGATGCCATGATTGGAGTCCTATTATGCCTAAGGTAGTGTCAGACTCGTATCCTTCTATCTGCATGCTCGCTCTGGGAATTAGTGTGGATTGTGAATGTAGAGCGAGACATTTCTATTCATGGTAATAGTTTGGCTAAGTCCCTCGGGAGAGGTGTTTTCGTGAGAATTGAGGTTTAGCTGGAGCTCTGGGAGCATTGTCAGCTGGATAAGTTGTTCTTCCCCTATGAGATGGATATTGCTTCAAATTTCGAGGACAAAATTTTTGTAAGGAGGGGAGGACTATAAGACCCGGGATTTTCAGATCAAGAATCATTGGGTTTCGGAGTGCTTCTGTGAGTCTCGGATCGTGTTTTGTAATTAAATTACAATTTTGGCTATCGGGCCTTTGGATCCCCGTGTAGGCTGTACCGTTGTGATTTCGGGCTCTGGGATATTACAGACGCATTGTGCGTTTTCCAAGGATCGTGGGGATGATTTTTTTCCCAATTTTTTAGATTTTTAAAACCCCAAATATTTTCCTATTTATATCAACCCTTCACCCCCTCTTCTCATTCTCTCATTTCTCTCCCTCTCTCCTCTCGTTTCTCTCCTTCTCTCCCTCCCTTCTTCGGGCGGCCGACGGAGGATGGCGTGGGCAAGGTGGTGAGGCACGTGGGGTGGCGAGCGGCTAGGATGGAGCAAGGATCGGGGCGGTGATGCAAGGAAGCTCGCTCACGGATTTGTGAAGCCAGCGTCGGTTCGAGGAGCGATTTTACGTGGAATCGACGTCCTCGGCGTGAGATCTCGACGTGAGAGGTGGGGGGATGGATCCTTGGCCCTTGCATTTCATTTTCCCATGTTTTGTAGGCCGAGGTGAGGCCGAGGGTGATTTTCTTTCACTCCGGGGTAAAAATGCATGATTTTGAGGTGAGCGATAGATTCGTCATTTTGATCGCATTTTCGTAGTTTAAATGGGCCCTCTCGGTAGTTTAGAGGGCGGGGAATGATTCTCCTATGTTTTCTCCATCACCCGAGGTGATTGGGGCGTAGAATGGGGCCCCTCGGATGGGGTTTCACAGTCATGTGGCCGGTTTCAGTGGACCGGATGGGTAGTTTGGTCGACCGGAACGGAGTTTGCCACGGACGGCGAACTGCCCTGGTTTGGTCGACTGACCCGGGTGGTCCAATCGACCGACCTAGGACAAGGGGGTGCCTGGTCTGGTCTGATCAACCAACCCTCTCGGTTCAGTCGACCGACCCTTGGTAGGTTGACCGACCCAGTGACCAGGTCGACCGAATTGAACCCTATTTGCCCGTTTTGGCCTCCGGTCGACCTGGTTGAGACCCTTTGGTCGACCTTTGGCCCTGTGGATGTTCCAGACACCGTGGGGACTGAGTTTGTGTTTTTAGGTGTCCGAAAGAATCATAATACCTTGATTAGCATGCCCGTGTGGTTTTGAGGGTCTGGGTGACCCCGTGTGTTCCGGGCTTCCTTGTTGTGCTAGATCGAGTCACCATGTACCGGTGTAGGTGCGGAGGGCTATCCCCACACAATGTTAGTTTCTTCAGAAAGTGGTTTTCTGTATGGGCCATGCGTATAGCTAGTGACCGAGGGTTTTGTGGCCCAGCCTGGGGCTGGGAGCTTCTTAGTATCCCTTAGAGAGGGAATGGACCCGGCGGTTGTGCGCCGCCTTAAAATTCCTTTTGACTGTGGTTTCTAACTCTTGGATTAGGATGATTGATGGCATGGTGCTGTGTGGTACAACGGCCTTGGGATGAGTCACGTGACTATGTGGCCGTTGGATTAGCGTGTCTAACTAGCCGTCCTTAGTCTGGTGGCACCGAGCCACCCTGTGTTCTGTGATACTCATGACAGATGTGTGCGTAGCCCGTTGGTACTTTGGTGTTTCTCCTACCGAGGGTTTTACCTCGAGTGACCCTCCCACTAGACGTAGCTGACCTGGGCACGTAGTTGCTTACCCACCCGGGAGTAGTGGAGGCTAGACCCGAGTGGAAGATTTTTAAGCTGGCTACCGTAGGGCCCCTTGCCTTTGCAGCCTGAGTCCGATAGGGGGGAAAACCGGTTAGAGGATCCGACCTAGAGCATATGGTTTGTGTGTGTACACGTAGTTGGGGGCGGTGGACGCGTGTTGACGAGCGTGACCCCGACTAGTTCTTGTTCTATGGTACTGTGTACGGTGTCTCAGTTTCTACTTGGGGTGAGTAAGGAGACACCTGAGACTATCGTATAAGTCATCGGAGGACGCATCCGGCCTTGCTGCTAGTGGGCAGTTCTCCTATCACGCGAGATGTGCTTCTTCATGGTTCTTCGGGTGATTTCTATGCGCTTTTCTCGACGTTCGGGTAGAGTGTTCCACCCGTAGCCATAGTCTTGTTCACGACAACGACATCGTGACCTTACCCCCAGACCGTGTGGTCTTAGCTATGGCCTTCGTCAGTGAGGACGGGCCTGCATGGCAGAGGTGTCGTGGTTCTTTTCCCTGTAGCGTAGCCGTGGTTTCACCGTTGGTCTGGCAGTTCCGATTGTGAGATTAGGGTTTGCTTTTCGTTGCCGTTAGGAGTAGCTTAGAGAGCCGAGGTTCCACCGACTGCCATTTTTGCTGTTCGTGCTACGGCTGTTACTTCCGTCATTATTGTTGTTGTCGCTACTCCTGTTACTGTTGTTATTGTTATTTCTGTTAGTGCCGTTGTTTACCACCGTTGTTTCGTGGTGGGGATCCACGGGACCCCTACTGAGCCGATGAGATGAGGCTCACCCCTTTCTTTTCAGGTGTTGCGGTTCTTCTCAAGGTTCGGTGGTGCAGCGCGGAAGTTTGTAGTTGCAAGCTTGCCAGAGCTGGGGGCGTACCTGGCGATTTAGTATGTTTTTTCCCCATAGACTGTACTTTGTGGACTAGACTCTATAGTTAATTTGTTAATGAAAAATGTAATTTATTTTCTATTATTTAAATAATTAATTCTGTAGTTATTTCATGCATTATTTTAAATTTCAATGTACCTCCACACACCAAAATAACCCTTCCGAGCCTTCCGGCTTGTGGGTGGCGGGCCAAGATTCGAATGGTATCGGATATTTCCCGATATTCGGATCTTGGGTCGTTACACAGGTCGATCGACCCAGTGGGCAAGTCGACCGAATTGAACCCTTTTCACCCATTTTAGCCACCAGTCGACCCGGTCGAGACCCTTTGGTCAACCATTGGCCTCGTGGATGTCTCGGACACCCCGTGGGGACCGAGTTAGTGTTTTTCGGTGTCCGGAGGAAACATGATACCTCTGTAGGCGCCGGAAGGGGTGCGCAGGCGGCGCGTGAGGTGTGCGTGGCCTCTTCCCGAACTATGCTGCTACTGCCTACAGTGTACAGATTAGGAAAAACAGAAATGGAGTGATCGCCAGAGACTTATACCTGAGCCTCACAGGGATAGGATGATCGTGAACGCCTTAGGAATGGGAGGTATGGGTTCTTCCTATCCTCGCTCTCGGTCGGCCAATAACGAGGAGCTCTGCGAGTCAATGACGAAGTTCCTATAAATTAAACAGCAAATAGAGATAATAAACCCATTAGACTGTGATAGTGTAGTATATGTTCAAACCAAAAAGAAAACATGCAATTGGGGATGATCGTACCGGGAAGGGGGGCGGAAAGGGGGATGGCCAAGACTTTCGACCATCCGCCTTCCCTATATTTTGAATTGGAAAACCTCTTTAGAAGTAGGATCTAGGAAAAAATCTATCATGCATGAATGCAGTAAAACAGAAAGAAATGTAGCTAGATGGATAACAAGGGAAGGAGGACGGGGTTTGCCCATCGACCAACAGAGGGCGGCTAGATGTGTGGTCATTCAGAGATGGTGGGCGGCCATGTCGATGGCCGCCCCCCCTGGAATCTGGACTCTCCCGCCATGGAGCTCTTCGACTTCGGATTCTGCTCCTTGGGGAAGGTCGGGGAGGATGCTCTCGTCCTCCCAGCTCTCTCTCTGGGCTCCGAACTGTTAGCCTCTCCTCCTCCCAAAATGTCCAACCCCCCATGAGATGGGTTTCGAAACCAGTTTTGTATGTGGGGGGGGGGATTTCCCTCCAAAACCCTTTGAAAATGGATTACGTGTTAGCTTTGACCCCATTCGGAGGTCATAACATGTGAGACTTCGTGCGCCTTGACCTCCCAAGTGGAAGTGGTTACAGAAGACGTGCCCGGAGTTGGCGAATCATGGAGTTGACGGATGGTTACCAGGAGGCGGCCAAAGCGATGGCCATTCAAGGAGCTGGGTGGCCAAGGGTGTAGCATTCATGGGAAGCTAGGTGGCCAGTAGTCTGGCCGCCTTGAGGTGTGGGCCTCTTCAATCATGCCTGGCACAATAACCCGGATTGGCATCCGGTAAATGAATTCTTGCATCTTGAATGGCACAGTCGTGGCCAAAGTCTTCTTGCCCGGCTTTTGCTTATCCTTGGCGCGAGTAGCTGCAGAAGCACGCCCCTTCCGAGTAACAAAGGGAGGTGAGGCGGAGGCGGGAGGCTCCGTGGATGGTGGAGTTATAATCGAAGGTGTTGGCAAATGGGTGAGCGTAAGCGGGGGTTCAAACACGTCGAGTTTCTCCTTTTGCTTGCAAGCGGTCAGGGTTAGCTCGAGTGCAAAAAGTGGTGGGTCCTGCTCAGGATTAGCCATAGGTAAAGGTGGAGGGTTAAATGGTGGAATAGTCAAAGTGGGTTTTAAAGGGATAATGGAAGACCGAGGTGGCGGTAATGGGAGGCTAATTGGGGAAGGTTTAATGGTGTAATTAATGGAGGCCGATGGTGTGGAGGTAGATGGCTTAACGGGTGGAGGTTTAATAGTGGAAGGCTTGGGGGAGGCCAGTGTTGCGGAGGTTAATGGTGTAACTGGAGGAGGTGTAATGGGTGGAGGGTTAATGGGTGAAGGTTTGGTGCGTAGGAAATGCCGAATGGGGCGAGCGGTGTTTGGAGTGGTGAAAAACTCAAGATGCGTCGGAGCGGGTGATTGGAGTATCGACCCATCGTCGTAACACCAAGAAGTCTCGGAAATAGGGGTTGGATCGGGGATGGTGGCTTCATCCTGAGCGAGGGGTTCATCGAATGAAAGTGGGGGAAGTGGAAAGTTAAGGAAACTCGAAAGGGGTGCCTGCGGAGCTTCATCATCATACACCGGCTCGGATTCTTCAATTGCCGGTTCTTGCTCGCTTGGAATATCAACGCCGTAGTCGTCCATCCTATCCTTCCATTCTCTCTCCATTCTTGTAATGTCATCCAAAGCCGCATAGAGAGGATTGACCGGAGTAGGAGGAACCGTGACCCTCTTTAATTGTTCCTCCATGGAAGTAATCTTATCAAAAAGAGATTGTTGGAGGGGTGTGACTTGAACAATAGAGGGCTGGCAGGGCCTTGAAGGAGGAGGGGCCGCATAAAAAGGCCGTGGAGGGGAGTTGACGGTATGACCCGTAAAAGAACCCGGATGGGCCGGATTGCAATGAATAAATGGTCCTCGGGGCCGTGAGGGAGGAGGAATAGAAGGAGGCGGGTGTCGGACCACCCGAGTAGAATGAATAGGGGGAGATGGGTAATGGGCTACCCGAATATGATTAGAAGGAGGAGGTGGGTGATGGGCCACCCGTGTAGAATTGGAGGGAGATGGGTGATGGGTCACCCGAATAGAATTGGAAGGAGGTAGGTGATGGGCCACCTGTATAGAATTGGAAAGAGGGGGAGATGCATGAGATGTACCCTCAACGGCAGCCTTAAGGGCTTGGATCTATTGAGGGGTAAGATGATCTAATGCATGGATGATTCGAGAGACCTTCTCATCATTGGGAGGAGACGGTCCCAAGGGAATAGTGGCCTGAAATTGAGTAGGTGGACCATGAGAATGGACATTGCCCATAGGTTGGGTATGACCATGAGAATAAGGACGTGGTCCCTTGAAAGAATGGTGAGAATGCTGATTAACATGTTGAAATTGAGGATATGAAGTGCTAGGTTGTGCATCCTCATGAATTGAATTGAACATGTTTCTATCATGGTAAGCCATTATATAATCAAAAATTCTCAATAATTATGCAAATAAGCACACAAGTTGGAATGGTTACCGTGATTTTTGATTGTTTTATCCTTGGTGAATTAAGGATTTTAATAAAGTTTGGAAAGATTCACACAAGGAGAGTCCTAGTTTCAAATGAGATTTGAACTCCAACGCCAACTAGGAACTCTCACTCACCACGTATTAGGCCAACTATATCGGGACTCCAAAAGGGTACAACCTGCCCGGCGTCCGTGAGGGAATCCACGGGTGCGGGGACTTACGGAGGCTTGGTTTAGGAATTTCTAATCCAAAGAGACAGAATGCTCAATGGAGGGTCGTTCCTTCACCAAGGGGGTGTGTGGCTCCTAGTATAAAGAGATAAGGCCTCTCAAACCAATGCAAAATGAATGAATGAATGAAAGATATAAGCAGAAATATGATACAGTGATAAACAAAGGAGTTCGGTGAAAACACAGGAATAAGACGCCCTGGGGCAGGGCGCTACCAATAAAAGAGACGCCCTAGGGCAGGGCGTTAATTATCAAGGATGCTCAACCAAATAAAGAGACGCCAATGGACGGGGGCGTCAAATCATGAAAACGCGCCCTGATGAGAGGCGCTACCAAATAAAGAAACGCCCTGTGGGAGGGCGTGAATTCACATCATAAGAAGATATGATATAAAGCGCCCTGACAGAAGGCGTTAAACAGGAAAAAGACGCCCTGAGATAGGGCGTCAACTAAAAAAAGCGCCTCTGTCAGAGGCGTTAATTTCCTTCTTCCAGAAAACCCTCGCGGCCAGCAATATCAAAGCAGAGATGCACTCACATAGGCAATCAACAAATATAATTATTAACACAGAAGCATGCTCATCAAGATTCTAAATAAGTGGAACTTTTAAAACAAATCTATCTAATTGACAAATCACTTTGGGAGAGTGCAATGCACAAGGGAGGGTGCCCGAGGGGCACAAAAGGAGGGGTACACGTGGGTACCAATAGGAAAGGGCACACGTGGGTGCCAAGGGGAAAGGGGTAATCAAATAAAAAACAAGAAAGGGTCCCACCGTGATCGTCAATTTGTAGATCTATTTAAAATCCACACTTAAATATAAAGAGCAATAGATATGAGCACGAGGTGCTAATGTGGAGAGTGTGTGATCGCCAGAGACACGAGGGTCTCAAGTGAAAAATAATAGGGGGAGATGATCGCATAATACCTCAAATATGCGGGGGATGTGAGTACTCCTTTCTCTTCAAATCGGCCGGCCGACGAAGAGAGTTCTTCCTTTAATTACCCTTGCAAAAAAAAGACAAACACCAATGAAGAAATTGCATTAGAATAAAGGTGAGTGTAGCATCAATTCATGATAGAAATATGTGAGCATGAAAGCATGTGCAAGAACGCACCTTAAGGGTGTTGGCCCTTAAACCCCTATGCAAAAAAGGGTGTGGGAGATATGAATGCATGTAAAAAAATATATATATATATAATGGGGAAAGAGTGCAAGAGATGCACTAAAGGGGAGATCTCAATATAATTGAGAGGAAAATCAACATAATAATGATGAAATATATGATGCATGATGCATGAATTATGAAGATAAGAAATAGAATAAAAAGGAGATAAGATAAAAATCTTGTTTGTGGTCCCTTTGGCTTGATGCTCGATGGAGAGAAACTTCAAAAGATGGGGTGATGACTTGATGTGAAAAAGCCTCCTTAGCCGATGCCACCTTCGGTTCCTGTAAAGAAAGAAAACAAACAGAAGAAGAAGGAGAAGACAGAAGAAGAAGGGGAGGAAGAATACAGAAGAAGAAAGAAGAAAAAGAAACAGCACAGAAGAAGAAAAAGAAGACAGAAGGAGAAAGAAGAAAAACGTGGGAGGGAGAAAAGGAGAACATAAGAAACAAAAACACAGAAGAAGAAGAAGAAAAAAAACGGAAGAAGAAAAAAACAAAAAAATCCAAGAAGGAGACCGGAAGCCGAAGTAGGAGAATAAGAACCACCCCTTAACAGAGCTACCGAAGTTCTATTAAGGATAGAAGAAGAGATAAGAAGGAAAGAGTCCAATGGAAGAAAAAGATAAGAAGGGGCAAGAGTCCTAAGAGGGGAATGATAAGAATGGGCAAGAGCCCAAACCAAGTAGGCATCTATCGAAGCAAGGACTCTCTGGGGGAAGGGCTGCGAAGCCAGAAGGTGAAACACGCCTTAGGTCAGGGCGTCAATTAATGAATTGACGACTTGACCGGAGGGCGTTTCTCAAAAACACGCCCTGCACAAGGGCGTTTCTCAAAAACCAAATTTAGCAATAAAAACTCCCCATATTTGAAAAATGTGAACCACGCCTTAAGAAAAGCCACTTTTAAAAAAAACACGCCCCTGAGAAGGGCGTTAATTTCAAGAGCTCAAATGGGGAAGTCGGTCAAAATCAAAAGAATTAACGCCCTCAGGTGAGGTCGTCCTTTCTTTAAGAAACGCCCTAGATTAAGTCATGTTTTAAGAAAACACGCCCTTACCCAGGTCGTAAATTCAAAAAATTCAGAAAATAGAAAAATAGGGAGAAATAGATAAAATGGGAAAGACACGCCCTAGACAAGGGCGTGTTTCAAAAACACGCCCCTGATGAGGGCGTGAATTCATAAAATAGAGATAAATGCCCAGAAAATCCAGAAAAATAGGAAAAAGGATATAAATGGGGAAAAATAGGAGAAATTCAAGAAAAAGTGGGAAAACCACTCAAATAAGCTGATTTGAGGGTCAAATGGGGCATCGCAGAGCGATATGAAATATACTCAAAATAATGTCAATTTTGGCGTGTCTACAGCTGCCCCGCCTTGGTGTCTGCTTTGCAAGGGAGCGTAGCAAGCTGAAAAGTAGATCCCAAGGTGTGATGAGACACGCAATCAACATCACTTGATGAGAATCAAATCAAAAGCTCGAGATGAAGCAGTCTCGGGAAATCCAACGAAATCAACAATGTTTGGATAAAAGGGGAGATGTGCACGCGGTGCACGAAGGAGATAAAATAAATGATCAACTTCCAACGCGGTGGAAGTACCCCAGGTCACAAACCTGCAAGTTTCACCATTGGGGAGCGGTTACCAGCCAGTGGACGTGCTGCAGCCAAGGTGGATCAAAGGAAAGGAGATTAAAAAATAAGATGATAAAAATCCAAACAAGGAGCTTTCGAGAAAATGACCCAAAACAGCGACAAAACGAACTGAGGACTCAATTCGGCATGTAATATCTCACATTGAAGATCAAGATCAATTTGACCCACAAAACAGCTTATCAGAATGATTTTTCAACAATTGTTTCAAATTCCTACATGAATGCATGCTGGGCTTAAAGGGAAAAAATAAATCAAATGAAAATATAGAATAATCAAGGATAATATTGTTAAACTGCCAAGACTGGGTCAAGAAACCAATTTCGCGAGCTGATACTAAGCCGAAGCCCGTTTATCCACGCACCAACTCGTAAAAGGGAACCATCGTCCCCAGTCTTGGATGGCTCAACGGCCTATCCGTGTGACTAAGACTCCTCTGGAATTATCATTGTTTTTGATGAAGGGGAACTCAAATTCCAGATTTACCAAAGCCACAAGGTCCTTGATATAATCTAATAGCGTAATAACATATAGTAGAATGCATACAGGGAGATGGTGATATCAATAAGCATGGGAACTGAGAAATGAGCTGTAAAATCGGTGGGACTTTGATGATGATACCCAGTCGGCGGGACCAAGAGCTTCTTATCCTGCGCTCAAAAATTCATTAGCCAAGATATAAAAGATAACAAACAATGAAGAAGACATTCAATCATAGCAATCATCAATATCAATTATAGCATGTATATGGCATGAATAGCATAAGTCAAATCATAGCATTGTTTCTTGTTTTATCATGAGGAGACAATCTGGCTAATCAAGATTTGGAGATGAATGATCAAGATCTGATATAATGCCCATCGGCGGAGTGATCAGATGAAATTAGCAGGAGTTGATTAAAAAAAAAATTTGGAGATGAATAATCATGAGATATGAGGAAATTATAATCAAAATGCCCAGGGTGGCATGTTATGAGAATATCGGGAAAAATCAATAGATTGATAGCAATAAGTGGAGAGAGGACCCATCCCGTGCTTTTGGTCTCTGCAAAGCTGTTCCTGTAAAACACCATCAGACAATACAATGCAATTTTTTTGGATTTTGGAAATATGCAAATTTTTATGGAGTTTTGAAAAATTATATGAATTTTTATGGAGACTTTGGAAATATTCAAATTTTTATGGAGATTTTGGAAATATTCAATTTTTGTGGAGATTTTAGAAATATTCAATTTTTTTGTGGAGATTTTGGCTTAGACTTAGTTAATGCAGCATCAAAGGGTGTTCTGAACCACTGGCTAGGGGTCCTTGTTCCTTCCCTTTTCGCTAAAACTGCCCAAAGCTGGGCGTGCATTGAAAGTGGCGTCCTATAACTGGCTGCCCTTGATTAACGGTGCCCCTACCAAGGCCATACCCGAGAAACATTCGGTCTTTGGAGGGAGAAGAGAAGAACAATTGTGGATAAGCTTTACGCAGGATGGGAGATGTCGGGACTTAAATTCCTTCCAAGGTGTTAACCCTCAAAGAGGTAGTCTGTTGCGCCGGGACTTTATGCCTTTGGTTTTTAGACCCTTGACATGCATACGACCAGGGTTTTCCCTGCGGGGACTTTGCCACTCTTGTCATGCCATAATTCATAATTTTGACTTGATTCAAAATTTTGATTCGATTTTCATAATTAGCCCTCTTGGCGAGATGTATATCATGAAAACTTATATGAAAACTCATATTGATTTTGGGTCAAGACTGCCCCTATTTGAGACTTCTCTCGTATTGGGGATTACTTAGGTTGGGTATCTCATCCGTCAACCTCTTGCCCCTGCATTCGGCCGAGTGAAGAAGAGAAAAAGACTTTCAGATATACTCATGGCATGGCCAAGGTAGCAACGGTGTTTTAACCAAAGGAGCCGGCTAAGGACGCCGTGAAGTGTGTGAGGTGCCCAGCTAAGTGTTGCTCTTAACAAGCGGGGAGAGAACGTTGAATTCCCAGCACGGGTTCTTTATCAACCAAAGTGCTGCAAAAGCAAGCTTAAAGACTCTTTTGAGGAGATTAAATTAAACAAAAGCTTAAGATAAAGGTTTTAAAACACCACTCTTAATCTTGTTAAGAAGCACTTGATTTTGAAAATCATGCGTGAAGTAATGAGAAAATGATATCATTAAAAATGCGTACTTACGCCAATATGTTACCTTGCAACCTTTGTAGAAGCAGCTGTCAGAGGCGAGGTTGATCATCATGGGATTTGTCCTCTTTGGCAGTCAAAAGGATTGGAAGCAAAAGATTTTGGGAGTGGCTTAACAAGAATGAGTGGTGCTCAAACCAGACTCAGACGAATAAGGAGAAAAGGAAAAGAGGCGAGGGCTAGAACTCCCTCACTAAGGCGCGGAGACCCTGATCACATGGAACAGTCTACAGAAGAAGCGGAAAATCAAGAAGAGGGGTGAGGACTAAAGCCTCGGAAGCAATGGGAGAAAGGGCAGATGCCCAAGGCAGTGGATGTGGAAGAAGTTGGGTCAGACCCAGAATCAGGAGGAATTAGAAGAAGAAATTGGTAGATAGAAAGAGGCGGATCCGGAGGGTCCGGAGGCTGTGGAGAATCGTGATAGGGGGAATCATCCGGAGGCTCCGGAGGGATGACAAAAGAAGGGACGCGATGCCCTGAGATGAAATAGGGAAAAAGATGATGGAAAAGGAAGAAAAACATGAAGGATGTGATGTTTAGGAAGATTAGAAAGATGAATCGGAAGAAAGATGGAGGGTCCGGAGGTTCCGGGGGAATGAAATCAGGAGGGTCACGATGCCCTGGAAGATGATAGAGAGAATAAGACGGAGAATTCGGAGGTTCCGGAGGAAGCAAATGGAAAGGGGCACGATGCCCGGGGAAAAGATGGAGACAATCAGGTGGAGGATCCGGAGGTTCTGGAGGAAGAATATAGAAAGGGGCGCGATACCCAAGAGAGAGGAATGAAGGAGGATCAGGAGGAAAATCCGGAGGTTCTGAAGGTAGCAAATGAGAAGGGGCGCGATGCCCAAGGGGAAAATCTGGAGGTTCCGGAGGAGGAAGGTGGAAAGGGGCGCGATGCCCGAGAGAAAGGTCCGGAGGTTTCGGAGGAGGAGAATGGAAAGGGGCGCGATGCCCGAGGGGAAAGTCCGGAGGTTCCGGAGGAAGAAGATGAAAAGGGGCGCGATGCCCGAGGGGAAAATTCGGAGGTTCCGTAGGAATAGAATCAGAAAGGGCGAGATGCCCAAAGAGGAGGGATAAAATTCCTGGAGGTTCCAAGGAGATAGCAGGAAAAGGGACGCGATGCCCCAGGGATAGTGGATAAAAAGATGAAGATGAATAAGATGGGAAGTGCGGAATATCCGGAGGTGCCGGAAGGCGGGGAAGATACGGGTTTGGAAACCCGGGAAGCAGGAGGTGCAAATGCATGCAATGGGATGGATGCGATGAATGCAATGAATGCGCGAATGCAATGAGATGCAAGGAATATGGAGAATATGAAGGGCGAGAGGACGAGATCCTCCTCCTAACCCTGGGAATGGCCCATGGAAAAGATGTGATAGACAAGAAGGTGGATGAAATAGCGGAAGGCCTTTTGGCACCAAGATAACTGCCCCTCCACGACAGTGAAAGAATATAGCCAAATGGCCTAATGGATGAAATACAAGCCCATGACGAAGCTTCAATAGTAAACGACAACTCCCTTGGAGGGTGAAAAGTAATGGTGTGAGGGAGTTGGAAAGTAGGGCTCAGAAGCATCATGTTGCCCGGGGGTTCAAGATTTGGAAGTTGGAACAGAGGGTGCCCTGCCCGGCCCTTACACAGCATCAGTGCTTGGCATGACGGTGACTTGGCCTCTTCAATCATGCCTGGCACAATAACCCGGATTGGCATCCGGTAAATGAATTCTTGCATCTTGAATGGCACAGTCGTGGCCAAAGTCTTCTTGCCCGGCTTTTGCTTATCCTTGGCGCGAGTAGCTGCAGAAGCACGCCCCTTCCGAGTAACAAAGGGAGGTGAGGCGGAGGCGGGAGGCTCCGTGGATGGTGGAGTTATAATGGAAGGTGTTGGCAAATGGGTGAGCGTAAGCGGGGGTTCAAACACGTCGAGTTTCTCCTTTTGCTTGCAAGCGGTCAGGGTTAGCTCGAGTGCAAAAAGTGGTGGGTCCTGCTCAGGATTAGCCATAGGTAAAGGTGGAGGGTTAAATGGTGGAATAGTCAAAGTGGGTTTTAAAGGGATAATGGAAGACCGAGGTGGCGGTAATGGGAGGCTAATTGGGGAAGGTTTAATGGTGTAATTAATGGAGGCCGATGGTGTGGAGGTAGATGGCTTAACGGGTGGAGGTTTAATAGTGGAAGGCTTGGGGGAGGCCAGTGTTGCGGAGGTTAATGGTGTAACTGGAGGAGGTGTAATGGGTGGAGGGTTAATGGGTGAAGGTTTGGTGCGTAGGAAATGCCGAATGGGGCGAGCGGTGTTTGGAGTGGTGAAAAACTCAAGATGCGTCGGAGCGGGTGATTGGAGTATCGACCCATCGTCGTAACACCAAGAAGTCTCGGAAATAGGGGTTGGATCGGGGATGGTGGCTTCATCCTGAGCGAGGGGTTCATCGAATGAAAGTGGGGGAAGTGGAAAGTTAAGGAAACTCGAAAGGGGTGCCTGCGGAGCTTCATCATCATACACCGGCTCGGATTCTTCAATTGCCGGTTCTTGCTCGCTTGGAATATCAACGCCGTAGTCGTCCATCCTATCCTTCCATTCTCTCTCCATTCTTGTAATGTCATCCAAAGCCGCATAGAGAGGATTGACCGGAGTAGGAGGAACCGTGACCCTCTTTAATTGTTCCTCCATGGAAGTAATCTTATCAAAAAGAGATTGTTGGAGGGGTGTGACTTGAACAATAGAGGGCTGGCAGGGCCTTGAAGGAGGAGGGGCCGCATAAAAAGGCCGTGGAGGGGAGTTGACGGTATGACCCGTAAAAGAACCCGGATGGGCCGGATTGCAATGAATAAATGGTCCTCGGGGCCGTGAGGGAGGAGGAATAGAAGGAGGCGGGTGTCGGACCACCCGAGTAGAATGAATAGGGGGAGATGGGTAATGGGCTACCCGAATATGATTAGAAGGAGGAGGTGGGTGATGGGCCACCCGTGTAGAATTGGAGGGAGATGGGTGATGGGTCACCCGAATAGAATTGGAAGGAGGTAGGTGATGGGCCACCTGTATAGAATTGGAAAGAGGGGGAGATGCATGAGATGTACCCTCAACGGCAGCCTTAAGGGCTTGGATCTGTTGAGGGGTAAGATGATCTAATGCATGGATGATTCGAGAGACCTTCTCGTCATTGGGAGGAGACGGTCCCAAGGGAATAGTGGCCTGAAATTGAGTAGGTGGACCATGAGAATGGACATTGCCCATAGGTTGGGTATGACCATGAGAATAAGGACGTGGTCCCTTGAAAGAATGGTGAGAATGCTGATTAACATGTTGAAATTGAGGATATGAAGTGCTAGGTTGTGCATCCTCATGAATTGAATTGAACATGTTTCTATCATGGTAAGCCATTATATAATCAAAAATTCTCAATAATTATGCAAATAAGCACACAAGTTGGAATGGTTACCGTGATTTTTGATTGTTTTATCCTTGGTGAATTAAGGATTTTAATAAAGTTTGGAAAGATTCACACAAGGAGAGTCCTAGTTTCAAATGAGATTTGAACTCCAACGCCAACTAGGAACTCTCACTCACCACGTATTAGGCCAACTATATCGGGACTCCAAAAGGGTACAACCTGCCCGGCGTCCGTGAGGGAATCCACGGGTGCGGGGACTTACGGAGGCTTGGTTTAGGAATTTCCAATCCAAAGAGACGGAATGCTCAATGGAGGGTCGTTCCTTCACCAAGGGGGTGTGTGGCTCCTAGTATAAAGAGATAAGGCCTCTCAAACCAATGCAAAATGAATGAATGAATGCAAGATATAAGCAGAAATATGATACAGTGATAAACAAAGGAGTTCGGTGAAAACACAGGAATAAGATGCCCTGGGGCAGGGCGCTACCAATAAAAGAGACGCCCTAGGGCAGGGCGTTAATTATCAAGGATGCTCAACCAAATAAAGAGACGCCAATGGACGGGGGCGTCAAATCATGAAAACGCGCCCTGATGAGAGGCGCTACCAAATAAAGAAACGCCCTGTGGGAGGGCGTGAATTCACATCATAAGAAGATATGATATAAAGCGCCCTGACAGAAGGCGTTAAACAGGAAAAAGACGCCCTGAGATAGGGCGTCAACTAAAAAAAGCGCCTCTGTCAGAGGCGTTAATTTCCTTCTTCCAGAAAACCCTCGCGGCCAGCAATATCAAAGCAGAGATGCACTCACATAGGCAATCAACAAATATAATTATTAACACAGAAGCATGCTCATCAAGATTCTAAATAAGTGGAACTTTTAAAACAAATCTATCTAATTGACAAATCACTTTGGGAGAGTGCAATGCACAAGGGAGGGTGCCCGAGGGGCACAAAAGGAGGGGTACACGTGGGTACCAATAGGAAAGGGCACACGTGGGTGCCAAGGGGAAAGGGGTAATCAAATAAAAAACAAGAAAGGGTCCCACCGTGATCGCCAATTTGTAGATCTATTTAAAATCCACACTTAAATATAAAGAGCAATAGATATGAGCACGAGGTGCTAATGTGGAGAGTGTGTGATCGCCAGAGACACGAGGGTCTCAAGTGGAAAATAATAGGGGGAGATGATCGCATAATACCTCAAATATGCGGGGGATGTGAGTACTCCTTTCTCTTCAAATCGGCCGGCCGACGAAGAGAGTTCTTCCTTTAATTACCCTTGCAAAAAAAAGACAAACACCAATGAAGAAATTGCATTAGAATAAAGGTGAGTGTAGCATCAATTCATGATAGAAATATGTGAGCATGAAAGCATGTGCAAGAACGCACCTTAAGGGTGTTGGCCCTTAAACTCCTATGCAAAAAAGGGTGTGGGAGATATGAATGCATGTAAAAAAAAATATATATATAATGGGGAAAGAGTGCAAGAGATGCACTAAAGGGGAGATCTCAATATAATTGAGAGGAAAATCAACATAATAATGATGAAATATATGATGCATGATGCATGAATTATGAAGCTAAGAAATAGAATAAAAAGGAGATAAGATAAAAATCTTGTTTGTGGTCCCTTTGGCTTGATGCTCGATGGAGAGAAACTTCAAAAGATGGGGTGATGACTTGATGTGAAAAAGCCTCCTTAGCCGATGCCACCTTCGGTTCCTGTAAAGAAAGAAAACAAACAGAAGAAGAAGGAGAAGACAGAAGAAGAAGGGGAGGAAGAATACAGAAGAAGAAAGAAGAAAAAGAAACAGCACAGAAGAAGAAAAAGAAGACAGAAGGAGAAAGAAGAAAAACGTGGGAGGGAGAAAAGGAGAACAGAAGAAACAAAAACACAGAAGAAGAAGAAGAAAAAAAACGGAAGAAGAAAAAAACAAAAAAATCCAAGAAGGAGACCGGAAGCCGAAGTAGGAGAATAAGAACCACCCCTTAACAGAGCTACCGAAGTTCTATTAAGGATAGAAGAAGAGATAAGAAGGAAAGAGTCCAATGGAAGAAAAAGATAAGAAGGGGCAAGAGTCCTAAGAGGGGAATGATAAGAATGGGCAAGAGCCCAAACCAAGTAGGCATCTATCGAAGCAAGGACTCTCTGGGGGAAGGGCTGCGAAGCCAGAAGGTGAAACACGCCTTAGGTCAGGGCGTCAATTAATGAATTGACGACTTGACCGGAGGGCGTTTCTCAAAAACACGCCCTGCACAAGGGCGTTTCTCAAAAACCAAATTTAGCAATAAAAACTCCCCATATTTGAAAAATGTGAACCACGCCTTAAGAAAAGCCACTTTTAAAAAAAACACGCCCCTGAGAAGGGCGTTAATTTCAAGAGCTCAAATGGGGAAGTCGGTCAAAACCAATAGAATTAACGCCCTCAGGTGAGGTCGTCCTTTCTTTAAGAAACGCCCTAGATTAAGTCATGTTTTAAGAAAACACGCCCTTACCCAGGTCGTAAATTCAGAAAATTCAGAAAATAGAAAAATAGGGAGAAATAGATAAAATGGAAAAGACACGCCCTAGACAAGGGCGTGTTTCAAAAACACGCCCCTGATGAGGGCGTGAATTCATAAAATAGAGATAAATGCCCAGAAAATCCAGAAAAATAGGAAAAAGGAGATAAATGGGGAAAAATAGGAGAAATTCAAGAAAAAGTGGGAAAACCACTCAAATAAGCTGATTTGAGGGTCAAATGGGGCATCGCAGAGCGATATGAAATATACTCAAAATAATGTCAATTTTGGCGTGTCTACACTTGGTTGGGCAGATGGGCGTGCAATTTGCCCCTGGCTTGGGTGTTGGTAGCAGTGTAGGTATGAATCCCCTGGCGGGATGAGATGAAGAAAGGGGAGTAGCCTTTGGGGTTCGTAATTGTGAGGTAGTGATGAAGGACATGAGGTGGTGAGGTGGTGAGGTGGTGTGTAAGATGCATGTTTAGTTCAGCCTGCGTAGAATATGGTTCACCTTATTGATACAATCCCTCCTGAAGATATCAAAAATGCTCTGCTTCACATAAAGCTATTTGACATCTCTGATAAACCAATATGGTGCTTGTCCTCAAGTGGGAACTGTACTATATCTTCAATATATCATAGCTATTTCAATATGCAGCAGCTTCAGGGAATTCAACATTGCTGGAAGCACATTTGGTCAAGATGGATTCCAACTAGAGTATCGATATTTGCTTGGAAGATTATATTCAATTGTCTACCCACTGATTGCAACTTAAAACGCTGTGGCATTCCATTTTGCTCAAAATGCAGATGTTGTAAGCAAAACCAGGAGGAGGATATTGACCATTTATTCGTGAAGAGTGAATTAGCTTTAAGCTTATGGTCTTTTTTCAGATCCAAAGGTATCCCAATTACTGGTCATTCTGCTAGAAGTTTAATAATAACTTCCATTCAAGCAGTTAATAATAAAACGGCCTTTGGTCTCTTCACTGTTGGAATAATTACTCATAGACTGTGGGAAATATGGTCTGCTAGAAATGAAGCTATCCATGAAGACAAGACTCCATCTTATCAAAGTTTAATCTCGAGAATGCTCAACCAGGTTAAACATATTATACTAATGGCAGATTTGCAGGAACCAGACCTGGGGAAAAAATAGATAATGGCTGATTTCAACTGTGTTGCCCAGTCCAAAAAGAATCTGCCAATCAAGCTGATTAAATGGCTGCATCCGCCTTGGCCATATTTCAAATTAAACACAGATGGTGCATCTAAACAAACTGGTATATCAGGTGGAGGTGGTATGATAAGAGATGCTTCTGGTAACCTCATAATTGCATTCTCCCATTATTATGCACAGAGCAATAGTGTTATAGCTGAAGCAAGAGCCATCATGGATGGGCTTAAATTTCTGAAGTCAATCTCATCCTCACCAGGCCTTATTGAATGCGATTCACAAATTCTAGTGCAAGTGGCTACAAGGAAGATTCCTTGTCCATGGAAGATTTTAGGCTACATGAGAGAAGTTTGGAGATTATTATCCAATCAAGATACAATCAGCCATATTTTCGTGAGGCCAACCAAGTGGCTGATTCTTTGGCAACCTATGCTTGTGAAATGAAATGTAACATGTATTTCTCTTCCATGCAACAACTCCCTATGCATGTAAAGGGAATTGTTCGAATGGATAAGCTAGGCTTTCCTAGCATCCGGACAATGTAAATAACACCTTCTTCCATCATTCAATAAAATTTCCTCCTAGGGTTGTGATGGTGGAGTGACTTTCTCCCTATCTCTGATAGGGGGTGCACTCTCCTATTACACCTAGGTTGGGTTATATAAAAAAAAAAGATGCATGTTTAGGGGAGATGGCCCTCCATTTTTTTTGGATTCTTTTGAATATTTAGATTTTTGGGGATTTTCACATATTTCAATTTCTTTGAATTAAATATTTTGACTTTTTTGGGAATTTTTGGCATATTCAGATTTTTTTTTGGCCAACATCTGGCAACTGCCTATGAGACATCACAACAATGATGGAAGGATGGGCTCTTTTTACAACCTCCCAGGTATTCTGAGCGCACATCTAGGTTGATTTGGGCCTCTAGACTCCTCGAATAATGGTCTCGCCAGTTAAGATTTATCTTGATGGCAATGCCGTCATGCCAAGCTTAGGCTCCCAATTGCTTCCGACCGTAGAGATACACCCAAAAAGTGTTTAAGGTAAATGATTTGCCCGACTCGGGTCTATTTCCTCACAACCATAGACGATATATGATGGAACACCTTGGAACCCTAATAGCCAACCGCGCGACGCTGACCCGGAATCATACGCCGTCCCACCGACAGGTGACGCGCATGCATTGGCCTAAGCCCGAGGTTGATGAAAGAAGACACTAAAGGTGATGAGAACATTGACATACCAGAAACGTGGATATTTCTTGTAGCAAATGCTTTTGTTCTTTTAGGGTAGACAACCATATAGTGTGTTTTCAAAAAAGGGCTACAAGCCGTTAACAGAGTTCTATCCTTCGGCGTTTCTCTCAGATTCTGAGTCCTCAAAAGAGAAAAGAATGTAAGGTATAAACTTCACAAGAGGATCGGCAAAACCGTTAAAATGATAAGCTATGAGCTATGCTTAGTTCACTCCACCCTTTCGGTGATTTCAGACCACCTTCGAAATGTTATGCTGGTTGTGTTTCCCCTTGAATATGAACTTGATTTGTAGGACTTTCTTTTATCTTGACCAGGCATGGTCACGACCAGACTTTTTTTCATTTGTTCCCTTTTGGGATTTTTCTTTCTTTTCATTCTTTTGCTTGGGATTTTGAGAATTTTAGGAATTTTGCTCCCTTTTGACTTTGATTTTTTTTTGAATTTTTGCGGCTTGCGGGGACACTGCCCTCTTCACGTGCTCTGGTCTCATTTTACAAGAAAGGTGAGTCCTACTCTCACCTAAGGGTATTGTGTTTCGATTGCTGAGCTCAACGCCTTAAGGGCGCCGATTGTCTTGATCGGTCGAGAAGAGAAGAAAAGGAGAATTTTGGAGTCTTCAAGAAATCTTTGGGATAGTCACCCGTTTTAGGCCGTTGCCATATTTTGAAATCACGTGAGTGTGTGCATATTGCCTGCCCCTTAGAGTATTAGCTTAGCTAGACAGAATTCTCCTCGGTTCCAATAGATCAAAGTCTTAATCCATCGAGGCTTTAATGCAACCTAACCTTATCATACATGATGGGATGGAAAGTGAAATGCATGGCAGCTGCCAGACTGTTGATTTTCTTTGATTTCTAATTTTTTTGGGTGATTTTGGGTTTGGATTTTCTTTTTCTTTTTTTGATTTTGGGTTACTAACTATGTACAAGGGTTCCTACAGAGTGGACGACGTCATCTGGGCACTCTGTGGACTACTGGGTGGAGGAAGAAGAATAGTCCACCTCCTTGGTAGGCCGGAAATACGGTTCAAGTGGGTGAGGGGTAAGTACGTGGCCATGGACAGGACCCCTATACCTACTAGGATTAATGGGCTCTTTGACCTGAATTTGTTCGGCCATAGGAGGCGAGTTAGATCGTCCTTCATCTTGGAGCAAATTTATTGAATTTATTAAACTAAACATTAAGATTTGAGTTAACAAATTATAACTTTCGGCTAGACCTGACTAAAGGTGATAAGGGACTTGGGTGCCCCTAACCTTCTTGTGTAGTGTAATCGAAGGGTGCGACTATTCTAAATCTAACCTATTATGTACAAGACAAATGCCCCTGGCAGGGCTGTTGATTAGAGCTGTGTGCCCGAGCTGGCGAATCATGGCTTGAGAGTTTTGCCCCTAGAGCAGGCTTCTCCATGATAGCTTCAGGCTTTTCTTTTTGGGATTGATCAGCTTTGAAGATGGAATCACTTTTGAAGGACGCGAACAAGAGGAATAGAAAAGAGAGGAGGACTAACAAAGTTGGTTCTCCTTTTGTTTCATGAATTTTTTCTTGGGTTATGGAGTGGGACAATGATTCTTCAGAAAATAGTTTTGATAAACCCAAATCCTCTATGTCTACGTCATGGAACTTTTCTTTTGGATTCACATGTTCATCTTCATGGCATATTTCTACACTTGCGATTCTCTCTTTCATTTGACGGGACTCCTTCATAAAATGATCGTGTAGATTCCACCTTGTTGGTTCATTTTTGTTGACCTTGGTTGGTTGACACCCTAACCCAAACCTCTCGAGTGTTCCATTTTCCTCAATCGGCTCTTTGATCTCTTGTTCTTCTTTTCCTAACCCTACGCCAGATGTATACCCCATCTTTGACATTATGTGCCATCCTATCTCTTCGGGTTTCTTCTTAGGTACAGATGACTCTAAGGATTCGGGAGATGGAGTAGATTGGTGGACATCTAGGGCGGAGATGATGGGCTCCTTGTCCTTTGATGACATGAACGTGGCCGGGTCAAACACCGTGGTGATGTCGGCCAAAATTTCTAAAGTAGGATCAACCGGGAGCTTAGGGATATGTGGAGAGCTTGATTGGATATTTGGAATGACATCTTGACTTGGGAGAGCAAATCCAGCATCTAATTCATCAAAATGGATGGCTTCATGTTGCGGAAGCTGAATTAGAGCTTGATCGACCGAGGTGAGGGTCGCAAATGATTCATCAACAATAGGGGTTGGTTCAAACTGAGTTGCCAGCATGGTCGGGGTTGGAGCTGGTTTGGTTAAATCAAGAGATGATAGTAGCTCTTCCCGCTAGGTGTCTTGGTGAAAAGTAGACGAAGTTGAGGGATCCTCCGCCATGAGCAGAGGAGAGACACCTTGATTTGACTGCGGAGTAGATGAGGTGCCCTTTGACAAAATGAGAACTAAGGGCCTTGCCCCTTCAGGTGGAGTTGGAGTGGAAGGAGGGATGTCTTGGCTTGTTTGGGGTGGTCCGCTCTTGGGTCGGATCAAGACCAAAGGTCTTACCCCTTGTCCATGGCCAATCATGTTCCCTGTGTCCAAGTGCACTATGGGTTGGTCATCCGCCACTTCATCCTCATCATATTGCCAATGTTGTCCTCTTTCCATTAGCCTAGATTCTTGATTGCCCCTAACCATGGCTGACCTTTCCTGGGTATAAGATGGAACATGAGGTGATTGATGGAAAGGAAAGGAATTAGGAATGTTCCCCCCACTTCTCGTGGGCACCTTGGAGTTTGCAGTGGCATCCATGGGATAGGTAGAATTGGGGGGGCTGATGGAAGGCATTGATATGATCATCGGAACTTGCCCCTTTCGAGGTTGGGACATCGCAATCATCAAGGAAGAATGGAAATGAGGAATTCTTGAGTTAAGCTTGGATAATATGAGCTCCTTTGTAGAGCTGAGCGAATGTGTGAAATTCTCTAAGCATCAAGATAGCACGGAGCTGAGGAGTTGTGTTATTGACTAGAACAGTGATGGCTTGAGATTCCGAGATGGCGATCCCAGACCTAGAAGCCATAGCTCTCCACCGATTAGGAAATTGAATGAAGTCCTCATTGGGCTTCATCTTCTCCATGATAAGGTCTGTGAGAGTGGGAGCTACACTAGCCATGTGGCTGAATTGAGCGATGAAACGCTCGGACACAATGTCAAAGTTGATAAGATCATTGGCCGGGAGTGAAGAGAACCACCTAAAGGCCTCTCCTTCAAGAGATTTTTGAAAGAGATGGACTAGGAGGACTCGATCGTAAAACCATTGATGAGAATCTATTAGAAAATAAGAAAGATGTTCATGTGGATTCGTGGAACCATCATACTTCCGATATTTGGGGGCTTTGAAACCCAGGGGAAAATAAGCATTCGGAAGTTTGCAATAGCTAGTGAA
This sequence comes from Amorphophallus konjac, assembly GCA_022559845.1. Lineage (NCBI taxonomy): Eukaryota > Viridiplantae > Streptophyta > Magnoliopsida > Alismatales > Araceae > Amorphophallus > Amorphophallus konjac. The sequence continues at coordinate 360,744,215 of CM040123.1, forward strand.
GGAGTGAGATTGAGGTTTGGGGAGACTTTTGGCAATCGCTTGTCGGACATACCTTTCCACCTCTTGTAAGGATATGAGATTGGATTGCCTAAGGGGTGCGTTGACATTAGGCATAGCATGCGATATTGGAGAGGACGCAACCCCTTGAGAGTGAAGAGGATGAAGATGATGGTTAGGTTGATTAGGAACATGGAAGAGAGTCCTATTGAGTGAGTTTGGCATCAGAATTGGAGTTGTGGATCTCCTTGGAATGGGTTGAGGAATGAGATGTGATCTTCTTTGGGAATCTAGAGCAATCAAAAGGTTAGGGGAATATCGAGACAGCACCCTAGCTAACTCTTGGTCTTCTTTTTGAAGAATTGATGGGGTTTTGGCATTGATTGACTCTCGACTTTCGGAGGATGATTCTTGACTATTTGTGCTTTGGTCCACAAAAAATTGGTGAATTTTGACACATCCCAATAAAAGCATTGGGTGTATCTTCCTCGGAATCAAGCCGGGTTTGTGTGTCATAGAATTCAAAATCATCCTCGTCAACAACATGCATGTTAGAATAACATTGGTCCATCATAACTCAACCTAATCAATTTTTAGGAAATTCAAGTGGAATTATAAGGTCGATTAGGATTGAATCAATGGTATCTAACAGCAATCATGTATTCAAACAATGCGCCCCAACAATTTTAATTAGGTTAATCTCGTGATTAGTCCGATTTGAATTCATTCCCTCTTAGATGAGAATGGAAATTTCTAGGGAAGTTAAAGGCCAAACTCCGGGATAATCCTAAGATGATTCTCACTCAAACCCTTTGGGAGATCTAATAGGACTTCAAAGGTACAACCTGCTCGGTGACCGTGTGGGAATCCACGGTTCACAGGGACTTACGGAGGTTCCCAATTGAGAAGGACTAGTTACACCCGAGTGGGAATCCTCGGGTGAAGAGTCCAAATCAAAGGGAGGGTGTTCCTAATTGATGTGATGCCGGCTCTTCCTAAGCCCACCCCGGACTCAACCTGCAATGTTAGAACACACAGAACCAAAAATATGCAAAACAGAAGCTAAACTACGCAAACAGGACTGAAATGGAAGCAGAAAAGCGAACCGAAGACGGCCAAGTCGATAGCCGCTTAGAGAACCTGGGCGGCCAGGTCTCTGGCCGCCTTGGGGTGGTGGGCGGCCTGATTCTCCCGTCATCCGGCCTTACTTCTAGTGGGCAGGTTCTCCCGTCATGTTACACGTGACTCTCGTGACTCGTGGTTTAGGCTTCCCGATGGCGAGGTCGTGGTTCTTCGAGTAATTTCTATGTGTCTTCCCCGACGTTGAGGTTTCCCGATAGGGTCATCGAGGTTTCACCTATAGATAGTGTAGGGTTCACGACGGTGAGGTCGTGACTGTTCCCTTAGACTTGGGCCTTCATCAGCGAGGACGGGCTTTCACGACAGAGATGTCGTGGTACTTTTCCCAGTAGTGTAGCCGTGATTTTACCGATGGTTCGGCGGTCCAGACTGTGAGATCAGGGTTTATTTCTCGTTGCCGTTAGGAGTAGCTTAGAGGGTCGTGGTTCCACCGCCCACCGTTGTTACTATTCTTGCTACAATTATTACTTTCGTCATTATTGTTGTTGTTGCTACTCCTATTACTATTGTTATTGTTATTTTCGTTATCGCCGTTGTTTCGTGGTGGGGATTGCGGGACTCCTACTGAGCCAATGAGATGAGGTCCATCCCTGTCTTTTCAGGTGTTGTGGTTCCTCCTCGAGATTCGAAGGTGCAGCGCAAAGGTTCGTAGTTGCCAACTTACCAAAGTCGGGGCATACACGGTGATTGAGTACATTTTTTCCTGTAGACTGTACTTTGAGGACTAGACATTGTAGTTAATTTGTTAATTGAAAATTTACTTTATTTCCTATTATTTAAATAATTAGATCTGTAATTATTTCTTATATTATTTTAAATTTCAATGTACCTCCACAAAAATCAAATAACTCTTCCAAGTCTTTCGGCTCGTGGGTGGTGAGACAGGATTCAAATTGTATCGGGTAATTCTCGATATCCAGATCTTGAGTCGTTACACAAAATATTTGTCACTAATGACTTGTAGTGGGAGTTCAATTCTCTTGCTAACCACATGCTCAGTGTAATGCCTAAGATAGAATAAAGAAGGAGATTTATGCCTATGCACGCGGAAATTGCAGACCTTTAACGATAGCGACGATTAGCCAGAGGTTGCTCACAGGTTGCGGCGCCACCAGAGTGTCGACGATGAAGGATGGATATGTTAAAATCGTTCGGTATTGAAAATAGGTTAAAATATAATGTATTTATAACAGTGGAGCCATATCCACTCAACACCTTAAAGTTTTGAGTTGGATGGCCCAATCTAATAAACTTTAATATGGTATCAGAGCTCGTAGTTATGATACGGACTGCACACCCTATGTTTGTCATGGTCCACGTGACAAGTCTAAATCAGCCTATAAGTGAGAAAGTGTATTAAAATAATCTCATATTAAAAATAGGTTAAAATATAATATGATTATAGTCGTAGAGTACTCTTCACTCAGCCTAAGGTTTTCGATTAGATGGATCAATCCAATAAACTTTAATATGATACACCACCACCAGGTCTACACCCAGCTCCTCGCCCGTCGCCACGCCTCCCTCTCGCCCAGGGTCTCGTACAACCGTACCACAGCTGCATGGCAATGGCAGCTGCTCAGGCTATGTATTCAGAGGGAGGAAGAGAACAACAAATGGTGGATGCCCGAGAGGAGGAACCGCCATGCATGATGGTTAAGGGGATTACATTGTGCCTCGGGGTCGCTCCAATGGGACTCGTTGAGCAGGGAGACCTCCGTCGCGTCGTCCCGCCGGTATCTGATGGAAGCACACGAGGAGGTGAGGACAACACTCACCGAAAAAAGAGGAGGTGAGGACAACCCGCTTCACGGACCTCGCCCTGACGTAGGATCTGATCAAGTTCGCGGTCCCCTTGATGCATGGGTCGATCAGAGTCGCCTGCAAGCACGGTTGTTCTTGCTCAAAAATGGAAACTTTCATCTGAAGACCCAAACCAGTTCAAGGAGAGAGAGGTGAGGTCTGCCTGGACGTTCTCGTCGCTGGGGACGTGGACCGGGGACGCCATGTGGAAGACGCCGTTGGCGCCGTCCACGGCCTCGTCGAATCTGCCCTCCACCAATAGTTCCACCTTCACCAGCTTCAGCCTCTCCCTAGCGCCGCTGAGCTCCAAGAGGAAACCAACCTTTGCTGCATCCCCTGTTTCCAAAAAGGAGCTCTCTTTCTTGTAGAACCACGCCGGAAGAACACATGCAGAAGAACTACAGAGAGAGAGAGAGAGAGAAAGTGTACCTGGGTGTCTCTGACGGTGGGGCGGACGGTGTGGCCCTGCTCCAGCAGCGCCTTAATGAGATAGGAGGTGATGAATTAAGCCGGTGCCTCCAGTGACACAGTACTCCGGCATCTTCTCTTCTCCAACCTCAGGAATGCTGCCTAGTGCCATCATCATCATCATCATCTTCTTCTTCTTCTTCTTCTTCTTCTTCTTCTTCTTCTTCTTCTTCTTCCCTCACCCCTATACTTGTCACTCCCTGCGAACGTGGAGAAGGCAATCAGATCGACGGGTGTGCAGTGGGTGCCCCCATGACCCCATCCCCTCGCTGGCGTATATCAGGGATGGGATGAGGCCGGTTTTGGGATGCAAGTTTATTATGAACTCGAGTCTCTCCATAAATATTTTTTTTCTTAACCGAACTGGTTTAGTTTATTCTAGTAGCTCGGTCTTTCATAAACTTGAACAAGTTTTCATATTTATGAATTCATTATAATTTTATTTATGTTTATTATTTTTCAACTGAGCAGAGCTTGACCATAAACCTGATTGTGTTTATGTGGAACTAAACAAGAGTTTACAGAGAATGCATTGTTGATAAAGCTTATGAAAAATCAGTTATGATAATTCTTTCCACATTTATCATAAGGTACATCCAAATAGGTACGAAGTGTGCATGAGTTTTCTGTGTCTGTGCGTGGGCTGTGGGAGATAAGTGGGGATGAGTTAGGGAAGCCATGCATTTTTGGCTGGGTTGAAGAGTTGGTTCAAAGTTGATCTAATTTGAATTGAACTTTGGATGTGTTAAGGAATGCAAATGAGAACAAATCCATATATATAATAATTTTAAGACAAAATAATGTGAATAAAAGCTGGGGAATCTAACTGCTAGTCTCCTAGTTTTTGCACCAGAATGAGATTTGAACTTTACTTTTCTTTTTTTTAAGGCTGTAGATTTTTTCACTGTCAAATTTTGGAACTTTAGATTTTAAACAATCTCCTAGTAAAATTTGGGAGTCTATTGGTAATTCATTTGGGTCAGTTTGAGCTGAATTGGCTGGTCATATTTTTTTGGGGATTTTTGCAAAGAAACCATTGCTAAAAGTGAATTAACAAAAATATCATTTCGGGAAACACACTTGCAAGCATATCATTACGTTTCACTAAATGTTATAAAAATGTCATCGTATTTAACTTCCATCGACAGAAAGATGTTATTCTAAAAACATTCAAATATTTTTCTTATTTTATCATTAAATGACTAAAATATCCCTCTACCATTCCTAAATTTCTCACCCTTACAAGAGAGAATGATCGAGAGAGAGACCTACAGAGAAAGGAGAGAGAAAGAGAGGGAGACAATGGAGCGAACTTCCCCCTCCGACATTGGCAACCCACCCAATGCGGGGTGGGTTGTGTAGGGGGGAGAGAGTGACGTGAAGGGCCCAAGAGAGAGAGAGAGAGAGAGAGGCATCGCGAAAGGAGGGGGTCGGTACTGGGCACTATAAGGAAGGGGGTGTATACCAGTGAGAAGGAGGGGAGGTTGCTGGGAGGAGAGCGGGGAGGTCGGCGGGTTAAGAGTTCCAACAGAGGAGATCTTGGTGCGAACCATCGTCCACAACATGCTTTCATTGTGGTCGACCTAGACATCCATCCCCGATGCAACCCCCCTGGGCTTGACGCCCTAGGTTCTCCTCTCTCTCTCCACGGGCGCACCCCCCCACCCCCGCCCTCGACCTCCACTCCCCCAGCCCTGTCTCTCTCCTCTATCACACCCCCCCCCCCCCGAGCTCCACTTGTTAGAATAGTTCCGTATTGAAAACGAACTAAAATATATTGTGCTTATATAGTGGAGCTCTCTCCACTCTACACCTTAAGGTTTTGAGTTGGATGACCCAATCCAAGTGTTGAGTGAAGAAAGCTCCACTAATATAAACATATTATATTTTACATGTTTGCAATACGGGACTAACACCTCTCTCCCTCCGACGACGCACTGCCCCCTCGACATTGACCCCCCAAGCCCATGTCTCCCTCCCCCGATGCACATCCCCTTCGACCTCAACCCTGCATGCCCCCTGTCTCCCTCTCCCGGCACCGCCCCCTACCCTCGAACCCCTTGAGCTCCTCTCTCTCTCTCTCTCTCTCTCTCTCTCTCTCTCTCTCTCTCTCTCTCCCTTCGCCAGTAGCAATAGCAATCTGGTCATCTATCTCTCCTTCGACCCCTTCGATAGTGGTGACGGCAACCCCAATACTTTCCTTACTATTGGTAATCACAAGGGCTCTCCTCCACGCCCTTGTCATTGTCAACCTCATCGTCTTCCCTGGCAACGGAGGCTGGATCGGGGTGGTGGTGGTTAGATCGGTGCTGTGATGGTGCTGGGGGAGCTAGGATAGTGTAGTGGTGTTGTGGTCCTCCTCCTCTTGCTCTTCCTCACCAACCCCTCCCCCTGGCATGCTCCCCTCCTCCCCTGCAAACCCTCTCGGGACAAACCCCACCTAGTCACCTCCAGCCATCTTCTTCTTCCCCCAGTATCCTTCCTTAGTTGCCCTATTATTTTACCTAGGGATATTATAGTCTTTTCTTACCTCTTGTTAAAGATAACCACGGTTAAGTTCACGAATGATAATAGGAGGTTAAGATGATGACACTTTTGCAATAGTCGGTGAAACGTAATGATATGTCTATTAATGTATTTTCATGAATGATATTTTTATTATTTCACTTTTAACAATAGTTTAATTATAAAAAATATTTTTTTCTTGGTTGGAAATTTTACTCTACTAACTTTGTTTATAGCTTTCTTACAAATCCTATTTAAACCTGATCCATGCGTAGTTTGAATCTTGATCACTTGGGTTTGCTGTGGTCTTTACGAGCCAGCGATTGATTCCACCCTCCTTTTAAGTCAGAGATCTTTATGTTGCTGGACGACAATCCCAAAGCAGGCATTTGAATCTGAAGTATATCATCGAAAGCTAAGACATAAAATCCATGTTTATGAACGAGATGATGTCATGACACTAACTGAATTTGTTACAAATGCACTTGTCATAACCATGATTTCTATGAACTTTGTTGGATTTCCATAATCATGACAGTGGTTATAAAAGGACTTCTTTTTTGGCATAAACCAACTTCAAAGTTGGTCTATGAAAACTTCAGTAGATCCTTTTGATAATATTATACGACCATTGCTCTTCCCAAGAGATTCCATTTTGTAAGTCCACCGGATCTCTCACTAAACAAGATAAAAAGGGTAGCTCAAAACATGAGGGTGAAAACTCAAGTAGATTCTTATGAGATTATCGTACTACCATTGTTCTTCCCAACAATTTAAAGTTGGTTTATGAAAACTTCAGTAGGTTCTTTTGAGATTACCATCGTTCTTCCCAGGAGCTTCCTTTCTGCAAGTCCACTAATTAAAGTTCTTATTAAAACAAGCTTCTTAGTCTCCCTTGGAGAGGGAATGGACCCGACGGTTGTGAGCCGCCTTAAAAGTCCTTTTGACTATGGTTTCTAACTCTTGGATTAGGATGATTGACGACATGGTGCCATGTGGTACAATAGCCTTGGGATGAGTCGCGTGACTATGTGGCCGTTGGATTAGCGAGTCTAACTAGTCATCCTGAGTCTGGTGGCACTGAGTCACCCTATGTTTTGTGATACTCACGACGGATGTGTGCGTAGCCCGTTGGTACTTCGGTGTTTCTCCTACCGATAGTTTTACCTCTAGTGACCCTCCCACTAGACGTAGCTGATCTAGGCACGTAGTTGCTTACCCACCTGGGAGTAGTGGAGGCTAGACCCGAGTGGACGCTTTTTAAGGTGGTTACGGTAGGGCCCCTTGCCTTTGTAGCATGAGTCCGGCTGGGAGAAAAACCGGCTAGAGGACCCGACCTAGAGCAGATGGTTTGTGTGTGCACACGTAGTTGGGAGCGGTGGACGCGTGCTGACAAGCGTGACCCTGACTAGTCCTTGTTCTATGGCACTGTGTACGTGATGGGAATCGACGCCGAGCCAGTACTTTTCATATTGCATTTATATCCTTTAGTTTATTTTTATATCCACGGGAAAGTATATGCGCAATTGTACGATTTTATCGGCCAATGCGTCATTCCCACGGATTGTGTGGGTTTCTATGTAATTTGTCAGTATGACCAGCAAGGGGGCCCCCAGCCCTTTCCCATTGGTCCATGTCATCCATGTGGGGCTGGTCAACCCTCCTAGGTGGCCATCTAGAAGGGTTGAATGCCATTTGACCACATGGGAGACAAGTGGCTTAATTAGTCTAAGGTGGGTTACCTACCTCACCTACCCATTCAACCCCATTAACCATGGTCAAGGGGGCGCCCCTCTCCCCTTGATTTTTTATTAGTTTTTGTGTGTTGTTCAAACCACATCCCAGCCCTTCAATCCCCAGCCCTTGATCCAAGGGTGTACAATTGATTAGATACCTAGCATATAAAACCATGTATTTTCCTTTGAAAATTAATGAAAAATCAGAAAATTGTGTTGAATGCTTGAAGCTTCTTGCGGCCCCAGCCCCTCCTCCTGTTGTTCTTCCCTCTCCAACCTCCTTTCTAAAGTGGAATCATATCTATTCCCCTTCCCCAATCTCTGGTTGTGATCTGTGCCGCCGCCGCCGTTGGTGCCGCCGTCGGACCGCCAACGAGCCACCGTCGAAGTTCTGTCCTTGGCAGACAGCAGTCTCTTCTCGAAATTTCTGCTATCAGCCACGGCCTCTTCTTGGCCTGCAATTTTTATGGTGTGTTTCCATCTTCCACCCCATCATCCACAAAACAATTCAGGTCCAAAATCCCTCGTTTAGTATTTTTCATTTTCGTGCATCTTTCACTCCCAGATCTGTTTTGTCTCTGTCTACAGTGACCGTAGCCCTGTGTTTCTCACCTCCGACCCTCTTTTTGATTTTTCCAAACGCTCCCAATTTCATTGGGAGTTCTGCCATAATCCCCTACATCCATGAATTTTTTTAATTTTTGATCAGCCTTTTATCTATTTTTAAAAATTCGTGTTCTTTCTCAGCTACAGTCTTGTCAGCCAGATTCCAGATCCGACCCACTGCTAGTGAAAAAATCATAGCAATTCGTAGCCACATCCAAACTTGTCCAAACCAGTTTTTCTGTCTTCCTAGCTTAATTTCCTACACCTTTGGTGAAGACCTCAAGAGCTGAATCGGACACCCACCCTACGGTCAATGACAGTTATCAGAGGACAACCCTACAGATCTGAGAGTTCAGACACTGTACAATAGCAACCTTCAAAATTCGTCAATCAGAAGTACAGGCTTGATTATTTTTCTTTAATCCCCTTGGGTTGAATTCCTTCGAAGCATCTTTCCAACGGCACCAGTTTCGTCGCATTCCGACGTCGGGGCTGATCGCAGCGTCCGTTCTCGCCGGAGCGCGCGCCAGAAAATAGAACCGGCAGATCTGTGGCCGGTTATTCCGACCGGTGCCGATCTGAGCCGCCCGGCCTCCGGCCGGCGAACCAGCGTGCCGCCAGCCCAGGGAAAACTTCCACAAGTGTCCCCACCACAGTGGTGACACCGGGTCCCCCACGGTCCCTCCAGACAACACGTGGGCCCCACCGTCACGTGTTCGGGTGCTGCCGAATCAACGCGAGAAGCCGCCCGTCAACCCGAATTCGGTCCTCCCGGGCCCAGTTGTGTAGCCCTTTACCTCCCTGCGTGGAGTGGGTGATATTTTATTGCTGTCATCATTGTGTAATATTTATCCCAGGAGTACGAGTTTCGGTTGGGTCCGCCTTCCCCACGCCGAGCGCGTGGAGGTATCGCATTCGCTCCCTTACTTGGCATTTTGCTTACTTCATATATATTTGTTTATGCCGCTGCTAGAGAGCATATGTAGGGATATCTAGATCGCTTTATCTATTCATTACCGCTGCTGCGAGAGAGTGCGAGACCGTCCCGTGACCCGATCCGGGCACACGAGAGAGCCGATCACCCTAGCTCGTTACCGGTTTCTCAACCGCGCACGTCCGACGCTTCCCTCGTTAAGGGACAGTCACGAGCTTGTCGTGTCCGTGATCCCGTCCCGCATCAATTTGGTATCAGAGCGAGTTGAGTCTAGGGTGTCAAAAAAAAGTGTCATTCATTAGTCATTTACGTCTAAGTCGTGTTTAGGGTCATCATTGTTTTAAAACAAACAAAAAAAAAGTGTCTTTTGCATTGCATCCCAATAACCTGGTATATCAAAAGGTGTTGTCCGAACATTAGGCTACGCCTATCGGGAAGGCCGCACACTTGCGCGAGTGATCTTCGGATCGATTAACTCCGCCACGTGCCGAGTTTTGGTTACGTCTAGGTGCATCATCTTGTAGTGTGCATTTGCCTTAGTCGGTGTCTCCTACTCCGTGTCTTGCATGCCCACTCGTCGAGGTACTCAATACTCACCCCCACCACCACCTATGGCGGAATCCCGAGTCTATAGTTCCGATGAAGTGGCCACATTGTTCCGAACTCTTGTGGGGAAAATGGATGGGTTGAGTGAGCGCATGGATGAGTTAAGTACTCGTGTGGATAGGATGGAAGGGTTGAGTACTCAGGTGAATGGCCTAGGCACCTGCCTAGAAGAGAGGATGAAGGCCGTAGAGGATAGGGCTGCCGGGTCAAACCAGTCCGTTCAGGGATTGGTCGGGAGAGTTGCCGCACTAGAGAAAGGACCAACCCATGCACCTATCCCACCTACCCAAGGTCAACCGGAGCCGGATCACCAACCCGCGACTCCAAGGGTTCAAGGGGTAGCTGTTAGGAGGCACGAAGTCCCCGAGGTGCATGACTACGGGTCCGATAATGAGCAACGGGGACATGGTCGTGATCACCGCCCTACACGGCGTACCCACGACCAAGATATGGATGAACGGGCCCTTAGGACTGTTCGGGCCGACCCTCCCACCTTTGACGGGTCCTTAGACCCAAAGGTCTATCTTGATTGGGAGGCTGGTATGGACCGATATTTTGAGTGGTTCGAGATGTCGGACCAACGAAAAGTCAAGTACGCCATGATGAAACTTTTAGGCCAAGCACAAACCTATTGGCAGAACATGGAGAACCTATTGTTTCATCATCAAGAACCCCCGATCGATACATGGACCGATATGAGGGAGAAGCTTAGGAAGAAGTACCTCCCTACCTCCTACCGCCAGCGTCTTATAGAGAGGTGACAAAGTCTCACCCAAGGAGATCGGTCCGTCTCTGATTACATCGCTGAATTTGATGAATAGTACTTGCGATGTGATGCCACAGAGGAGGATTCCCTTACCATCTCCCGGTTTCGGCGTGGTCTACGCCCGCACCTACGGTATGAGCTTCTCCGCTGCAATGTGGACAAGTTGGAGGATGCATATCAAGTTGCTCTCGAGATGGAGCAATTCTAGGGAGAGTTCGAGTCTATTCCTCGGTGGAGTCCCGCTCCTCCCCGTAGTGATTCCCGTGGCTCCTTAGGTTCATACCCGAGGGGACCCATGGCTCGTCCTCAGGAGCCCGCCCGTCAGGAGCACTTCGCTCCTAGACCTCGACCTCCCCCACCACGGGATCTACCTCCACTCCATCCACCGGCACCCGTTGCCCGTCCCCCAGCACACATGGCCCGTCCCCTGGCCCCGACACTTCCCCCGTTGTTGCCCACGGCACCTACACCTCCACCCTTGTTACCTACGCCCCCTACCCGTCGGGAGGATAAGGGTAAGGCCCCTCTTATCGGAGAGAGTAGTAGGTTGCGAGTGCAATGTTTCCACTACCACGGGTTTGGCCACATTGCCAATGAATGCCCCGCCCGTGCAACCCTAGCCCTAGGGGTTGGAGATACCTTACCTCCTGAGCTTGAGTGTGTCGATTATGAGGCCGACCAAGCACTAGCCGATGAGTACTATGCCTTGGGGGGAGAGCTGGGAGACTCACCCGTCGCCCAGGATGCCGCCACTTAGTGGGCTTGATGTCACCACCTTAGTCTAGGGTCATATATGAGTCGGTGTGTTTTCCTTGTATGGTTTGTTTTGTGTGGTTTGTTTGCATGGTTTGTGTGTCGTTTGTCTACATGTGTCTTGTGCAAGCTCGTTGTCGTTCTCTTATGAGTAAGAGGCGAGTGGACTCATTCGATGATTATGGGATCGGTTCTACATCTATACCCGGATCAGTCACCTACAGGGACTCAGCGGTGATTCCTAGTGAGTCTTCGAGCTGCTTCCTTCCCTTTGAGAGTGCCCCACCTGGAGTGTCCACCTCTAGCCCATGGCAGCTTGTGCATATCGAGTATATATGGAATGAGCAGGTGACGGTCACTTGGAGTGGAGCATACCCGCGCTACTTGGCACGGTGACGGATCCGCCGGAGTACTCGAGCATCCATACCCCTACTCGACGGGGTCGAGTTCCTCCCACCCGGGGAGAGTTGATGGGAATCGACGCCGAGCCAGTACTTTTCATATTGCATTTATATCCTTTAGTTTATTTTTATATCCACGGGAAAGTATACGCGCAATTGTACGGCTTTATCGGCCAATGCGTCATTCCCACGGATTGTGTGGGTTTCTATGTAATTTATCAGTAGGACCAGCAAGGGGGCCCCCAGCCCTTTCCCATTGATCCATGTCATCCATGTGGGGCTGGTCAACCCTCCTAGGTGGCCATCTAGAAGGGTTGAATGCCATTTGACCACATGGGAGACAAGTGGCTTAATTAGTCCAAGGTGGGTTACCTACCTCACCTACCCATTCAACCCCATTAACCATGGTCAAGGGGGCGCCCCTCTCCCCTTGATTTTTTATTAGTTTTTGTGTGTTGTTCAAACCACATCCCAGCCCTTCAATCCCCAGCCCTTGATCCAAGGGTGTACAATTGATTAGATACCTAGCATATAAAACCATGTATTTTCCTTTGAAAATTAATGAAAAATCAAAAAATTGTGTTGAATGCTTAAAGCTTCTTGCGGCCCCAGCCCCTCCTCCTGATGTTCTTCCCTCTCCAACCTCCTTTCTAGAGTGGAATCATATCTATTCCCCTTCCCCAATCTCTGGTTGTGATCTGTACCGCCGCCGCCGCCGTTCGTGCCGCCGCCGGACCGCCAACGAGCCACCGCCGAAGTTCTATCCTTGGTAGATAGCAGTCTCTTCTCGAAATTCTTGCTATCAGCCACGGCCTCTTCTTGGCCTATAATTTTTATGGTGTGTTCCCATTTTCCACCCCATCATCCACAAAAAATTTCAGTTCCAAAATCCCTCGTTTAGTATTTTTCCATTTTCGTACATCTTTCACTCCCAGATCTGTTTTGTCTCTGTCTACAGTGACAGCAGCCCTGTGTTTCTCACCTCCGACCCTCTTTTTGATTTTTCCAAACCCTCCCAATTTCACTGGGAGTTCTGTCCATAATCCCCTACATCCGCAAATTTTCTTAATTTTTGATCAGCCTTTTATCTATTTTTAACAATTCATGTTCTTCCTCCGCTACAGTGTTGTCAGCCAGATTCCAGATCCGACACACTGCTAGTGCACAAATTATAGAAATTCGTAACCACATCCAAACTTGTCCAAACCAATTTTTTCGTCTTTTTAGCTCAATTTCCTACACCTTTTATGAAGACCTCAAGAGCTGAATCGGACATCCACCCTGCGGTCAACGACAGTTATCAGAGGACAGCCCTGCAGATTCGAGAGTTTAGACACTGTACAATAGCAAACTTAAAAATTCGCCAATCAGAAGTACATGCTTGATTATTTTTCTTTAATCCCCTTGGGTTGAAGCCCTTCGAAGCATCTTTCCAACGGCGCCAGTTTCGTCGCATTCCGACGTCGGGGCGGATCGCAGCGTCCGTTCTCGCCGGAGCGCACGCCAGAAAATAGAACCGGCAGATCCGTGGTCGGTTATTCCGACCGGTGCCGATCGGAGCCGCCCGGCCTCCGGCCGGCGAACCAGCGAGCCGCCAGCCCAGGGAAAACTTCCACAAGTGTCCCCACCACAGTGGTGACACCGGGTCCTACACGGTCCCTCCGGACAACACATGGGCCCCACCGTCACGTGTTCGGGTGCTGCCGAATCAACACGAGAAGCCGCCCGTCAACCCGAATTCGGTCCTCCCGGGTCCAGTTGTGTAGCCCTTTACCTCCCTGCGTGGAGTGGGTGATATTTCATTGCTGTCATCATTGTGTAATATTTATCTCGGGAGTACGAGTTTCGACCGGGTCCGCCTTCCCCACGCCGAGCGCGTGGAGGTATCGCATTCGCTCCCTTACTTGGCATTTTGCTTACTTCATATATATTTGTTTATGCCGCTGCTAGAGAGCATGTGTAGGGATATCTAGCTCGCTTTATCTATTCATTACCGCTGCTGCGAGAGAGTGCGAGACCGTCCTGTGACCCGATCCGGGCACACGAGAGAGCCGATCACCCTAGCTCATTGCCGGTTTCTCAACCGCGCACGTCCGACGCTTCCCTCATTAAAGGACAGTCACGAGCTTGTCGTGTCCGTGGTCCCATCCCGCATCAGTACGGTGTCTCAGTTTCTGTCTGGAGTGAGTAAGGAGACACCTGAGGCTGCAGTATAAGTCGTAGGAGGACGCATCCGGCCTTGTTGCTAGTGGACAGTTCTCCTATCACGCGAGATGAGTTTCTTCGTGGTTCTTCAGGTGATTTCTATGCGCTTTTCTCGACGTTTGGGTAGAGGGTTCCACCCGTAGCCAGAGTCTTGTTCACGACAACGAGATCGTGACCTTACCCCCGGACCATGTGGTCTGAGCTGTGGCCTTCGTCGGTGAGGACGGGCACGCATGCACGACAGAGGTGTCATGGTTCTTTTCCCCGAAGCGTAGCCATCGTTTCACCGTTGATCTGGCGGTTCTAACTGTGAGATCGGGGTTTACTTTTCGTTGCCGTTAGGAGTAGCTTAGAGAGCCGAGGTTCCATCGGCTGCCAGTTTTACTATTCGTGCTACGGCTGTTACTTCCGTCATTATTGTTTTTGTTGCTACTCCTATTACTGTTATTGTTATTTCTGTTAGTGTCGTTGTTTACCGCCATTGTTTCGTGGTGGGGATCCGTGGGACCCCTACTGAGCCGATGAGACGAGGATCACCACTTTCTTTTCAGGTGTTGCGGTTCTTCCTCAAGGTTCGGAGGTGCAGCGCGGAAGTTCGTAGTTGCAAACTTGCCAGAGTCGGGGGCGTATCCGGTGATTGAGTACATTTCTTTCCCTATATACTGTACTTTGTGGACTAGACTCTGTAGTTAATTTGTTAATAAAAATATAATTTATTTTCTATTATTTAAACAATTAATTTTGTCGTTATTTCATGTATTATTTTAAATTTCAATGTGCCTCCACACACCTAAATAACCCTTCCGAGCCTTTCGGCTCATGGGTGGCGGGCCGAGATTCGAATGGTATCGGATATTTTCCGGTATTCGGATCTTGGGTCGTTACACAGGTCGATCGACCCAGCGGGCAGGTCAACCGAATTGAACCCTTTTCGCCCATTTTAGCCACCGGTCGACCCGGTCGAGACCCTTTGGTCGACCTTTGGCTTCGTGGATGTCCTGGACACCCCGTGGGGACCGAGTTACTATTTTTGGGTGTCTGGAGGAAACATGATACCTCGACTAGCGTGCCCATGTTGTTTTGATGACGGATGACCCCATGTGTTCCGGGTTTCCTCGTTACGCTAGTTTGAGTCACCGTGTACTCGTGTACATGCGGAGGCTTATCCCCGCACAGTGTTAGCTTCTCGGAAAGTGGTTTTTCGCGTGGGCCATGAGTATGGCCAATAATTGTGTAGCAACCCAATAAGATATATAAATAATTTTTAACACAATAAGCCAAAAACCATTTAACCATAGAGTCAAGCCCAATTAGTTAACAGGCCCCGTTAGCAATATACAGGCTAGAAGAATTGTTAAAGGGTTCTAATTAAACTAAATCCATCTATACGATTAATGGGCTGGTTAATGGACCGATTAGGGTTTCTCTAGGATGACAGGTCAATCCATGTTTGCATTGGAGTGAGTCGACCCAGAGGTGGCTTGCGGCTGTAACTAGGGAAGGAGAGGATCGAACGGAGGAAAGTTGTATTTTTATAGAACTAGGATTCCATAGTAGGATTAGAAGGGTAGAATTCCTATAAATATTAGACCCCATGCGATGGCAGAAGCCATCGTGCTGCTATTGTCGTTGCTGGGTTCATGCTACTACCGTCGCTGTTGTACTGTACTCGCATTGTAGAGAACCCGTGGGGAGAGAGCGTGTCGTCTTCTTCCTTTCTTCCTCCTTGTTGCATTCGACGTCCTGTTCTTCTTCCCTTTCTACCATCTTCTTCCATCACCAAGGTAGGTGATCTGATGGGGACACGGCCGTCCCTTCACTTTGGTTGGGAGAGTTCCCCAACCCTTGAGATCTTGGAGCTTCTTTTGGCTAGTTCCTTTTCTTTGAGTCTAATTAGTGTTTATTGAGTCAATTTTTATTCCATTTGAGTCATGTAAGCCTTAATGGACCAGCTAAATAAGGTCCAAAGGGCCAATTGTTGATACTAGCTCGATTATAGGTCATTAGTAGCTTATGTTCACCACATAGGGTAGCAAGGTCATTTTGTATTTGTCAAGGGCATTTGTGGACTTTTGTCAACCCTGGCCTCTCCTATAAATAGGGTGCCAAGGGCTTTATTTTGGGGTTAATGAAAAAGTTGAAGAATTCATGTGAGAACTTATCCCTTGAGTCTCTCTCTCCCTCTCTCCTACTTGCGCACTACTCTCTCTCTCTTGGGATCGCAAAACCCTCTCTCTCTCCTCCCTCCCTTGGCCGTGGCCATCACCCCACCTCCCCACCTCCCTTGCCACATCAGCAACCCTCCTCCCTAAAGAATCACCTCCCTCATCTTATCTCTCCCCTTCCAAGGAAACCAACGCGCCCCTCCCTTCCCTATCTCGTTAACTCTTTCCCAATCCTCCCCAAATCAAGTCCCAGCCCTCCAAATCCTCCCTAATATCCCTCCCCAATATTCTCTCCCTGCTAAAACTCCTCTCCTATTCAAAAAATTTACCCAAACCAACATTATTCTCTCCACCAAAAAAAATATTGGATGCGCCCCTCCTCTCTTCCCTAACCCCGCGCACCCCACCTAAACCCTAGCCCTAGCTGCCCCACCCCAGCACCCCACGCCCTCCAGTCTCCAGCCACCTCTTCCCCACTGCCTCCCGCGCACCCCCATCCTCCAGGCTCGTCCACATCGCCCCCGCGAGCCCACGTCGTCGCCCTCATCCTCGGCTTTGAAGATTCCCCTAGCCTGCTGCCTGCAAATCCGGGACAGAGTTCGAGGCCCATGTTGCTAGAGCTGCACCAATGACTACAGTGCGAATCAGCCCAAGTTTCCTTCTGTGGGTTTGTTCTACTCCGCGTCTTCTCCGCTCCCGAGGTGGTCTCGCCTTGTTTCAATGTTGGCACAGGATGTGACGCCCGTTTTCGTACAATTGCATAAGACTTGAGCGAGTCTGTTCGCCCAGGCAGTGACTAGAGTGTGCAGATCACGCCACGCCCCCTTCCGTGAACTTTCGATCGAGCTCTTCCTCTGTGGCGTACCTCTCGGCGTCCTGAAGCCATCCCAAGTGGTTTCGTCATGTTTTGATCTCTGTGCTGGGCGTACCACCTTGATCTCCCTGCCCCTATCTGTCTGCTTGCCCAGACAATAGAGGCTCACCACAGTTGCGACCACGCCCAGCTCGATGATCCGATGTTGCTCATCTTTTGAGGGTACGTAGATCATTCTATTCCCCATCCAACCGCACTGGTCCTGCTTCATTTGGAGGTCTACAGTGAGAGTACCACTGCCTGCACTACGACTGAGACAACCTGTCCAGCAAGGCAGAACTGCGTAGGTCAGCTTGTCTGCTCCGCCCCACCCACTAGAGACCTTGGAACTTCACTGAATTTTCCAGAGCCTTGCAGCACTTCATCAGCGACGATTTTATGCAAGTGGCATCGCGTTTGGAGCCCCGTGCGCTGCGTACCAGTCAACACAACACAGGTCTATCCTGCTGGACTGACACCGGGCAGCAGGCCCACTTCCCCTTCCCCGTGTTCCCCCCTCCTACGTGAGGGTAGTTCTGTGTTAATACTTCCCATTCCCCATGATCCCCCTCCCTGCGTGGAGTGGTTTATCTGATTGTAATAGCAGGCTCGATCGTAAGCTTCATCGACGCAGTGTGCTTGCCGGGTGCGCACGCTCCCCGACGGGCCCACGTCTCCGATCGGAGCCGACCCTACGGGTACGGCTAGGTACGTTCGGTCGCCCCTCCTTTACTGCTTTTCTAGTATTGGTTCCAACGTCACGCTGGTGAGAAGAGTGCCCGTTCCTAAAGTTCCACCAAAAGTGAGAGACTTGCTGCTGATGAGACGAGTGACATTTGAACCGGTTCCCTCGGTACCGGTCTGCCCGGTTGCATCTGGTGCCCATCCTAGCCTCCCCGGGTGGCCTCCATCACCCTCCTCGCAGCTCGGACTGTGTCCGACGCCCCTCGAGCCGCTGATCGCCTAGCAGTCACTTCGTTTCCCTTGAGGAGTTCGCTTTTCGCGTGTGCGATTGTCTTTCCGTCTAGGCGTGTGTGCTCTACGAGTTTGCTGGCTTTAGGTCCTAGCCTCCGATCGGGATTTGTCATGCGTCAGATTTGGTATCAGAGCAAGTTCTTTGACTTACTCTTGCTTGTCGAGTCCTAGGCATAGGTCCTCTCCATCGCCCCTTATGGCACCCTCCACCATCCCACCAGCCCGGTCTGTCCGACAAGTCGGGACCCTGTTGGCACTCAAAATATGATCCTTTGGCAACCAAGCCGCAAAGATGAATGATACGGCCCACTGAAGCACAGAAGCCGATGAAGATCAACTTATCAGAGAACCCCTCAAGCTGACGGAGCCTCGAGCCACCTTGAAGGGAGCACCGGGGACTTCACCTTAGGAGAGTCGGAACGAACCCACAACCAACCGGCAACGCGATCAAGCCTGCCCAATGATCCGGCATCGACCTCGTCATGCCGCTATCCCACATCCGTCGCCCGACCAAGGACGACGGTCTACCCAATGACTCTCCTAAGGAGGAAAAACATCCTTGGCCGCCCACAACAAGAGGCCAAGGGTTCTGCCAACAGAGGGTCCCGATTACCCGACACGGGTTTGGCTTCTCGCCATAGTGGGCCCATTAGCGGCCGATTGAGCGTCGTTCAAGGTCGAATTATCCAGGATGCAACACCATCCTGCAAAGAAGCTTTGAGCACGAGTCCGTCTCAACCAGGAGCACAAGTCACAGTGCCGAAGGCTGTACCAGCAGGACGTCCGTGTGCTCGGACCAGACACACGCGAAGGTCTGATCAAGGCCACTCGCCGTATCAAGAGCTTCGTCAACACCCCGTCAAGGCCCTCCGATGGCCAGGGCGAGAGGAACAGTCAACGGGAGCTTTCAGAATCATCTCCGGACCCACCGGTCGAGACGCGCCGAGCAAACGAGTTAAAACGGCGCGTGAAGCACGGACTCGGCGCCCCTTAATACGGTGCCATCAACCCGGCGCGCTAATGCCAATCCGGGTATCTCCCGGCGCCGTCAATCCGGCGCGCCCCTCCCTGGGGCGCCGGATTAGCAAGAGGCTATATAGCCTGGCTTCGACAAAAGAAAGAGGGATCAGAGAAAAAAAAAAGAAGAAAGAGGCGGAATCGAAAAGAAAAAAAAAGAGAATTAGAAAAGAAGAAGAGAGGTCTAGAGAGAGGGTTTTGAACGGTTTCTTCTGTCGGCAGAAACCTCCGTCTGAGCCTCTCGACGGCCGCCACCCTGCTCCACCCGAGCTTCCCGGAGTCGAAGAAGGAGATCATCTGTTTCTCATTTACTTAGGTGGGTTCCCCGTGTTTTCTCTCGGTGGATTCCCCCTTTTTGTTCTATCTTCGGTTCTCTCTAAACAATGTAAGTGAGTGAGGGGAGGGGCGATGATATGAGCCTGACCTCCCCTCCCTCACCAACATCTCTATTCTTCCTCTCTGTTTGTACCGAGTCCCTTATATTAATGAAAACGGCGGCCGGGCGACAACGCCGGCGCCGAAACGATGCTCTGTGCACTTCCCTTCCCTGTTGCTTATATCATGAATGAATGCTGCTTTCCTTTTCCTATAGACTTTTTTTGTTTCCTCTTCTTCCCTGTTGCTCCTCTCCTTTCCCTGTAGCCGGTGAAGCGGCGCCCGACAATGATGCCGGCGCCGTGGAGGATGAACGCAAAGCATTGTGCATTCCTTTGTCCGAATGATCTTACTCCCGTTCCGTCTTCCCGACGCTATATGCCCTGCTATGGCAAGGGCTACATCGATTCCCCTCCCCGGGGGTTTTCTCTTCTGATCGAATGCCAGGAATTTTCACCGTGTGAGGTGGGTCAATACGTGGGTTCCTTCAACCTGTCTGGACCGTCCTCGTAATACCCTTTCTGTTCTCGACCATGAACAGAGGGAAATAAGGGCGTCCCCACATTCCCGTTATTATTTTCTGAACACTCACTGATGAATATTGCTTTGGTTTGTAAACATTTGAATGCATGTACGTATGCGCATCTACAGGCATTAGTTTTGGCCTGCTGGTTATATGAATGATCTCACTGCGCCGTTCTACTGTTTCATTAGTGTGGATCGGTAACCCGGGGAGGGGGAACATTCCCTTGATCTTTCGTCCTGACTGCTCGGTTCGAGGAATCCATTTGCCAATAATGGGTCTCCGAGGGCCAGGGAGCCTACAGAAATTGGGGTAACCCCAACACTACAAATCCACGGTCCTTAATGGGCATCGTGGTGGCCGTGGGTTGCGTGCCCCTCGTAGGCTTGCCCTCGGGGTTTCCCTCCCGTCTCGGCCGTCCCGATTCGAGTGTTGCGGTGACTCGGGTCGCGTGCCCTTCGTAGGCTAGCCCTCGGGGTTTTCGCTCCCATATCGAGTCGCCTCATTCACTCATCAATGCCCACGGACTCGGTGCCCCTAGCAGGCCATGCCTCGTTGCGCCACCCGGCATCTAGGGGTTGCTCCGCCACGTGAGCATTCCCCGCTTCTCCCCGACAATCCTCTGGGATGGGGAGATGCTGCCGAAATTCCGGCTCGAACGAGTCTAAACTCGGAACAATCGCCGCGCTCGAGTATGAACCTCGCGCGAGCCTATGATTTGACCTTTGGATGGCGTGGGACCGATCCGATGAATAATCAACTCAATAAATTCTCAAAATCCTCCAAAACCTTTTTATAAATCCATAGATAAACCAATGAAACTCCTGTTTCCACGAAATCGGGCTAAATCGGCGCGATAACACCTTAAAACGGCGCGCCCTTCCCGGAGCGCCCCAGCCAGCCGCGCCGTTTTAATAGGGCTTTTCCCCTTTACCTACGGTTCTGGCGCCATTTTAAGCCTTTTACCTACGTTTCAGGGCGCCGTTTCAAGCGTTTTAGCCCCTTTCTTCGCATGCACTGCACCGGTCTCATTCTGAATCGTGTCGTCGCGTCATTCCAACCCTTTTCCCACTTATGGGATGATTTCTTATGCTAATCATAGAAGGACACAAACTCCTTGGCCAAATAAACTGAATAAAATTAGCATGTTCAAGCTTGAATAGATATGTCTCGAATCCTTGCCGTCATGCCTTAGTCCAAGCATTCATATCGCATTAATGTATGCCTAAATATGTGCATCCTTGGTATATCAAATAATATTGCCAGAAGGTCAGGTTACGCCTGATTGGAAGCCTTGTTACGCGTGAAGGTGGCCTTCGAGCCTAAGTCCTCCGTCATGTACCAGGGTCCACCCTAATAAATCGTGTGTAGTCAATCGTAGCATCTTGCATGATCACTCGCATGCTCTGTATCCTTTATTCTGTCTTTGACAGCCCGCTATCTCGGCAATTAATCAAAGGTGTTCCCTCCTCGTGGGGGATGTAATTAACGCCATAACCTTTATGGTATGGCGGACTGCTGGTCCCGATCGAACCTCACATTCGCCCGACATGGGTCAGAATGAGCGCACAATAAAATCGTCACTCATGTGACTGGCACGCCCGCGTCGTCAATCGGTCAGTTGACTACAAGTTAGTCAAATGGCTTATCGATACGTGAAATAAGACGCGTATATATGTACATATACACATATATACACGAAACAAGGTAAGAACGACAAGACGGTCGGATAAAAAAAAACGTCGCAAACAAGTCTGGCACGCCCGGTGGGACCAGTGTCAGCTTTCATCTCTTTGCCGAGATATTCGGGCTTTGAAGCCCTCTCAAAGGCTACTGATTATTTCCCTGATTGTCTTTGCAGGCAGATCGATGATGATCCACGGGATAACTGGCGTCGATTTCGATCATTCGATCGTTGCTGGACACGCCCAAGGGTACCTGGCGGTACCCATGGAATTCGGCAGTTTCCCTGCCGCTGTAGGCTTCCCCAACTTTTTGGGGTTAGCCTTCGTCGATATCCTGGAGGTCGAAGCCCCAGAACCTGCCGAGGAAGTCACGGAGAAGATGGAGCCTCTGAAGGTTCCCTGCTGCGAAGACTTGCCTGAAAGCCCGGCCCCGACCGCTAGCTGCTTGGTGCACCACATCATACGTGGGACCCACCCCAGTGTCATCAACAAGCACCCTGGAGGATGCCAGCGTCGCCAGGTCCGCCAGAATGCTGCTACAATCACCGGAACCCTATCGCAGTCTGGGAAATCTATGCTTGTTGGAGGCATGCGCGTCTTCCTCGATGGACGCACGGCCCGGGTGACCCCAGACCGAGTCATCCCCAACATCCCTGTCCGCAATACCTATCAAGCTCTCTCTGGAAGGAGAGCAGAAAGAGAAGAAGCCGGCCCCTATGGCCAAGGAAGCTCGGCACTCAAGCCGAAAAAGTTCAAACAGGTGTGGGTTCCCAAGCGGACCCGACCTGCCTACCATCTGACACCCATCCGCCGCCGTCCTATGAACGACGAGGCGGGAGTGGGAAGAGAAAGGGGCTTGTCCCCGAAGAATGAAGAAGAAGTGGTTGCGGATCCCCCGCGCCGCAGAAGTTTCCGGGCTGCTGCCCGCCAAGCCAATGTCCCAGTCACGGGACGAAGATTCCAACATCCGGCCGACAGAGCTCGGCTGGCCTATATCCCTCCTGACGGAGGTCAACAACTATCCCCCGTACTCTATCAAGAGCGGGGTCAAGAGGAGGTAACCTGTCTGATCAGGAACTACTTTCGAGGGCTGGGCAGCCCCTCGCTGGGTCAGCAGTGACTAATGCAGACAGTCGCCACTGACGAAGACTACTTCCCGTCCGTGGAGGATGAAGAAGATATGGAAGATAGAATGATGGTGTCGTCAGTCGACGACAATGGGTACAACGACGGCTTCGAGATCGAAGCCGATGAAGCCTTCCCCGAGCGGGAAGAAGAAAGAAGAGTTTCTGTGTTCGAGAGGCTGACCTTTCCGCAACAAGCCAGACGGAGGGTCCATCGACAGAGAAGAAGGATGCATGTCTTTACTTGCAACATGGCTGGTATATCCAGCCGATATGGGGAGCTTCCTGAAGACTCCCAAGAACTGGCTCAATTGGCCGTACGGCCCGGGCCAGCTACCCGCAGAACAGAAGCGGCAAGAGAGCTTCTGGCGACCATGAGAGGGAAACAACCCCAAGTCTATCCCCGCTGGGATGATAAGGCCCCCGTCTTGACCACTAATGTGGTGACGACGGAAGAAGAAGACGACGTCCTCCTCGACATCCTGCCTGAGGGTACGTCCGGGGAAACGACAGAGGGTATCCCCACCACTATAGATCCATCAGTTCTGATGCTGCTGCAAAAATATCAACGGGAGATAGATTCTCTGAAGAAACAGCTGATAGAAAAGACTGAGCATTCATCAGCTTCTAAACCACCCGAAGTCCAGGGTGAATCATCCCGGGGAGCGGTTCGTCGTGACGACCCTCCGCCGCTCTATACACTGTCCCAGCCATCAGAGCCAAGCATGGCGACAGCGCAACAGCGGCCGCCACAGCCTCAGCCGCTGCTACCTCCGGTGCTCCCTCAGGTGCACCCAACACCCCCGCTGCTGCATCCTCCACAGGTGACCACCCTGGTCACCCCATACCTTCAACCAGCGCACTTCTATCCGGAGCCAGTCGACCCCACGGTCGTGAACCGGATGATCGTGGAAAGGATGATCGAGCTGAAGCTTGCAGAGAAGAGTGAAGGCGACTACGTCGCATTCGATGCCCATCGGGTGCCCTACCCGCAACACCATGCGGCTAAACGGCTTCCCCCAGGGGTCAACAAGCCGCCCAAATTCGACAAATTCAACGGGAAGGGGTCCCCTAAAGAGCATATTGCATATTATATGACCGTTATGGGTGATCTGGCCACCGACGAGTCATATCTGCTGAAGTTCTTCGGGTCCTCGCAGATGGGGCTCGCATTTGAATGGTACTCCAGCCTCTCTGCCGGGTCAATTAATGATTGGTCGAATATGCAGAGAAAATTCAGAGAAAGATTCCATGTCACGGAGAGGGAGGTCACAGTGGCCGAACTCTACTCAACAAAACAAAGGGCAGATGAGACAGCCCTTGATTACATCAAGAGGTGGAGGAACCTCGAAATGAGGTGCAAGCGGCCCCCGCATCAGGAGGACGCTGTGCGAATATGTAAACAAAACCTCAGGAGGGAGGTCCTGGAAAAGATGATTGGTATGGAAATTCGGTCGTTCGACCGGCTGAATAATGTGGTGGCTGAGGTGGAGGCTTTTCTAGCCAAGCCTGTCCCGACGTCGACTGCCAGCACAGCCCAGAAAGGCAAGGCTGCGGAACGGCGCCCCACACCTAAAGAAGTGAATGCGCTTGATATCAAGGCGTTCGAACAACAAAAGGAGAAAGGCAAGAAAGCGGCTCCCCCGCAACCTGCGAAAGCTCCAGATGATAAAGAAGGTCCTTCGCTGAGGGACAAAATGAAAAAAGCTTATTCCTTTCCAAAAGACAAGACCCGAGTCCTGTTCGACTAGGTAACAGAATACAACATGGTCACTCTGCCCGAGCCAAGGAGGCCGGAGGACCTGAAAAGAAAAGACAGTCCAAGATTCTTCCCCTACCACCAGATGTTGGGACATCCAATCGAAGACTGTTACGTTTTCACAGACGTCATCGAAGGGATGGTGAAGAAGAATGAGATAGAGCTGGGAGAGTACAAAGTAGACCCTCCTCAGCCACATGAAGCCCCTTTCAGGAGGGCAGCAGTCAACATGGTCTCCCTCTACCAGGCACTGCCTGAGGAGATCTCTGAAGCAAGCACACGGAGCACCTATGAAATCCATTTCCTGGAACCCGTGAAAGAACAACAGGGGTGGCAGCGGATCCCTGTGAAGCACAAGAAGAAGAGGGCACCCCGCCCAAAAGAGGGGGCACATATCCGTGGCATTACACCCCGGCCTGCTCCGCCAGTGGTAGCACCCGTATGGGTCACTCCACCTACAGCTGTCAGAATACATACACCTAACAGGAGGAGACAAACTCCGCTGCCAGTAATCAAGGAAACCAATCCTGGAGTCCTTCGACTGCAACACTTAATTGAAGGGCTAGATGAATATGTGCAGCCCGAACTGAAACCTCTGCTGGTACGGGACTACGTCCCATGGCAAGAGCTGGAGCAACTCTCACTCAAGCAAGGGGAGGAAGTTGAAGCAGCATCACCTCAAGAGAGCAACCTGTTCTGGGGGCAAGCACCTGCAGAAACCAAAAAGAAGAAAAAGCAAAAGAAGAAGAAAAGAAAGGCCGCTGGGGCCCATAAAACACAGGTCGTCTCCTGCAATAAATACCCTGTCAGCACTCTTCAACCTACCCGGAGAAGAGGAAGAAGAAGAAATTTGCTTCACACCCCACACTGGGGGAGGCAAGGCCGAGGCCGCAACTGCTGCGCATGCCACTCGGTCAGGCCGAAAATGGGGGCGCCAGCCACCACCCAATCACAACATTATGTTCAGAGGGGAGCAACCCTACAAGACACCTCCGCCGGAAGTTAAGGGAGTCTAAATCCCTCCTCCGTCAGGCCTATACAACAAGAGTGGGGGCAAGGCAGTCCCTTCATTCCTTGAATTTATGAAGATGTCAAAAGGGAAGCAGCCCTGTCAAGCGGCTAACCCTACACCCGGGGTCATTCACCCGCAGCCAGCGCAATCTACTGAGGATGCAAATGCATATGGAGCTTGCCCTACAGCAGCTAATAAAGAAGACCCGACAGTCGGTGCCAGCCAAGAGGGTGCCGAGTCCGAGGAGGATGAAGCAGGTCCGTCTGGACCCACAAATCAAAATCTCCCCAAGCCCAGATGGGCTGAAGAGATGAAGCTCTCCAATGTCCGGGCTGGGAGCCGAATAATGAAGTTGCTCAAGAAGCTCCCCGCTCGATTTATGATCTGGGAAATTCTCTCTTTGAGTGAAGAAACTCGACAGGCGATCATCACTGCTCTGCAGACGCCTGCTCATTTTGAAACCTGCATAGCTGAGGCTATACCAGAAGCCAGTATGACCTTCTCTCTAGAAGACATGCTACTACCTACTGCCAGCCACAACAGGCCGCTATATATGAAAGGGCACCTAAACGGAAGAGAACTGAACCGGATTCTGGTCGATCCTGGTGCAGCAGTCAACATCATGCCATATAGAATATACGAGAGGTACCACTTTAATGTGCATCTCGAGAAAGTCAGGGATATGCGTATCGCTGGCTTCAACCAAAAATGTGAAGTATCTATGGGAGTGGCAGAGTTCACACTGACCCTGGCAGATTTCACTACAACGGTGCAGTTTCATGTCATTGACTCTCGCACCTCCTACAAAGCACTGCTCGGCCGCCCATGGCTGTATGAAAATATGGTGGTGCCCTCCACGCTCCACCAGTGCATTAAATACAGCCTCCAGGGGAAGGAGGAGAGGATATTTGCTGATATCCACACATTCGAGGTGTTTGAATGTCACTTGGCGGACGCCAACCTATATACGGGGTCTCCCCGGAAGGTTTCTGAACCTGAAGCCCCCGTAGGGGCGTCGAAGAATAGATCGGGTGACGGTGGGTATCCACCACCGCCGCGCGGATATGTCAAGTCGAAGGTGGTCTCCCACATCACGGCTTCTGGAAATGTCGGCAGGGTGACACCCCCAGCATTATACCCCAAAGCTAAGGAAGTACAGGTCGATCGTCAGCACGACCACATCGGAGTCCCGGCCGGCCTCACCAAGCCAGTCTCCGGCCTCAATGATCCCACTGTCGAACCTTTCAAAGCCTGGGAGGTGACACAGGAAGATGGGCCCAGCAGCTTGTTCTATACAGCTGAGGAGCATCCCGCTCAGGAAGACACGGACTGCAGCCTCCCTGAGGATCTAGCCAACCTGCGGGTTCCTGTTCAGGGCCTGGCATTTACAACTGATCGAACGGCCAGGATGTTTCAAAAGCAACACATCCCTCCCGATCAGTCTCAAAAACGCAAGGAAGTTTTCCAGAAGATGTGGTATCCTGCAAATCTGGATAAGGAAATGAGACATGTCTCTCAACATCCAGGGTTGGGCTTCACCCTGGAAGAATATTATTACAGTGGGCGGTACGAGGTGGATACTATCTCCGCCTTCTATCCTACTGAAGATAGCCCTCTGAGGGCAACCTTTGATGAATATCCGGCGGAAGCCGAATATCTTGAACTCGCTCAGTCTCGAAATCAAGAAGCAGAAACCTCGGCCCCTTGCCGATGTTGGGAGCAAGTTCATCCTGAAGAAGCGGCCTTTCAAGCCGAATTTGATACGGCTAGCAGCAGCGAAGCCGAAGACATTCAAGAAGTAGGAGTCTCTCCCTCTACAGGGGTCCTACTAATGACAACTTCAACACCCTTTCTGCCAATCAGGGAGGCCTTGGTCAACTCCAATCAAGGGGAGCCAGCTACCAGAGAAGAAAAAGCCACTTCTGCGGAAGATACAACTATCCCAGAAGGTGAAACTTCCTCAACTTCTGCTGCAAAATCAGCATGCTGTCTGGGCCTGGCAGTGAACGGTCACCAGCCTGTCATGGCTGTAATCTCATCTGCAAACACCAAGGCTGCTCTTTCATCCTTGGAAGCTGCAACGGCAAGGGATTTGCTAATAGAATAATCTACCCAGCCGCTAGCACAAGAGATCAAGAAACCTCAGGAAGCTCTGGCGGTGTCTGACGAGGAAGTCGAAGTACTCGACCCTCAAGATGGTATTCCAGACTTCGTTGACCTCCAACCGGCACCTCCGGAGATAGAAGACGGAGGCCAAGCCACAGTCGATGAACTGATAGAAGTCAACCTGGGAAATGAGAAGGACCCTAGGCCTACCTTCCTCAGTGCCCAACTGTCCCCAGAAGAACGGGAGCTGTACATTCAACTACTGCTAGAATACCGGGATTGCTTCGCCTGGACTTATAAAGAGATGCCAGGTCTAAGCCCCGCTGTCTCACAACATGAGCTGGCAATCAACCCTGAAGCCGAGCCGATGAAGCAACCACCGCGGCGTATGAGGCCAGAGCTCATCACCCAAATTTGTGCTGAAGTCGACAAGCTCATTGACGTGGGATTTGTTGAAGAAAATCAGTACACCACATGGCTGGCGAATATCGTCCCCGTGGAAAAGAAGAATGCACAGATCCGGATATGTGTCGACTTCCGAGATCTAAATAAAGCCTGCCCCAAAGATGACTTCCCGGTGCCAATAACCGAGGTCATGATTGATGCTACAACCGGCCATGAAGCCCTGTCATTCATGGATGGGTCTTCCGGCTACAATCAGATTTGGATTGCGGAGCATGACCGAGTCCATACTGCTTTCCGAACTCCTAAAGGCATTTATCATTACAAGAGAATGCCGTTCGGACTAAAGAATGCTGGAGCAACCTATCAGCGCGTAATGACCAAAATCTTTGATGAATTGCTCTACCACAAGGTAGAGTGCTACATAGATGACCTGGTGGTCAAAACCAGAAGAAAAGAAGATCATCTGCAAGACCTCCGGATTATTTTTCAGAGGCTGAGGCAGCATGAGCTAAAAATGAACCCTATGAAATGTGCGTTCGGAGTGTCGAGCGGAAAATTCTTGGGCTTCATCGTCCGATATCGGGGAATCGAGATAGACCCCGCAAAGATCAAGGCGATTCAGGGGTTACCTTCGTCAAGGAACATCTCCGAGCTGAGATCACTACAGGGCCGTTTGGCTTATATCCGGCGCTTCATTTCCAATTTGTCAGGGCGGTGCCAGCCTTTTCACAAGTTGATGATGAAATTGGGATGAAGATTGCCAGGCAGCCTTCGACAAGCTAAAAGACTACCTGAAAACCCCTCCAGTGTTGGGCGCACCGGTGAAAGGGCGACCATTGATACTGTATATAGCAGCTACACACAATTCTCTGGGGGCAATGCTGGCCCAGAATAATGAAGAAGGGAAAGAACAAGCCCTCTATTACCTCAGTCGGAGACTGGTCAGAACTGAAGAGAAATATACTTATATTGAGAAGATCTGTCTGGCGCTGGTCTTCGCAGTTAAAAAGCTCCGACACTATATGTTGTCGCATGAAATCAGCTTGGTATCCAAAGAGGATCCCCTGAAGTACATTATGTCTCAACCGGCCCTCAAAGGCCGCCTGGGCAAATGGGCGGTAATCCTTATGGAGTTTGCTATCTCCTACGTGCCGCGCAAGGCCGTCAAGGGCCAAGCTATTGTAGACTTCTTCGCTGAGCACCCAGTGCCCGGGGATTGCCCGTTGGAGCCGGAGCTTCCTAAAGATGAAACCCTAGAAGCCGTGCAAGTACAGCCCTCCTTATAGCAA
This sequence comes from Amorphophallus konjac, assembly GCA_022559845.1. Classification (NCBI taxonomy): domain Eukaryota; kingdom Viridiplantae; phylum Streptophyta; class Magnoliopsida; order Alismatales; family Araceae; genus Amorphophallus; species Amorphophallus konjac. Next base: position 360,773,423 of record CM040123.1, read on the forward strand.
CTATACTTTGATGGCGCTTCCAGAATTGACACCTCTGCCACCGGGTCAGCCAGGGTCAGAGCAGGAGCAGGCATAGTCCTGAAATCCCCAGAAGGAGAAGTGGTATATACATCCTGTTCCATAAACAAGCAATGCACAAACAATGAAGCAGAATATGAAGCCCTGATAATCGGGTTGCAGATTGCTCTGTCCATGGGAATTCAGATGCTGGAAGCATTCGGAGACTCCATGCTAGTTATAAAATAGCTGGAAGGAGAGTTCGAGGTGCGAAAGCAAGAGCTCCTCCCCTATCACCAGTTGGCAACTCGCCTGATGTCAAGATTTTACTTCATCAGCATCAAGCACATCAACCGAGGCCGGAATGCTCAGGCGGATGCCCTCGCTAAGCTGGCTAGTTCATTGGCGGTCCCGCCAGACACAAGCCTGAATGTAACAGTGATCAACCGCCGACAGGTCCCCAGCGTGACAGAGGTCCTGACCGACGAACAAGAAATGGAAGTAGCAGTCATCGAAGGGGTTCAGCAGCCCGATTGGCGAGAGCATCTCCTACGCTGGTTTCAACACCAGCAACTTCCAAAAGAAAAGGAACAGAGAATGAAGCTCCTGAGGATCAAGGATTCTTACGAGATGAGAAGCGGGACCTTGTTCCGAATTATGGCAGATGCCCGAAGGAAAGTCCTACTCCGTTGCTTATCTTCAGCAGAAGCAGGACTGGTGATGCAAGAAGTCCATGCAGGATCAGCTGGAGCACACCAGGCTGGCCCGAAAATGAAAATTGAGATAAAGAAGCTGGGTTACTATTGGCCCACTATATTTGATGATTGCTGCAAGTTTGCCAAAGCTTGTCAGAAATGTCAAGAACATGCTAATGTGGCAAGGAGACCTCCAGTGCCTCTACATCCCACCCTGCCGAGCTGGCCATTTGCTCAGTGGGGCACGGACGTGGTAGGGCCACTGCCAGCATCTTCATCTGGGTGCAAATACATCTTAGCGGCTACAGACTACTTCTCCAGATGGGCAGAAGCAGTAGCACTAAGAGATGTGACGGGAGAACTAGTTGCAAGATTCTTCCGGCAGAATGTAATATTTCGGTTCGGGATCCCCAGCCGAATCATCTCTGACAATGGCAGCCATTTTAGAAATCAGAAGATTTATCGGCTGGCCGACAAATACAAAATCGACTGGAGGACATCTTCCCCCTACAACCCTCAGGCCAATGGACTCGCAGAAGCCTTTAACAAGACACTGTGCACGTTGCTGGCAAAGACTGTCAAGTCTAATAAAAAAGATTGGGAGGAAAGGATGTACGAAGCACTTTGGGCCTATCGTACTGTCTACAAGACCCCAACTGGCTGTTCCCCTTCTCCCTTGTCTACGGGTCAGAAGCTGTGGTGCCAATCGAGCTTGAGGTTCCTTCATTGCGAGTTGCCATCCAGCACAGACTAGTCAATGGTGAGCAGACCAATGCAGAAAGAAGATTGGAAGAGCTCATTGAGCTCGAAGGAAAACGCCTCCGGGCGCAGCAAAACATCCAGCTCTACCAAGCTCGCATGGCCCGTGCTTTTGACAAGCTAGTCAAGGGTTGAGAATTCAAGAAAGGAGATCTGGTAATGGTCAAAAGAAAAGAGGTGATGGCCTCCAACCCCAAAGGGAAGCTGGTCGAAAAATGGGTCGGGCCGTATATTATCCGCCGAGTGTATGAAGGGGGTGCCTACGTCCTGGTAGACCACAAAGGGGTTATCCAGTTCTCCCCCCTCAATGGAAAGCATATTAAGCTGTATCATGCAGCGCAGCCAACATTCCCCGAGTGATCAGTCGGAATACCTTCCCTTGCTTTAGTGGCACTCGCCCTAACCGAGCTACCTTCTCCCTTGGTTTAATGGCATTCCGTCTTAACCGAGCTACCCTTCCCTTGGTTTAGTGGCACTCCGCCCTAACCAAACTACCTTCTCCTTGGTTAGCGGCATTCCACCCTAATCAAGCTACCTTTCCTTGGTTAGCGGCATTCCGCCCTAATCGAGCTACTTTTCCTTGGTTAGCAGCATTCCGCCCTAATCAAGCCACCTTTCCTTGGTTAGCGGCATTCCACCCTAATCAAGCTACATTTTCCTTGGTTAGCGGCACTCCGCCCTAATCAAGCTACCTTTTCCTTGGTTAGCGGCATTCCGCCCTAATCGAGCTACCTTTCTTGGTTAACGGCACTCTGCCCTAATCAAGCTACCTTCCCGTGGTTAGCGGCACTCCGCCCTAATCAAGCTACCTTTCCTTGGTTAGCGGCATTCCGCCCTAATCAAGCTACCGTCTCCTTGGTTAGCGGCATTCCGCCCTAATCGAGCTACTTTTCCTTGGTTAGCAGCATTCCGCCCTGATCAAGCCACCTTTCCTTGGTTAGCAGCATTCCACCCTAATCAAGCTACCTTTTTCTTGGTTAGCGGCACTCCGCCCTAATCAAGCTACCTTTTCCTTGGTTAGCGGTATTCCGCCCTAATCGAGCTACCTTTCTTGGTTAACGGCACTCTGCCCTAATCAAGCTACCTTCCCGTGGTTAGCGGCACTCCGCCCTAATCAAGCTACCTTTTCCTTGGTTAGCGGCATTCCGCCCTAACTGAGCTACCTTTCCTTGGTCAGCGGCATTCCGTCCTAACCGAGCTACCTTCTCCTTGGTTAGTGGCATTCCGCCCTAACCGAGCTACCTTTCCTTGGTCAGTGGCATTCCGTCTTAACCGAGCTACCGTCTCCTTGGTTAGCGGCATTCCACCCTAATCAAGCTACCTTTTCCTTGGTTAGCGGCACTCCGCCCTAATCAAGCTACCTTTTCCTTGGTTAGCGGCATTCCGCCCTAATCGAGCTACCTTTCTTGGTTAACGGCACTCTGCCCTAATCAAGCTACCTTCCCGTGGTTAGCGGCACTCCGCCCTAATCAAGCTACATTTTCCTTGGTTAGCGGCATTCCGCCCTAACCGAGCTATCTTTCCTTGGTCAGCGGCGTTCCGTCCTAACCGAGCTACCTTCTCGTGGTTAGCGGCACTCCGCCCTAATCAAGCTACCTTTTCCCGTGGTTAGCGGCACTCCGCCCTAATCAAGCTACCTTCTCCTTGGTTAGCGGCATTCCGCCCTAACCGAGCTACCTTTCCTTGGTTAGCGGCATTCCGCCCTAACCGAGCTACCTTTCCTTGGTCAGCGACATTCCGTCTTAACCGAGCTACCTTCTCCTTGGCTAGCGGCATTCCGCCCTAATCAAGTTACCTCTCCTTGGTTAGCGGCATTTCGCCCGGATCAAGCTACCCTCTCTCGGCTCGCATTCCGAATAAAAAGAAAAGAAAGAAGGAAAAAAATGGGGTTAAAAATAGTGATACCCCGCCAGACTTGCTCCTATATCAGGTCAAGTGCAAAAATGGCTATAACCCAGCTGTGGCGAAAACCCGGAAGGGCGCTGCAGGCAAAATCGGGTACCCCGCCGCGTGAAAACCCGAAAGGGCGCGCGGGCAAAAGCAAGAGGGGGCTGGCCTCGGTGAAAACCCGAAAGGGCGCTTAGGTCAGTAATGTGAATAAAAAATGAATGATGAATAGTGATGAACCATCCTCCGTCCTGAAGGCCATTTACGAGGTCAGGGCGAGGGTCTCCATCCGATATCCCACTTATACACGTCTAGTGTCTACCCTTTTCGACCCTTGTCATCATCGGCAAGATCGGTCGCTACCCTACCCGGTTTTTGTCATCATCAGCAAGATCGTCTACCTTTTCGACCCTTGTCATCATCGGCAAGATCGGTCGCTACCCTACCCGGTTTTTGCCATCATCGGTAAGACCGTCTACCCTTTCGACCCTTGTCATCATCGGCAAGATCGGTCGCTACCCTACCCGGTTTTTGTCATCATCGGTAAGACCGTCTACCTTTTCGACCCTTGTCATCATCGGCAAGATCGGTCGCTACCCTTTCCGGTTTTTGTCATCATCGGCAAGACCGTCTACCCTTTCGACCCTTGTCATCATCGGCAAGATCGGTCGCTACCCTACCCGGTTTTTGTCATCATCGGCAAGACCGTCTACCTTTTTGACCCTTGTCATCATCGGCAAGATCGGTCGCTACCCTTTCCGATTTTTGTCATCATCGGCAAGACCGTCTACCCTTTCGACCTTTGTCATCATCGGCAAGATCGGTTGCTACCCTATCCAGTTTTTGTCATCATCGGCAAGATCGTCTACCCTTTTCGACCCTTGTCATCATCAGCAAGACCGGTCGCTACCCCCTAACCTGGGCCTTCCACCCTCATCGAGCAGCAAAATGATTTTGCGACGATATTCGACCCAGGTCGATGGTTATAACACACCTCTCGTCACCAGCAGCAAGGTTCGCTAGGTGCGTCTGCCTACGCTACCTATGTCCCACCCTGGCAAAGGTCCTGTTCCGGGGACGGCCGCACCGCGGTGGAGCGAACACCTCACCCCTTCCCTGAAGGCGTGAGCGATCTCCTACGTCATTGGCACGCATCCCCAGGTTCAGGTGATCAGCCAGAAGAGAGAAGGGAGGAAAAGAAGTCGTGACCAAGACGACGAAAAGAGATGCTTTCATTTAATAAGAATTGGCGGAACACATTCTTTTGCCCAGGACATTCCCCAGGGGTACACAAGCTCTAAAGACAAAAAGGAGCAGAACTTCCAAAAGGAAAGGAAACAAAAAGCAAAAGCGAAGTTACGGCAAGGGACGCCGGAAGATATCTGCCAACTCCAAGAGGCCCAGTGAAGAGTGTTGGGTCAATTCTTGCAGCCGGGCCTCAGTAGCTGTCAGCTCTGATAGCCTTTCGCCCAATGAGGCAAGTTGTCCTTCGGTCAGATCGGCTTCTTCTCTTGACCGGGTTTCGAGATGTTCGCCTTCCTGAAGTTCGGCTTCGACCTCGGCAAGCTCAGCACGCAGCTCCGCCTCCCGTGCCCTGAGGAGCAGCTGGCGTTCTGAAATGTCTGCGACAGCGTTTCTCAGCTGTTCCGCGGTAGCCCTCAAAGAAAAAGCAGCAGTGTGGCAATCTGCCCTCTCCAGCTTCACGGTCGTCAGCTGATCAGAGACCTCGCGGCTCAGGAACTCCTGCCTGTTGGCGTGCTTTAACAGCATTACGACCCGCGGAGTCCAATCATCCATGGGGCAACCAAATGCTAATAGCGACCGGGAGAGGTGGTCCACCAAGCTTCTCAGCTGCACATAAGTCAGATCCGGAGAAGCTGACATGGCCCGCTGGAGATTATCCAGAGACTGCCACACCATGTCTCCAGAGAATTGTAGGCCCAATGGCGAAGTCTCGGGAAGCTGAAAGTCCACTCTGCTATCTACATCGGCCCAGATATCGTCGGCCACCCCGAGGGACGTCGACGGCATAGTTTGCACAACGCTCACACCCGGCCCGACTATTGCAGCTACAGCAACTGCAGGGACCCCCATAATGGCAACTTCCTTGCCCGCCCTTTGGGGTGAGGCTACAGCAGCCGTATCGGCAACGGAAGGCGCTTGCTCCTCTTGAGTAGTCTCACCGGCCGCCAAAGGAGGAGAGCCCTCTATGACCGACAAGGTCTGAATGACATCGGGCTCGTCTGTAATAATTTCTCCTGCTTCTATATCCAGAAGACCACTTGGCAACAGCAATGATTCTGCACCGGTTGCCAAGGCTTGAACCCTTGCAACCTCGGTCGGAGCGCTAACTTCGGCAGTCACGCCAGGCTCCTTTGAGACCGCTGCAGCAGCATAGGTCCGTGGAAGTCGCAGGGCAATGGGCCGTACAATAGGCGGGAAGGCTGACTGACCCACATCCGCGCCAGGAAGGGGTATGCGGATCATTATAGCTGGCGGTACCACCTCAGCCTACATTACATATGTGTACATCAGCCAGTTGGCTTGGAAATAAAAAGAAGTGTTGCAGGCGGGAATCAAAATGCTTCCTACCTCAACCGGCACTATATTCAGGCCTCCAAGAGTCGCCCCTGAAGATTCTGGCCCTTCTCCTGCAGTCGGGTAGGATGGCCCGTGCTCGGCTCCCAATAGCCTCGGAGGGCTAAACGTTGGCAGGTCGCTCTCATAAGCTGAAGAAGCCCCGGCGTCCTCAGCCTCGGTGTCCGCCATCGGGAACCCCTCGGCATCGCCGGAGCCGCCACCGTAATCAACTTGTTCAGAAGAGGATGACTCTTCTGCTTGTTCTCGAACCTCTAGTACCTGAGCGGGAACTAGGCTGCTAGGAGGAGGCCCTCTATCCAGAGCCTCCTCTGTTGTGTAGTGGACAGCGGATCTAGAGGGGAGGGGTGAATAGATCAGCCCCACTTTTCGCAATGCGGCCCTCTAAACAGCTAATTAAAATGAATTGCAGCGGAATAGAAACTAGCTTCCAAGAATGCTATGATTCACTTAGCAAGATAAGCAAGATATATAATAATTCGATCCTAAGCATGCATCTAGAACGAATCAATCACATAAGCAAACCACACTAGACAGGATTTTTAAGGTGGTTCAGACTGAATCCTCAGCCCTACGTCCACCCCTCACCAAAACCCGGTGAGGCTTCACTTGTGCAGCGCACCAAACCGCAAATCGGAAACCACCGATTGCCTTCCTACTCACCACCTGGTAGGGACGTCAACCGCAAATTGGAACACCCTCCAATTGCCTTCCTACTAACCACCGGTAGGGACGAATCACACTTTCAATGTTTAAACAATAATGAAAATGAAACAAATGTGAATGAACTAAAACAAGAGATTGAGTTATGAGTGAAAATCAATTGGCCCTTGTATGGAATGTTGATCAGCAACAAGGCTCCTCTTGGCTTCAACTCAATCTTCTTGATTCACCCTTGATTGGATGAATGTTCTTCACGGAGTACTGTTCACGTGAACAGTACCTTTTCCTTCAATTCTTCTCTCTTGATCTTCTCTTTGAACTTCTTTGAATGAATGAAGGAGATGATGAAGCTACCTTCAATCTTGATTGCTTCTTTAGCTTCTAGGAGTTTGAATGCTTGAAATATCACCTTGGATGAGCTTGAAAGAGCTTGAATGGATGTAGATGATTTCCCTTGATAGTGAGCTTCAATGGATCCCCTTGAGATGATGAAGAGGATGAAGGATGCAGCTTTCTCTTCTCTTGGCCTTGATCTTGATCTCCACTTGAATAGCTTGAACACTTGAGGATGAAGACCTTCTTCACGGAGTACTGTTCACTGCTACAGTGCTCCGAATTCCTCTCCCTTGAACACACTCTAGCAGCCTCCCTTGTAACCCTCTTCAAGCCTTAGGGTTTCAACCCTCTTGTATTGATTTTATAGACCTTGAATGGTCTATAGACAAGCCTCAGACCAGATCCACAATTTGTGGGTGATTAGGTGACTTTAGGATTAAACAAATCAAGGTTGAATGGCCCTTTTCGAAGTTGGAAACAAAGTCAAAATTGAAGGCTCGGGGCTGGCGGTCGACCGGCAGCTCCTGGCGGTCGACCGCCACTGTAAAAGGCTGTAGACGAATGGCCCCTGGGAATTCCGGTCGACCGCCACTGGCTGGCGGTCGACCGCCAGCTGCCAGACCTGTAGCTGGGCGGTCCCTGGCTGGGGCGGTCGACCGCCCCTGTGCTGGCGGTCGACCGCCAGCTGGGCAGAGCCTGGGTCACCCCGGTTCGGTCCGTTGGCCGCACCAGCTCCGTCGCTTGAGTCCGTTAGCCGCCCGTTCATGTTTGTGGCATCGACCTTGATTGTCTTGAAGTTTTATTACTGAGTCTTCAAGCAAATTTTTGTTCCGGGGGCTCCGCCCCGGGAAACCCCCGCAAGGGGCGCTGCCCCCTTGACCCCCGCGACCTGACCGCGCAGGTCGATCCGCGTGCGAGGGCGCAACATTGAGCTTTCATGTGCATATCTGTTATAAACACAACAGAACATATGTCAGTCATATAAGAGTGAAAAGCAACAATGACGAATAGTGTTTAGCCATTATCAAAACGAAGAATATCACAGAACACATATGACCATAGAATGATGTCAAATGACCCAAGTGACCATATGAAACTCAAATAACCACAGGGGCACAACATCCTCAGCGATCTCCGCCTCGGGAGCATCCGTTGGAGGAATATCTAAGGGCTGGTCCCTCGGAAGCCCTCGCTCTCCGATGACAACCCCTACCGAGGCACCGACCTCAGGGAGCAACGTGGGTCGAACATCGACTGGAATGGAAAGACAATAAACAGTCAAGACCCGACTGAAACCACAACATGCCGTTAAGCTCTATAGGCATGCTGCAAATTACCTTCCATGTCTCGATGAGGTGTCGGTGAAGGCAAGTCACCCTCAGCCGAGGCCGAGGGGGCTTCCTCCTCTCTCTCCCCAGCAGCAGCTCCGGTTGCCGCCTCCAACCCAACAGCGGTGGAGGTAGTGCCAGCAGCCACTAAAAGGAAGGATGATCAGCCAGGGCGGGGGAAATAAACAAACAAGCCATGCAAGAATAAGAAGTCACATTCGCCCTCGGGCCCTTGCGTCCAGGCGACCTCAAATTCAGAGAATGACGGAACCCGAGGAAGGGGAACCGTAGACTCCTCTTCAGCAGCCTTCCTCCGACGTGCCCGAGTAGCACGGGACTCTGCCCTCTTGGCTTTCTTGGCCCTACTGATGGCCTCCCTGACCTGGGACCTGGTCCGCTTCCGCGAGTCCCCAGGGGGTAATGGTGTCGTGGTCGGAGCCGGCTCTGGAATATTAAAATATGAAGGCTTCTGCGCCTTAGATATCAACTCCCTACAGTGTCGGGTCGCTTCCATAGAAAGGCGAGCTGCAAAAACACATAAGTAAGAAGATGCACACTGAATATAAAAGAAGCAGCTGCAAGGCTGAAGAAGAAGTCACGCATTACCTGGCAGCCCGGTGTATCGGGGACTAAGCGGCCAGTAAAGCAGTGCTGGCGTCTTATCCCGAGAAGCCGCCTCGTGGATGAGCCAGCACACATCACCGATTGTTTCACTTTTCTCCGTCAGTTGAGCCAAATCCTCATGGCCACGGGATGACAAGTGATGATATAAGCTCAAGTGGTCGAAGCCCCAGCCGTCGACATACTTAAAAGATACGAAGAGCTGATGGTCCCGGATGGCTTCTAGTGGATCAGAAATTGAAAGCCCATGGGAATGAAGCAGGGTGAATATCCAGGGGGTGTTGGAATATAAGTCAGCCCGCCTGTCTTCCCTCCCGATGAAGGTCCGATAGGGATGAAAACGGTCGATTTCTGGGCGCCAGCTCGCCACACTAGGAAGGGGTTCTTCCACCGGAAGTGGGATTGTCTGAAGAGCAATCCGGTCACTGCTAACCCGACACAGCCCCCAGAGAGTCTTGATATAATCATCCCTCTGGATCTCTGGCATCTTCGGGTCGGCTCGGGACGATTTGCCCTTCGCAGCTTTCCTGGCTTCTACATATGCCATCACCTCGGTGTTGGACCAGGATTTCAGCCTCTTCAAGTAGGCTGGATCAACATCCAAAACAGGCTCCCGCTGTGAATCTAGGAAACGACGCTCGACGCTATGCCAGCAGTCTTTCCGGAAGTTCCGATAGAAGCCCGTTCGCGCATTCCACCACTTGATGAAGTCTGGAGTCACTCGGGGCAGACGGGCCCGGGGTTGGCACCCTGAATGACACGTCCTCCCGACGATGGAAGTAGTCCCACCATCCACGGGCTTCATCCATAGCCATTTGACCAGCCCGATGTCTATTCGGCAGATTGAATCGGGCTGAAGAAGAAGGAATTTGCTGGTCGTACCCAAAATTCTGGCTGAAACGAAAGGGATAGTACGGCTCCAGCCACAGTAAGCCGCTCTTCCTGAAGACAAGAACACTGGGACGAATAGACAGCGCCCACTCAACCAGTTCCGGCTCCAAGATGGGCCTTGTGCTCTTCGACCCGGTCAGCTGATGAATAAATTCCTCTGTCTCAAATAATCGGCATTGCCGCATCCTGTTGACAAGAGGGCTAGAGCTGGCAGCCAAGCTCCAAAAGTGCAGAACGCCAGGGGAATCTGTTGGAACTGTAGTCAACTTCCCCCGATTGGCGAAAAGCTGATCCGCCAGTGAGGACGGTTCGGCACTGGTAAATTCGATCATCCGCGGCAAAGGACGATCTGACTGCATTGACCGGGGAGCTGCTTCAGGAAATAGGGTGCAGACCCAAGCATTAAAAAAGTGGATGGGACCAACTGTCCGCGAATTTTTGGGAATGCACGACTTGTGCAAATCCCCCAATATTTTATATATGAGGCACAGAGCCACAGGGCACAGGGACAGCTTCGTCCCCCAGGCCATTAAGCAGGCAGGGTAAATAGCCTCCGATCTGATCACTGTCTCGTCTCCTTGAGGAAGGGCGAATGAACAAAGCTAATATGTCAAGTACGCGGCACAGTGTGTAACTGCGTCAACTCCCGTGGGATTCGGGCCGGCCTGCCGCCCTCTCCCTGAGACAGTAAGATATGTTGCTTGGCGTAGAGCCCTCTTCTTTCGCGCCACCGCTGTCGGAACCACTGTGGGGAAGTCCTCATAGTGCTGCTCCCCACCGAAGAAATATTGAAGCCACGTGCCCATCCGCACGCGTCTCTTCTCGCCAGGTTTTCACGCTTCCCGCGAGTCAAGTGTCAGGCGCAGCAGGGTGCGGTACGCCTTCATCAGATAACGGTAGGCGAAGCCCGTGAAGTATCTGCCTTCACCATCCGTCTGGTCCTTCAGCCAGTCTGAGAAGCAAACTTCTTCATACGGCTCTCCATCTATCGGCAGGCCGCTCAGCTGAGAAAGGCTCCATAGATCCAATGAAGTCTCACCTTCTGCAGTGTAGAAAGTGTTGTACTCTGGGTAGAAGACTTCAATCATCCCGCAACATAGACCTCGGGAGATCGGGTATCTATACCGGGAAGCGTATACGCTCTGATAGACTCCGGCGTGCACTAGGATGGGGGCGTATTGCCGCAACACAAAGTCTGTAAATTCAACCGCTCCCGGTCTGAAGGCGTGAGCATCGGTGGCTTTGAGCTCTCCAAACCACCCCACTGAAATCTGATGTTTGAACCGGACCGCCAATCAGTCCAAAAGAAAAGGCGCGTCCCGGTATCCCCAATGGAGCGGTGCGAGGAATAGACCATATACGGGCTTCTCCCCGTCAACGCGGCCGGCGGTTTCATTCCAGCGAGCTGGTGTATACTGCGGCGCTCTCGTTAGCATCCCGGCCTCGGGGGATAATTCCTGCACTCCGAGCACGGCCCCCCATTTCCTGGGCTCCCCGGGGATTTACATGGGCATACCATAGGTGACTGACTCAGTCAGGCTGTCCCGCTCTGCCAATAGGGCTCCTTCAGCTCGGCGGACCAGAATTAAATCACGCTTCCCGCCAAGGTTGAAGCACTCTAGGAATGTCATCAGGTGCTTATCTTTGGGATGGTCCCGTCTGATGTCGTCCCCTCGATCATACCTGAACTGGTTACCGTCAAGAATCTGTAGGCGGCTAGTGTCGACAGTGTCAGTCTCCGAGTCCGAGGACTCAGCCACCACAGCTACATGTCAAAGCCCCCGATCAAGGGAATGCACATTCCCCCAGGTCACAGCAAGCCGGGATGCAGAGGAAGATGATCCAGCTGCCATATTGTCTGTAAAGCAACGCCTAGAAAGGAACAAAACAAAAGTCAGAAATCAGTGGATCAAAACAATATTTCTGACAAAATTTCGACAGCATCTCCTCAGCTCGAGGGTTTGCCAAAAAGAAAGTGGAAGCCGTCCACAAAGGGAGCAGCCCCAAAAAGCTGCCATAAGCACTAAGCCGAGGCCGAATGGGACACCCGAGGGATCTAGCTCCGAGGACAAGTCCTACGAGAAGCCTCCCGGGGCCCGGAAGAAGGGTTTAAAACCCAAATGAAACACTGCTCAACTCACCCGCTCACTCACACGGCGAAATCGCCCGAACCCAATCGCCACTCGGCGCCGCGGGAAGAGGATAAAGGGAGGAGAGAGAAAATCTTTTTGCAAATGAGAGCTTGTGAAGAAAAAATGAAGGGAGGAGCTGTTTATAGGGGGCTCCACCCCTGTTAAAACGGCGCACCCAGGGGCGCGCCGTTTTAAGCGGTTTGCGCGCCGGGAACCCCGCGCCGTTTTAACCTGTAAAAGCTTCAGGCGCGCCGGGTTTGGCCGCGCCGTTTTAAACGGCGCCGTATAGGCCTCCTGCCTCGCCGGATTAACGTCCGAAGCCGGGGTTAAGTGCCGTTCGAACTTCCGTCACCAAAGGGAGCTCATCCGTAGGCATTGTCGCATTCCTGTCTCACTTGCACCGCCTACGTCTGGGGGGTATTTGTTGGCACTCAAAATATGATCCTTTGGCAACCAAGCCGCAAAGATGAATGATACGGCCCACTGAAGCACAGAAGTCGATGAAGATCAACTTATCAGAGAACCCCTCAAGCTGACGGAGCCTCGAGCCACCTTGAAGGGAGCACCGGGGACTTCACCTTAGGAGAGTCGGAACGAACCCACAACCAACCGGCAACGCGATCAAGCCTGCCCAATGATCCGGCATCGACCTCATCATGCCGCTATCCCACATCCGTCGCCCGACCAAGGACGACGGTCTACCCAATGACTCTCCTAAGGAGGAAAAACATTCTTGGCCGCCCACAACAAGAGGCCAAGGGTTCTGCCAACAGAGGGTCCCGATTACCCGACACGGGTTCGGCTTCTCGCCATAGTGGGCCCATTAGCGGCCGATTGAGCGCCGTTCAAGGCAGAATTATCCAGGATGCAACACCATCCTGCAAAGAAGCTTTGAGCACGAGTCCGTCTCAACCAGGAGCACAAGTCACAGTGCCGAAGGCTGTACCAGCAGGACGTCCGTGTGCTCGGACCAGACACACGCGAAGGTCTGATCAAGGCCACTCGCCGTATCAAGAGCTTCGTCAACACCCCGTCAAGGCCCTCCGATGGCCAGGGCGAGAGGAACAGTCAACGGGAGCTTTCGGAATCATCTCTGGACCCACCGGCCGAGACGCGCCGAGCAAACGAGTTAAAACGGTGCGTGAAGCACGGACTCGGCGCCCCTTAATACGGCACCATCAACCCGGCGCGCTAATGCCAATCCGGGTATCTCCCGGCGCCGTCAATCCGGCGCGCCCCTCCCTGGGGCGCCGGATTAGCAAGAGGCTATATAGCCTGGCTTCGACAAAAGAAAGAGGGATCAGAGAAAAAAAAATAAGAAAGAGGCGGAATCGAAAAGAAAAAAAGGATAATTAGAAAAGAAGAAGAGAGGTCCAGAGAGAGGGTTTTGCAGGGTTTCTTCTGTCGACAGAAACCTCCGTCTGAGCCTCTCGACGGCCGCCACCCTGCTCCACCCGAGCTTCCCGGAGTCGAAGAAGGAGATCATCTGTTTCTCATTTACTTAGGTGGGTTCCCCGTGTTTTCTCTCGGCGGATTCCCCCTTCTTATTCTATCCTCGGTTCTCTCTAAACAATGTAAGTGAGTGAGGGAAGGGGCGATGATATGAGCCTGACCTCCCCTCCCTCACCAACATCTCTATTCTTCCTCTCCGTTTGTACCGAGTCCCTTATATTAATGAAAACGGCGGCCGGGCGACAACGCCGGCGCCGAAACGATGCTCTGTGCACTTCCTTTCCCTGTTGCTTATATCATGAATGAATGCTGCTTTCCTTTTCCTATAGACTTTTTTTGTTTCTTCTTCTTCCATGTTGCTCCTCTCCTTTCCCTGTAGCCGGTGAAGCGGCGCCCGACAATGATGCCGGCGCCGTGGAGGATGAACGCAAAGCATTGTGCATTCCTTTGTCCGAATGATCTTACTCCCGTTCCGTCTTCTCGACGCTATATGCCTTGCTATGGCAAGGGCTACATCGATTCCCCTCCCCGGGGTTTTCTCTTCTGATCGAATGCCAGGAATTTTCACCGTGTGAGGTGGGTCAATACGTGGGTTCCTTCAACATGTCTGGGCCGTCCTCGTAATACCCTTTCTGTTCTCGACCATGAATAGAGGGAAATAAGGGCGTCCCCACATTCCCATTATTATTTTCTGAACACTCACTGATGAATATTGCTTTGGTTTGTAAACGTTCGAATGCATGTACGTATGCGCATCTACAGGCATTAGTTTTGGCCTGCTGGTTATACGAATGATCTCACTGCGCCGTTCTACTGTTTCATTAGTGTGGATCGGTAACCCGGGGAGGGGGAACATTCCCTTGATCTTTCATCCTGACTGCTCGGTTCGAGGAATCCATTTGCCAATAATGGGTCTCCGAGGGCCAGGGAGCCCACAGAAATTGGGGTAACCCCAACACTACAAATCCACGGTCCTTAATGGGCATCGTGGTGGCCGTGGGTTGCGTGCCCCTCGTAGGCTTGCCCTCGGGGTTTCCCTCCCGTCTCGGCCGTCCCGATTCGAGTGTTGCGGTGACTCGGGTCGCGTGCCCATCGTAGTCTAGCCCTCGGGGTTTTCGCTCCCATATCGAGTCGCCTCATTCACTCATCAATACCCACGGACTCGGTGCCCCTAGCAGGCCATGCCTCGGGGTCTTCCTCTCCGTACGGGTTTTTGCCGGCCGCCGTTGCGCCACCCGGCATCTAGGGGTTGCTCCGCCACATGAGCATTCCCCGCTTCTCCCCGACAATCCTCTGGGATGGGGAGATGCTGCCGAAATTCTGGCTCGAACGAGTCTAAACTCGGAACAATCGCAGCGCTCGAGTATGAACCTCGCGCGAGCCTATGATTTGACCTTTGGATGGCGTGGGACCGATCCGATGAATAATCAACTCAATAAATTCTCAAAATCCTCCAAAACCTTTTTATAAATCCATAGATAAACCAACGAAACTCCTGTTTCCACGAAATCGGGCTAAATCGGCGCGATAACACCTTAAAACGGCGCGCCCTTACCTGCGAGCCCTTCTCGGCGCGCCCCAGCCAGCCGCGCCGTTTTAACAGGGCTTTTCCCCTTTACCTACGGTTCTAGCGCCGTTTTAAGCCTTTTACCTACGTTTCAGGGCGTCGTTTCAAGCGTTTTAGCCCCTTTCTTCGCATGCACTGCACCGGTCTCGTTCCGAATCGTGTCGTCGCGTCATTCCAACCCTTTTCCCACTTATGGGATGATTTCTTATGCTAATCATAGAAGGACACAAGCTCCTCGGCCAAATAAACTGAATAAAATTAGCATGTTCAAGCTTGAATAGATATGTCTAGAATCCTTGCCGTCATGCCTTAGTCCAAGCATTCATATCGCATTAATGTATGCCTAAATATGTGCATCCTTGGTATATCAAATAATATTGCCAGAAGGTCAGGTTACGCCTGATTGGAAGCCTTGTTACGCGTGAAGGTGGCCTTCGAGCCTAAGTCCTCCGCCATGTACCAGGGTCCACCCTAATAAATCGTGTGTAGTCAATCGTAGCATCTTGCATGATCACTCGCATGCTCTGTATCCTTTATTCTGGCTTTGACAGCCCGCTATCTCGACAATTAATCAAAGGTGTTCCCTCCTCGTGGGGGTTGTAATTAACGCCATAACATTTATGGTATGGCGGACTACTGGTCCCGACCGAACCTCACATTCGCCCGACATGGGTCAGAATGAGCGCGCAATAAAATCGTCACTCATGTGACTGGCACGCCCGCGTCGTCAATCGGTCAGTTGACTACCAGTTAGTCAAATGGCTGATCGATACGTGAAATAAGACGCGTATATATGTACATATACACATATATACACGAAACAAGGTAAGAACGACAAGATGGTCGGATAGAAAAAAAACATCGCAAACAGACCCCCACAACAAAACCCTCCGATTGTTCAGCCATGATCAATTCTCACCCCTCGGATCAAGATGCCACTAGTTTAGGTGTTGTTCGTTGTGTCCTTGCTCAACCTGTTGATGAGGATTGGCGAAGAACGGTCATCTTCCAAACCTACATCCAAATTGGGGAACGTCCATGTAAAGTCATCCTAGACAATGGAAGTTGCATCAATGCCATCTCCACAGAGTTTGTCTCCCACCTCTGTCTACCAACGGTCAAGCACCCAAAGCCATATAGAGTAGCCTGGGTTGATAACACCTTCATACCCATGGAGGAAACTTGTCAAGTCCCCATCCGCTTTGGCACTTATCAAGAGCAAATATGGTGTGACGTTCTCCCTATGCAAATCGACAGCATTATCTTGGGGCGACCCTGGATTTTTGATGTGGACCTCACCATAATGGGCCGAACCAACCAACGCTCGTTCCTCCATAATGGGCGTAAGATAGTCCTTACCCCAGTTCCCCCACGATTGCCTCAAAAGCCATCACACCGCGTGGAAAATCCCCAGGCCTCCCAAGAAGCAGCGAAGACAAGTCCAAAGCCTCATGCCCCGTCTAGCACCACCAAAGCCCACCAAGTAGTAACGCCCGTCGGTGTACCTCCGATGAAGGGTCTCCACCTCGTCACCTACCAGCAATTTCAGGATGAGCTTGTCCCGGGAGACCCATTCTGCACTATCATGGTCACCTTAGTGAGTAATAAGGAACCCGAGCAATACCCTAAGGAGGTCCAGGTCATCATCTCAGAATTCCAAGACATTTTCCCAGAGGACCTCCCCGATCAGCTTCCTCCTATGAGGGATGTGCAGCACGCCATTGATCTTGATCCTGGTGCCACTCTTCCCAACCTTCCTCATTATCGCTTGAACCCGACCGAGCACGCTGAACTTAGGCGTCAAATCGAGGAGCTTATCAGGAAGGGGTTCCTTAGAATAAGCAAGAGCCCTTGTGCTGTCCCAGCCCTCTTAACCCCTAAGAAAGATGGGTCGTGGCGCATGTCACGCCCTGACTCGTAAACCCGGTCTAGTCGTAAAGACTCACGTCGGATTCCGATCGAAATGTCACAGTGGGACAACCCAGACGGTATAATTACGGTAGAGAATTTTACATAAACATTGAGACATCATTGCAGCGGAAATAAAATTACTCAAATCATTCAGCTTATAGTCATAAGACTTCATCCACATAGATCGAAATAAAAAGTAACGATTTAACAAGTCTTTTATTACATAACTAAATTTCACACACACATTTTTTTCTAAGACATAACTACCTAAGATAAAGACTCGTAGCAAATCCAAGCCGCGGCCAGAACACTATGAGATCACTCTTCGCTTTCTTCTACCGCTTCTCCTAGAAATGTTCAATAGGGTGAGTCTACGAATAGACCCAATAAGAGACTAAGCATAGTCCCCGGTCATAACACGTAAAAACATATCCAAAATGATTTACGGTATTTCATTTTATAAATCATTCTTAGGCATAAATTTCAAATAGATAATATGAGATTAACACATTATAACCCAATTTCAATTTACGATCATAAGTCATGCTATGAACATTGAGTATTCAACATGAATAAACATTTCCATGCAATATAATTTGATTCATTTATCAATAGAATGATTCTAGTACAAGGCGGAGTAAAGTCTCACGCATAGTGAAAGGATCCAAACAGACTTAATCTGTCCTTTTCCAAATCACCATTTGATATACCGGAGATTCATTAACAGTAAACAGTTACAATTTAATAACAGTAAAATGCAATAACAATTCAGTAGGCAATAACACTAGTTTCAATACCAGTTCAATGAGCAGTAACAGTAGTTTCAATATCGATTCAGTGAACAGTAATAATAGTTCCAATATCAAATCAATAAGCAGTAACAGTCGTTTCAATAACGGCTCAGTGAACAGTAGCAGTTCCAATATCAATTCAGTGAGCAGTAATAGTCATTTTAATAATGACTCGGTGAATAGTAGCAGTAGTTTCAATATCAATTCAATGCAGTAACAGTCATTTCCATTTCAGTTCAATGACTAGTAACAGTGGTAAATAGGCAAGACATAGTGCCCAAACTACCACTAGAAGGACAGTCAGTCGGTACTCGATTACCTAGGTAAAAATAGTGATGAGTCTTGGTTACTGCGCAGAACCGGGAGAAGTCCTCTCCACCTTAACCAGTGGTACTTCTCCACCTCTAAGATTTCAATCCATGTTACTCTCGGGGCCAGTACAGTGTGAATCTCCCTATAAGGGCATTTCTATGGCTTGGTTCCAGTCTCCCCCTATGATAGCAGTGTCCATTTGGCAGTAATAATAGTACGGTAATTATATATATATATATCTATAACTCGTATCCAATAGACACATGCCACTCAAAAATTATGCTGTGAACATTAAGTATGAAATCTGCCATTTCTGAAAATTCTTCTTTTTATTTCTGAAATTCTCAACTTATTCAAATATAATGACATATATATATCATAAATTACTAATTCTATTTACAGATGTCAGAATGTAGTGAAATTTCAGAGAATCAATACATTTATAGGAAGGATCAAAACAGAAAATTATTGTCAATTTTTCAGACAGTATTTATATTTTTCCTAGAATTAGTTATACTCCATTTATACATCAAAAATTTCTAATTCTATTCTCAGAGTTCAGATTACATTGAAATTACAGGAAACCAATACATTTATAGGAAGAATCAGGACAGAGAATTATCATCAATTTTCAGATAGTAATTATATTTGTTTTCAGAATTATTTGTATTCCAACATATATCATAAATTGACTAAATTTAGCTACCATAATCTGAAAATCATTTAACTTTTTCTGTGTATCACATTTATGTGTAGAAGTACACAGAAACGTTTTCATAATTTTTCATACATGAATTCATATTTTTCCAGAATTACTTGTATTTCAACATGTATCATAAATTGACTAAATTTATCTACCATGTTCTGAAGATCATTAAATTTTT
This sequence comes from Amorphophallus konjac, assembly GCA_022559845.1. NCBI lineage: Eukaryota > Viridiplantae > Streptophyta > Magnoliopsida > Alismatales > Araceae > Amorphophallus > Amorphophallus konjac. The sequence goes on from CM040123.1 coordinate 360,792,247, forward strand.
AATGCATATCACATTTACATGTAACACTACACAGTAAATTTTTCACATTTTTTCATTCATGAATTCAAATATTTACAGAAGTATTTAAATTCTCCTATACATGGAAAATTAACTAAATATATCCACAATAGTCAGAAAATTACACAAAATTTTCAGAATGTTGTTCCAGACAGAAGTAACATATAGGAAAACATTCACTATTTTTCATTTAGTATTTCAAATTTCTAGAATTTTATATTAGTTTCTAATATTTACAACAATAGCTTCTAAATAGAGAAAATTATTCAGAATTCTTAAAATGACTAACATATATTTACAATTAACTTATAAACATTAAATATCAATTCTGAAATTTTCTCAGAATTTTTCATAGAATATTAACATTTATTCAATTTTTTAAATTATTTGTTCAAACCTTGAAAATTATATAAGTCAGGACTCAGTGTTCAAAATAAAATGTAAATTTAACCAATAAGTTATAACACACATGTAGGTCTTCTGATGAAGTTTCACAATTTTCTATGTAGTATGTCTATTTATCCCATAATTTTATTCTTCAAATAAAATATTAAAAGTTCGGTAATTCCATTCACAGACATCTAAAATTATTGATATTTACAGAACATAGTACACTCAATAGAATAACCATACTATAAAATTTTAAGATTTTTAGGAATGGGATATCTAATTTCTATTCAATTCTCTATTTTTCTCTCATGTATTAAAAATTCATTAACAAAAATATCGTGATCCAAAAATGATGAAAATTATCCTACACATGGATCTTACAGTAACATATATTTCAAAAATTCATTGTGATTTTATATCACCCCATTAACCCTGTTGTATAATTAAACCCCTTTAGAATAATATTAAAATATTCCTAAATGTAAAGATAATTTGAATCAGACATGAAAATTTTTACAGAGGTCTTAGAACATCAGATCCCATGATTCTGAAAAGTTTCTAAATTTAATATGCACCGATGCTAATTATAGTGTATTAAACACTTAATTTACCCTTAATCACATGTCTTAATATTAATGATTTAATACTAATCTGACTAAAATATGATCACACATAATGAAACAACGATCTCTGGACTTAACTACCTATAGAGATGCTAATTATAAACTTTAAACTATTTTAAATATGTTAATTCATGCTAATCTATAGGATTAAATGCTAAATCCCTTATCTTAATGACGCTTTAACACCACCTTAATTAGCCTTCTATCCTCTCCTACTTCACTTCACGTACCCAGCCTCCAAGATGAGCAAATGAGGCCCTCTACCCAGCTATTTATAAGAGATTTGCTCTAATCCATCTTAGCCATTGATTTAAATCAATTGTGGAGATTAAACTTTTATTTTAGTATTATTTAATTAAAATTTGACATTCAAACTTCACCAACCCACTAAGCCCATTCTTTTGACTCACCCATATTTTTCTCTTTTTTTATACATATATGGCACATGTGGTTTGACTAATAAGGAAGGGTTTAATAAAAACAAAAAAAATGAATTTTTTTAATTAATCCGCCGTAAGACGAAAAGGGTGGGGGCGTGCGCGTCTGCGCGCCCGCCTCCCATGCGCCCAGGATTAAATGCTAAATCTCTTACCTTAATGACGCTTTAACACCACCTTCATTAGCCTTCTATCCTCTCTTGCTTCACTTCACGTACTCAACCTCCAAGAGGAGCAAATGAGACCCTCTACCTAGCTATTTATAGGGAATTTACTCTAATTTATCTTAGCCATTAATTTAAATCAATGGTGGAGATTAAACTTTTATTTTAGTATTATTTAATTAAAACTTGACATTCAAACTTCACTAACCCACTCAGCCTATTCTTTTGACTCACCCATATTTTTCTCTTTTTTTTATACATATATGGCACATGTGGTTTGACTAATAAGGAAGGGTTTAATAAAAACAAAAAAATAAATTTTTTTAATTAATCCGCCATAAGACGAAAAGGGGGGGCATCTGCGCGCCAGCCTCCAGCGCGCCCCCCCGCCCCCGCGCGCGCGCGGGGGTGGGCGGCCGCCATTTTTTTTTATATTTTTTATTTATATCCTTCTTCTCTCTTTTTTAAACTCTCGGCCCCCTTCTTTTTTTTAAACTTTTCTTTATTTTTTTTCTTGCTCTTAATCATTAAATATCTTTCTTTTCTTCCTTTCTCCGTTAACTTTTAAATATCTTTCTTTCCCTTATAATTAATTTTTTTATCATGGCTTAAATAAATTTAATGAGACTAATAATTTAAATATTTAGACATAATCAACATTTTTTATTAATAAATAAAATACTAAAGTATAAATTTGTCGGGCATCACAGCGCATGTGTGTTGATAGTCGAGCCATAAACAAAATCACGGTCAAGTACCGTTTCCCCATCCCTCGGCTCGATGACATGTTGGATATGCTTGTCGGAGCCACGATCTTCTCCAAGATAGATCTTAAAAGTGGCTACCACCAGGTCCGGATCCGCCCCGGAGATGAGTGGAAAACTGCCTTTAAGACCAAAGATGGTCTTTACGAGTGGTTGGTCATGCCGTTTGGACTCTCAAACGCCCCTAGCACTTTCATGAGGCTAATGACTGAGGTCCTCCGGCCGTTCATTGGAAGCTTCCTTGTAGTCTATTTTGATGATATCCTCATATATAGCAAGACCAAGAGGGAACATTTAGACCATCTTAGACAAGTTTGTAGCATCCTAAGGAAGGAAAGTTTGTATGCCAATCTAAACAAATGTCACTTCTTCACTCGTAAACTGATCTTCCTATGATTTGTCGTGTCAGCCCAAGGGGTTTCGGTCGACCCCGACAAAATCAAGGCCATTGTCGAGTGGCCCGAACCCCGAACTCTCCACGATGCCCATAGTTTTCATGGCCTGGCTACTTTCTATAGGAGGTTCATCAAGGGTTTCAGTACTATCACTTCTCCAATCACGGACTGCCTCAAGAAGGGTTCATTCGAATGGACCAAGGCAGCTTCGAGGGCCTTCCTAGAGATAAAGGAGAAGATGACGCAAGCCCCAATTCTCCGTCTCCCAGATTTATCCAAGATTTTTGAGGCCACTTGTGATGCGTCCTGGGTGGGCATAGGAGTCCTCAGCTAGGAAGGACATCCCGTTGCCTACTTTAGTGAGAAACTTAATGATGCCCAGCTTCGGTATTCCACATACGATAAAGAATTTTACGCCGTTGTCCAATCCCTTAAGTGTTGTGCCCCTGTGGTTTTGATGATAGCAAACACTATGAGTCACCATGTATCTGCATATGAATGATTGATTGAGCATCTTATTTGCATGTCATTCCATCGAACAGGTTGTGTGCATATTCATCTCATTGCATAAAGGCTAGTGCACTTCCATGCATGCATGAAGATAACTCTATGAACATAGAGTCAATGCATCTGTATAAATCTTATGTGTGTGCAGGGCATTTCATCAAATATGTTTCTCTTAAGCATATATGCGGTCAGTGCATTTTCTGCCTCGGTGCATTAGTTAACATTGCACGCATTTGAGTCAGTGCATTTCATTGCATCACATTGGCATACTCGGTACATACCTTGTTTAGGTCAAACCATACTTGGTGCATGTTTTTGGTTGCGCTGCAAACATATATGAAGTCGATGCATTCAAGTGCATTTCATGATAACCAGCTTAGGCATAGTCTGTGCATACTTTGTTTACGCATTGAAAGTCGATGCGTGTACATTGCATCTGTCGGGACTATACATCGCTGCATGCTATCAAGTCTGTACAACCCACGTTGTTTCACTCGACCAAGTTAGTGCAAGCACTATTCATCCATTAGCTCAGTTCGTAGCTAAGTCAGTACAGTCCGTATGCTTCATGCATGTACATAGTCAGTGCATCTTTTTGCATCGTTGTGCTTCACGCATACACATAGTCGATGCATCCTTAGTTGTTACATGTAACTAAGTCGAAGCAAGTGTCAACCATGCAAGAGTTGAGTCGATGCAACTCCTGTTGCTACATGCGATTAAGTCCGTGCATTTGTGCATCTTTCACAACAAAGTCTGTACACTCTTCAATAGCAAGTCGATACATCTCTTGCTCCATGAAAACAAAGTCTGTACAGCCCGTGTTCTTCATGCATACACATAGTCAGTGCATCGATTTGGCTCACGCATACACATAGTCAGTGCATCGCTTTGCCTCACGCATATACAAATACACATAGTCCGTGCAACTCTTGGTGCTGCAGGGACACAAGTCTGAACATCCTTTGTTGCTACGAGAAGTTAAGTTTGTGCATAGTTTCATTAGGCCTGTGCATTATGCATTCATGCTCAAACTCTAGGCACAGCAAGTCTGTACATCGTCTTGTCGCATGCACACAAAAGTCTGTACACATCTCGGTGGCATGCCTGAGCATTCCTCTTCAATGTGCATACTTTCCTATATGCATACTGCATTACACACCATCAAGTCTGTACATGCTTAGTTCAAATCTCGAACTAACTCGATGCATCCTTTTCTTTTCCTTCAGATTGATTCAAACTGATAATAAGTTTGACCTGACAGGATCTTTGTTCGAGGAATCTAAGAAGGGCACATAACTCGAGAATGAAAGAAAGTGCCAGGATCGTGACACGTGGAATGCAACGACGCTATGATGCTGACACGTGACCTAGATATTCGGGCGGGAATCGTGATGACCGCACGTCCTATCTGTTCACTGCTCTATAAATAAAAAGCTTCCTTCTGAGGATCAGAGTGATCGAAATAGGGAACTTACTTGAAAGAGCAGAAGCAGAAAGAGCCTACACGATCCAGAGAGAAGAGAAAGAGAGAAGAAGAGAAGGAGAGAGAAAAAAGAGAGAGAGTAGCAGAAGAAGAAAAAGGAGAGTGAAAAGAGAGATAGAGAGTTCGTGAAGAAGAAGAGAGAAGACTTCATTGAAGATCTATTATCTGTTGGCTCTTGGATCAGATCCAGACCAACTTGCTCCTGTGGGAGCAACATTTATGTTGCTATCTTTTACAGCTTTCAGTCGCTGTGTTTTATCATCTTTTGTTTTCATTTGAACTCTATTTCAAGCTGTTAGTCAGCAGAGCTAAGATGTATTGCTCAGCGTTACAGAGGAGGATTCCTCTGGTCAGCAAGCTGTGTTGCTCAGCGGGTGAGGTGGATACCTCGGACAGCAAGTTGTGTTGCTCAGCGGTTGTAGGCAAGCTGTGAGGCCCAACGGTTTAAGCTGTGCATCAGCAGGAATCCACACTCAGGTTTGAGTGTGGGGTGGACGTAGGTCTGGAGGACCGAACCACCTTAAAAATCTTCTGTGCAGTGGTATGATTGTCTATTGTGTTTCGCTAGATGCATGCTTAGGCTCGATGTGTTCTTTCATCTAGTGAGTTGTTTATTCGCACACCGCATATTTGATTGGAATTGGGTTTGCACACTAGCGCATATAGAGTAGATCAGGAGTTCAGATTATCTGATCTTTCATTCTCGCTAGAAGAGAGCACATGTGTCATACAAGGCACCTATTTGTGTTAATTCCTTATCATCGTTCTGTTACAGGCTTTAATCAGACAATATTTAAAAGGGGAGATTCATTCACCCCCCCTCTGAATCCATCGCACCGATCCTAACATGAAGCACTGGAGACATTACTCCCTCCCTCAAGAATTTGTCATCTTCTCGGATCACGAGGCCCTAAGGTACCTCAACTCCCAGAAGAAATTGAATGTCAGACACGCCAGATGGGTTGAGTTTCTCCAATCGTACATTTTTGTGTTAAGACACAAAGTCGGTGTGGAAAACCGGGCCACGGATGTGATAGTAATGTATGCCCTTTAAGCCAATCACATGTGATGTGATGGGACATATATTGTACAATCTTATTCAATGAAAAATGGCATTTTCTTCATTATATTATTAGCACGTTATTCTGAGCATATTTATAATATGATGAAGTCCCTGAATGTGGGCTATGATGTCTGGATCATGATGAGATCATGATAATGAGATCAGACATCTAGATGTTCATATTCTAAATGTTCCTGGTCGTAGGATCTTCGAAGAGGGACTTTGAAGATCCGGATAGACCAGTGCACGTGTTGTTTACTTATGAGATGAGGGTGGTTGATCTCATAACCACTGGTGTGGAGACACCTAGGCACACATGCAGGTGCTCATTACTGAATGAGTCCACTGAACTGACCCGTGCTAGAACACCTGAATGGTAATCATGTTGACTGTCAATCAGGAGGTTCTATTGTATCAGTAACACAGTTGGATCTTAGACCTGAGTCACTAAAGTGTTTTGCATAAATTCCGCTGAGCGTTTGATTGTTGACTTATGAACCTAAGTGTTGTGGTTCTTCATAGTTAACTATTCGGACTCAGTGGGATTCATGTGGAAACACTTAAGTAGGCAACAAGGGATCGTTCACTCTCCACATGTATTAGAAGAGAGAATACTCTATGGACACGTACTTAGAAATCCCTGGCCAGGGTATGTGGCTTCACTGAGAAAAGGGGTTTTCTAGTGAGCTATACTGGTAAGTACGAAGGTCCGTTAGATCAGTGTGGTTTAGGGCTTGACAGTTTGACCATGCCCTTACTCTGATTGGAGTATTGTATGAACGAGGGTCTATAGCTGTGTGGAATCTGATGACGGAAAGGTCCTGTTGGGTTGCATCCCTCCCATAGTCATTTGGGATCACGAGGTATTGCTTGGTGCCATTCGTGATCGGAAAGCCAATTAACCTCGTTAAGAGTTAACGGGTTATATTGAAATTGAGTTGTGAATGGTTCTTAACTCAATGGGCTAAGAAACCAAATGGACTAATGGGCCTAGAGGGTCACACACATAAGAATGGTTTATCAGACGGTAGAGGACGGGATTTATAGACGTTGTCTGGGTTTTTGTGAAAAACCGCCGGAGTCTATAAATCATCCTGTTGGAAACCCTAATCCCAAGCTAATTAGGGTTTTTCTGTTGGCCGTCCTCCTCCCTCTCCCTCTCCCTTGGGATTTGCGCCCCCCTCTCCATCCCGGTGAAGATCGGTGGATGGTGACGACGAGAAGCGGGCGTCAAGTGGAGATTGCACGGGGAATCCCGTCTCCTCCGACCGTTCGTGTGGATACGTCTAGAGGCCGGACACTTGGACGGCTCACGACCCGACGTGCCTTCGCTCGATCGTCTTCGGGCATTTGGGATTTAATCAATCCCGCAAAGGTATAGAATCGTTCTACCTTCGTCGGGATTCGATCCGGTTTTATTCTATTCTATTTTGATCGCCAGCAACGATATGCATCTTTAGGGTTTCGTTGTTTCCGCTGCTATTCTGATCGAAACCCAACAGTGGTATCAGAGCCAGGTTGCTGGCCCGATCAAAATCGGATTTTTATATTATTTATGTTCTTCACGTTCATGCATTCGGCTCAATATTGGGGTGTTCGGTTGGGTCCCGATTCGAAGGTTTTGTAGTCAAATGATCCCATGGCATTGTTGCTGATGCTCAGAGGATCAAAACGCACATAATATTGCGTTGTTTGACCCCTTGATGAGGGCGAATCGGGCTCGCCTGCCCGGCCGCGACCGGGGTTCGCACAGGGTGGTTAGGACCGTTTTTGGCCTCGAATCTCCGATGTTTGAGATCCATGGGGGCTGGCAATTGTTGCTGGTCGATCCCCATGGGATCCCATGGCGTCCCGGGGTGCGCGGCGGCCGTTGGCAGCGGCTCCGGCGAAGTTCGCGGCGAGCTCTTCGGGCGCCGGCGTGTTCTTCGCAGCCCTCTTCTCCGGCGACGGCGAAGGGGGCGGTGGCCGGCGGACATCCGGGCGGGACCCCAGGGGTCGTCCGCGGTGGCAGGCGGCGGCGGTCGGCCCGCCTGCGGCGAGCACCGGGGGTTAGGGTTTTTACCCTGGCCCCCCTTCCCCTTCCGCGTTCGGGCGGGGGAGACGACCCCCGCGGGTCTTCCCCGGGCGGATCCGGGCCGCGCCCGGATCCGCGCCGGATCCGCGCCCGGACCGGCCCGCGCCCGGATCCGCGCCCGGATCCGCGCCCGAACCCCCCATATTATTTTTTTTTTGATTTTTTATTCATTTTAAACCGTTTAAAATGCATAAAATTTCAGAAAAAATTTCGGAAAAATTCTGAAAAATATTTTAATGGATCCTAAAATTGTTTTAGCAATCTATTAACTTATTTTTATTATTTGGCCCATGATTAAGTAAATAATGGAATACTTAAAATGGTTTTAAGTATTTGTCATTATTTAATTAATTAGTGTTAATTACTATAAGAATGTGATTCTTATGAGGTTAATTAACTGATAATTAGCATTGAGCCCATGCAGTGAATGGTGAAGTCCGTTGTCTAAAGTTGTTTAGACTTGTTTGTTAGCATGTTTTGGCTAAATTGTTTAGTTAACATATTATTATGCGCGATTTCAAAACTAATTAATATTATTTTGAAATCTATATTATATCCCGCTGTAATTATATGATAATTACCTGTTTGATGCCTGTGATGGTCATGTGTGTGGATGGATGGTCATGGACTTAGCTTGCATGCGATGTTTTTTCCTTTATGGTGAATGGTGTAATTTTTGGGGCCTACGTGCCTCCCTCTCTCTCTCATTTAATCCGGGCATGTACATTCTATCTCCCTTTTTGTATTGTACTCCCCTTGACTATGTCAAGGTTTCTTATTATTATCTGATGTATATTTGTGGGCCTGCGAGCCCAATTTCATATATGCTTGTAATAATGAGAAGCGGATCAAATGAAGACTGTGGAGGAGATTTACACCGGTGGACCCTGGAGGTTCTTCGCATCATTGGGAGCTTTTGTTGCTCGATGTTGTATCTTCTTCACCATATTAGGATTTACATTACCAACTGGCTCTGGTAATGTTGCTAGGTTGAAAGTCCATGATCATCCATCAGTGCGTAGGCATATATGCGATATATGTGGATGTGCTACTCTATATATATATATAGATAATTTAGGGTATATTTATGATACTCCAACTTATCTTATATATGTAGCACACTTATTGATGAGACAAAATTTAACAAATCCCCTATTATTAAAATTAGGTTGATAAACGTGAAACATTAAGAATGATTCACGTAGCCTTCCGTTGTTATAGTCTAAAGTGAGCCGTTCTTAGACTGTGGTGGTTTGTTGTGCTACCACAAGACTATCACAGCAAGGGGACGGAGACTTTAGGCTAAGGTTTAGACCACACCTTGGGATGGGGGGCTGGCATGACTTTGTTGTGCTACCACAAGAGTTATGTCATAAACCCATTCCCATAACGTAACAACGGGTTGACCTAACCAACACATGTGATTTGTTGTGCTACCACAAGATCTCAATGTGTTTGGAGGCTAAATTACTGGGAATTACAAGGAGTTGTAATTGGCAAGAGTTGCCTACCCATTAAGTATGGGGTAGTTTGTTGTGCTGCCACAAGACTACTTCCATAATGTTAATGGGATCTTAGTACCCACTAGGACACAATCGCAGTGTCCCGTATTTGCATATAAGGGGTTATGCAAATTCGTCGAAAATTAGTGGGAGTATTAATTAGGATAAAGTCCATATCTTAATTAAATATCATGAGTGTCTGCAATATTATTCTTATTTTGTTTCATTTCCTCTTGTAGACCGAAATGGCGAATCATCCATTGAGAGGCATACTGGATGCCAACAGGCTGACTGGTCCTAACTATGTCGATTGGCTCAGGAATCTGAGAATTGTTCTCACTGCTGAAAAGATAGCTTATGTCCTTGAGCAGCCTGTTCCCCCTGTTCCTGCTGAGGGCGCCGATGAGGCCGAAATGATTCTTTATGAAAAGCATAAAGATGATGCCACTCTGGCCCAGTGTTACATGCTGGCCTCTATGACTAATGAGTTGCAGAGGCAGCATGAAAAGATGGATGCTAGATCCATGCTTTTCCATCTAGAAGAGCTTTTTGGAGCTCAAAGTAGAACAGAAAGATATGAGATATCTAAGAATCTGTTCGGGGCCAAGATGTCTGAGGGAACATCAGTACAGACTCATGTTCTCAAAATGATTGAGTGGATTGAGAGGCTGAAAGAATTAGGCTTTGAGATGAATAAAGATTTATGCATTGACCTAATTCTTCAGTCCCTCCCAAATTCATTCTCCCAGTTCATAGTGAACTTCAACATGAATAAGATTGAATGCTCTCTTGCAGAGCTTCTTAACATGTTGAAGACTGCTGAGGGGACAATGAATAATGGAAAATCTTCTGTGCTGCTTGTTGGTAAGACCAACAAGAAAAGAAAGAATCAGACTGTTTTTAAGAAAAATAAGAAGAAGAAACAGGATAAGCAGGGGAAGGCAGCTAAGAAGGAAGAGGCTAAGAAAGATAAGGGCCAATGCTTCCACTGCCATAAGGATGGCCACTGGAAGAGGAACTGCAAGTTATATCTTGCAGAGAAGGCAAAACAGAAGCTTGGAGAAGCTTCAGGTATGTTCATGATAGTTGACCTAAACTTGTCTTTTAGATCCACGTCATGGGTATTAGATACTGGATGTGCATCTCATATCTGCAATGATTTGCAGGTGCTGACAAGCAGTAGGCGACTGAACAAAGGAGAGGTTGACTTGCGATTGGGAAATGGAGCAAAAGTTGCTGCACTCGCAGTCGGGAAGGTGAACCTCCAGATGCCTACAGGAGCTACACTAGAGCTTGTGGACTGTTATTATGTTCCTTCCATAATAAAGAACATTATTTCCATTTCGTGCTTAATTAAATCTGGATTTGTTGTAAGCTTTGGAAACAATGGATGCTCTTTATTATTAGATGGTAAATTGTTTGCCAGTGGGAGCCTAATGAATGGTTTATATGTTTTAGATATGGTATCTCCTGTGATGTGTGTGGAAGCACCTCTTAAAAGAAAGAGGGGCAATGTGAATCAAGCCTACCTTTGGCACTGCAAACTTGGTCATATTAATGAAGAAAGATTAAAGAAGTTGTGTAAGAATGGATATATTGATCCATTTGATTATGAATCATACACAACTTGTGAATCTTGTCTCATGGGTAAAATGACCAAATCTCCATTTAGTGGACATGGAGTTAGAGCGAATGAGTTATTAGAACTCATACACTCTGATGTGTGTGGACCTATGTCCACACATGCCAAAGGAGGATATTCATACTTCATTACATTCACTGATGATTTCTCAAGGTACGGATATGTGTACTTAATGAAGTACAAATCTGAAGCTTTTGAGAAATTCGTTGAATTCAGAAATGAAGTAGAGAAACAAACTGGAAAGAATATTAAAACTCTTCGATCAGATCGGGGAGGTGAATATTTGAGTACAGAGTTCACACAATATTTGAAGGACAATGGAATATTGTCACAATGGACACCTCCTTATACACCTCAGTTGAATGGTGTAGCAGAAAGGAGGAATCGCACTCTATTAGATATGGTGCGATCCATGATGTGTTTTGCCGGTTTACCCTTATCTCTCTGGGGCTATGCCTTAGAGACTGCTGCGCACTTATTAAATAAAGTACCATCGAAGTCAGTTGACTCCACTCCATATGAGATATGGAAAGAAAAGAAACCAAATCTTAAATCTGTTAAGGTTTGGGGTTGCCCTGCCCATGTTAAGAAACATGACTCAGATAAACTGGAATCAAGAACTGAGAAGTGTAGGTTTGTGGGATATCCTAAGGAAACTTATGGATATTACTTCTACCAGCCTAGCGATCAAAGAGTGTTTGTCGCTAAACATGCTGTGTTCCTTGAGGAAGAGTATATCCTTGAAGGAAACAGTGGGAGCATGGTAGAACTGGAAGAAGTTCTAGAGCCACAACCCATCAGTGTGCCTTCTCAGGTTCCAGAGCAATCAGGTTCACAAACTGTTCGTAGGTCTGGGCGGATACCTATTCAGCCAGATAGATATGTGGGACATATTACTGGTAAGGTATCACATAATGAGGATGATGATCCTAAGACCTACGAGGAGGCAATGAGTGTCATTGACTCTGGGAATTGGCAAGAGGCCATGATATCAGAAATGGATTCCATGTACTCCAACCAAGTTTGGAACTTGGTAGATCCACCAGAAGGTATTGTACCTATTGGATGTAAATGGATCTTTAAAAGAAAGATTGGAGCAGATGGAAAGGTTGATACCTTTAAAGCAAGGCTTGTAGCGAAAGGTTATCGTCAAAGACAAGGTGTTGACTATGACGAAACCTTCTCTCCTGTAGCCATGCTGAAATCCATCAGGATATTACTTGCCATTGCTGCATACTATGATTATGAAATTTGGCAAATGGATGTGAAAACGGCATTCCTCAATGGAAGACTTGAGGAAGAAGTGTACATGACACAGCCTGAGGGATTCATATCCAAAGAATATCCAAACAGAGTATGCAGGCTTTTGAGATCCATTTATGGACTCAAACAAGCATCCCGCAGTTGGAACATAAGATTTGATGAGGCAATCAAATCTTGTGACTTCGTTAAGAACGAAGATGAGCCATGTGTATATAAGAAGATCAGTGGGAGTGCAATTACGTTCTTGGTACTGTATGTAGATGACATACTACTCATTGGGAATGATGTAGGTATGTTATCATCAGTCAAAGCCTGGCTGTCAAAACATTTCTCTATGAAAGATTTGGGAAATGCATCCTACATATTGGGGATCCGGATCTATAGAGATAGATCAATGAGGATGCTAGGCTTATCCCAATCTATGTACATTGACACCATTGTCAAAAGGTTTGGCATGGAGGACTCCAAGAGAGGTCTAATACCAGTTAGACATGGAGTCTATCTCTCCAAGGAGATGTCCCCTAAAACTCCAAAGGAGAGAGAATACATGAGTAGAGTTCCCTATGCTTCTGCCATAGGATCTATCATGTATGCGATGTTATGTACCAGACCTGATATAGCCTATGCTCTAAGTGTTACGAGCAGGTATCAGGCAGATCCAGGTGAGCAACACTGGATAGCTGTGAAATGCATCCTTAAGTACTTAAGAAGGACTAAGGATTTATTTCTGGTCTATGGAGGTGAAGACTTGAAACTAAGAGGGTACACTGACTCTAGTTTCCAGTCGGACAAAGATGACAGCAAATCAACCTCTGGGTTTATCTTTACTCTCAATGGTGGAGCAGTGAGTTGGAAGAGTTCCAAACAAGAAACCACTGCTGATTCAACTACTGAAGCTGAGTACATTGCTGCTGCCGAAGCTTCAAAGGAGGCGGTTTGGATGAAGAAGTTCATCGGCCAGTTGGGAGTTGTCCCAAGTATCTCTGATCCAGTCCCCTTGTTTTGTGACAACAATGGGGCAATTGCACAAGCAAAAGAGCCGAGGTCTCATCAGAAGTCTAAGCACATTCTGCGGCGTTATCACTTGATCAGAGAAATTATAGCTAGAGGAGATGTGATCATAGATAGAGTATCTTCAGCTGATAATATTGCAGATCCACTTACCAAGCCTTTATCTCTAAATGTGTTTGAGCGTCACCTAAGGCTGATGGGGATCAAGCATGTGGGTGATTGGCTTTAAGTGCAAGTGGGAGATTGATAGTAATGTATGCCCTTTAAGCCAATCACATGTGATGTGATGGGACATATATTGTACAATCTTATTCAATGAAAAATGGCATTTTCTTCATTATATTATTAGCACGTTATTCTGAGCATATTTATAATATGATGAAGTCCCTGAATGTGGGCTATGATGTCTGGATCATGATGAGATCATGATAATGAGATCAGACATCTAGATGTTCATATTCTAAATGTTCCTGGTCGTAGGATCTTCGAAGAGGGACTTTGAAGATCCGGATAGACCAGTGCACGTGTTGTTTACTTATGAGATGAGGGTGGTTGATCTCATAACCACTGGTGTGGAGACACCTAGGCACACATGCAGGTGCTCATTACTGAATGAGTCCACTGAACTGACCCGTGCTAGAACACCTGAATGGTAATCATGTTGACTGTCAATCAGGAGGTTCTATTGTATCAGTAACACAGTTGGATCTTAGACCTGAGTCACTAAAGTGTTTTGCATAAATTCCGCTGAGCGTTTGATTGTTGACTTATGAACCTAAGTGTTGTGGTTCTTCATAGTTAACTATTCGGACTCAGTGGGATTCATGTGGAAACACTTAAGTAGGCAACAAGGGATCGTTCACTCTCCACATGTATTAGAAGAGAGAATACTCTATGGACACGTACTTAGAAATCCCTGGCCAGGGTATGTGGCTTCACTGAGAAAAGGGGTTTTCTAGTGAGCTATACTGGTAAGTACGAAGGTCCGTTAGATCAGTGTGGTTTAGGGCTTGACAGTTTGACCATGCCCTTACTCTGATTGGAGTATTGTATGAACGAGGGTCTATAGCTGTGTGGAATCTGATGACGGAAAGGTCCTGTTGGGTTGCATCCCTCCCATAGTCATTTGGGATCACGAGGTATTGCTTGGTGCCATTCGTGATCGGAAAGCCAATTAACCTCGTTAAGAGTTAACGGGTTATATTGAAATTGAGTTGTGAATGGTTCTTAACTCAATGGGCTAAGAAACCAAATGGACTAATGGGCCTAGAGGGTCACACACATAAGAATGGTTTATCAGACGGTAGAGGACGGGATTTATAGACGTTGTCTGGGTTTTTGTGAAAAACCGCCGGAGTCTATAAATCATCCTGTTGGAAACCCTAATCCCAAGCTAATTAGGGTTTTTCTGTTGGCCGTCCTCCTCCCTCTCCCTCTCCCTTGGGATTTGCGCCCCCCTCTCCATCCCGGTGAAGATCTGTGGATGGTGACGACGAGAAGCGGGCGTCAAGTGGAGATTGCACGAGGAATCCCGTCTCCTCCGACCGTTCGTGTGGATACGTCTAGAGGCCGGACACTTGGACGGCTCACGACCCGACGTGCCTTCGCTCGATCGTCTTCGGGCATTTGGGATTTAATCAATCCCGCAAAGGTATAGAATCGTTCTACCTTCGTCGGGATTCGATCCGGTTTTATTCTATTCTATTTTGATCGCCAGCAACGATATGCATCTTTAGGGTTTCGTTGTTTCCGCTGCTATTCTGATCGAAACCCAACAGGATGCCCTTAGTCGAAGGGCCCTTCTTCTCACGGCCGTTGGGGCCGAAGTGGTAGGGTTTGACTGACTCAAGGATGAGTACGCCACGTGCCCGGATTTTGGTCAAATCTACTCCACTCTCACTATGGACCATGCAAAGAAATGGATGGGTACCAATTACAAGATGGGTACCTCTTCCGTGACCAGCACTTATGCTTGCCCCGAACTTCGGTCCAAGATTTTCTAACCTGGGAGTTGCATGCTGGAGGACTGGCAGGCCATTTTGGGCGCAACAAAACCATCGCAGCTCTAGAGGAACAATTCTATTGGCCTAGCCTCAAGCGGGATGTGGCCAAGCTTGTCGCCCAATGCCGTGCTTGTGCCTCGGCAAAGCAAGTTAAGCAAAACACGGGCCTTTATACTCCCCTTTCGGTTCCCGAGCGTCCTTGGGAGGACATTAGCATGGACTTTGTGCTTGAGTTGCCACGAACCGTCAAGAGGCATGATTCCATCCTTGTTGTGGTGGACCGTTTTTCCAAAATGGCTCACTTTATCCCTTGCTCTAAGACATCCGATGCCACTAAGGTCGCCCACCTTTATTTTGATCATATTGCCTGTCGCCGTGGCCTACCAAAAACCATTGTCACTGATCGGGAGGTACGATTCACCAGTTATTTTTGGAAGACCTTGTGGCACCTCATGGGCACCCTCCTGAAGTTCTCCACAGTCTACCATCCCCAGACTGACGGACAGACCGAGGTCGTCAATAGAAGTCAAGGGAACCTTTTACGGTGTCTAGTAGGAGAACACCTGGGGACCTGGGACCTGATTCTTCCCCGGGCAGAGTTTGCATACAACGCATCAGTCAATAGGTCCACAGGGTTAAGTCCATTTGAGATAGTGCATGGTAGGAAGCCTCGGAAGCCAGTCGACATTATTCCCCTGCCATTACTGTTGAGTGGTGATATGCAGATCTAGAGGGGAGGGGTGAATAGATCAGCCCATTTTTGCCCTTCTTTGCTGAAATAAAAATTAAGACTAACACAATAGATAATGAGGCAGATATTAGTTAATTATCTGAGAAGCTAGATGCACACAGGATGCCTGGAAATGGTCCTATCAAGCTTCTACCGTTGGAATAAGAGAGAAGACAAACCATAAGATAAGATCTTTAAGGTGGTTCAGTCTCAATCTAGAGACATACGTCCACCCCTCACACAACATAGTGAGGCTTCACTAGTGCCAACGCATAACAACGGATTCACAGCTTCAAACTGAGAGATACACTCTCACACTTCGCTGTGACACAGCTTGTGGGATCACAACCCAAACCACACAGACAAGCGACCACACCTTCTGTCTTCCTACACGCAGGTAGGGATCTAATGATATGAAGTTTGTTTAGAAGAAAAGCAAACTAAAGATGAAATGGCCAGACAGAGTATCGTAGTGAAAACGCTATGACAAAGAAGTCTCCTGTCTGGGAATGAGCTTGAGAGAGCCTTGGCTTTCTTCTTCTCGTTGAATCTTCATAGCAGCCACGGAATATTTCTTTTCGTCGTGAGGAAGAGAAAATGTCTTCTTCTAGTTTCACTCACGCCGACAGCATCAGACGAAGAGTAGCTTGGACAGCAAGCTTTCTTCTTCTTCGTTTTCTCCTCAGCACTCTTCTCAGCTCACCTGCTGCTCTTGTTCCCTTTTGAACTGGAGCCTATGCTCCTTATATATATTGGTGTCCTAGGGCGACACCAACGTTGTCCACTTTTCAAGCAACACCCAGAATGTCACATCCACATTAGTGGATATGCTTCCACTTGCACAGTTGGCTCCCTTCTTGTCAAGTCTGCAGGAATGTGGGTAGGTAGGAGACCATATCAGCAAAGGTACGATTTTCTTCAGAAAATATCCCTGCCAAATCACAGTCTTCTGACACCGACATAATCTGACGGCTTTTTCCAGAGCAAACAGATCCTCTGTATTAAGTTCCGGATCTTGAAATCAGCTTCCGTCGGATTCAGATCCGTTCTGGATGAACATAGTGTGTCGACACTTTCCTGGCAGTGTGTCGAGACATTCCTTTGAATATCTTAGAGAATCGTTTTGGTTGATCGTGGATGTGTCGACACTTTCTGTCAGTGTGTCGAGACATCCCTTTAAAAAACCTTGTAGATAGCTTCTGCCGGTTTCAAGCATGTTCTGGTTGAACGATGATGTGTCGACACTTTACCCCCAATGTGTCGAGACATCCCTTTGAAATCTTGAAGAACCATGGCTGATGAGTCTAGACAACACCAAACGGTGTCGTGACATATGAGCCATGTGCAGAGTTGTTGTAAGAAGGTGTCGGGACATGAGCGCCTTGTGCAGAGATTATCACACGAATGTGTCGACACTTTTCACTCAGTGTGTAAAGACATCGGTGAATCCAGATACTTAGTCAGAATGCTTCAGCTTGAATTCTTATGGATGTGTCGAGACATGAGTTGGATGTGTCGACACATTTTGGTATGCCAGAGCTCAAATATTAGAATTTCAACATAATCTCTTCTGGATGTGTCGAGACATGATTGGGCCGTGTCGAGACAACACTTAGTGAGATTCTTCTGCACTTTTTTAATCAATTTATCAAACCAAATTAAGTTAGATATTTCTCAAACATCTACTAATGATTTATGATTTGTTGTCATCAAAACCTGGGGACACAACATTCTCCCCCTTTTTGATGATGACAACCATGAATCATTATGTCCAAGCATTCATATAGCAAAACAATCAAATTGGTTTGAAGAGCCATCAACCAAGCAAAATTCATTCATTCACACAACCACTGAATGTTAGCATTTTTCAACAAAGAGCATTTTCAACGGCAACAAAAGGCTTGATTCATTAATCAACCATAGTTTTGTACAGATCAAGCAAGGATGTGTGTTCAAGCAGTTACACTGCAAATCTACATGCAAAAAGCTAGATGAAAAAGCTAACTATATGCCAGATACTTGATGATGCTTGACTTCAGTACTTCTCCCCCTTTGTCATCAGCAAGGAGGGGGTGAAGGAGGAGGCTGCAGTGGTGGAGGCATGGTGTTGGTGCTGGCCAGGTGTAGGACATGTGCCTCTTGGAACTCATGTTGTAGGTGGGAGAGGGCTGTCTCCAGAGAGTCAATCCTGTGATTTAACTGCTCATCCCTTTAACTGATAAAATGGTGTAAGTTCTGGACGTTTTCTTTGATGTCCTTGAGCCAGGTATACATCATCTCACAAATGTATTCTGTTTCAGCCCTCTGTTGGGAGCCTTGTGGTAGAAAACGAGAAGAGGTGGCTTATGTTTGAGGAGAGGACACCATTCATCACCTGCGTCCTGCAGGGCTGGTTGGAGTTGAGCTTTATGCAGACGTATGAGCTCCAAGATTTCACTACCAACCGTATCTAATTTCTTGTATACGACGTCCATCTTGGCCTAAGCTTTGCTGGTGCTATTGACTGCTCTAGCTGTGTCAGTATGAACTGTGTCGGCAAGCCTGGAGGAGGCATCAAGTAGCCTATTGGTGTCAGAATACAGTTTCCCTTTCAACCTTTGGGAAGCATCCAGTAAGCGAGAAGTAGTGGCATTGATGGTTCTTTCTAGATTGGAGGTGGCATCAAGAGATCTGTTGATCTCTGCGGTCACATGTGCCCGGATGAATGTAGTTGCGCCAGCAGCTTATCCTCTGATGGAGGTTGTGGCTCCAGCCACTTGTTCAGCTAGCTGATCGGAGGACTCCATCAGTTTGTCACACTTAATGTTGAGATTACCTTGATCCTCTCGGATGTCATAGGCATGCATGACCATTTCAGCAGTTTTCTCCTGGGTTTTAGTGTGGATCTCTCGTATTCTTTTCATGATTTTTCCTGCTTGTTCACACACACTTATCAAGGAGGTCATGAAGCTTTTCATCCTTTCATCTGACTTATGTTTGTCATGCACAAATTTTTCCCATCGGCTGTTCTGAACTTGCTCATAATGGAGTTGTCTAGCTTCTAGTCTATCCACTTGTAGACTGATCTGACGACAGGAGGAATTCAAACTCCCAAATTGGGCAGTGAGAAATTGAATGAGGGCATGATGAATATCCATTAAACTGCCAGTGGAACCAAATGCAGGACCTTGTGAAGTGGAGGCCTCTGCATGAAATTCAGGTGGGGCATCCCTTGCAGTGAACACTCGAGGCTCATTTTCTGAAGACAAAGGAGGTTGGATACTAAAAGCCATCATCATCCCAGGCTGGTCCATGGGATCTGCAAACTGCTGTTGCTGAGGAGCCTACTTAAAGTGGATATCTGCATGAAACATTTCCTCATGTTGATCTAAATGTGCTTCTGAATCTGGTTGGTCCTGTGCGGGCTGACCTTGTGGAGGGTGGTCCTGTGGAAGCTGTTCCTGTGGAGCTGGCTGAACAAAAGGGTCAGGTACATGACCAAGTAGATTCCTCACCATTTTTTCACCTTCCTTTTTGAAGTGCATATAATTTTGGATGAACCTCATGGTGTAGATATTACTTTGGGGAATAGTTATGGACTTTTCCTTGTCAAGAGGGATGCCAACCTTCTGAAAGATGGCAGTAAGGTGTGCAGCATAAGGCAGGCTACGCCTGTTGTAAGTGTAACTGTCCATAACCTGAAGCATGATCTATGGAAGACAGACATGGTATTTGTTGAATAGACAGTAAAAAAGGAATCTCTATGTCTTAGTAAGTCTGCTTCTGCCACCCCCTTGTGGGGTAATCATAGTAGTGAAGATATGATACAGTAGACGCTGCAGTGGGGGAAACTGATTGCTGTCAAAGGATTTCACCAAAAGTTGGGTGTCATCCTGAGGATTTCTAGGCTTGCCAGTCAGGAGGGTGTAAGCTGCAGACATATCGATCTCAACCTCAGATTCTATTTCTCTATCCTGGGGTATGTGTAAAGCTTGGTGAAGAAGCTTAGTTGTGAGCTTGATGGAAACCCCCTTGACTACAGTCCAAATGACTTTCTTTTTCTCATCAAAAAATAAGTTCTTGTAGAACTGCTGAACCAGAAATGGGTAGTATACCCTGTGCTCAGACATAAACTGTCTCCAACCTTGGAACTCAAACAACGGCAGTAGCTTAGGAAAATACACAAGCATCTCTTGGTCACTAAAATATACATACCTAGGGAAGAGTATCCGTGAGGGATCACTTTCTTCTTCCCTGGGAGAAGCAGCAGTGCTGGGCTTCTGAGGGATTGACTGAGCTTTGGCCTTCCCTTTTTCTTTGGCTGACAGTCGTGGCCGCTTGGCCGGAGGTTGCGGCGGCGAACCCTTGTCAGTGTTGGACCCCTGGGCTTCGGCAGCCCTCTTCTTGGCTGGTTCTATAGCTGGGCGGTCCTTAATGAGCTTGGATCGCCCTTCAGACGGGGATTTTGAGGCAGCGGCCTTCTTAGATGAAGCCGCCTCTTTCTTCTTGTCGCGGGTGACTGGAGGAGCCATGGAGAGTGGACGGAAAGGAAGGAGAGGAGTGCGAAGGCTAGCTGGGGCTATCGTGCACAAGAGAACGGAGAAGGGGGCGAGGGCGTCGACCTCCACTGTAAGAGTGTGCAGGATCGCCGGAGCGCGGGTGTGAGAGAGAGAAGTAGGGTTTGAAAATGAAGAACGAGTGAGAGTTTGGTTTTCACCGTCGAGTTAAATGGGGAAAGTTGAGATTGTTACTTTTGAAAAGGACAACCCTAAAGTTAGAAATGGTGTATATGCCCCTATGTTAAGTTCAGATGGTTTAAGACTTATAAGCTCATTTTTTAGTAATAAAAGTTTGAGCAAACCATTTTTGCAACAAATAATATGACTTAAACATTTGAGAAAGTAAGAGAATATAACCAAGTCCATTTGACTTACTCGTCACATTCATTTGGCATAATTGGAAAAGAAGATAAGCAAGTATTGAAGATAAACAATATCCCTTTTTGTTTTGAAGCAAGTTGTAGAGTCAACCCCAAACCATTTTTTTAAATTAATAAAACAGTCCGATATAGCATTCACTTTTTGACACAAGGAAACACATTGTTTAGATGCCAGATTCCCTGGTTACTCAGTGTAGCTTATCTTTCTGAATTCTTTTGAACAGAGGTGACTTTCCTCATCATGACTAGATTAACCTTTCATTTCATTGATGAAGGATCTAATTTCTCTGAAGAGAGGTCATTGCTCTGAAATTATAGCAGCATAATTTTTAGAGGCGTATTCTCTAATAGACTTCAAGATGGAAACATGTTTAAAGACAATACATGCCAATCATTTCAAACGCCAAGGAGCCAAGTTGTAGTGAAGTTTCAGACGCAGGGGCAAGGGTTATTTTCAAGGACTTAAGAAATGTTTCGATCCTATTATGAATGCAAGATTGGTAAAGCTCAATGCAATTGATTCACGAAAATGAGAATTATAATCAAGAAACCATTTCTTTAACAGGAGTAATACAACAAGACTCACCCAGGGTTGTATAGATGAATCAAAATTTTCTCAACTCCCCCTCACTTGATACTCGGTGAAAAGTGAAGGTTCAGAGGTAAGAGATTTGAGGTGGAAATGAAAGAAGCAGTGGAAAGAAGGAGTCAAGAAAACTCTCCATTTGTTCTTCAAAACCAAAGCGACAGTGAGACAGTCTCGACACATGACTTGAAGGTGTTGATCTGAACACTAGTTTCTAAGCTGTATGTCTTGACACATATCAATAAGGTGTCGACCTGTTCAACAGGCATTGTTCGGCATGTCTCGACACATATCAGTACATCAAACTGTTCTCTGCTAGCTTCTGTGATTCTTCATTTCTGACAGACACCTGCCATCTTTTACTACCAATGCCTCTGGCTTTCTTCTTTTAGATTGCCATTCAATAAGGGTTTTACCTTTTGCTGCCGCTGAGAAATGCTAGATTGGATGCTGAAGCTTTAAACATGCTTATGCACTAGAGATCAATTATGCAGATAGTAATGTGCAATTCTGACTCATGGTACTTGACGGAGGCCTATCCTCACGCATGAGGAGAGTTTCCTGGCAGGCGTAACCTATCATTTCACTTCTCAACATTTGATATACCATGCAGTCACAAGATGATGTTCAATTAAAGACATTCATAAGTACAAGCAAGCTCCCCCTGAATGTGACCATCATTCCAAGCAAGGTTCATACACCAAATGGACCAGATCTAAATCAATTCAGATATGCTTGTTTCAATCATTGTAAAGACATTTCACTTCTCAACATTTGATATACCATGCAGTCACAAGATGATGTTCAATTAAAGACATTCATAAGTACAAGCAAGCTCCCCCTGAATGTGACCATCATTCCAAGCAAGGTTCATACACCAAATGGACCAGATCTAAATCAATTCAGATATGCTTGTTTCAATCATTGTAAAGACAAGTACGCAGATCATTAAGGAGGAATTGATAGCTCAAACCTGGGTGGAGTGAGGTCTGCATAGACCAAGCTCTCTCCTTAGAGTTGTGTACCTATCATTGCTTAGGGTTTTGTGAAGATGTCTGCAATCTGATTTTCTGAGTCTACAAAATGGAGCTCAAAGTGATTTTGAGAACTTCATCTCTTATAAAGTGATGCCTAATTTCAATGTGTTTAGTCCTAGAGTACATGATTGAATTTTTTGCAAGATTTATAGCACTTGTGTTATCACACAGAATGGGTACACAGTCAAGATCTATTAGATAGTCTTGGAGTTGGTGTTTGATCCACAGTACTTGGGTGCCACAACTCCCTAGAGCAACATATTCTGCTTCTACAATAGAGAGTGCAACCGAGTGTTGTTTCTTGGAAGCCCAAGAAACCAAAAATCCACGGAGAAATTGGCAATAGCCACTAGTGCTCTTGCGGTCCAGTTTGCATCCTACATAATCTGCATCTGAATATGAAATAAGTGAAAGTTCACGAGATGCAGGATACCATAGTCCCAATTCTTGAGTGCCAGCAAGGTATCTAAAGATACGCTTGACATCAGTCAAGTGGAACTCTCTAGGACTAGACTGAAATCTAGCACAAAGGCAAACACTAAATTGAATGTCTGGTCTAGATGCAGTTAGATAGAGCATTGATCCAATCATACCTCTGTATCTCTTTGCATCCACAGGAATACCTTGTTCATCTGCATCAAGTGAAGTGGCAGTCCCCATTGGAGTTCCTAAAGGCTTACAGTTGGTCAGATCAAACTTTTTCAGCAACTCCTTCACATACTTAGCTTGATTGATAAAGCAGCCTTCATTGCTTTGACTAATCTGCAAGCCAAGAAAGAATTGAAGCTCACCCATTAGACTCATTTCAAATTCATTGGTCATGAGTTTAGCAAACTCCTCACACATTTAAGGTTTAGTGGACCCAAACACTATGTCATCCACATAAATCTGAATTATCAAGATATCTTTACCTTGTTCCTTGGTGAATACTGTATGATCTACATTATCTCTTGAATACCCTTATTCGGTGAGATATGAGCTTAGTCTGTCGTACCAAGCTCTAGGTGCCTGCTTCAAGCAATACAAAGCCATGTCCAACATATAAACATGATCTTTGAAATATGTGCATTCAAAATCGGGGGATTGCTCTACATAAAGTTCTTCTTTAATAAGACCATTTAGGAAAGCACTCTTAACATCTATTTGCTGCAGTTTGATTTTATGAGAACATGCAAAAGCTAGCAAAATTCTAATGGCCTCAAGTCTAGCAACAGGAGCAAAAGATTATTCATAATCTATGCCAAATTCTTGATTATACCCCTGAGCCACCAATCTGGATTTGTTTCTTACAATCTTTCCATCTTCACTTATCTTATTTCTGAACACCCATTTAGTTCCTATGACTGATTTTTCTTTAGGCCTTGGAACAAGATGTCATACTTTATTTCTTTCAAACTGATTTAATTCATCATGCATGGAATTGATCCAGTTTTCATCTTTTAGGGCCTCTATAATATTTTTGGGTTCAATTTGAGACACAAGAGCAAGTTGTTCAATTTCATCCATAATTTTGAAATGAGACCTAGTTTTGGCTCGGTCATGCAGATTACCTAAAATATTTTCCAACGGATGATCTTTCAACACTCTTAGATTAGGTTGAGAATTACCTTCATCTGCCTCGGTGACCGGAGCATTATTTGGTTCTTTTTGGTCCTCATTTGCATGTGTCTCTTCTTGTGGAAGTTCCTCTTTTCCTCTTACGTTCAGGAATTCCCCATCATCATCTTCCCTGCAAGAGTTGTTATGATCAATCTCATCAAAAGTGATGTGAGGGGATTCTTCTACACAAAGGGTCCTAACATTATAGACTCTATAAGCTCTAGACTTGTCAGAGTACCCAAGGAATATCCCTTCTTCACTCTTGGCTCAAACTTGTCCAAAACTCTTTTGTCATTGTTATGAACAAAGCACTTTGACCTGAACACCTTCATGTTGAAGAGAGATGACTTTTTACCTTTCAGCAGCTCATATGGAGTCATTTTGGTGAGGGGCCTTACCATTGAGCGGTTGATGATATAGCATGCAGTGTTTACCGCTTCAGCCCAAAATCTCCTTGGTAGATGCCTTTCAGCAAGTATTGTGCATGTCATTTCTACGTGAGTTCTGTTCTTCCTCTCAACTACCCCATTTTGCTCAGGAGTCCGTGGTGATGAAAACTTGTGAATGATTCCTTCAGTCCTACACAAATTTTCAAAGTCAATATTGTCGAATTCACCACCATGATCTAAAATAATATTAAAAATTGTAAACTTACCATCTTGCTTCACTTGCATATACAGTGCCCGAAACTCATCAAAGGCATTATTTTTATGTGCAAGATAGAATACCCAAGTGAATCTAGTAAAATCATCCACCAAGACATAACCATATCTTTTACCACTTAAGCTAGCTGTTTTGGTTGGACCAAACAAGTCCATATGGATTAGTTCAAGTGGTTTAGATGATGAGTTTTCAGTTCTGCTTTTGAATATCTTTCTAGTCTGTTTTCCTTGAGCACATGCATCACAAATCTTAGTGTTTAGTTTGAATTTAATTTCAGGCAGACCTTTGACAATTGAATGCTTCACCAATTTATGAAGAGTGTTGTAACTAACATGTCCTAGTCTGCGATGCCACAAACAGGCTATTTCAGATTTGGATGCAGCAAGACAAAGATTTATGTGAGCAGGGTCATCTAAGTCAGTCATGTACACGTTATTGACTCTTGTACCAGAAAACTTGGTTTCTTTAGAATTAGGTTGCAAGATCCTACATTCATTTGAGTCAAAAACAACAGTATGACCTTTATCACATAGTTGGATAATGCTCAGCAAATTGTACTCCAGACCATCAACAAGTAATACATTATCAATTGAGTTGGAGGGGTTCTTACCAACTTTACCTGAACCAATGATTTTTCCTTTATTGTTTCCTCTAAATGTGACATGTCCAGCTTCCTTTTCAACCAGGAGACAGAATTTGATTTTGTCTCCAATCATGTGTCGTGAGCAGCCACTGTCAAGATACCAACGGTTGTGCATGGCTGCAAGACACTCCTGCACAAGGAATTAAGTGACAATGTTTGGAACCCAAAGACAGTTGGGTCCCAATAGTTTCTTCATTTCTGCAAAGCAGGATAAGACATACTTCAAAATCCAAACCTTCTTAGCATCTTTACTTTGTTGGGAGTTCTGATTTTTCTTCTCTTTAGTCTTTTGGACTTTGTGAGTTTTGGAAGTGGTGGAGAAGGATTGTTTATTAGACCATCTGTTCCAGTTTGTTGGTCTAGATGAGTAGGAAGTGTCATATTGCCTAGGTCGTTGGGGTTGAGTGAACCTATGGCCATAGGGAGCATTATTGTTCCTTACCCATGAAGATGTCGATCTGTAGAAGGCAAAGTCTCGACATGTCCACTGTTCAGTCCGTCTATAACTGTTTCTGGATAATGGATGTGTCGACCTCTTGTATGGAAAATGTCGACCTGTTGGTGCAAACCTTGGATTTTGTTGGGCGTTTGACCTAGTGGGTGTCGACATATTCCATGGAGTGTCCCGACCTGTTCTAACGTTGTAACAGTCTCTTCCTTTGTGATGTGCAGGCTGAGGCTTGGATGGTTGTTGACCTGTTTGGGATTGTTTGTGAACCTTTTTGGGTTGTTGGAAAGTTTTGTTGATTGGTTCTTCTATCTTTTCTTTTCCCTTGTTTTCAACTTTTTCTTGGTGTGTTTTTTTTTTGAGGCAAACAAGTCATCTAGAGAGGGAAAAGGGAGAGTGCACCGTCTTCCAGAGGAAGAGAATGTTCCCACTCCACCATTTTCTCCCTAGATGCTAAATTTTATTGCTTTATGAATGGTAAGAACATACACTGATGAGGACTAGCCTTTGCTGTACAGTAAACCAAAAGAGAAAGAAACAAATCAAAGCTTTACACGTATATTAGGCCAGCCCTTTGTATCGGCCAAAACATAACCTCTAGCCTTCAATGGTAACTCCCGAGAATCATAGAAAACACTATTATCCCCTCTTTCTACTGCATAGTTAGCTAAAGCATCGGCCACTTGATTGGCCTCTCTATATGTGTGAATCAAAGAACAATGAGTCTTGAGAAAAAGTTGTTGAAGTTGATTCCACCACGGAAGTAAATGCCATGGTGGATCTTTATTGGCAGCCAGCATATCAATTAGAACCTTTGAATCTGAATAGATAACAGTGATTTCTAGCCCATGATGATGGGCTAATCTCAATCCATCCAGTAGATGATACAAAAGTGGTGGTCTTTAGCCCAAATATTTTCTTTTTGGTAGGCTCATATCCTAGCCCTTCTCTGTTGAAGTTTATTTTGGTTCCTACCAGGGCATTCAAGTTTTCACTCCCATCAACAAATTTTTCAAGAGAGGTTTGTTTATCTGCTAGGTCCTTTTGAAGTTTCTCATTTTCTTTCAACAGTTGAGAGTTGACCTGTTTAAAGGCTTCAACTTTTTCATTGCACATATTGTTGTCCTTTACGTAGCTTTGCATTTTTAATTTCAATTCATCAGTTTCATCTCTTAGCCTTTCATTTTCATCTTCCAAATCTCTCATTTCTTTTCTTCCTTCCTCAAGATTCTCATTCATTTTTCTTAGATCTTCAATTTCAGTTTCTATAGAGATTATCTTTTCATTGAGAGTTTTATCATGCCCACAGGATTCAACCTTCTTTTTTAAGGTTTTGTTTCCTTTTCTGTATACTTCATATTTGTTCATCAGTTCAAAGTAAGCTTCTTACCAATCGTCAGCGGAGAAATATTCAAAGGGAGAGCTCACCTCGCTGTCATTTTCTCCATTGGCCATTAGGCAGAGATCATCTTTTTCCTCTTCAGAGGAGTTATCTTCAGTTTCTTCTTCTTCTTCATCACTCCAAGTGCACATCATGGCCTGCTTCTTCTTGCTCTTCCACCTGGGCATAGCTTTCTTAGCTCCTTCAAGACATTCAGACTTGATGTGTCCTGGTTTCCTGTAAGACTAACATACAAGCTTTTCAGACTTTTTAGCATTTTCAGGTCTTGGCCTGAAACCTCTTCTTACCTGGGGCTTCTTCTTAGTAAAGCATGTACCTTCATTTCTTAAAAACTTTCTGAACTTTCTTGTCAATAGAGCAACTTCATATTCTTCAGTGTTGCTGCTTGAAGGCTCTTCATCATCAGATAGGTCCTTGGTGCTTGGTCCAGCTTTAAGAGCCAGAGGCTTCTTTTTACTTACCTCAGCTTCTTTGTTTTTCAGATTCATCTCATAGGTCATCAGGGACCCTATGAGTTCTTCTACTTTGACGGTGGTTAGGTCTTTTGACTCTTCAACCACAGTGGCCTTTGTATGCCAGATAGGAGTTAGTGATCTGAGTATCTTTCTTACTATCTCCTGCTCAGTGTATGTCTTACCTAGCTCAGTCAAGCCATTAGTGAGCGAGGTTAGCCTAGCATACATGTCCAAAATGGACTCATCAGATTTCATTCTAAACTTCTCATATTCAGATACCAACATATTAGCTTTGGTTGCACGTACATGCTGTGTCCCTTCATATATTACCTCAAGGCGATCCCACATTTCTTTTGTAGTTTTGCAAGTTGACACCCTTGAGTATTCAGTTGGATGAAGGGAGCACTGCATGACATGCTTGGCCCCCCAGTTCTGAGTTGATTGTCTGATTTGTTCTTTAGTCCATGTATCTTCTTCCGGAGGCAGCTCAAATGGTCCCTTGTTGATCACTCGCCAGACTTCATGATCATGGGCTCTAATGAAGACCTACATGCGATTTTTCTAGTAAGGATAATTTGTCCCAGTGAAAAAGGGAGGCCTATTTATAGAATGTCCTTCAGCCATAGGACCTTTAGAAGCCATATCGCCAGTTCTCTCAAGATCGTTAGACCACATTCAGAGAGACTAGCTCTGATACCACGTGTTGAGTGGTGATAGGCAGATCTAGAGGGGAGGGGTGAATAGATCAGCCCCTTTTTGCCCTTCTTTGCGGAAATAAAAACTAAGACTAACACAATAGATAATGAGGCAGATATTAGTTAATTATCTGAGAAGCTAGATGCACACAGGATGACTGGAAACGGTCCTATCAAGCTTCTACCGTTGGAACAAGAGAGAAGACAAACCACAAGACAAGATCTTTAAGGTGATTCAGTCTCAATCTAGAGACCTACGTCCACCCCTCACACAACACAGTGAGGCTTTACTAGTGCCAACACACAACAGCTGATTCACAGCTTCTAACTGAGAGATACACTCTCACACTCCGCTGTCACACAGCTTGTGGGATCACAACCCAAACCACATAGACAGGCGACCACACCTTCTGTCTTCCTACACGCAGGTAGAGATCTAATGATATGAAGTTTGTTTAGAAGAAAAGCAAACTAAAGATGAAATGGCCAGATAGAGTATTGTAGTGAAAACGCTATGACAAAGAAGTCTCCTATCTGGGAATGAGCTTGAGAGACCTTGGCTTTCTTCTTCTCTTTGAATCTTCATAGCAGCCACAGAATATTTCTTTTCGTCGTGAGGAAGAGAAAATGTCTTCTTCTAGTTTCACTCACGCCGGCAGCATCAGGACGAAGAGTAGCTTGGACAGCAAGCTTTCTTCTTCTTCATTTTCTCCTCAGCACTCTTCTCAGCTCACCTGCTGCTCTTATTCCCTTTTGAACTGGAGCTCATGCTCCTTATATATATTGGTGTCCTAGGGCGACACCAACGTTGTCCCAACACCCAGAATGTCACATCCACATTAGTTGATCTGCTTCCACTTGCACAGTTGACTCCCTTATTGTCAAGTCTGCAGGAATGTGGGTAGGTAGGAGACCATATCAGCAAAGGTATGATTTTCTTCAGAAAATATCTCTGCCAAATCATAGTCTTCTGACACCGACGCAATCTGACGACTTTTTCCAGAGCAAACGGATCCTCTGTATTAAGTTCCGGATCTTGAAATCAGCTTCCGTCGGATTCAGATCCGTTCTAGATGAACACAGTGTGTCGACACTTTCCTGGCAGTGTGTCGAGACATTCCTTTGAATATCTTAGAGAATCGTTCTGGTTGATCATGGATGTGTCAACACTTTTCTGTCAGTGTGTCGAGACATCCCTTTAAAAAACCTTGTAGATAGCTTCTGCCGATTTCAAGCATGTTCTGGTTGAACGATGATGTGTCGACACTTTACCCCCAGTGTGTCGAGACATCCCTTTGAAATCTTGAAGAACCATGGCTGATGAGTCGAGACAACACCAAACGGTGTCGAGACATATGAGCCATGTGCAGAGTTGTTGTAAGAAGGTGTCAGGACATGAGCGCCTTGTGTAGAGATTATCACACGAATGTGTCGACACTTTTCACTCAGTGTGTCGAGACATCGGTGAATCCAGATACTTAGTCAGAATGCTTCAGCTTGAATTCTTCTGGATGTGTCGAGACATGAGTTGGATGTGTCGAGACATTTTGGTATGCCGGAGCTCAAATGTTGGAATTTCAACATAATCTCTTCTGGATGTGTCGAGACATGATTGGGCTGTGTCGAGACAACACTTAGTGAGATTCTTCTGCACTTGTTTAATCAATTTATCAAACCAAATTAAGTTAGATATTTCTCAAACATCTACTAATGATTTGTGATTTGTTATCATCAAAACCAGGGGACACAACAATTACAAGCTAGAGTTTCTGAGTCAGCCGAGGCCTTTGCACAAAGGGTCTGTCATATGCATGAGCAGATTAGCCAGCAAATTCAATCCAGCAATGAGGCCTATAAACGACAGGCAGACGCCCACAAGCGTTACCATGAATTCCAAGAGGGCGATCTAGTGATGGTTAGGATGGAGAGGCTCTCCCCCGGAGCCATTTCCAAGTTGAATGGCCGAGGCACCGGACCGTTCAGGGTTGTGAGGATGATATGCTCTAACGCCTACGAAATAGACCTCCCCAAGGAATATGGGGTGAGCACCATGTTCAACGTGGCAGACCTTGTACTATACAAGGGCCAGGGAGCAATACCTAGTGACCCCTTCGAGCCTGCATCCCCCCTTGTGAGCGAGCCTACCCCTGTGTGTCCACCGACCCCTATGAGAGCGCGGCGTGAACAGGTGGAACAAATACTAGACGAGTAGATTACCAACACAAGGAGCAAGGCATACCAGCGTTACTTAGTCCGATGGAAGGGTCGACCCCAGTCTAAAGACACATGAATGAGCAAGGAGAAGTTGATGCGCATCGATCCGGACGCTCTGGAGTAGTATTACAGCCAGCATGATCCTTACTCGACGGAGTTGAGTCACTCGCGCCTCGGGAGGATTGATGGGGACACGGCCGTCCCTTCCCTTTGGTTGGGAGAGTTCCCCACCCCTTGAGATCTTGGAGCTTCTTTCGGCTAGTTCCTTTTCTTTGAGTCAAATTAGTGTTTACTGAGTCTATTTTTATTCTATTTGAGTCATGTAAGTCTTAATGGGCCAGCTAAATAAGACCCAAAGGGCCAATTGTTGATACTAGCTCGGCTATAGGTCATTAGTAGCTTGTTCACCACATAGGGTAGCAGGGTCATTCTGTGTTTGTCAAGGGCATTTGTGGACTTTTGTCAACCCTGGCCTCTCCTATAAATAGGGTGCTAAGGGCTTTATTTTGGGGTTGGAGAGGGGGATTTCTGTAGCCCAATCAAGAGCAGCCAAACTAGGCCCATCAGGACCGAACAAGGCTCAGCTCATTCGAGTGACAGCCCTCTAGGGCCCACTTCGGCAGAAAAGCCCAATAAAGATTACTCGGGATCCCATCCTTCCTCGGCGGCCCTTAGGCTCGGAAGGCCCGAACGACAGAACGGAGGAAGACCCACGCCCGAGCCATCTCCCCACCGAGATAAGGGCAGGCGCTCCGCGCCCACTCCGATCTGACTGCATCCAAGCTACGCCCATCGCCCGGACAGGGCTGGCACTTATCATGCTTGGATCAACTGAAGAATGCTTATCCATGCAGCCGTTGACAGTCCTTTATGAGCAGGAGTTCAGCGGGATAAGGGTGCCACGATCTCCCAAGGTCATGAAGATCCCACGATGAGGACGTAACGATCCCATGATGAGGACGTAACTCCCGCCTAAAACTCCTCAGCTTATGGGACTCTTCGGGGGAGCTCGCTATATAAACCAAGGACTCCCTCCGACAGCAGGTAAGGCTGATACGGGCCTAACACTCCCTGAGCAGGAACCACTTCACCATCTTGGTGTTGGGGAATCTCGCGCATCTCTTTCAACATCCCTCAATATCTTCCACCATTGCTCTACTGACTTAAGCATCGGAGGGTTTTCCCCAGGGAACCATCCCTGGGCCCCCTGATTCGTTTCTCTTTCTCTGCAGTTCACTATCCGGTGATCATCCTCCCAGCTCAGGGCCAGCGCCAGATCACGCCCCTTCATCTGGCGCCGTCTGTGGGAAACGACCAAAGAGCCAGTATGGTGAGAAGAAGTACAGGGAGGAGGTCCGCCGGTGATAGGGGAAAGGCCACGGTGGCGGCGGGGGAAGGCCCCTCACAAGCCTCCTAAAACCCCCCCTCCAGTGCCAGCACTCCCGCCGACGGACCGCCCCCTCCGCCTGCGGCCAGGCTGCCACCCCCTCCACCCACGACGGTAGGGCTGCCGCTCAACGGCAGCGCCGACGCCTTCCAAGCCCTCAACGCGAAACTGGATGTCCTCATGGAACTCATGAGGACCCAGGCGGCCAGGGATGGAAGGTCAAGCGCCCCTCCGGAGAGCCCTCCCCGTGAGAACGTGTCCCAGCACACCACCGGAGGCCGCTTCACCCTCCGAAGACAGCAGCTCATCTGCAACAAAGTAGGAGGACCCTCGCAAGCCCCCCCTCCGGAGCAAGAGGCTTCCTCCACGCCGAAGCGAGGCAGGCATGGGGCACGCCGTCCCCTCCCAGAGATCGAAGTCCCCAGGGAGCGCCAAGACAGCCTGCCTTCACGCCCCCTCAGCCCTATGGCGCAGCGGCAGCCGGAGCTATCCCTCCGACTGCAAGAATTCGGGAGGCGTTTCGTAGAGCAGGAGCGCGCCCTGCGAGCCCTGCAGAAGACCTCTCCACCAGAGGATGAGGAGAGATCCTCATTCTCTGACCATATCTTGAAGGCAGAGGTATCTCTCCGAACCTCTATCCCGACCTTCAAGCCCTACGACGGTAAGTGCGACCCGACCGACCACTTTGACAGCTTCGACGCTCTGATGACCCTTCACGGAGCATCCGACGACATCAAGTGCAGAGCCTTTGCGACCA
Source organism: Amorphophallus konjac (assembly GCA_022559845.1). Lineage (NCBI taxonomy): Eukaryota > Viridiplantae > Streptophyta > Magnoliopsida > Alismatales > Araceae > Amorphophallus > Amorphophallus konjac. The sequence continues at coordinate 360,825,123 of CM040123.1, forward strand.
CCCTGGTCCAAGGCGCCCAAGCATGGTTCCGGGCCCTCACCCCCGGATCCATCCGAGACTTCAAGCAGTTCGGGCGAGTATTCAAGGAGAGTTTCACCGGTAGCGACCCCCCTATGTCGGTAGCGGGGCTTTTGGCCCTCAAACAGGCACAAGGGGAGAAACTTCGGGCCTACATCCTCCGATTCAAATCGGAAGCCCGGAGGATCTCCCGCCTGGACGTCGCCTCGACCATAATCGCTCTGACCGAGGGTACCCGCGATGAGAACCTCCGCCGCGAGCTTGTCCTCCACCCTCCCTCGACCCTTGCTGCGCTAGTGACTCTGGCATTGCGTCACGCCGAGTGCGAAGAAGTGCTCAGTGCATGCCGAGACGCAACCGGCTCAGGTCGGGAGGGGGACAAGAAGCAGGCACCCGAGCCAAGCTCGGGCCAAGGAAAAAGGCGAAACCGAGACGGGGAATGCAAGGAACCGTTACGGAAGTACGAGCGGTACACTCCCCTAACCGCTCTAGTGTACGAGATTTATGAAGACATCAAAGGCTCGGGCCTCCTCCGCCAACCCGAGCCAATGAAGTCGAAGAACCGCAGTCGCAGCAAGCATTGCCTATTCCACAGCGACCACGGGCATCATACCGGCGACTGCCACCAACTCCAGGATGAGATCAAGCGTCTCATTCGTCAAGGGCACCTCTCCCGGTTCGTGACCGGGCACCAGGAAGACCGAGGCGCCCCAGAGGAGATCGACAACGCCCCCCGAGGGGTCCACATCAACGTCATCACCGGAGGAGCTGCATCAGGAGGAGATAGTGGCCGAGGAAGGAAGCATCATGCTAAGTGGGCGAGCCGAGCCATCGAGCCCCCCAGGGCCCCGCCGAGCGAGTCCCAGGTCATAGTCTTCTCCGACCAAGACCTGGAGGGGCTGAGCACCCCGCATGACGACGCCCTAGTGATATCGGCCACAATAAACCGTTGTAACGTAGACAAAATTCTGGTTGACAATGGAAGTGCCCCTGATGTATTATCCTACGAATGTTTCCTTAAGATGGGGGAGGATCCGTCTAAACTCCGCCCGATCCGAACCCCCCTATGCGGGTTCAATGGCCAGGCCACCTATCCCGAGGGAGCCCTAAGCCTACCGGTTACTCTTGGCACCCCACCCAAGACCTTTACGGTCATGGTGGACTTCATAGTGATCAAAGGTATGATAGCATACAACGCAATCTTCGGTCGAGGAATCCTCAGCCGAACGAAAGCGGTGCCTTCTACCTATCACCAAAAGATGAAGTTCCCCACCAAAAATGGATTGGGGGAAGTCCGAGGTAACCAGGCAATGGCCCGAAGGTTGTACAATATCTCGGTCGAAGCCACAAGGCCGGACAGGAAAAATAAGGGCCCCCGGGAAGTCGAGGAAAAATCCGCAACCGCCGAACCTGGAGGCGAATTGCTAGCGGTTTTCCTAAACGACGACCCGACCCTAGGAGTAAAGATCGGAGCCGACCTAACATCTGAGGTTCAACAGCAATACAAAGAGTTCCTTTCCGCGTACATCCAGGTCTTTGCATGGTCTGATGATCAACTCCCCGGGATACCGGAAGAGACGGTGGTGCATAAGCTCAACCTCGACCCAACCATGAAGCCCGTGCAACAACGCAGAAGGAAGCATGCGCCAGAGAAGCAGACGATTATCAAGGAGCAGGTCGCCAAGGGGTGGAAGACTAGCCTTTTTAGGCCGGTCCTGTACCCGACGTGGCTAGCTAACGTCGTCCTGGTGCCGAAAGCATCGGGAAAGTGGCGGATGTGCGTGGACTTCACCGACTTGAACAAGGCTACTCCAAAGGATTGCTATCCGTTACCGAGCATCGACCAAATGGTTGACTCAACCTCGGGCAACGAGATACTCAGCTTCCTAGACGCCTATTCAGGTTACCATCAGATCAGAATGAATCCAGAAGATATCGAGAAGACCGCCTTTATCACCGACTTCGGCGTATACTGCTACACCCGGATGCCTTTCGGGTTGAAGAACGCTGGAGCCACATACCAGAGGCTGGTCAATCATATGTTCGAGAGACAGCTCGGTCGGAACGTCGAGGCCTATATTGACGACATGCTCGTGAAGACCCCCAAGGCCGAGGACCACTTCGCCGACCTAGCAGAAACTTTCAACACCCTCCTGAAGTACAACATGAAGCTCAACCCCGCCAAGTGCGCCTTCGGAGTAAAGTCTGGAAAATTCTTGGGCTTCTTGGTCACTCAGCGTGGGATTGAGGCCAACCCCGACAAGGTCCAGGCCATCCTGGACATGCGCCCGCCCACCTGTATCAAAGACGTTCAACGCCTTATCGGGCGCGTTGCTGCGCTCAGCAGATTCCTGTCCCGCGCGGCTGAACGATGCCTACCCTTCCTCAAATTGCTGAGGGGGCCCAAAATGGCATCTGCTACATTCGCGTGGGACGAGGAATGCCAAAGAGCATTCACCGAGCTTAAAGAGTTCATGGCTTCGCCCCCAGTGCTTTCCAAGCCCGTCCCGGGGGAAGCCTTGTATCTCTATCTCTCGGCAACTCCATCCACAGTTAGCTCGATCCTAGTCAAAAATGACTCGGAATCGAGAGACCGGTCTACTACACAAGCAAGGTGCTCAACGAGGCTGAGAGAAGGTATCCCGCAACCGAGAAACTCATGCTAGCATTGGTTACCTCGGCCAAGCACCCCCGACCCTATTTCCAAGGGCACTCCATCACCGTGTTGACCGACGAACCATTGAAGAAGATCCTCACTCACCCCGAAGCCTCGGGACGCCTCGTCAAGTGGGCCATCATGCTCAGGGCCTACGATATATCGTATCGGCCTCGCTCGGCTATCAAAGACCAGGCGCTCGCCGACTTCATCACCGAGAGCATCATCCCAACTGAAGAGAGATCTCCGTCCGCACCCGGGCCGACCTGGGAACTGTTCGTTAACGGATCTTCCAATTCAGCCGGGAGCGGTGCCGGCATCCTCCTGAAGTCCCTCGAAGGGGCAGAGCTACAGTACGCCCTGGAGTTCAACTTCCAAGCATCCAACAATGCTTTCGAGTACGAGGCCCTCATATCGGGAGCCCGCATGGCCCGGCGGTTACGAGCTGAGCGAGTCAGGATTCACACCGACTCCCAACTAGTCGCTAGCCAGGTCAACGGCGATTATGAAGCTCGGGAGGCACCGATGATCAAATACCTTCAACTGGTCAAGACTGTGGCACAACAGTTCGAGAGTTTTGAGGTAGTCCGGATAGCTCGGGAGGAAAACTCCCGAGCGGACGCCCTCTCTCGGCTAGCCTCCTCTCTTGACCCCGAGGGTACTAGATCGGTCCTTCTCGAAGAGCTAGAGCGCGCGAGCATTGATTCGGAGCTCCTAGCTGTTGGCCCAGCCTGCCCAGGCGACTGGCGTACCCCCTACCTGTCGTGGCTCCAAGACTCCGAGGAGCCTCCCGACCCTCGGGAAGCCCGAAGGTTGAAATACCAAGCTCGGTGACTCGTCACCCTGGATGGCGCACTTTACCGGAGATCTTCTGGCCCTCTTCTGAAGTGCCTCGGTACCGACGAAGCCAACCGAGCGATCGAAGAAGTTCACAAAGGTCTATGCGGAGCGCATTTGGGGGGAAGGTCACTCGCCAGGATCTTGCTACGGTGAGGTTACTGGTGGCCCACCCTACAGCATGACTGCTCGACCTACACACAACATTGTGACCGTTGCCAGTGATTCGACCACTTGGTCCATCAGCCAGCAATGGAGCTTATCACCCTAGCCGAGCCTTATCCTTTCGCTCGCTGGGGAATCGACATCCTCGGGCCATTCCCCACGGCCCAGGCCCAGAAGAAGTTCATCATCATCGCCATCGACTACTTTACTAAGTGGACCGAGGCCGAAGCCACTGCAAGGATCACCGAGACAATCGTCTGGAATTTCATCTGGAAGTCGATCATCTGTCGCTACGGCATCCCCCAGGTGATAGTGAGCGATAATGGTCGGCAATTTGATTCTCGTTACTTCGAGACAGATGCGCTGACCTCAATATTCGCAATCACTTCACTTCGGTCGCCCACCCTCAGGCTAACGGACTAGTCGAAAATGCCAACAAGGCTATCTTGAAAGGCATCAAGACTAAGCTCGGCAAAGCCAAGGGCAGCTGGCTCGAGGAATTGTCGAACGTACTTTGGTCACACAGAACGACTCCTAGAACGGCAACAGGTGAGAGTCCTTTTCAACTAGTGTATGGCACCGAGGTCGTGATCCCGTTGGAGATCGACAACCCCTCCCTCAGAGTCATCCGCTTCTTGTCCGAGGCAAACGACCAAAAACTACTCGAAAATCTCGACTTAGCAGATGAAATCTGGGAGATTGCCAGTATCAGAGCAACGGAGTATCAACGCCGCCTCACTCGATACTACAATGCCAGAGTCCGAGACAGACACTTCCAGCCGGGAGACTTCATCCTCGGGAAAGCCGAAGCCTCTCGACCACTTGAGGCGGCGGGCAAGTTATCCCCTAACTGGGAAGGCCCCTACCGAGTGGTCGAGACGCTCGGAAAGGGAGCATACCGCCTGTCTACAATGGAAGGAGAACCCATCCCTCGGACCTGGAATGCAACTACATTACGCAAGTTCTACTTCTGAGTACTGAGTATTGTGCAGACGACATGAGATAAAACAAAAGGCCCCTTTCTTTTTATTCAAACAACACGTTTGTACATCAGGAAAGCCAAAGCCAATAGATTACATGTCAAAAAATCAAAAGATCCATCTAGCACCGTCGTATGAGCCCGTCGCTCGGCTGACTCGGATGACCTTCCTGCATCCAGCCACTGACTCTGCCTAGTGTAGAAACTGGCTCGGATAAAGGATAGTTGACCCCGTTGGCTCGGGCAGCTCGAGACAAAGGTGACAGAGGGATTAAGAAAGAGAAGGCCACCTTCCAAGTTGAACTGGGAAGAGAAGGAGGAGAGGGAATGCATATGAAAGCATCTTCCCCACCAAACTGCCAACTCCTTGGAAGAAAGAGAGTGCAGGCACCCTCCAAAGAGTGAAAGAAAGGAGGAGCAGAGCAGAAGAGGGAAAAAGAGGCTGCTAGAAAGAAAAAGAAACCAGCAGAGCTGGATGAGGAGGCAGGAGAAGGCCCGGAAGGGATGGAGCTTAGTTGGCTTCCTCCTCCCATCCGTGAGGTGAGCAGGAAGGGACGGGCAGCAGGGATGTCTGATCCCCCCATCCGTCCTCCATCTCGCCCCCCTGCAAGCAACGCCGGAACTGATAAAGGGAAAACGGCATGCCTCCGCGCGTCGGCCCCTTTTCAAGTCTGTCCGCCGGTCGTCGACTCCTTTTCAAGTCCGGAGTTGCAGAAACTCCCTGCCCCCCGTCGTCGGCAGCCTCCTCATCTGGAGCTTCCTTCATGCTCTGAATACCACGGCACAACGTAACGTGAAGAAGGAATGAGGAAAGACTGTCAGGGAAAACCCTAAGTGGTGGAGAGGAAGGGACGCCCTTTAGTCCTTTTTATAGGCAAAGGGAGGTCACTTGCCTTAAATGATCTCCCTCCTCGAAAACACGCCAGAAGGATTTCTCCCTACAAACAGTCACCTCAAACTTCTCATCTTCCGCCCCAGCGGGACACACGAAGCAGCCAGGCATTTAAAGCGTGGGAAAACGGGAACACACCCTGTCAGACACCCACCCAACCATCGTGCGAGATTCATGCAGAAAATATCAGCTCTTTCCAACAACCGCAGATACGCTGAACAGAATTCGGCAACGGCGGTATGGAACAGATAAGTCTTCATCACAATACCACTGCCTTATTTATCTCAACACAAAAAGAAGGAAGTTTTCTCCTTCCAAAAAGAAAAAGGTATACAAAGAAAGGAAGCGAAGCAGGTACATCAGGCCTCCGCCCCACCCTGAAGCTCGAAAGTGGAAGGCTCGGACAGTCCGCCCCCGGCATGCTCAGCGACAGCCGACCCTGGCACTGACCCCACCGGCGTAGGAACTGCCTCGGTTGCGCGCCCTCCTGAGGCATCCGGAGTTGGCGATCCCTCGGGCGGAGACCCCTCCTGATCCTCTTCGTCCGGTGCCGAGACAGAGCCCGGGGACGACAGATCCGAGTCGTAGCACTGTCCGGATGGGAATTCAATCCCATAATCCTATTCCCTGGCATAAGATATCGCCCGGTTGTAGCCCTGCTTGAACCCCTTGCGGATGTCTCGGCGAAGCGCTAACTCGTAGTAGGGAAGGGCAGCCTCTTTAAGGTCGACCCGGTAGGCCTCTGAGCTCTTGAACTTCTCGAGAGCCTCCGCCCCAGCTGATCCCACCCTACCAGTGAGCTCGGCCTCCCTCCGCTCCGCCTCAGCAGTCCGCTCTTCAGCCGCCGCCGCCTGCTTCTCCGCCTCGGCCCGATCGGCCTCGGCCTCCCGCCGAAGGCGCTCGGCTTCCTCCGCTCGGTCTACCAGCTCTGCCCGCTCGGTCTCCCACTGTCCCTCCAGCTCAGCACGCATGAGGCACTCCTCCTCGAGAAGCTTGTTCTTCCTCTCGAGCGATTCACGAGCCTTGGCTAGCTGCTCGGTTAGCGCCCGGGTCTCCACCTGGCTCGACCGCATCAGCCCCTTGACTGAGGAAAGCTCCCGCCGAAGCCCATCACGCTCCTCGGTGAGTCGAGCCAACCTCCTGTCCGACCCACCAAGGGTCCAGGTCAGGTTCGCTCGCTCCCAATCCGACCGAGCATACGCTTCCGCCAGAGCAACCCCCATCTGGGCCAGGGCCAGACCGCCCTCCATAACCCCGGCGAGAGCCGTAGAAGGGGAGTGCTGCATACCTCCCCCCCTCACCTTCGTGGCTATACCGTGGCATACCTGGTGCAGGGGGCTCGAGATACCGAGCCTCTCCAAGGCCGCCGGAACGGAGAACCCCCTATCGCCCGGTGCCCCACCGTGTGGATCGGATCGAGCCCCAACCTCGGTCGCCCCTCGCGCCTCGGTGGGATTTGCTTGCGGCCCCTCAACCTGGATCGGCTCGCCACCTGCGCCACCGCCCGAAGCACCAGCCCCGGCCACAGTCACAGCACCCCCAACTTCGGCCACGGCCCCCTCGGCTCCGGCCGAGGGGAGAGCCGGGTCGGCCCCGCTGCCGGTTGCAGGAGCCCCCTCGGCCCCCTCGGTCCCAGCCAAAGAAGGAACCAAGCCCGCATCACCACTGCCCGCAGGGGCAGCCCCGACCTCCTCGGTCCCCTCTGGCTCGGATGGTGGGAGAGCCCGCCCGGTAGGGTCGGCCCCATTGTGCCCGGCGGAGGGATGAGCCGCGGTAGGGTCGCCTTCGACCGTGGGTACGACCCTGGCCTTCTTGGCCCGCTTTCTGGCCCTCGCAGCGGCCCGGATCATACCCTCCACAGGGTCCTTGCGCTTGGGTCCCCGTGGTCCGGAGGATTCACCCTGGGCCACTCCCTTGCCCTTATCTTTGGTTCGGGAGCGACCCACGGGAGCAGTCAGTTCGTCGGCAGCCGAGTCATCTCCAAGCTCGATCACCTCTGCAGCCTCCTTCAGAGGCTCCCGCCTGGTGTCTGCACAAGGAAGAAGATGTGCTCAGGAAAAGAAAGATGACCCCCACATCCGAAGGAGGATCTAAGTTGTGGCACCTGAGCTCGACGGATGCAGCTGCGTAAGAAGACACCGCTCGATATTCCCCGGCGTCACCAGCTCTTCGGTGGACTGGCGGTGCTTCAGCAAAATGGCAGCATACTCCTCCACATGAGGAGGGAACTCGTCCTGTCTGGAAGGGACGTTAGGGTGGAAATTGGGGATTACCGGGCACCTCCAGGTTTCCTCCACTGAGCAAATCCCCACCCAGAAGAATTGGGTCTTCCACCCCTTATGCGAAGAATCCTTCGCCGCCAAAGAAATGCAACTCCTATTTCGCCTCGTCTGGATGAAATAGAAGCCCTTCCCCGCCGAAGGATGCGCTTTCAACTCAAAGAAAAAGTGGAAGAGGTCCATGGAAGGAGGGACTCCGCACCGACGATAGAGAATACGAAAAGCGGAAAGGAGGAGATTAGAGTTGGCTACCAACTGAATGGGCACCAACCGAAAAAAATTAAGAAGCTGAAGGATGAAAGGTTCAAAATGAAGGCGGAATCCACCCTTCCACGACAGAAGAAACATACAGATGTGACCTGTACGAGGGTCCATGCTCGTCTCGTATGGAGTAGCAGCGGCAAAACTATACTTGTGGGGCAGGCGATACTGGTGCTCCAGTCTCCTCACATCCGCCTCCCCCAGTTCGCTGCAGTTGGGGACCGGCGCCCTCGCCACCGGCTCGTCCTCCCCCTCCTCAACATCTGGGCGCTGGCCCGCCATGGAGTCAGAAGAAGACTCTGAGGGAAGATCGTCCCGAGACCCTGAAGATTTTGGGGGAGGAGGAAGCTGTTGGACGGCCTCCGCGGTTATCGCCGCCAACTCCTTGAATGCCGCCGCAAGCCTCTGCTCCTCCATCGTGTCCTCACGATGCATCGAAGAGCCCCAAAAATGAGAACGAAGGTGAGCCAAAACCCTAAGATACGGAGGGAGTCTGGAATGACATCAAGCGCCGAACGCTTATAAACCCACGCGGGAGGCGGCGCGTCCTTCCGACCTCCGAGGAAAGGGGGCCCCTTCAGTTCAAATCCGTCAGGATCATCATTAACACGGGCACAGGTGACCACGACACGTGGCTTCCTACACACCGCCAGATTTTCACCCACCTGAGCCACGCTGGTCCGAAACCCCAAACAGCTACTCGATCGAGCTTACTAAAGCTCGGGAGTAGGAGGGGGACAAGTGGAGAGGAGGATTTCTGTAGCCCAATCAAGAGCAGCCAAACTAGGCCCATCAGGACCGAACGAGGCTCAGCTCATCCGAGTGACAGCCCTCTAGGGCCCACTTCGACAGAAAAGCCCAATAAAGATTACTCGGGATCCCATCTTCCTCGGCGGCCCTTAGGCTCTGAAGGCCCGAACGATAGAACGGAGGAAGACCCACGCCCGAGCCATCTCCCCACCGAGATAAGGGCAGGCGCTCCACGCCCACTCCGATCTGACTGCATCCAAGCTATGCCCATCGCCCGGACAGGGCTGGCACTTATCATGCTTGGATCAACTGACGAATGCTTATCCATGCAGCCGTTGACAGTCCTTTATGAGCAGGAGTTCAGCGGGATAAGGGTGCCACGATCTCCCAAGGTCATGAAGAGCCCACGATGAGGACGTAACAATCCCATGATGAGGACGTAACTCTCGCCTAAAACTCCTTAGCTTATGGGACTCTTCGGGGGAGCTCGCTATATAAACCAAGGACTCCCTCCGGCAGTAGGTAACGCTGATACAGGCCTAACACTCCCTGAGTAGGAACCACTTCACCATCTTGGTGTTGGGGAATCTCGCGCATCTCTTTCAACCTCCCTCAATATCTTCCACCATTGCTCTACTGACTTCAGCATCGGAGGGTTTTCCCCAGGGAACCATCCATGGGCCCCCTGATTCGTTTCCCTTTCTCTATAGTTCACTATCAGGTGATCATCCTCCCGGCTCAGGACCAGCGCGAGATCACGCCCCTTCAGGGGTTAATGAAAAAGTTGAAGAATTCATGTGAGAACTTATCCCTTGAGTCTCTCACTCTCTCTCCTACTTGCGCACTACTCTCTCTCTCTCTTGGGATTGCAAAACCCTCTCTCTCTCCTCCCTCCCTTGGCCGCGGCCATCACCCCACCTCCCCACCTCCCACCTCCCTTGCCACATCAGCAACCCTTCTCCTCTTATATCTCCCCCTTCCAAGGAAACCAGCGCACCCCTCTCTTCCCTATCTCTTTAACTCTTTCCTAATCCTCCCCAAATCAAATCCCAGCCCTCCAAATCCTCCCTGATATCCCTCCCCAATATTCTCTCCCTCCTAAAACTCCTCCTCCTATTCAAAAAGATTACCCAAACCAACATTATTCCCTCCACCAAAAAAAATATTGGCTGCGCCCCTCCTCTCTTCCCTAACCCTGCGCACCCCACCTAAACCCTAGCCCTAGCCGCCCCACCCCAGCACCCCATGCCCTCCAGCCTCCAGCCACCTCTTCCCCACTGCCTCCCACGCACCCCCATCCTCCAGGCTCGTCCACATCGCCCACGCGAGCCCACGTCGTCGCCCTCGTCCTCGGCTTTGAAGATTCCCCTAGCCTGCTGCCTGCAGATCTGGGACAGAGTTCGAGGCCCCTGTTTCTGGAGCTGCATCGACAACAACAGTGTGAATCAGCTCGAGTTCCCTTTTGTGGGTTTGTTCTACTCCGCATCTTCTCCGCTCCCGAGGTGGTCTCGCCTCGTTTCAACGTCGGCACAGGACGTGATGCCCATTTTTGTATGACTGCGCAAGACCAGAGCGAGTTTGTCCGCCCAGGCAGTGACTAGAGTGTGCAGATCGCGCCACGCCCCCTTCCGTGAACTTCTGATTGAGCTCTTCCTCTGTGGAGTACCTCTCGGCGTCCCGAAGCCATCCCAAGTGGTTTCGTCATGTTTTGACCTCTATCCTGGGCGTACCACCCCAATCTCCATGCCCCTATCTGTCTGCTCGACCAGCAAACAGAGGCTCACCATAGTTGTGACCACGCCCAGCTCGGTGATCCGATGGTGCTCATCTTTTGAGGCTACGTAGATCATCCTGTTCCCCATCTAACCACACTGGTCCCGCTTCATTTGGAGGTCTACAGTGAGAGTGCCACTGCTTGCACTACGACTGCGCCAACCTGTCCAGCAAGGTAGAACTGTGCAGGTCAGCTTGTCTGCTCCGCCCGGCCCACCAGAGACCTTGGACCTTCACCAAATTTTTCAGAGCTTTGCAGCACTTCATCAGCGACGATTTGGCGCAAGTGGCATTGCATTTGGAGCCCCGTGCGCTGCGTACCAGTCAACACAAGACGGGTCTATCCGACTGTACTGACACCGGGCAGCAGGCCCACTTCCCCTTCCCCGTGTTCCCCCCTCCTGCGTGAGGGTAGTTCTGTGTTAATCCTTCCCATTCCCCATGATCCCCCTCCCTGCGTGGAGTGGTTTATGTGATTGTAATAGCATGCTCGACCGGAAGCTTCATCGACGCAGCGTGTTTGCCGGGTGCGCACGCTCCCCGGCGTGCCCACGTCTCCGACCGGAGCCGACCCTTCGGGTACGGCTAGGTACATTCGGTCGCCCCTCCTTTACTGCTTTTCTAGTATTGGTTCCAATGTCGCACTATTGAGAGGAGTGCCCGTTCCTAAAGTTCCACTAAAAGTGAGAGACTTGCTGCCAGTGAGACGAGTGACATTTGAACCGGTTCCCTCGGTACCGGTCTGCCCGGTTGCATCCGGTGCCCATCCTAGCCTCCCCGGGTGGCCTCCATCACCCTCCTCGCAGCTCGGACCGTGTCTGAGGCCCCTCGAGCCGCTGCTCGCCTAGCCGTCACTTCGTTGCCCTTGAGGAGTACGCTTTTCACGTGTGCGGTTGTCTTTCTGTCTAGGCGCGTGTGCTCTACGAGTTTGCTGCCTTTAGGTCCTAGCCTCCGACCGGGATTCATCCCGCGTCATGATCTCAAATCTCAAGCAAAACATGTTAAAATCCCTGATTTAATAGAAGCATGCATGCAGTAATTGATCCCTAGTTCTTTACGATCCATGCAGTCCATGCAAAGTTACAGTTTTTACATTAATAGTTTCACCTTAAATTCGCGACCATTGCAGGGGACGCGTGTTAAGCGGCATCTCTTTACGTAGGCACTAATTCTTGAATTAGTGTCACGTCTGCGGACGTCTCTTAATACACGTCAACCACATTGACCCGAATTTCCTACTGATTTAAATAAATCACCCATGTTTAAAAATCAATAAGTATGAAACCCTATTCCATAAAATTTATATGTGCATGTTTCTAGGACTCTTAGAATTTTCTCCTAATTGTCATATCTTTTGTTTCATGAAAATCTTGATAGATTGAAAGTGCAACTGTTCATTCCCCCTAAAAAAATGAACAGTGTAATGAGTCTGTAATCGTACATGCTCGATGCATGTTGACACGTATCTGTAAAAGAATTAGCGTCTTCTTGTTTGACGCATATTACTTAAATTTGCCCCTCCCCACAGTGACGCGGATTTAATACACGTCAATCACTTAGACGCGAGTTTAATTGCTAAATGTTAAATAATTTGGAGAAACATAAATTAACGTCCACTATCAGGACGCGTATCAAAGAATCGGCGCCTCTCTACAGTGACGCCAATTTTTAATTCACTTTCTTTAAATCTGGTTAATCCTGAAATTAGCACCTCTTCACAAAGATGCAGATTTCAGAATTAACATCGATATGGCTGACGTGAATTCTGTCTCTCTGATTTTCTCATTGTTTTGATCCATACCGCAGGTCTTTTTGGCACTACTGTCTCATGGCCGAGACATAGTCCCTATTTTTCGAGTTTATACGATTACACCTTATTTCTTGGAGATAGAAGGACCCTCCGTCGGGAATTCCTCTCGCCGGATTGGAAATTCTTTCTCTGAGGCCTCCGTAGATCCCCGACATCGAAGGATTCCCTCTTCGACCACTAGGTTGGTCGTACCCTAAAAAACCCTTAAACCCGTTTTGGTCATGTCTCTCTGAAGAAATATGACACCCAGCCATCACAGAGCGTCAAGATTGGGTGTTCTGTGAGAGTCCTGACTCTGTCCAGCATTTGCGTCACCTGTCTGGATGCTAATTCACAAAATAGCGACTACTATACCAGACCGTGCAACAGGAGAAAATGTTTCAAAATAATCAATTCCATGCCTTTGCACATAACCATTCATTACTAACCTAGCCTTGTGCCTTTTCACACTTCCATCAACATTTCACTTCACCATGTAGACCCATTTCACACAAATGGGATCTTTTCCTTGTAGCAAGTCTACAAGCTCCCAAGTATTATTTTTTTCTATGGCAGCCAATTCCTCCTTCATGGACTTTTCCCACTCTTCCTTGCCACAAGCCTCTTCATAGCATGTCGGTTCTGTCACCATGAGAGCAAAGGTACAAGAATCATAAATCTCTTGCAAGGAACGTACCTTTCTCGGAGGAGTATCACTGTCAACTGAGGGTTCACTGTCACCACTGCATGGGCTGGCCACATGTGCTGGGGTAGATGGGACTACCGAAGAGCTCGGTGAAGATGGAGCATGTGATGCAACAGATCGAAGAGGTGGATAATTTGCTTCTAAAGAGGGAATGTACTGATTTTCTGCTTTTGTCCATTTCCAAGAACCATTCTAATAAAAAATAACATCACAACAGATAAGTAATGACTTGGCTAATGAATTATACAGTCGATAACCTTTTGCTCCATTACTATAACCCACAAAAATGTATTTCTCACTCTTCTTATCCATTTTGCTGCGATCACTTGAATCAAGCAAAGAATACGCAATGCAACCAAAAATTCTTAAGTTGCCCACATTGGGTTTTTGCTTCCACCAAGCTTCATATGGAGTCATATTACGCACTACTTTTGTTGGTCAAATATTGAGAAGATGCACTGCCGTAGCCACCGCTTCAACCCAAAACTCAGTTGGTAGGTGCTTCATACTCAACATGTTGCGAGCCATCTCCACAATGGTTCTATTTTTTCTTTCAGCAACTCCATTTTGCTCAAGAGTTTTCCTCACTATTAGTTGCCTGTAATGCCATGCTGCTTGCAAAATTGATCAAATTCAACAGATAAAAACTCACCTCCTCGATCATTGCGAAGAGTTTTGATGACATATGTAATATCTCGGATCTTTCGGATCCTTTCGTTTGGGTCCCGGATCTGCTTTCTCAGAGTGTCCCGCTCCGTTGTGTCTGAAATTCCGTTTCGGACATCTTTCGTGTTCAGATCAGCGCGATCCGAAGTTGTTTCGGAGGTCCGGAGTGCGTCCACGGCTTTTCCACGCGTGTTTTCCGATTTTCGATACGGATTCCGGCAAATCCTTTGGAATCTCGTTGCGGATGAACCGGGTCGTAAATCTAGACAAGAGTGGTACCGTTGCGATTGGTGCGTCCCGCGGATCGCGGAAACGTGATTTTCTATTTTTTGGTATTTTGTGGACTTTCCGGATTTCTATAAATACCCCCCTTCATTTCTCTCTCCCCCACCTTTTCTTCTTCTTCTTCTTCTTCCTCCCCCACTATGAGTGCCCCTCCTCTCTCTCTTCGACCAACGGCGACCGCAGCGAGCTCCCCTCCGGCTGCAGACGGCGGTGGGCGACGACGCGACGATGTAGGCGTCGGTGAGACGATCCCGGGAGCGTGCGGCATTCGTGGGAGGCGTGGAGGAACGAGGATTCTAAAATCGTCTTCTTTGATTTCGGCAACAATTCGGCAGAGCTTTTGCTCTATTGAGGTAGGGGGACGAATCCCTATGCTCATCCCGTCATCCCCCACGATTTGTAGGCCGAATGGGAGCCGAGAGGGGCATTTTTGAGCGGGTTAGGGCAAAATCATGTCTTGGGGAGAGTTCGCCCGATCTATGGATTTGAGCCGTGATTCGACGTTTTGATGGCCTAGAATCATGTTAGGGGTCCCCAGGGGGCTTCCCCCTTGATTTCCCCCTCTCCCATGGAGGTATGGGAGTGTGGTTGCCGTTTTTTGTGCTTGCTCGCCGTTTCGCTGCCGAAGCGCTGTGGCAGGTCGTTCCAGTGACCGCCACAGGGTGTAACGCGCCCAAGTAGGTACGTTACACTTCGTTGGCTTTTGGGCGTGGCGTTCGTGGGTCTGACGGTCCTACGATAGACCGCTACAGTGCTGTGACGCCCTGGTGTTAGACCGTTACAGTGATTCTGCCTTTGATTTTGACCGTTGGGGGTCAAGGTCTGTGACGCACCCAGGGTGGGGAGTCAGAGCCTTGTCACGCCCCTGTGTGGGAGCATCAGAGCTGACGCGTCCCTAACCTGTAACGCACCAGAGGTGGTCCGTTACAGTCTGTGACGCCCCGAGAGGTGTGCGTCACAGTTGGTTTCCGCTCACCATTTGACGCACTAGGCCGGGTGCGTCAGGGCATGTGACGCACCAGTACTGGCGCGTCACAGTCGATTTTGCACCGAACGTGTGACGCTCCTATGTTGGACCGTCAGACTGCTGTGACGGCCCAGTGATATACCATCAGAGCCTGTGGCGCGCCTGGGTTGGACCACTAGGCTCTGGACTACACCGGGTGGTTCACAGTCCCGTTTCTTTTCCGACCGTGGTCACCGTGCGATGGTGCTGGTATGTGGGACGGTCCCCGTACTTCGTCGGACACGGATGTTATTTTTCGTTGACTTGAGAGTCTACTCTCTCAGCGACCCTCCACTAGTCGTAGCCTGCTTACACGTTTAGTGGTCCCACCTGGGAGTAGGTGGAGAGGCTTACCCTGAGGATGGTTTTAAACTAGTTTCTGTCGGGCCCCGCGTCTAGCAGCCAGAGTCCGGCTGAGGGGAAAACCGGTCAGAGGGCCAGACCAGGGACGGACGGTCTGTGTGTGCACACGTGGTTGAGGGCGGTTGGACCCACGCTGACGGGCATGACCCCAGCTAGTCACTTGTTTGTGGTTACTTGTACGGTGTTCGTGCCTCTGATAGGCGCTACCACGTCAGGCAGGGCACCTGCGGTGCGGTATAAGACGTCAGAGGACGCTACCGATTATGCTTCTAGGGGGAGGTACTCCTGTTTTGGACAGAGACTGACAGACCATCAGCTTCAGTGACTTCGACCTTCGTGTTTTGGTCGTGTTGACCATTGAGTTTCGATTGTTTCGCCGTGGCGCGTGCGTCGGTTTTCATGCCATGAGACTGGTGCTAGTAGCTTTACCGAGGTTGCGTCTTGTTGGTGCGGTGTCTGCGACCGGGTGGTCGGGGTTGCACCTTGGATAGTGTGTCCAGGTTGGTCGTGTCCTTGAGACAGGCCTCTGCGGCTTGATTGCCGTGGGTTTTTACTTCGGTAAGTGGTACTAGTGTGGTTCGGTAGCCCCCGACCGTGAGATCGGGGTGTGTTTTCTGGTACAGTAGGAGTAGCTGTAGTGCCGAGTTTTGACCGGCCACCGGTTCGTTGTTCCTGCTGTCGTTGTAGCTTTCCTTTCCGCTGCCGCCGTCGTTTCCGATTGGGGTCCCACGGGATCCCTACTGAGTCTCTATTTTAGAGACTCATTCCCTACTTTTCAGATGTGGCGGTTCTTCCTCGAGGTTCAAGGGTGCTGTTTCGGAGGTTCTTAGTTACCAGCTCGCCGGGCCGAGTGTTCACTCGGCATGTGGTACGCTTTACTGCTTTAGACTGTACTTTCTGTTGGACTGGACTCTGTTATAACTGTAATTTTTTATTTATTTCTGTTAATTATTGAATTGTCATGTTTTATTTCCTATTTCTTTGTGCCTCCACACTCCTTTTAGCCCTTCCGAGCCCTCCCGGCTCATGGGCGGCGAGTCAGGATTCAAATGGTATCGGGCCTTCCCGGTATCCGGATCTTGGGTAGTTACATATGGTATCAGAGCGCGGTTATGGAATTATACGAGAATCATAAGTAATTATAGTGGTCCACTAGTCCACAATGATGATGTATAGTTGACGCTGGCATCGGGCACCGTGTGTTTTTATTAACCTTGTTGTCTCCGTGTTTTCTATCTTTTGCTTCAGGAGCGAGTATGGCGCCAAGGCGGAGCACTCGCTCTCAGCAGGGTCAGTCGACTGGAGCTCAGGAGATCCAGCAAGAGGTGCAGGAGGAGCAGAGTAGAGTGCCACCAATGGCCACCGAGGTAGTGGATACTGCGAGGTTTCCGGGGGCCGAGGATTTCTTCCATGGCATGTACCAGCTTATGTCGCAGCAGTTCGGCGGAGAGGCTGGTGAGGGCTCGTCGACCAGGGGTGGGCCAGGCCGAGCAGTGAGAGATTTCATGCAGTTCCATCCACCTTACTATGGCGGTCAGCCAAACTCTGATTTGGCTCGGAGTTGGCTCGACGAGATGGAGCGGGTGTTCAGTTCCATGCGGTGTACTGCGGAGGACAAGGTGATGTTGGCCTACAACCAGTTGCAGGGCACGGCTCGGGAGTGGTGGTCTTCCGAGTGGAAGACATCCTTTCAGTCACGTCCCCTTGAGCAGATTGTGTGGAGTGACTTTGTCAGTGCTTTCGAGCGTGCTTACTATCCAGAGTATATTGCTACGCAGAGGATGCGTCAGTTTTTGGAGCTGGTCCAGGGCGACATGTCCATGTTGGAGTACAGGGCCCGATTTGTTGAGCTGGTCGTTATGCGCCTCATGTGATGGAGCATGAGAAGGTGAAGACCGCACAGTTCGTACAGGGCTTGAGGCAAGAGCTGAGACACCATTTGATCGCAAACGCTACCACTGATTTGGAAACAGCTTCTCGTGTTACGGCGTCCCTGGAGATGGATATGCAGAGGACTCGGGGACCGATCAGCCAGGGGCAATCCTTGTCAGGCCGCAGCCAGCAGTCGGCTACCCAACAGCAGGGCTCTTTTCAGCATGCGACGGGTGGTTCAGGAGTGCCGACACCAGCGGCGTCAGCGATAGGGTCTGTGTCTTTTGGCTCGAAGGTCAAGAAGTTTCTCAAGAAGAGTTTCCATAAGAGAAGCACAAGGATCAGAGGCAGGCGTCATCGGGCAGTGTACAGCAGCCGGTCCCTTTTCAGCGTCAGGGATCAGTGGGTGGATCGCGAGGACCGTGTCCCCGGTGTGGCGAGTCGCACCCAGGTAGGCAGTGCACGGCGCCGGTGATCTGTTTCAGGTCTGACCAGCCAGGGCATATGGCGCATGACTGTCCTCAGAGGCAGCAGCAGCAGCAGCAGCAGCAGCAGTTTCCCCAGCAGCAGAGGCCACAGCAGCAGTAGCAGCAGCAGCAGGGGCAGTATCCACCGCTACCCAGGTCAGCGAGTGTGGGAGGCAGGCAGAGAGCTCGAGGCCAGATCACACACATGACCAGGGTAGAGGCAGTGGCGTCGCAGCTCGTGGAAGGTACCATTCAGATTTTGGGTTGTGCGGCTCGGGTTTTGTTTGATTCTGACGCGTCTCATTCGTTTATTTCGGAGGATTTCACACTGAGTATCGAGGAGCCGGTGACCCAGTTGTCTTGTGATTTGGTAGTGGAGTTACCTTCGGGTGATTTTATGATCACTCTGTATTATTTTGATGAGGTTCCAGTGTGGGTTGAAGGGCAGAGTTTACCGGCCAGGCTCCATGCGTTGCCGCTTCAGGACTTTGATGTGATTTTGGGCATGAATTGGCTCGAGGCACATCATGCGTTGGTGGATTGCGGCTCGAAGAGGGTTTATTTCTGACGATTTCATGGACCCACCTTCTATTTCTAAGGTATTAGGTCTTCCTCTTCCCGCTCCTTTATTTCGGCTATTAGGGCTCTTCGTTTGCTTGATGCGGGTTGCCAGGGTTTTCTCGCTTTTGTGGTCATGGCAGACCGGATGGAGCCGGATGTCGAGGACATTCCAGTGGTGTGCGAGTTTCTCGATGTTTTTTCGGAGGACTTACCTGGATTGCCTCCCCAGCGGGAGATCGATTTCGTTATCGAGATTGTGCCTGGTACGGGACCTTTGGTGAATGCTCCTTACCGTATGGCTCCCGCTGAGTTGAGGGAGTTGAGGGCGCAGTTGCAGGAGTTGCTGGCCAATGGGGTATATTCGTCCTAGATTTTTCCCTTGAGGTGCGCCAGTGTTGTTCGTGAAGAAGAAGGACGGTAGTCTGAGGCTGTGCATTGACTACCGACAGCTGAACGAGGTAACCGTTAAGAACAAGTATCCGTTGCCGCGGATTGATGATTTGTTCGACCAGCTTCAGTCTGCTCGACTGTTCTCACGGATTGATTTGCGGTCAGGTTATTATCAGTTGTGGATTTGAGAGTCTGACGTGGAGAAGACTGCGTTCAGCTTGAGATATGGGCATTATGAGTTTCTGGTGATGCCGTTTGGGCTCACCAATGCCCCGGCAGCGTTTATGGATTTGATGCAGAGGGTGTTTCGTCCCTATCCGAATCAGTTCATGGTCGTGTTTGTGGACGACATCCTTGTTTATTCGCGGTCTATTGAGGAGCACGCGTACCATTTGGGTGTGGTGCTGCAGACGTTGCGAGATCACCAGTTGTATGCGAAGCTCAGTAAGTGCGAGTTCTGGCTTCGTGAGGTGCACTTTTGGGGGCACGTGATCTCTGGTGATGGTATTTCCGTGGATCCCGCCAAGGTCAAGGCAGTAATGCAGTGGCCGAGGCCGAGGTCTGTGACGGAGATCCGAAGTTTTCTTGGGGCTTGCGGGCTATTATCGGAGATTTATCCAGGATTTCTCTCGCGTTGCGGCCCCGATGACCAGATGTTTGCGACGGCAATCTCCGCTCATGCTTTTGGTTGTTTGGTCTATTATCATTCGGGTTTATTTGGTTTATTCATGTGTCGATCGACCAATTAACTAACGGGTAATTAACTGACTGATTGACTGCGCGGGCATGCCAGTCACGTGAGTGACAAGTTTATTGTGCGCTCATTCTGACCCGTGTCGGGCGAGAGTAAGATTCGGTCGGGACCAGCAGTCTGCCATACCATAAAGGCTATGGCACTAATTACATCTCCCACGAGGAGGGAAAACCTTTGATTAATTGTCGAGATAATGGGCTGTCGAGACCGGAATAAAGGATGCAGTGGATGCGAATGATCATGCAAGATGCTATGATCTACCATGCACGATTCATTAGGGCGGACCCTGATGGGGACATCACCAGCAATCCCATTTGTTCGAGGATCCCCATGCTCGCCAACTATGCTTCATCTTATTCGCCACTTTATTTCGAGTCATATAATGTAATTTTCATTTTCTTATCATGTACTTTTCCTTTTATATAAGTCCAGTACCTAGGTTAATGAGTCGTCTACCTAAGTCTTGAGTCATTATGTTAGTTTGGTAGGTTAATAGGCCCAATTCAATGGGCTAGGCCCATGGGCACCCCCCTTCCCTTGGTTTCTTGTTATTAGTCCAAAAGTTAGGGACTTATGTTAAATTGTCGGATTCCTATAAATAGGACCCCAATCCCCCATTTGAGAAGTAATGAATGATTGAAAGAAAATTTAAAATTCCACTACAATTGTGAGAATCTCTCTCTCTCTCTCTCTAAGGGGTGGATTCCCCTCTCTCTCTCTCTCTCTCTCTCTCTCTTCTCTCTCTCTCTAAAGGGGGCGAACCCCATTCTCTCTCCTCCCCACCCCCAATTTTGAAATTCTCTCTCTCTCCTCCCCATTCACCTCTCATTAAGACCCCTCCCCCTTCCCCATACACTCATTCAATTCCCCTCCAACCCCTAGGTGGAATTCCCCTCTCCTAGGCACCTCTCCATTCTCCCAAGCAACCCTTCCTCTTCCCCAAGCAACCATTCCTTTCCCCAAGCCACCCCTTCCCTTCCCCAACACACCTCTCCATCTCCCAACACACCCCTTCCCATCCCCAAGACCCCCATTAACAACCCCCATTAAGTCACATTCCAACCTTGGGAGAGATCTCTCCTTCCCTCTCTCCTTCCCAATCCAAATTCGCAGCTCCCCCTTCCTCCACCTGTTAGACCATCTTCCAGCCCCCATTCTGCCCCTCCCACACCTTGGATCACCCTCTACCAGACCCCCACACAGCCCGGGGTCGCCCCCACACCCATCCACCCCATCTCCCATCCCATCTACCCCGGTTCCCATCACCTATCACCACCCGGTTCATCTCAGTTCGCAGGTAGCAGTCAAGGGTTGAGTTGCAGAGGCAGCCACATTTTCACCGCGCATCTTCTGGAGGTGTATCATATATTTCCGGAAAGCTCTTCCAGTCGGCTTCGCAGGCGAGGTGATCCCGCCTCATTCCGACGTTGGAGTCATCCGCGACGTCCATTCTTGCCCGACTGCGCATCCGGCACCTGAGCAGAGACCAGAGCCTCAGTTCAGAAGCTGCTGCAACCAGACCCCGGCTCCCCTTGGCCCACCATTTGACCGGGACGAACCTCTACCAGTCCCCTATCCATCAAAATAAGAGGAGCCTCGTTTGGAGTTCGGAGAACCCCGTTCCAATTATTTTCCCTCTGGTACGCAGGTCTGGCCAGTCAGAGACAGTCCTGATACCCCCCCACTCTTCGGGCTGGTTCTCTCGACTCCGACCTCTCTGGTGCTCTTCTTGGTTGTGGATCGAAGAAGACTCGTTCATGCTCGCGTCGTTCTGGTCCCGCATCATTTGGATCTCGGGGGAGTTCGTGACGAGTTTGTCAACCTGATGCAGCATCCTGGGACCAGTCAGAGCCAGAACAGAGCAGCACCGGTCCAGCGCCTGCCCCGGCCGTCAACGACAACTCAAACCCACAAGAAAATTCAGCAGCCCTCCCGGATCAGTCAGTGAAGATTGAGCGCTGGTTTTGACGAATTCGAAGTTTGGGAGAACCCGTGGCAGCGCCAACAGCGAGTACCTATCAGGCAGTTCCAGAAGCGGGCAGAATCGGCGAAGTCCTCTTTCGGCGACTCCTTTAGCTCTCCGTCCGATCTTGCCTAGCCGGCTGATCGTCCCTCCCTACGTGGAGGTAGTTTTGAATGTAATTAATCATCCCCACCCCTAGTCCACCCCCTCTGTGAGGGCGTAGTGATTGTACTAGCAGGTAAGCAGCCGAAGCGTCATCGGCGCGGCGTGCGGGTAGCCCACGCTTCCCCGCTCGCCCTCGTCTCCGGCCGGGATCGGCGTCCTCACGCCGATCAGGTGAGCTTCTAGTCACTTCCTCAGCTGGTTTTACTTTTGCTTGTCTTAGTATCGTTTCTAGTTGCCTGTCGGCGGTGAGGTGAGCGCCAGATCTCAAACTCCATTGAATTGTGTGACCACCGCGGAGTGAGTTAAGAGTGCAACCCTACAACCCACGCCCTTGGCGTGCTGGCCGCCCACGGAATTGGGAATCCCAGGCCCTTAGGGGTTCTGCCCAAGCTAGTCAAATCCCCAGAAAGGCGAGGTCCCTCCTCGGACCCTCTCCACTATCGCCGGTCCATCTACGGATCCGAGTGTGCGCTACACGAGTGAGTCCGCTAGAGTGGGTTCGCCGATCGATTGCTTACTTGCGAATATAGGTCCAAGGTGCATTGGTCAAGTGGCTGCCACCTCCAAGGGGTTGTGTCACATCAATTTGGTATCAGAGCAAGTTCTAGACTTGTCTCTACTAAGTCTTGTCCTACGGCCATTGCATGCATCACCCTTGTCCACCATCATGACTACCTCATACTTGGCATATTCGCCACTCTTAGGCCCATTAGAAGCCTTTGTGTTTGATGGATCCCGCCCTAGCATATATCTAGAATGGGAGAAGTCCATAGACTGACACTTTGGGAGGTTTACCCTGTCAGGGCCTATCCAAGTCAACTATGCCAAGAGTTTGCTCTGACGCCAAGCTAGGAAAGAATGGGAGAACATTGTAGGTTTGAGAGAAGCCAAAGGGGAAGCACCCATTGAATCTTGGGATGAAATGAGGGCCGATCTTAGAAAGATCTACGCACCACAATCCAAACCTCTTCAACCAACCGCTCTTCCACCCCCGACCCCAACTCCAACCCAAGAACTTCCCCGACCAAGCCCAACCCAAGTCCACCCATGTTCATCACCCCGAGAGTACCATGCACCGACCATTATCACTCCACCCACCATAGACTTTCCTACCCCATTATCCTTGGAAGTTGTGGCCCACACACATACCCAAGTGGAGATGGATGCCAATCCGGATCCACCTCCCACCATAGAGGACATCCTCAACCCATCTCCCAAAAACTTTGGTCCAATCATTCTACTAGAGGAGGAGGATCCACCACCATACTGTGAGGACCTTGAGGATGACTCACCACTATGTGAGGACCATGAGGACCTAGAGTTACTCTCTCTAGGTGACCCTTACTATGACCCCTACGATCCCTTCCTAAAACCACCCACCAAAAACTTTGGCCCAATCATTCTACTAGAGGAGGAGGATCCACCACCATATTGTAAGGACCTTGAGGATGTTGAGATAAACATAGAGCTCCTTTCCCCCGGGTACACTTATGTCGATCCTTTTGACCCCACCCAATGGGAACCCGGGAACCCATGTGGTCCACCCACATCACTTATCACCCACCTTTTCCTACCCTCACCCGCTATGTTGGACCAAGCCCATCTCTCCCAAGACTCAGGTTACACCATGGGAGCCATGACTTTGGGCAATATACACTTAGGGATCGAGGAAGTGCCCCGCTTCATGATATCCACCATCCTAGACCCCTTTGATCCATTCCAATAGAAGTCCAAAAGCCCACACATAGGAGACATCTTTGGTACAAAAGTGCATAAGTCTTGGCATACAACACCACTCGGCATGAACACTATGTTGGGTCCATTCATTCATATCATCCACATGCCAAGTAGGAAGCATAAGTGGTCCATATTCGGATGTAATGGTCCACCTTCATTCATCATGGGTCTTAAGCATAGTAGGAGCATTCACGGATGTCCGGGACCCCCGGCATTTGCTATACCCATACGCAATAGATTCCCCTAGGGATGCCCCGACCCTCCAACCATTGTTATGAAGTCCATGCATGATAGGGCTACTTGTGGCTGCCCCGGTCCACCTAAGTTCATCAAGTTCCACATGGCATCAAAGCATGATAGGTCAATTTATGGTTGCCCCGGTCCACCTTTGCACACTATCCACTTTCACAACCACTCACTCATCATAATCCATGGCATGAGCATACACGCAAGCAAATTGCAACGAGCGGTGATGTTCACAAAGAGCGGGAAAAGGCTCGTGAGCGCCACTTGGAATTCCAAGTAGGCAACCTATCGATGGTGGCATTGGAGTGGCTCTACCCTAGAGTCACCTCCAACTTGAGGGCACAAGGACTTGGACCTTGCCAAGTTCCGAGTGACTTTCGCAACCCGGCTTATGGGTTAGACTTACGAATGGGTTTTGGGATTCACCCCATTTCTCACGTGGTGGATCCGGCACCCTATATGGGCACCGCAGTGGATCCTAGTGAGTACATTGAGCCTATATCTTTTCTTGTGAGTGATACCCTCGGAGAGCCACCAAAAATTAGCCTGAGAGCCCGACGTGTGCACACAGAGGCAATACTAGGGAAGCAGGGTTCCATCGCCAGCAAGAGGGTGTGCCGAAGCCACCGTGAGAGGATGAAGGACCGTCCCCTGGTTGCGGACGCAGGGTTGAGTTTGGAGGTTGAGGTTCACCCCGAGCTGCTTTACAGGACCACTTCCCCGGTGGACCCATACTCGACGGAGTCGAGTTCTCAGCACCCCGGGGGTATGATGGGGACATCACCAGCAATCCCATTTGTTCGAGGATCCCGATGCTCGCCAACTGTGCTTCATCTTGTTCGCCATTTTATTTCGAGTCATATGATGTAATTTTCATTTTCTTATCATGTACTTTTCCTTTTCTTTAAGTCTAGTACCTAGGTTAATGAGTCATCTACCTAAGTCTTGAGTCATTATGTTAGTTTGGTAGGTTAATAGGCCCAATTCAATGGGCTAGGCCCATGGGCACCCCCCTTCCCTTGGTTTCTTGTTATTAGTCTAAAAGTCAGGGACTTATGTTAAATTGTGGGATTCCTATAAATAGGACCCCAATCCCCCATTTGAGAAGTAATGAATGATTGAAAGAAAATTTGAAATTCCACTACAATTGTGAGAATCTCTCTCTTCTCTCTCTCTAAAGGGGGCGAACCCCATTCTCTCTCCACCCCACCTCCAATTTTAAAATTCTCTCTCTCTCTCTCCTCCCCATTCACCTCTCATTAAGACCCCTCCCCCTTCCCCATACACTCATTCAATTCCCCTCCAACCCCTAGGTGGAATTCCCCTCTCTTAGGCACCTCTCCATTCTCCCAAGTAACCCTTCCTCTTCCCCAAGCAACCATTCCTTTCCCCAAGCCACCCCTTCCCTTCCCCAACACACCTCTCCATCTCCCAACACACCCCTTCCCATCCCCAAGACCCCCATTAACAACCCCCATTAAGTCACATTCCAACCTTGGGAGAGATCTATCCTTCCCTCTCTCCTTCCCAACCCAGATTCGCAGCTCCCCCTTCCTCCACCTGCTAGACCATCTTCCAGCCCCCATTCTGCCCCTCCCACACCTTGGATCACCCTCTACCAGACCCCCACACAGCCCGGGGTCACCCCCACACCCATCCACCCCATCTCCCATCCCATCTACCCCGTTTCCCATCACCTATCACCACCCGGTTCATCTCAGTTCGCAGGCAGCAGTCAAGGGTCGAGTTGCAGAGGCAGTCATGTCTTCACCGCGCATTTTCTGGAGGTGTATCATATATTGCCGGAAAGCTCTTCCAGTTGGCTTCGCAGGCGAGGTGATCCCGCCTCATTCCGAGGTTGGAGCCATCCGCGACGTCCGTTCTTGCCCGACTGTGCATCCGGCACTTGAGCAGAGACCAGAGCCTCAGTTCAGAAGCTGCTGCAACCACAACCCATCTCCCCTTGGCGCACCATTTGACCGGGACGAACCTCTACCAGTCCCCTATCCATCAAAATAAGCGGAGCCTCGTTTGGAGTTCGGAGTACCCCGTTCCAATTATTTTTCCTCAGGTACGCAGGTCTGGCCAGTCAGAGACAGTCCTGATACCCCCCCACTCTTCGGGCAGGTTCTCTCGACTCCGACCTTCTCTGGTGCTCTTCTTGGTTGTGGATCGAAGAAGACTTGTTCATGCTCTTGTCCGTTCTGGTCCTGCATCATTCGGATCTCGGGGGAGTTCGTGACAAGTTTGTCAACCTGCTGCAGCGTCCTGGGACTAGTCAGAGCCAGAACAGAGCAGCACCGGTCCAGCGCCTACCCCGACCGTCAACGACGACTCGAACCCACAAGAAAATTCAGAAGCCCTTCCGGATCAGTCAGTGAAGATTGAGCGCTGGTTTCGAAGAATTCCAAGTTCAGGAGAACCCGTGGCAGCGCCAACAGCGAGTACCTATCAGGCAGTTCCAGAAGCGGGCAGAATCGGCGAAGTCCTCTTTCGGCTACTCCTTTAGCTCTCTGTCCGATCTTGCCTGACCGGCTGACCGCCCCTCCCTGCATGGAGGTAGTTTTGATTGTAATTAATCATCCCCACCCCTAGTCCACCCCCTCTGTGAGGGCATAGTGATTGTACTAGCAGGTAAGCGGCCGAAGCGTCATCGGCGTGGCGTGCGGGTAGCCCACGCTTCCCCGCTCGCCCTCATCTCCGGCCGGGATCGGCATCCTCACACCGATCAGGTGAGCTTCTGGTCACTTCCTCTGCTGATTTTACTTTTGCTTGTCTTAGTATCGTTTCTAGTTGCCCGTCG
Source organism: Amorphophallus konjac (assembly GCA_022559845.1). Taxonomy (NCBI): domain Eukaryota; kingdom Viridiplantae; phylum Streptophyta; class Magnoliopsida; order Alismatales; family Araceae; genus Amorphophallus; species Amorphophallus konjac. Next base: position 360,851,506 of record CM040123.1, read on the forward strand.
GCGGTGAGGTGAGCGCCCGATCTCAAACTCCATTGAATTGTGTGACCACCGCGGAGTGAGTTAAGAGTGTGACCCTACAACCCACGCCCTTGGCGTGCTGGCCACCCACGGAATTGGGAATCCCAGGCCCTTAGGGGTTCAGCCCAAGCTAGTCAAATCCCCGGAAATGCGAGGTCCCTCCTCGGATCCTCTCCACTATCGCCGGTCCATCTACGGATCCGAGTGTGCGCTACACGAGTGAGTCCACTAGAGTGGGTTCGCCGATCGATTGCTTGCTTGCGAATATAGGTCCAAGGTGCATTGGTCAAGTGGCTGCCACCTCAAAGGGGTTGTGTCACATCAGACCCTCAGTACGTGGCGGAGGACTTAGGCCCGAAGACCACCATCACGCATGGCAAAAGCTTTTTCATCGGACGTTGCCCGGCTTTCAGCTCATGCCATTTGATATACCGAGGGTCCGTACACTCAGGCATGCATCGATGCGGCATGAATGCTTAGACTAAGCAGAATGATGAAGTTATGAGAATTGCTAATTCAGGTATTAAACGAACCAGTTTATTCGATTTATTGATTATAGAGTTTACTTGATTCTGTTATTAACATTGAAAATCACCCCGAAGTCGAGGAAAAGATTGAAACGGCATGACGACGCGATTCGGGACGAAACCGGCGTGATGCGCGTAGGCATAGAGTTTAAAATGGCGTGAGAAGCGTGGGTAAAGGCTTGAAACGGCGCCGCTCAACGTAGGTGTAGGGCTGGCCTGAAAACGGCGCGCCCCTCTTCCTGGCGTGCCGGGATAAGGCGTGCCGTTTTAAGGCGTGCCGTATTAAGGCGCGCCGAGTATTAACGGCGCCGGTTTAGCCCTATTTTGCGGAAATCGAGGTTTTATTGGTTATTTTTGGGTTTATTGAAACATTTTTGGAGATTTTGAAAGTTTATTGAGTCAGTTATTCAAAGGATGGCTCCGGGCCATCCAGAAGCCGAGTCACAGGCTCGCGCGAGGTTCATACTCGAGTGCGGCGATTGTTTCGAGTCAAACTCGTTCGAGCCGAAATTTCGGCAGCGTCTCCCCATCCCGGAGGATTATCAGGGAGAAGCGGGGAGTACTCATGTAGCGGAGGAACCCCTGAAAGCCGGGTGGCACAACGGCGTCCGGTAAACCCAGACGGATAGGAGAACCCCGAGGGCTAGCCTACTAGGGGCACCGAGTCCGTGGGTAGAAGGTAGACAGATGGCGCGACTCACAGTGGGAGCGAAGACCCTGAGGGCTAGCCTACGAGGGGCACGCGGCCCGAGTCGGCACCATGTCTAAGTCGGGACGACCGATATGGGAGGAAACCCCGAGGGCTAGCCTTCGAGGGGCACACAACCCACAGCCACCACAAGGCCCACTAAGGGCTGTGAATTTGAAATGTTGGGATTCACCCACTTTCTATGCACTCGTTGACCTTTAGGGACCCATTATTAACGAATGGGCTCCTGCAGACTGAGCAATCAAGATGAGAACTCGGGAGAATGCCCCCCCCCCCCCCCCCCCGCCGGGGTCACCGAACCTTAATAAAACAATAAAGCGGCACAATGGGGAAAACTTGCATAGTGAGGAGATTAATATCAATGCTCGTGGATGTACATGTGTGCGTGCAGGTAAGTGTTAATAGGTTAGTTACATACTCATCAGGCGACGATTATGGAAAACAGTGACCAGAAGTGTAGGACAGGCCTCATCTCCCTCTGTCCATAGTCGAGAACAGGGGGAGTGAGGAAGATGGTCCAAAACGGGCTGAAGGGACATATATTCATGGATGCACCTCCGGCGATGAAACGTTAATCATTCGATCGGAAGAGGAGAACCCCGGGGGGGTGATTGCTGTAGCCCGTGGAGTTCGAGGGCATATGTTCGGCGTCGGAGAAAATAGATACGAAAACAATATGTGCAAGAAAATGGTTAAATACACGGACAGAGGAAAGATGAGTAACTGGAGAAGGTGGGAACGACGCCGAATACAACCACAGTTCATCCATTCGACGCACAGTGAGTGGGGGTATACACATATGCGCTTCCATTCCGGTGCCGGTGCTGTCGCACGGTGCCGTCTCACCAGCCACAGAAAGAAAACGCAAGGAGGAGGAGGAAGCGGTGATGCAGAGATAGAATATGACCATTAACTCTTTAACCCGTTGATATACATATTCATTCATTCCATGAACGAGAGGAGGGAAAATGTACAGATTATCATTCCGGTGCCGACGTTGTCGCGCGGTCACCGTTTTCATTAATAAAGGCGGAAGAAATTACAGAGGGAGAGGTAGAGAATCACAAAGATGGTGAGAAAGGGGAGAGGAAACAAGGCTCGTATCATCGCCTTCCTTCCCCCTTTCTCACTTACATTATATCGGAGGAGAAACCTGAACCGAGGGGGACTGATGGGGGGATTACAACGACCCACCTAAATAGGTAAAGAAGCAGACGCTCTTCTTCTCCGGCACCGGGATGTTCAGTTAGAGCGAGGTGGCGGCCACGGAGACTCTCAGAGGGAGGGCTTTCTCCTCAAGAAACCCTTCACGGCTTCGCTCTAATTGGTGGCCCTTTCTTTTTCGACCTCTCTCGTGCTCTTCTCTTTTTTTTCTTCTCTTCTGATTCCCTCTCCCTCTTTTTGGTCGAACAAGCGGTGTCTTTATAACACCAGGTTGATCCGGCGCCGTGGGGGCACGCCGGTTTCAGTGGCGTCGGGTTGCAGGGCGTCGGGGATAGGTACCCCTAAAGGGTTTTTGGCGCGTCGGGTTCAGTGGCGCCGGGTTGCAGATAGGCCTAAAGCCTTCTGGCGTGCCTGGGCCAATGGCGCCGGATAAGGGGGCGTCGATGAACTTTTGTGCACCGGTTTAGCTTGTTCGCTCGATGCGGGCTAGCCGATGGGTCCAGAGATAGTTCCAGAAGCTCTCGTCGACTCTTCCTCTAGCCTCGGTCCTCGAAAAACCTTGGCGGGCGTTGACGAAGCTCTCGGCACGATGAACGGCCTTAATCGGAACTTCATGTGTGTTCGGCTCGAGCACATGGGTTTTTGATGACACGGCTTTCGGCACTATGATTTGTGCTTCCGGCTCGGCCGGACTCATGCTCAAAGCTTCCATACGGGATGGTATGGCATCCGGGATAATTCCGCCTTGACTGGCAACCATTCGGCCACTAACGGGCCCACTATGGCGAGAAGCTGAACCCGTGTCAGGTGATCGGGACCTTCAGCTGACAGAGCCTTTGGTTCCTTGTTGTGAAGGGCCGAGGATATTCTTCCTTCTCAGGAGAGTCTTCATTCAGGTGGCGAGCCACCGGGTAGACCGTCGTCCTTGGTCGGGTGACGGGTGACGAGTGCAGGGTAGCGGCACGATGGAGTCGATGCCGGATCATTAGGCAGGCTTGGTCGCACTACCGGTTAGTTGTGGATTTGTCTTGACTTTCCTGAAGAGAAGTCCCCGGTCATTCATTTCAGGTGACTCGAGGCCCTGGTAGCTTGAGAAGTCTTCAGCAGGTTGTTCTTTATCAGCTTCTGTGCTTCGGTGGGCCGTATCATTCATCTTTGCGGCTTAGTCGCCAAATGATCATATTTTGAGTGCAAACAAATGCCCCCCAGACGTGGGTGTTGCAAGCGAGGCAGGAGTGCAGCAGGACCAACGGATGAGCTTCATCCGGATTGATCTCCTTTGTTGACGGCTGCTCGGAACGGCACTAAATTTCGGCGTTCGATGCTAATCCGGCGCGGACGGGAGCTTGAACGGCGCCATTAAAATGGTGCGTCCTCGCCTTGTTGTTAAAACGGCGCCGCTTAATGCGGCGCGCCCTTTTGGCTTCGGAGGTTAAAACGGCGCCCGTCCAACCGGGGCGCCAAATGCTTAAAACGGCGCGCCCCGGGGCGCGCCGTTTTAACAGGGGTGGAGCCCTCCTATATAATGGCCTTCTCCTTCGTTTTCCTTCACAAGTGTTCATTTGCGAATTTTCTTTCTCTCTCCTCCCTTTCTCCTCCTCCCGTGGCGTCGAGTGAGCTGAGGGTGTGGGCGAGCCTCTCTTCGAGCGGGTGAGTCGAGTTGTTGTTCTATTTGGATTTTAAACCCGTTCTTCGGGCCCTGGGAGGCTCCTCGTAGGACTTGTCCTCGGAGCTAGATCCCTCGGGTGTCCCATTTGGCCTTGGCTTAGCGCCTATGGCTACTTTTAGGGGCCGCTCTCTTAGTGGACGGCTTCCGCTTTTCTTTTGGCAAACCCCTGAGCTGGGGAGACTCTGCCGAAATTTTGTCAGAAGTATTATTTCAGTTAACTGATTTCTGACTTTGCTTGTTCTCTTCTGGACGCTACCTTGTAGATAACATGGCATCCAGTCCTTCTTCCTCTGCATCCTGAGTTGCTGTGACATGGGGGAATGTCCACTCCCTTCATCGGGGGTCCAGGCGGATAGCCGTGGTAGCTGAGTCTTCAGACTCGGACATCGATACCGTTGACACCGGTCGCCTGTTGATTCTCGACGGTAATCATTTCAAGTATGAGCGAGGGGATGGCGTCAGATTGGACCACCCGAAGGACAAACACTTGATGGCATTCCTCGGACGCTTCAACCTTCGCGGGAAGCGCGATATAATTCTTGTCCGTCGAGCTGAGGGAGCTTTACTGGTAGACAGAGATAGCCTGACCGAGTCGGTCATTCATGGCATGCCCATATATCTTCCCGGTGAACCGAGAAAATGGGGAGCCGTTCTTGGCGTGCAGGAGTTATCTCCAGAGGCCGGGCTACTGACAAGAGCACCACAGTTCACGCCAGCCCGCTGGAACGAGACCGCCGGGCGTGTTGAGAGGGAGAAGCCCGTATACAGTTTATTCCTTGCCCCGTTGCACTGGGGGTATCGAGATGAGCCCTTTCTTTTAGACTGCTTAGCAGTCCGTTTTAAGCATCAAATCTCAGTGGGGTGGTTTGGAGAGCTCAAAGCCACCGATGCCCATGCCTTCAGACCAGGGGCTGTTGAATTTACAGATTATGTGCTGCGGCAGTACGCTCCAATCCTGGTGCATGCAGGTGTCTATCAGAGCGTATATGCTTCGCGGTATTGGTATCCCATCTCCCGAGGTCTGTGCTGCGGGATGATCGAAGTCTTCTGCCCGGAATACAACACTTTCTATACTGCAGAGGGAGAGACTTCGCTAGATCTCTGGAGTCTGTCCCAGTTGAGCGGCCTGCCGATAGATGGGGAGCCATATGAAGAAGTTTGTTTCCCGGACTGGCTGAAGGACCAGGCGGACGGCGAAGGCAAGTACTTTATAGGCTTTGCCTATCGCTATTTAATGAAGGCGTACCACACCCTGTTGCGCTTAACGCTCGATTCCCGGGAAGCATGGAAGCCTGGTGAGAAGAGACGCGTGCGGATGGCCACGTGGCTTCAGTATTTCTTTGGTGGGGAGCAGCAATATGAAGACTTCCCCACAGTAGCTCCGACAGCAGTGAAGCGAAAGAAGAGGGCCCGTCGCCAGACAACCTATCTTGCCGCTTCAGGGAGAGGGCGACAAGAGGGCCCGAACCCTACAGGAGTCGACCCAGTCACACACTGTGCCGCGTACCTGACATATTGGCTCTGCTCATTTGCTCTTCCTCAGGGGGACGGGGCAGTAATCAGACCGGAGGCTATTTACCCCGCCTGTCTGATGGCCTAGGGGATGAAGCTGCCCCTGTACCCAGTGGCTTTATGTCTCACATATAAGATGTTGGGGGACCTACACAAATCGCGCATCCCCAGAAATTCACGGACAGTTGGTCTGATTCACTTTTTCAACGCCTGGGTCTGCACTTTGTTTCCTGAAGCAGCTCCCCGGTCGATGCAGTCAGATCATCCTGTGCCGAGGATGATCGAGTTTACTAGTGCTGAGCCGTCTTCACTGGCGAATCAGCTTTTTGCTATTCGGGGGAAGTTGACCACAGTCCCGACAGATTCCCCAGGAGTTTTGCATTTTTGGAGCTTGGCAGCTAGCTCTGGACCCCTCGTCAATAAGATGCGGCAATGCCGCCTGTTCGAGACGGAGGAGTTTATCCATCCGCTCGCCGGCACCAAGAGTACAAGGCCAATTCTGGAGCCGGAACTGGTTGATTGGGCACTAGCTATCCGCCCCAGTGTCCTTATCTTTAGAAAGAGTGTCTTGCTATGGTTGGAGCCGTACTATCCCTTCCGCTTTGGCCGGAACTTCGGGTACGACCAACAGACTCCTTCTTCTTCAGCCCGGTTTAATCTTCCGAACAGGCATCGGGCCGGCCAGACGGCCACGGATGACGCTCGCACATGGTGGGATTATTTCCACCGCCGGGAGGACGTGTCCTTCAGGGTGCCACCCCCCGCTCGCCTGCCCCGAGTGACTCTGGACTTTATCAAGTGGTGGAATGCACGAACGGGCTTCTACCGGAACTTTCGAAAAGACTGCTGGCATGTCGCCGAGCGTCGTTTCCTGGATTCTCAGCGGGAGCCTGCTTTGGATGTTGATCCATCTTATCTGAAGAAACTGAAGTCCTGGTCCAATACCGAGGTGATGGCATATCTGGAAGCCAAGAAAGTCATGAAGAGTCGATCGTCCAAGGCCGACCCGAAGATGCCAGACATTCAGAAAGATGACTATGTCAAGACACTTTGGGGGCTGTGCCGGGTTAGCAGTGAACGGACAATTCTTCAGACGATTCCCATCCCAACAGAAGAGCCCCTTTCTGTAGCGACGAGCTGGCGTCCGGAAGTTGACCGCCTTCATCCATATAGGACTTTCATCAGGAGGGAGGATAGGCGGGAAGACCTGTATTCCAATACCCCCTAGATATTCGCCCTGCTTCAATCTCAAGGGCTTTCAATTTTCGGTCCGTTAGAAGCCATTCTGATGTGAAACGACCACAGGGTATGTAGCAAGCAAACAGAAACTTAGGACCTATTCTGCAATCACAACCACATAGCAATTCAGTTGGCAGATCGGGCCAATTCGCCATCGCACACACACGAGCCCGGGGTGACTAAATGATGCTAAGGGGAGGTGATGGATCAAGACCCTTGCTGGTAGAGTGCCAGCAAGGCTAGGGTTGCCCTCCCAAAGGTACGAAGCCCGCAATTAAGGGGCTGGCCGGGTGCCACTTGGAGCACTAGGTCCCTCTCTCACACACTCCACGGTGACCGCTCGTAAGTGGAGCACGTGGGGTCGGACACTCTCTCGCTTGCTCAACGGAGTGGATTCTACGGATATTAAATGAACAAGCACCAGAAGGAAATGGAGCAAAGGTTAGAGCTCACCTGGTTAGTTTGAAGAAACCAACCCCGTTCGGAGACGAGGGCGAGCGGGGAAGTGTGGGTTCCCCGCACACTGCTCCGGTGTAGCTTGATCCCTGTTTAATAATAACATTCACTACGCCTCACGCAGGAGGGTGGACTTGGGGTGGGGATGATTTGTATTACATGCAAACACTACCTCCACGCAGGGAGGGGCGGTGAGCCGGCCAGGCGGGGAGGGGAGATTCGCCGAAAAGCGAGCGGAGAAGCCGACGCCGAATCTGCCGACTGTCTGCGATGGCTGACTGACAGTCGATGTCAAGGTCGTAGATCTCGTTCTGGAATTTTTCTGATGACGAGACTAGTGGCGAACGCGTTGTAACTGGAACGGGGATGCCTCAGAATTTTGCTGAATTCTTCTGAAGAAGGTGCTGATCCGGGAAGAGCTTCGAACAGAGTGACTGAATCTGGACGCAGTAGCTTCCTATTTCTGACAGAAACTTGCAGAGGTTTCCTCGACCGCTCCCAGACTCCAAATCATGAAACGCCAGAGTTTCTGGAACCTTGGACAATCCCTCTTCGCAGAAAAACTGACGGGGAAGCCGTCTGATGCCGGAGTGGACGGGGAGACTCCGAAGAGTGGAGGTTGGTCGCTGCAGACTGTGGAAGGCAGACCCGACCAGCCGAGGGAGAAAAAAGAGAACTCTGGCCTCCGGATGCCGAATGCAGTTCTGCTTCTTGCTTCTGGTAGAGGACTGGAGGAGGAAGAAGTTTGTTGAAGGGCTCGTGGTCTGAATCTTCTTCTGTTTGGCGTGGTGCAGCGTCGAACCGGGTTCAGGTACTCTGCAGAGGGAGCCCAGTGTAGCCGGCGAAGAATGGGGCACCACGAACTGTAGCGACGTCGGAATGAGATGATTCCACCTCGCTTTGGAAGAAGACTCGTAGACCTTTCTGTCTATGTAGGCCACGCCCCCAGGAGTTCTGAGATGAGGTCGTGGGTGGCACTGCAACAGGCTGCTGATCTGCAGGTCGTGGCTGCACACACAAATTGAAGAGAGAATGGGTGGAGGGGTGGTTCCTTTGGTGAAGGGGAAGGGGATGAGGTTGCTTCGGTGGTGGGGATTGGTTGAGAGGTGGCAAGGGGAGGTGAGGGAGGATGGTAGGGGCGGAGCCAGCAGGGGAGAGGGTGGATGCGCAAGAGGTCTAGCTAGAAGGAGGGGTCTAGCTAGGAGGAGGTGGGGGCGCAAAATGGCCTAGGGAATGGGGGGATGTTCCTTTGATTTGGGTGGAGGGTTAATGGAGGTGTTTAATGGAAGCCTAGGGAAGGGGAGGAGTTGCCTTGGGGAGGGGAAGAGTTGCTTGGGAAGTGGGGATTCCTCTTGGGAAGATAGAAGGTTGTATGGGGAAGGGGGAGGGTTGCTTGGGGAGTGGTGGGAGTAAATGGGGGTTAATGGCCTTGGGAAAGTGAAAGGGTGGGGAGGGCTGATGTGGAGGATGAGGTGGCAAGGGGAGGAGAGAGAGAGCTGGTCGACCTAGAGAGAGAGAGGGGAGCGGAGAGAGAAAGGGTCGCCTCCTTTAGAGAAAGAGAGAAGAGGAGAGAGAGAGAGAGAGAGCTAGAGAGAGAGAGAGGTGCACTAATGCTCAAAATTCACTCAAACTTTCATTACTGAACTCAAGTGGAGTTGGGGTCCTATTTATAGGAATCCCAACATTTACAAAAAGTCCCTGGAGAAAGTGCTAAAAGCAAATAAGCAAGGGGGTGGGGAAGGAAGAGGGCGCCCATGGGTCAGGCCCATTTAATTGGGCCCATATGACCCCCTAGCCTAACAAACATAGGTAAATAGCATGATGACCTAGGGACATGACTCAAAACAAAGGGGAAATTACATCAAAATGACTCAAGAAAGATATAAAAATACATAGCTGAACTTAGGAAATCAAGCTGAACATAATGACAATCATCCGGACCCGTGGAGAAGTGGGAAGTGGTAAGCGCCTGGAGGTTCAGACCGTAGAAGAAGCTGACTTAGCTGAAGGACAACTTGCCTCTCTGGATGAAAAATTATCGCAGGTGACAGCTACCGAATCTCAGTTGCAAGAGCTGACCCAGTATCCCTCTTTGGGTCTTTTGGCATTGGAAGACATCTTCCGGCGCCCTCTGCAGTAATTTCATCTTATTTCCCCTTTTTTCTTAGTTTCGCTCCTTTTTGTCTTCGGAGCTCATGTATCTTGGGGGGCGCCCCGAACACAGATGTATTCTGACACTTCATATTAATGAAATATCTTATTTGTCGCTTCAATCACGACTTCTTTCTTTCTTTTCTTTTCTTTCTCCTTCCAGCCGATTAGCTCAGTCCAGGGATGTAAGTTACTGGCGCAGGAGAGTGCTCACACCTTCAGCGAAGGGGTGAGGTGTTCGCTCCACCGCGGATTAACTACTCCCGGCATCGAGCTTTGACCAGGGTGGGACACTGGTAGAGTAGGCGGACACGCCCCACTAATTTTGCTGATGGTGACGAAAGCTGAGAGTGTGGTTTATTCATCGACACGGTTCAAATGTCGAAGCAATGATAGTTTGTCTATTAATGAGGACGGAAGGTCCGAGTTAAAGGATGATTGATCAGGCTCGCCGATGGTGATGAGGGTCGAAAGGTAGCGACCGATCTTGCTGATGGTGACAAGGGCCGGAAAGGGTAGCGACCTATCTTGCCGATGGTGACAAGGGTTGAAAAAAGGGTAGCGACCGATCTTGTCGATGGTGACAAGGGCCAAACAGGGTATCGACCGATCTTGCCGATGGTGACAAGGGCCGAAAGGGGTAGCGACCGATCTTACCGATGGTGACAAGGGCCGAAAGGGGTAGCTACCGATCTTGCCGATGGTGACAAGGGCCGAAAGAGGGTAGCGACCGATCTTGCCGATGGTGACAAGGGCCAAAAGGGGGTAGCGACCGATCTTGCCGATGGTGACAAGGGCCGAACAGGGTAGCAACCGATCTTGCCGATGGTGACAAGGGCCGAACAGGGTAGCGACCGATCTTGCCAATGGTGACAAGGGCCAAAAGGGGTAACGACCGATCTTGCCAATGGTGACAAGGGCCGAAAGAGGGTAGCGACCGATCTTGCCGATGGTGACAAGGGCCGAAAGGGGTAGCGACAGATCTTGTCGATGGTGATAAGGGCCGAAAGGGGTAGAAGGAAGTGGAATGATGAACGAGGGTAGCCTCGTTACTACATCATCATCATCATTTTTATTTCATTTTTTTGTATCACATTACTGACTCAAGCGCCCTTTCGGGTTTTCGCCGAAATCAGCCCCCTCTTACTTTTGTCCACTCGCCCTTTCGGGTTTTCGCGTGGCGAGGTACCCAATTTTGCCTGTAACGCCCTTTCGAGTTTTCGCTACAGTCGGGCTATAGCCATTTTTGCCCTTGTCCTAGTCTAGGAACAAGGCCGGCGGGGCATCTCTATTTTTAACCCCATTTGTTTCTTTCTTCTTTTTTTATTCCACGGAGAACCCGGAACATGGGAGAACTTATCTGCTAGAACACCGACCAACCATATCGATGATGATGAGGGTCGGGCCCTGGTTTAGTTCGTCGACATTGGTTAAATGCCGAAGCAAAGACTGTACGGTTCTTAACAGGGACGAAAGGTCCAGGCTAAGAGATAGAGATCGATCGATCTCGCCGATGATGACGAGGGTAGAACGCGGGTCTGTTCATCGGCATGGCTTACATGTCGAAGCAAGGAGTACATTCATTAACCGGGGCGAAAGGTCCGAGTTAAAGGATAGAGGTCGACCGATCTCGCCGATGGTGACGAGGGCCGAACATAGTTTTGTATGGGATTCCTATTGGGACTTTTGATGGTTGTCCCTTGGGAGTTTTATTAGGAGGAGAATAAAGAAGAACCTTTCAGATTATCACTTTATTGATCTGAGCGCCCTTTCGGGTTTTCGCTGAAGTCAGCCCCCTCTTACTTTTGCCCACGCGCCCTTTCGGGTTTTCACGTGGCGGGGTATCCGATTTTGCCTGTAACGCCCTTTCAGGTTTTCGCCACAGCTGGGTTATAGCCATTTTTGCACATGTTCCTAATCTAGGAGCAAGGCCAGGCGGGGTATCTCTATTTTTAACCCCATTTGTTTCTTTCTCTTTTTTTTTATAACAGAAAGATGTTGAGAGAGTCGGCTAGGACATGGGGCTCTGCCCCGAGGAAAAGGGGTTTATTCGTTAGCACGAAGGCAATGCTAACGCAAAGGATGGATTCGTGCCGATTCGGGTGTAAGGTCCGTAATGGCAAAGATATATAAAAGTTGGCTAGGACATGAAGTCTTGCGCCGGCAAAGGGGTTTGTTCGTTAGCAAGGAGACAATGCTAACGCAAAGGGTGGATTCGTGCCGATTCGGGCGTAAGGCCCACAATGGCAAAGATGTATATAAGTTGGCTAGGACACGAAGTCTTGCACCGGCAAAGGGGTTTGTTCGTTAGCAAGGAGACAATGCTAACGCAAAGGATGGATTCGTGCCGATTCGGGCGTAAGGCCCGCAATGGCAAAGATGTATATAAGTTGGCTAGGACACGAAGTCTTGCGCCGGAAAGGGGTTTATTCGTCATCAAGGAGACAATGCCAACGCGAAGGATGGATTCATGCCGATTCGGGTGTAAGGCCCGCAATGGCAAAGATGTATATATTATGCGAGTTTGGCTAGGGCAGAGTACTACTAGGTCGAGGTGTGGGTAGCTCGGTCAGGGCGGAGTGCCACTAGACCAAGGTAAGGGTAGCCCGGTCAGGGCGGGTGCCACTAGACCAGGGCTAGCGGTAGCTCGATCAGGACGGAGTGCCACTAGACCAAGGTGGAGGCAGCTCGATCAGGGCGGAGTGCCACTAGACCAAGGTGGAGGCAGCTCGATCAGGGCGGAGTGCCACTAGACCAAGGTGAGGTAGCTCGATCAGGGTGGAGTGCCACTAGACCAAGGTAAAAGGTAGCTCGATCAGGGTGGAGTGCCACTAGACCAAGGTGAAAGGTAACTCGATCAGGGCGGAGTGCCACTAGACCAAGGTGCAGGGTAGCTCGGTCAGGGCGGAGTGCCACTAGACCAAGGTAAGGGTAGCCCGGTCAGGGTGGGGTGCCACTAGACCAGGGCGAGGTGGCTCGATCAGAGTGGAGTGCCACTAGACCAAGGTAAAGGGTAGCTCGATCAGGGCGGAGTGCCACTAGACCAAGGTGAAAGGTAGCTCGATCAGGGTGAAGTGCCACTAGACCAAGGTGCCGGGTAGCTCGGTCAGGGCGGAGTGCCACTAGACCAAGGTGAAAGGTAGCTCGATCAGGGCGGAGTGCCACTAGACCAAGGTAAGGGTAGCCCGGTCAGGGCGGGGTGCCACTAGACCAGGGTAGCGATAGCTCGATCAGGGCGGAGTGCCACTAGACCAAGGTGGAAGGTAGCTCGATCAGGGTGGAGTGCCACTAGACCAAGGTAAGGGTAGCCTGGTCAGGGCGGGGTGCCACTAGACAAGGGTAGCGGTAGCTCGATCAGGGTGGAGTGCCACTAGACCAAGGTGGAGGCAGCTCGATCAGGGCGGAGTGCCACTAGACCAAGGTGAGGTAGCTCAGTCAGGGTGGAGTGCCACTAGACAAAGGTAAGGGTAGCCCGGTCAGGGTGGGGTGCCACTAGACCAGGGTAAAAGGTAGCTCGATCAGGGCGGAGTGCCACTAGACCAAGGTGGAGGCAGCTCGATCAGGGCGGAGTGCCACTAGACCAAGGTGAGGTAGCTCGATCAGGGCGGAGTGCCACTAGACCAAGGTAAAAGGTAGCTCGATCAGGGCGGAGTGCCACTAGACCAAGGTGAAAGGTAGCTCGATCAGGGTGGAGTGCCACTAGACCAAGGTGCAGGGTAGCTCAGTCAGGGCGGAGTGCCACTAGACCAAGGTAAGGTAGCTCGATCAGGGCGGAGTGCCACTAGACCAAGGTAAAAGGTAGCTCGATCAGGGCGGAGTGTCACTAGACCAAGGTGAAAGGTAGCTCGATCAGGCAGAGTGCCACTAGACCAAGGTGCAGGGTAGCCCGGTCAGGGCGGGGTGCCACTAGACCAGGGCGAGGTAGCTCGGTCAGGGCGGAGTGCCACTAGACCAAGGCAAAAGGTAGCTCGATCAGGGAGGAGTGCCACTAGACCAAGGTGCAGGGTATTCCGATTATTCAGGGAATGCCGGTTGCGCCATGTGGTACAGCTTTATATGGTTTCTATTGAGGGAGAGAACTGGACGACTCCTTTGTGGTCTATTAGGACGTAGGCACCCCCTTCATATACTCGGCGGATGATGTACGGTCCGACCCAATTTTCGGCCAACTTCCCTTTGGGGTTAGCGGCCATCACTTCTCTTCTTTTGACCATTACCAGGTCTCCCTTCTTGAACTCTCGCTCTTTGACCAGCTTATCAAAAGCACGGGCCATGCGAGCTTGGTAGAGTTGGATGTTTTGTTGCACCCGGAGGCGCTTTCCTTCGAGCTCGGCGAGCTCTTCCAATCTTCTTTCTGCATTGGTTTGTTCACCGCTGACTAGTCCATGCTGGATGGCGACTCGTAGCGAAGGAACTTCTAATTCAATCGGAACCACAACCTCTGACCCATACACGAGGGAGAATGGTGAACAGTCGGTTGGGGTTTTATAGATAGTACGATAGGCCCAGAGCGCCTCGTACATCCTTGCTTCCCAGTCCTTTTTATTAGACTTGACAGTCTTTGCCAGCAACGTGCATAGGGTCTTGTTGAAGGCTTCTGCAAGTCCATTGGCTTGAGGGTTGTAGGGGGACAATGTCCTCCAGTGAATTTTGTATTTGTCCGCCAGCCGGTAAACCCTCTGATTTCTGAAATGGCTGCCATTGTCAGAGATAATTCGGCTGGGAATCCCGAACTGAATATTATGTTCTGCCAGAAGAATCTTGCAACCAGTTCTCCCGTTACATCTCTTAACGCAACTGCTTCTGCCCATCTGGAGAAGTAATCTGTAGCTGCTAAGATGTATTTGCACCCTGATGAAGACACTGGTAGTGGCCCTACCACGTCCGTGCCCCATTGAGCAAACGGCCAGCTTGGTAAGGTAGGATGTAGTGGCACTGGAGGCCTTCTTGAACATTGGCGTGTTCTTGACACTTTTGACAAGCCCTGGCGAACTTGCAGCAGTCATCAAATATAGTGGGCCAATAGTAACCCAATTTCTTTATCTCAATTTTCATCTTTGGGCCGGCCTGATGCGATCCAGCTGATCCCGCATGGATTTCTTGCATCACCTGCCCCGCTTCTGCTGAAGACAAGCAATGAAGAGGACTTTTCTTCGGGCATCTGCCATTATTCGGAACAGGGTTCCGTTTCTCATCTCGTAAGAGTCTTTGACCCTCAGGAGTTTCATTCTCTGTTCTTTTTCTTTTGGGAGCTGCTGGTGTTGGAACCACCGCAGGAGATGTTCTAACCAATCGAGCTGCTGAACTTCTTCGACGGCTACCACCTCAATCTCTTGTTCGTCGGCTAAGACCTCTGTTACACTGGGGACTTACCGGCGGTTGATCACTGTTATATTCAGGCTCGTGTCTGGCGGGACCGCCAAAGAACTGGCCAGCTTAGCGAGGGCGTCTGCCTGAGCATTCTGGCCTCGGTTGATATGCTTGATGCTGATGGAGTAGAATCTTGACATCAGGCGGGTTGCCAGCTGATGGTAGGGGAGGAGCTCTTGCTTTCGCACATCGAACTCTCCTTCCAGTTATTTTATAACTAGCATGGAATCTCCGAATGCTTCTAGCATCTGAATTCCCATGGATAGAGCAATTTGTAACCCGATTATCAAGGCTTCATACTCTGCTTCATTATTTGTGCAATGCTTGTTTATCGAGCAAGATGTGTGCACCACTTCCCCTTCTGGAGATTTCAGGACTATGCCTGCTCCTGTCCTGACCCTGGCTGATCCAATGACAGTGGTGTCAATTCTGGAAGCGCCATCGAAATATAGCTGCCACAAGGAGGGCCGCACCTGAGCGGCTTCCAGGGTTTCATCTTCAGGAAGCTCCGGTTCCAGCGGGCAGTCCCCGGGCACTGGGTGCTCGGCGAAGAAGTCTACAATAGCTTGGCCCTTGACAGCCTTGCGCGGCACATAGGAGATGTCAAACTCCATAAGGATTACTGCCCATTTACCCAAGCGACCTTTGAGTGCCGGCTGGGACATAATATATTTCAGCGGGTCCTCTTTGGATACCAATCTGATTTCATGCGACAACATGTAGTGTCGAAGCTTCTTAACTGCGAAGACCAGTGCCAGACAGATCTTCTCAATATAAGTATATTTCTCCTCAGTTCTGACCAGTCTCCGACTGAGGTAGTAGAGGGCTTGTTCTTTCCCTCCTTCATTATTCTGGGCCAGCATTGCCCCCAGGGAATTGTGTGTGGCTGCTATATATAATATCAACGGCCGTCCTTTCACCGGTGCGCCCAGCACTGGAGGAGTCTTCAGATAGTCTTTCAGCTTGTCAAAGGCTGTCTGGCAATCTTCATCCCAATAAAAGGGAACATCCTTCATCATCAGTTTGTGGAAAGGCTGGCATCGCCCTGACAAATTAGAAATGAACCGCCGGATATACGCCAAGCGGCCCTGTAGTGATCTCAGCTCGGAGAGATTTCTTGGTGCAGGTAACTCCTGAATTGCTTTGATCTTTGCGGGGTCTATCTCGATTCCCCGATATCTGACAATGAAACCCAAGAATTTCCCGCTCGACACTCCGAACGCGCATTTCATAGGGTTCATCTTCAATTCGTGCTGCCTCAGCCTCCGAAAAATGATCGGAGGTCTTGCAGATGGTCTTCTTTTCTTCTGGTCTTGACCACCAGATCATCTATATAGCACTCGACCTTGTGGTAGAGCAACTCATCAAATCTTTTGGTCATTGCGCGCTGATAAGTTGCGCCAGCATTCTTTAGTCCGGACGGCATCCTCCTGTAGTGATAGATGCCTTTAGGGGTTCAGAAGGTAGTGTGGACCCGGTCATGTTCCGCGATCCATATCTGGTTGTAACCGAATGACCCGTCCATGAATGATAGGGCCTCATGACCGGTTGTTGCATCTATCATGACCTCCGTTATTGGCACCGGAAAGTCATCCTTGGGACAAGCTTTATTCAGATCTCGGAAGTCAACACATATCCGGATCTGTCCGTTCTTCTTTTTCACGGGGACGATATTCGCCAACCATGTAGTGTACCAATTTTCTTCGACAAATCCCACGTCAATGAGCTTGTCGACTTCTGCACAGATTTGAGTGATGAGCTCCGGCCTCATGCGTCGCGGTGGTTGCTTCACCGGCTCGGCTTCAGGGCTGATCGTCACCTCATGTTGCGAAACTGCAGGGCTCAGACCTGGCATTTTTTTGTAAGTCCAGGGGAAGCAATCCTGGTACTCTTGCAGCAGCTGGGTGTACAGCTCCCGTTCTTCTGAGGACAACTGGGCACTGAGGAAGGTAGGCCTGGGGTCTTCCTCAATTACCAAGTTGACCTCTATCAGCTCGTCACTGTAGCTCGGTCTCCATCTTCTATCTCCGGAGGTGCCGGTTGGAGGTCGACGAAATCTGGAATATCATCTTCAGGGTCGAGGACCTCGCCATCCCCATTTGACGTCATCAGAGCTTCTCGAAAGTCCTCTACTTCATTTAGTAGCGGCCGTGCATATTGCTCTCTCAGCAAATCCATCGCCGTTGTAGTCTCCGTGGGCAGGAGAGCAGCTTCAGCCCCTGTAGTTGGGGTTGCAGTTGTACCAGACTGGTGACTGCTTGTCGTTGGGTTGGAACAGCAACCCAGTCTCGCGGCAAAAGGTGAGGCGATCTCGCCTTCTGGGGCAGTTGCATCTTCAATAGGAGTGGCAGTCCCATTGTCGGCAGTACACACTGTAGACGGCAGGAAGGCGTCGTCCCTCGAGGGAAAGAAAAATAATGATATAATAATAATAAACAATGACAATGATAAAAGGGTGATCGCCAGAGAGGTATAGGCGGCGGGAGTCGTCGTCTACCCTCGTCTGTCTTAGGAGATGGAAATGACGAGATCAACTCAAGAAGAGAAAGAGAATAGGGATGCGGAACGGACTCTGGTACGTGCGGAGATAGGGGTCGGAAGACCCTCTCGCGCAAACTGACCCCTTCCCGGTAAGCGTGACTTACCGTTCCACGAGCAATTTTTTATATACCGGGAAATCCGAGAATCTATGTAACAGAAGTGGAGAGGCACGAAGACTCAGAAGTTGCAACGGTATATCGTCCTCCAGACAATTATAAGGACGATGCAAACAAAGACGTACCACCACATGACATTGGTCTTTGTGGGGTTCTAACAGCAATGCAATAATATCAATCACTAATGAGTATATATATATATATTAAGACCACCGCAAGACATTGGCCTTACGGGATTTTACTGCAACATAGATAATAAATATATGTACATACCACCACGAGACATTGGCCTTCACGGGATTTTCGCAGCGATATAAGTAATAAGTATAACTATATACAAAAGACCACCGCGAGGTATTATCCTCCGTGGGGTTTTTATTATAATAATTATATATATATATAACAAGAAAAGAATAAGGGATCAAATAAACCGCCGCGAGATGTTACTCTCCGCGGGGTTTTAAAGCGATGATAGGGGGGATGCGAAAATTAAATGGTTAGGGGTTAGGAGGTTAGCGTGCAGAAATTGAATTACTGGAATGAAGATGGTCGCGGGAGATGACCCACCGCACCAGTTAGATAAGACCACCGCGAGGAACGAGTTCCTTGATCGGGGTCAGATTAAAAGAATGCAGAAAATTAAACCACCGCGAGGAACGAATTCCTTGATCGGGGTTGGAATTGAAAGTGCAGAAAATTAACCATCGCGAGGAACGAGTTCCTTGATCGGGGTTGGAATTGAAAGTGCAGAAAATTAAACCACCGCGAGGAACGAATTCCTTGATCGGGGTTGGAATAAACCACCGTGAGGAACGAATTCCTTGATCGGGGTTAGAATAAATAAAAAAAAGGGATTAAAGAAACCGCCGCGAGATGTCACTCTCCGCGGGGTTTTGAAGCGATAATAGGGGAGGGTTAGAGTTAAACAGTTAACGGTTAGGATGTTAGAATGCGAAAATTAAATTAATGAAATAAAATGGTCGCGGGAGATAACCCACCGCACCAGTTAGATGAGACCACCGCGAGGAACTGGTTCCGTCAACGGGATTTAAACAGAAAGTAAATAACAAGAAAAGGGGAAGGGAAGTGTGATCGCCATGGGCTGAGAGCCCCACAGGAAATGTCCTGATCGCGTCCGCCGCCGAAGCGGGAGCAGTGCGGGTCCTCTCTTCCTCTTCGATCGGCCGGCCGACGAAGAGGGCCTTGCTTTGGTTACCCTGATTTTATTATTCTTTTTTTGTGTTTTATTTTTTGTTATTATATTGTTTGGGGTTTTGTTGCTTTTATTATTTTTTTATGCTTTTATGTCTTTTTTAAGAGAAAGATGAGAAGGTAAAGAGAGAAATCGAGGGATAAACGGTAGAATAAGATAGTATAATATAGAGGAAAACTACTAGGAGAATATAGACAGAGTAAGAAACTTATTTTAGATGAAACAAAGAAGAACGGAGGTGGAGGTTTAACGATTTACGATGATAACAAGGGAGAAGAGATAGACTTATTTTAAAACCATACGTAAAGGATGATGGAGATGGCAATTTAACAACAAATAACAATGATGAGGAAAAAACCAGAATAGATGAGGGAGACGATAGTCGGGTACCTCAAAATAGGAGGGATGGCCGCATTTATAGTCCCGAACTGAGGGTACGTGAGTTGCTCCTCCTACTCTTTCAGCCGACTGAAGAAGCGGACTCCCGGACTGGTTAACCCTGCACGGAAAACAAACGAAGAGGAACAACCAAATAAGAACGACGGAGATGTAGCACCAATTCTTTAGAAATTGACATTAAAAATAAAATAAACGAGTACTAACCTGGTTGGTAGTATTTAAAACCCCTTTTAGAATTGAAGGATAGGGAATGATATGATGGAATGCACGAACACGAAGACGTTTATAAACTATGCCCTCTCAGAGAGAAAGGCGTGGCCTAGATGCTAAATGATTCGTGTGATGTAATTAAGTGAATAATTAAAAATACGAAGGGGAGAAAAAGTTATTGGGGAAGACCGACGACGAGTTTTGACAAGGGCTTCAACAGCATGAGCCCAGCACGACCAAGGAGCTTTCAAAACGGACTTCAGAGACTGCTCAGATGGAGAACACAAACACACGTATATATGTACAAGGTGAGAAAAGATATGCAAACATCTATAAAAGGTGGGAGAAGATGGTTAAAGATGTAAGTAAATAGATAATAAAAAATACTAATGATATGTGAAAGATAGAGGGGGATTAGAGAGCGAGATAGAAGTCAAGAGAGAGAGAGAGCTCTTTTTTCTTAGATTTTTTTTGTAGTTTATATATATATATATATATATATGTATACTATATATATGCACCTAAAAGATATATAGAAGATATATATATATATATATATATATATGAGAGGATGAAGGAGAGAGAGAGGATGAGAGAGGGTGTGAGAAGAGAGGGAAACTGAGGGGGGGAGAGATGTCCGGGAGAGAGAGAGATAAAAAGGAGAGAGAGAGACAGAGGTGAGGTGTTAGAGAAATAGGAATAAAAAAAATAAAAAAAGAGATGAGAGGGAAATCGGTAGAGAGAACAGAGAGAGAGAAGGAGAGGGTGAGAGGGTAAGGGAAATAATAAACAAAAGAAAAAAGAAAGAAAAGTGAGAGGGAGAGAGAAGGAAACCGATGGAGGGGGAGGGAAGGGAAGCAGAGAAGAGAGAGAGGGAGTAAGAGAGAGGGGGTAAGAAAAAATAATAAAATAAAAAAAGAGTGGGAGGAGAGATCGAGAGAGGGGAGAAAGAGGGTGAGAGAGAGAGAGAGTTAGAGAGAGGGTGTGAGGGAGGAATAAAAAAAGAAAAAAAAGGTGAAGAGAGAGGGCGGCGAAAGACAGAGATAGAGGGAAGAGAGAGGGAGGATGAGAGAGGAAGAGGGAGAGGGAGAGAGAGAAAGAGAGAGAGAGCTGTGAGGTAGGGAGAGAGAGCACGAGAGGGGGAGAGAGAGAGACGGAGGCGGAGGGAGAGAGAGAGAGAGAGCAGAGGGAGAGAGCGGCCGCGAGAGAGGGGGGGTGCTCGGCGGGGGGGCTCGGCAGCGACGACGGCGACGGTGGGAGGCGGTGGCGAGCAGGGCGGCGCGGGGCAGAGGCGGTCCGGGGGCGAGCGGCTGGGGGGCGACGGGGGCGTGCGACGGCGGCAGGGCACGACGGGTTTGCCGGAGGCGGGAGGCCGATGGCGGCGTGGTGGTGAGCGGTGTGTAGCCGGAGGGGGGACGCAGGCGGTGGCGTCGTCGCGGGGGCGACGCAGTGGGGAGGGCGGCGTCAGGGCGCTGGCGCCGGCTGCGGGGATGACGATGTGGCCGGAGCGGCAGGGCGGCTGGGCGGCGTCCGGTGGCAGGCGGAGGGCGGCCGGAGGCGTGGACGTCCGTGGGCGGTCGCGGTGGCTTGCATGCAGGGGGCGACCGGTGGTGTAGCGGAGGAGGTGGACGCGAGCGTTTTGTAGCTAAGGAGAGAAAGAGAGGGAGAAGGAGGTGGCCGGTGGTCTCGTGGCAAGGTGAGGTGGTTGCAGTGGAGAGGGCGGTCGGTGAAGGGTGCGGTTGCGAGCAGGAGGAAAGGGAGAAGGAGAGGTGGCAGTGGAGTTTGGTTAGCAGGGTAAGGGAGGAAGTGAGACGGAGGAGGGGCTCGTAGTGGCTTTCACGATGGTGAGATGGGGAGGAGGGCGCAGGTGTGCTGTCGTGGGGGTTGAGAGGGTGGAATGGAGGGGGAGAGAAGGAGAGAGGGAGGGGAGACGGTGGAGGTGGCTGCAGGTCGAGGGGGGGTGGTGGGAAGGTCGATGGCTGGGTGGTTGTTAGCAGGAGAGGGAGGTGGTGGGAAGGTCGATGGGGGAGAGTGGAGGGTGAGGGCGGCGTTGCTAACAGGTTCCAGAGAGAGAGAGAGAACGTCCCCAAGAGGGGGGGGCTTGCATGCGACTGGGATAAGGGGGTTACGGAGGAGGTGAGAAGGAGAGAGAGAGTGTGTGTGTGTGTTAAAGAGAGGGGGCAAGATCCGGATAAGGTGGGAATAGAGTAAAAAGTAATAAAGGATGGGGTCATGTCAATTAAAATTTTATTTATTTTTTAGAACAAAAATGGGCCAAGCCCATTAGCACACACCTATATATATATATTTTTTATATTTTTGAAAAGGAATGGGCCAAACCCATTAGCACAAATATTTTTTATACACACATTTTTTTTGAATAAGAATGGGCCAAGCCCACTAGCACACACCAACTTCTCTGTAGAAAGAACAGGTTAAGTCCATTAGCACATGATTCCAAGTCCATCAACACAAGAAGTTTTCATGTAGACAAGGATGGGGTGAGCCCATTAACACATCTATTGTAAGAAAAGCATAGCCACGAACCCCTTGACGAGGGTCTCATTTATTACAAGAAACAATAATTTACTTTTCGTGAGACAAGATTATCAGATAAAAATTGGAGATCATTCAGATAACTTAACCGTACGAGCCACTTTGGGGCGTCTTAGTGTAATACGGGATCTGCTCAGCATAATGCTTAAAATGCCGTGTCTACACACACCTCCTGGTCGGGGCTGGCCGAGGCTTCCCCGATTGGCACACGGGGTGCGGAGGTCATTGTTGGTAGGACTCCACAGGAGGGAGAGATCCCTGCTTCTTCAACACCTTCGGCTTCGCTAGTGCTAGCCGTATCAAATTCGGCTTGCAGGGCCGCCTCTTCGGGATAGACCTGCTCCCAACATCGGCAAGGAATCACGGTCTCCGCTTCTTGATTTTTGGGCTGGCCCGGGTCAGCATGTTCAGCTTCCGCTGGATATTCATCGAAGGTTGCCCCCAGCGGGCTATCTTCACCAGGGTAGAAGGTGGAGAGGGTGTCCACCTCGTATCGCCCACTGTGATAATATTCTTCCAGGGTGAAGCCCAACCCCGGATGCTGAGAGACGCGTCTCATTTCCTTATCCAGATTTGTGGGATACCACATTTTCTAGAAAACTTCCTTGCGCTTTTGAGACTGATCGGAGGGGATGTGCTGCTTTTGAAACATCTCGGCCATCCGACTGGTTGTGAATGCCAGACCCTTGACGGGGACCGACGGGTTGCTTATGTCTTCGGCGAGGCTGCAGTCTGTGTCTTCCCGAGTAGGGTGCTCTTCAGCCGTATAGAACAAGCTGTTGGGTCCATCTTCCTGTGTCACCTCCCAAGTTTTGAAAGGCTCGACAGTGGGGTTATCAAGGCCGGGAATCGGCTTGGTGAGGCCGTCCGGGATTCCAATGTGATTGTGCTGCCAAGCGACCTGCACTTCATTAGCTTCAGGGTATAATGTTGGGGGTGCTATTCTGCCCACATCCCCATATGTTGTCATATGAGAGATCACCTTGGGCTTGACATATTCGCGCGGCGGTGATGGATACCAATCGTCGCCGGATGCGCCTCTTGATGCCCCCGCAGGGGTCTTAGCTTCAGAGGTCTTCTGAGAAGGCCCCGCATATAGGTTGGCATTCGCAAAGTGACATTCAAATACCTCAAACGGGTGAAGGTCAGCAAATATCCTCTCCTCCTTCCCTTGGAGACTGTATTTGATACATTGGTGGAGCGTGGAGGGCACCACCATATTCTCATGCAGCCATGGGCGGCCGAGCAATGCTTTGTATGAGGTGCGGGAGTCGATGACATGGAACTGCACAGTCGAAGTGAAATCCGCTAGGGTAAGGGTTGTTGTGTAGTGGACAGCGGATCTAGAGAGGAGGGGTGAATAGATCTGCCCCTCTTTTCGCAATGTAACCCTCTATATAGCTAGATGAGATAAATTGCAGCGGAATATAACTAGCTAAACGAAGGACACAACGATTTGCTTAGCAAGATGATTACTAATATATCGATTCGAACCTAAGCATGCATTTAGAACGAAGCAATCACACGAACAAACCACAACACATGAGATTTTAAGGTGGTTCGGACTGAATCCCCAGTCCTACGTCCACCCCTCATCAAATCCGGTGAGGCTCCACTAGTGCCACGCACTGAACCGCAAATCGGAAAGACCACCGATTGCCTTCCTACTAACCACCTGGTAGGGACGTCAATAACACAGATCGGACAACCTCCGATTGCCTTCCTACTAACCACCGGTAGGGACGATTCTCAATTTTGATTATTTGTATGAAATGAAAAAGAGAACAAATATGAAATCACTCAAACAAGATATAGAGTATGCTCAAAGAAAAGAATCTTGTCTGAGTTGCAGAAGCTTAAATCGGATGCTTTGACGGTGTCTTCTTTCTTGCGGGATGATCTTCCTTGAACCTCTTCTAGTTGATGAAGAAGACGATGGATGTAGCTTCAATCTTCCTTTTGATCTTCTTGAGTCGATGAAGAGGATGTAGAAGATGTAGGATGCAGCTTAGATCACCCTTGAGAGCCTTGATTCCTTCTTCTTCCTTGGAGGTTGAGATGGCTTCAGATATGGACTTGAATGCCTTGGAATGGATGAAGAACTCCTTCCCGAAATACTGTTCATGGAGGTGCTACAGTGCCTCGAAAATGAGCTCCCTTGATCTCCCTTGAAGCCTTTAAATTGGGGTTTCCAACCCTCTTGTATTGGTTTTATAGACCTTGAATGGTCTATAGACAAGCCTCAGACCAGATCCACAATTTGTGGGTGATTAGGTGACTTTTGGATTAAAGAAATCCATGTTGAATGGCCCTTTTCGAAGTTGGAAACAAAGTCAACATTGAAGGCTCGGGGCTGGCGGTCTACCGCTACTGTGAAATGCTGTAGACGAATGGCCCCTGGGATTTTCGGTCGACCGCCACTGGCTGGCGGTCGATCGCTACTGAAACTCGTGCAGGCTGGCAGTTGCTGGCTGGGGCGGTCGACCGCCCCTGTGCTGGCGGTCGACCGCCAGCTGGGCATAACCCGGCTTATCCCGGGTCGGTCCAATTTCCGTTCTAGCTCCGTCGTTCAACTCCATTAGCAGCCCGTGCATGTCGTTGGCATCTCCCTTGATAGTCTAAAAGATATCAACGGAGTTTATGGCCTTGGATTCTCTTGGCTATGCTTCTTTGTGCATTGACCTTATATGGATGACGAGCCGAATATCGCGTGTCGACTTGTGCTTGTTTTCGCATCCTTGCTTGGGCGCGATCCACGAGCTTTCACTTTGCCGACTCTACTGTCTTTCTTGTCCATGTAATGGTGTACCTGTCATGACCGAACCATCACGTATGTCAGTCACATGAGAGTGGGAAATATCAATGACTAATAGTGTTTAGCCATTATCAAAACCAAAAATACGACAGAACTCAAATGACCGTAGGATGATGTCTAATTACCCAAGTGAACTCAAATGACCATAGGGGCACAACATTCTCCCCCTTTTTGATGATGGCAACACTGTGAGTCATTATATGGCAGAAATATCCAATATGGCAAATATGGCAAAGTTTATGACATATGCAACCTGTGTGCAGCTCAAGATCCATGATAGTGAAACATGTAAATGCGGATATGTATGCATGGATGATCAAAGCATGTGAATGCTACATGTAAATGCTATGCAATTATGCAAACCCCATCCACATACACATATGAGATGCAAAGTGAGCAATGGAGATTCTCCCCTTTTGACTCTCCCCGTATACCATTCACACATCCCCCGCTCTTCCCTCTTTACATAAGGCATGGCGCTCTTTACAAAGGAAAGGACTCACACAGAGAATTCTCCCCCTTTGTCAACAGCAAAAAGGAGGGATATGAAACAGCATGTGATAAATGGTCTAGAGATCAGAGTGGAATTATAGTGGAAGAGCAAGCCATTATATAGAAATTGAAATCATGCCGCGAACAATATATATATGTGTTTCAAAGCTAATGAAGTCCGAGTTCATCAACAGAGTTCGAAAAGTAGCTACATTGAAGATTTAATAGAAATGAACCAAAGGCGCATAGCATGGCAGTGTTAAACTTTCCCTTGTCTTATATATCCATATTCAATAACGACAAAGGAAATAACACAAAAACTAGTATTGAAGCTAAGCAATCATGATTAGAGCATGGAAGTGTTAAGAGTGCAATAACTTTGAATTTCAATCTCTTTTGAATTTGAAGGCATATTACTCATATTTTACGAGCAATCAAGTCTAGTACACGCCTCCTAACCGTAAGAATACACGTTGTTTAGACGCCAGTATTCCTAGGTATTTGGCAAGACTAACGGTTATGCTTCGGAATGAACAGAGATAGCAAAGTCACGTCATGACATACCCAATCTCATTTCTTTGATGAGAGGATATATTTCTCAGCAATTATGCCATTGCTCTGCCTAGAGTCTAAATGAATTGAGACAGAGATAACAGAGGCACATCATGACATATCATTCGTCACTTGATTGGATGACGTGACATATTTCTCCGTGCAGCAATATCATTGCTCTGTCAAATTTAGTTTCAAGAATTCCAGCTCATCAAGATGTTTAGAAGCAATACTAAGCTCTAGAGTATTACCAAGAATGTCATGAAATTTGGATTGCCAGATGGCAGGATAGTCATTCAAAGTATAATATGCAATCTCTAGTTAAGGTCTATTAAAGCCAAGAACATAGATGAGTTCAGAACAAATATTTCAGAACTACAAGGAAATCATTAAATCTGAACCATTTTTATTGAATAGACAATCATCAGTTCATATAATAGAAAGCTCTCACACTATCTGTTCGTCAGTCCCATGATCTCATATGCAGACTGTAAGCCATGGAAGCACAGATTGTAAGAGATTAAGAAAGGCAGCAAGACTCCCCCTAAGGATATCCAGTGAATGCACGCAAGGAGTTATGTGTGTAAGCAAGTGTAATGAGAAGTGTCAAGAGAAGAGTGACCTGAAACTTGCAGGGGTGGACATGAATTTGGTAGACATGAAATGCATGATCCAACATATGCTTGTACACTTATTAAATGCAACAGAATGGAGATGAAACTCATGTATAAATACTGCAAAACGACAACTCCCCCTTACTATATAGCCTATATGCGACAATGACGCATGGTACTTGGCGGAGGTGAAACTTCATGCATATTGAGTACTTCCAGACAAGCATAACCTGCCTTTCCATACATCAACATTTGATATACCATGGCCATGCAGGAAGGATGCTACACAGACCATGCAGTGCATTATGAATCATGAACTCATTTCATTATTATGCATCTACATGCAATGCGACACATATACAAAATGACATATTGACATATAAACAATGCATGAATGCCAACGTGCAAAACACACAACTAATTGAGCATGATCATCATTTCAAATTCATATTGGCCTGAGGTCGGTAAAGACCAAGCTCCCTTCTGAGTGTTGAAAACCTGTCATTACACAAGGGCTTGGTGAAAATATCAGCAATTTGATTTAGAGTATCAACAAAATATATTTCAAAATTTTTCTTACTGACCTCGTCTCTAATGAAGTGATGCCTAATCTCAATATGCTTAGTCCTAGAGTGCTGGACTGGATTTTTTGCAAGGTTGATAGCACTAGTGTTATCACACAGAATCGGGACACAACCAAGATCCACCAAGTAGTCTTGGAGTTGGTGTTTAATCCACAACACTTGGGTGCCACAGCTCCCCGCAGCAACATATTCTGCCTCCGCGGTTGAGAGGGCAACCAAGTGTTATTTCTTGGAGGCCCAAGAAACTAAACACCCGCCTAGAAACTGGCAATAGCCACTAGTACTCTTGCGATCCAGCTTGCATCCAGCGTAGTCCGCATCAGAATAAGATATAAGAGATAAATCACATGATGACGGATACCACAATCCCAAATCTTGAGTGTCGGCAAGAAAACGAAGGATACGTTTGACGGTAGTCAAATGGGATTCTCTAGGACTAGCTTGAAATCTAGCACAAAGACATACGCTAAACTGGATATATGGTCGGGATGCAGTCAAATAAAGCAAAGAATCAATCATACCTCTATAGACCTTGGCATCCACCAATTTACCATTTTCATCCGAATCCAGTGAAGTTGAGGTGCTCATCGGAGTTGCAATGATTTTGCTGTTTGCCATGTCAAATCTTTTTAGCAACTCCTTGATGTATTTGGCTTGGCTTATGAAGCAACCATCTTCTCCTTGGTTGACCTGCAAACCAAGAAAGAATTGAAGTTCTCCCATTAGGCTCATCTCAAATTCGCTAGTCATGAGGTTAGCAAATTCCTCACACATTTCAGATTTTGTAGAACCAAACATAATGTCATCAACATAAATTTGAACAATCAAGATGTTCTTATCTTGCTTCTTGGTAAAAAGTGTTTGATCTACCTTACCTCGTGTGTACCCTTTTTCAATGAGGAACGAGCTTAGTCTCTCATACCAAGCTCTTGGTGCTTGCTTAAGTCCATAAAGCGCCCTGTCTAGCTTGTATACAAAATCTGCATTGTTAGAATTCTCAAAGCCAGGGGGCTGCTCAACATAGACTTCTTCTTTGATCAAGCCATTCAAGAAAGCATTTTTGACATCCATTTGATACAGCTTTATACTAAGGGAGCATGCAAAGGCAAGTAAAATTCTGATGGCTTCGAGTCTAGCAACAGGGGCATAAGATTCATCAAAGTCTACCCCAAACTCTTGATTATACCCTTGAGCCACAAATCTAGCCTTATTTCTTATTATCTTGCCATCCTCACTTAGTTTGTTCCTAAAAACCCATTTAGTGCCTATGACAGATTGTGATGACAGTCTAGGAACAAGATGCCAAACTTTGTTTCTCTCAAACTGGTTTAGCTCTTCTTGCATGGAATTTATCTAGTTTTCATCTTTTAAAGCATCATCAATATTTTTGGGTTCATGCTACGAGATAAGAGCAAGTTGATCTAATTCTTCCACAATTTTAAAATGTGACCTAGTTCTAGGTGGGTCATTCAAGCTACCAATGACATTCTCCAAGGGATGATCCTTAAGAATTCTAATATTTGTAGAATCGTTACCTTCTCTTGGAGCTTGATCCCTTGCATTACTTGATTCAGCTAGGTCACCATCTTCTTTTATTTCTTCTTGTGGAGGATCACTCTTGTCCTTTATGCTTAGGAATTCCCCATCTTCATCGTTTTTCCTGCAAGAGTTATCATTGTTAGAATCATGATATTCATCAAAGGAAACATGGGGTGATTCTTCCACAGTTTGACTTTTGATATTATGAATTCTATAAGCCCTAGATCTATCAGAATATCCAAGGAATATACCTTCATCGCTCTTGGGCTCGAATTTATCTAAGTCTCTTTTGTCATTGTTGTGGATGAAGCATTTTGACCCAAACACTTTCATATGTGAGAGAGAAGGCTTTTTACCTTTCAGCAACT
This sequence comes from Amorphophallus konjac, assembly GCA_022559845.1. Classification (NCBI taxonomy): domain Eukaryota; kingdom Viridiplantae; phylum Streptophyta; class Magnoliopsida; order Alismatales; family Araceae; genus Amorphophallus; species Amorphophallus konjac. The sequence continues at coordinate 360,880,320 of CM040123.1, forward strand.
CATAAGGAGTCTTTTTGGTGTGTGGCCTTACCATAGAGCGGTTGATAATTTAACATGCCGAATTTACCGCTTCAGCCCAAAATCTCCTTGGAAGTTACCGTTCAGCAAGCATGGTTCTTGCCATCTCTACAAGTGTTCGGTTTCTTCTTTCAACTACACCATTTTGCTCCGGCGTTCTTGGTGAAGAGAATCGGTGTGAAATGCCTTCAGCCCTGCAGAGATTATAGAAATCAGCATTTTCAAATTCACCACCATGATCAGATTGAATCTTGGAAATTTTAAACTCACCGTCCTGCTTTATCTTCATGTAGAGTGCCTGAAACTCGTCAAAAGCATCATTCTTATGTGTGAGAAAGAAAACCCATGTGAACCTAGAAAAGTCATCCACCAAGACATATCCATATTTTCTACCACTTAAACTACCAGTTCTGGTTGGACCAAACAAGTCCATATGAATTAGCTCGAGTGGTTTGGATGATGTATTTTCAGATCTTCCCTTGAATGATTTTCTAGTTTGTTTACCTAGGGCACATGCATCACATAATTTATTTTCTTGTTTAAAGGATAGTTCAGGCAAACCTTTCACCATTGAATGCTTCAAGAGTTTATGCAAGATATTGTAGCTAGCATGTCCTAGTCTACGATGCCATAACCATACAAGTTCAGATTTTGGTGCAGCAAGACAAAGGTTTGAATAAGCAGGATCATCTAAGTCAATCATGTAAACATTGTTGACTCTCTTACCAGAAAATTTTACCTTGTCAGATTTTGGTTCAAAGATTTTACATTCATGAGAATCAAACAAAACTTTGTGACCTTTATCACACAATTGACTTATGCTTAGTAGGTTATATTTCAAACCTTCAACTAGCAACACATTTCCAATGGAGTTGGAGAGGTTCTTACCTACATTACCTGTTCCAATGATTTTTCCTTTGTTGTTCCCTCCAAATGTGACATGTCCTCCTTCCTTTTCCTCCAAGAGATAAAATTTTGATTTGTCTCCGGTCATGTGTCTTGAACAGCCGCTATCAAGGTACCACCTGTTATGTATGGCTGCAAGACACTCCTGCACAAGTAATTAAGCAAATGTGTTTGGAACCCAACCAAATTTGGGTCCCATCATACTCTTCAAATTTTTAAAGCATGAAACCATTTCTTTTGGAATCCAGACTTTTCTAACATTCATGTTTTGTTTGCTTAGAGCAGGGATTTGGTTTTTCTTTTTAACTTTGACATTCATTTTCTGTTTGGAGGTTCTTGGTTGGAATTTGTGAAAGTTTGATGAAGTTGGCTTCTTAACCCATTGTGGCCATTGGTTATTTTTGGGTTGAGAGTGATTGTTATGCCACCTAGGAGATTGAAAGTTATAGGATTGATGAACACATGAATCACAATTTCTCCAAAAGTATGGTGGTGTTGGCCTATATGAATGTGCAATCCAGTTTTGGTGATATCTGGAAGATTGAGCATGCAATGGCCAAGAATGTGTTGACCTATACTGCGGGGAAGGTCGACCTTTCTTAGGTCTTTGGACAGGCTTTTGGGGAATGTTGGTGACTCCCCCTTCAATCTTTTCTTTTCCTTTCTCCTTTTGTTTTTTCTGGTTTTGTGTGGGAGTTATGTTTGAGGTGGAGGCTTCAGAAGATGAGACAAATGTGACTGTTTTTAGCCCAATTGGCCTTTTATTTGTTGGTTCAAAACCCAACCCTTCCTTGTTGAAATTCATCCTAGTACCTAGCAAAGCATCTAGGTTTTCTTTTCCATCCACGAAATTTTCTAAGGATTGTTGTTTATCCTTCAATTCTTTTTGTAAGTTTTCAATGTTTTGCAAGAGTTGAGTGTTGACATGTTTTACAGTTTCATATTTTTCATTACTCAGTTTGCTGTTCTTTTCATAGGTTTACATTTTCAGCTTAATGCTATCAATCTCATTTCTCAAGTTTTCATTTTCAGTTTCCAAGTCAGCCATTTCTTTTCTTCCTTCTTCCAAATCCTCAATCATTTTCTTAAGATCTTCAATTTCAGTTTCAAGTAGAGCATTCTTATCATCCTTGTCATGATCATGCACAAAAGAATTGATTTTCTTTTTCAATGATTTATTTTCCTTTTTGTACATTTCATATTTTTCCATGAGTTGTATATATGCATCCTCCCAATCATCAATTGTATAATCTTCAAATGGAGAATTTATCTCAATTTCTTCGTCACCTTTGGCCATGAGGCAGAAATCTTCTTTTTCTTTGTCCGAGGAGCTAGTTCCATCATTACTTTCTTCTTCATCGCTCCATGTGGACACCATGGCCTTGTTATTCTTCTTGCCCTTCCATTTGTCAGCTTTTATGAATCTGTCGGGACAGTCATTCTTGAAATGCCCTGGTTTGTTGCAAGAATAACAAATGATTTTGTCAGATTTCTTAGAGTTTTCAAAATTAGATTTGAAACCATTTCTTAACCTTGACCTTCCTCTCATGAAGCTCTTACCTTCCTTTCTCAAGAATTTCTTGAACTTACGTGTGAGCATGGGTACGTCATCCTCATGTCGCTCACTTCCCGAATCCTCACCTTCATCAGAAGTATCTTGACGGCTAGGTCCAGCTTTAAGAGCTAGGGACTTCTTCTTAGGTGTCTCAGCCTCTTTGTTCTTGAGGTTGATCTCATAGGTCATTAATGACCCAATGAGTTCATCTACCTTGGTGGTTGCGAGATCTCTTGATTCTTCAACAACGGTTGCCTTCGTGTGCCATGCTGGAGTTAATGATCTGAGAATTTTTCTTACAAGTTCTTGCTCTGTATATTTCTTTCCCAAATCAGTTAAACTATTAGTAAGCACAGTTAAGCGAGCATACATATCTTGAATTGACTCATCAGGCTTCATGCGGAACATTTCATATTCAGAAACTAAAATATTGGCTTTTGTTTCTCGTACCTGAGAGGTTCCTTCGTAGATTACCTCTAGCTTATCCCACATCAATTTCGCAGTTGCGCAGGTGGCTACTCTTGAGAATTCAACTGGATGGAGTGAGCATTGCATGATATGTTTAGCACTCCAGTTGACGGTGGATTGCCGTATTTATTCTTTGGTCCACAAGTCCTCATTATCCGTAAGCTCATACGGACCTTTGCTGATCACACGCCAAAGTTCGTAGTCTTGGGCGCGAATGAACACCTGCTTGCGATGTTTCCAATAAGGATAGTTAGATCCAGTGAAATAAGGAGGTCTGTTCACAGAGTGTCCTTCAGGTAAATAACCCTTAGATGTTGATCCACCATTTCCCTCAAGGTCGTTGGACCCCATAATGAGAGATTAGGCTCTGATACCACTTGTTGTATAGTGGACAGCGGATCTAGAGGGGAGGGGTGAATAGATTTGCCCCTCTTTTCGCAATGTAACCCTCTATATAGCTAGATGAGATAAATTGCAGCGGAATATAACTAGCTAAACGAAGGACACAACGATTTGCTTAGCAAGATGATTACTAATATATCGATTCGAACCTAAACATGCATTTAGAACGAAGCAATCACACGAACAAACCACAACACATGAGATTTTAAGGTGGTTCGGACTGAATCCCCAGTCCTACGTCCACCCCTCACCAAATCCGGTGAGGCTCCACTAGTGCCACGCACTGAACCGCAAATCGGAAAGACCACCGATTACCTTCCTACTAACCACCTGGTAGGGAGGTCAACAACGCAGATCGGACAACCTCCGATTGCCTTCCTACTAACCACCGGTAGGGACGATTCTCAATTTTGATTGTTTGTATGAAATGAAAAAGAGAACAAATATGAAATCACTCAAACAAGATATGGAGTATGCTCAAAGAAAAGAATCTTGTCTGAGTTGCAGAAGCTTGAATCGGATGCTTTGACGGTGTCTTCTTTCTTGCGGGATGATCTTCCTTGAACCTCTTCTAGTTGATGAAGAAGACGATGGATGTAGCTTCAATCTTCCTTTTGATCTTCTTGAGTCGATGAAGAGGATGTAGAAGATGTAGGATGCAGCTTAGATCACCCTTGAGAGCCTTGATTCCTTCTTCTTCCTTGGAGGTTGAGATGGCTTCAGATCTGGACTTGAATGCCTTGGAATGGATGAAGAACTCCTTCCCGAAATACTGTTCACGGAGGTGCTACAGTGCCTCGAAAATGAGCTCCCTTGATCTCCCTTGAAGCCTTTAAATTGGGGTTTCCAACCCTCTTGTATTAGTTTTATAGACCTTGAATGGTCTATAGACAAGCCTCAGACCAGATCCACAATTTGTGGGTGATTAGGTGACTTTTGGATTCAAGAAATCCATGTTGAATGGCCCTTTTCGAAGTTGGAAACAAAGTCAACATTGAAGGCTCGGGGCTGGCGGTCGACCTGCAGCTCCTGGCGGTCGACCGCTACTGTGAAATGCTGTAGACGAATGGCCCCTGGGATTTCCGGTCGACCGCCACTGGCTGGCGGTCGACCGCTACTGAAACTCGTGCAGGCTGGCAGTTGCTGGCTGGGGCGGTCGACCGCCCCTGTGCTGGCGGTCGACCGCCAGCTGGGCATAACCCGGCTTATCCCGGGTCGGTCCAATTTCCGTTCTAGCTCCGTCGTTCAACTCCATTAGCAGCCCGTGCATGTCGGTGGCATCTCCCTTGATAGTCTAAAAGATATCAACGGAGTTTATGGCCTTGGATTCTCTTGGCTATGCTTCTTTGTGCATTGACCTTATATGGATGATGAGCCGAATATCGCGTGTCGACTTGTGCTTGTTTTCGCATCCTTGCTTGGGCGCGATCCACGAGCTTTCACTTTGCCGACTCCACTGTCTTTCTTGTCCATGTAATGGTGTACCTGTCATGACCGAACCATCACGTATGTCAGTCACATGAGAGTGGGAAATATCAATGACTAATAGTGTTTAGTCATTATCAAAACCAAGAATACGACAGAACTCAAATGACCGTAGGATGATGTCGAATTACCCAAGTGAACTCAAATGACCATAGGGGCACAACAAGGGCGAACTCTGCCACCCCCATCGACACTTCACATTTTTGATTGAAGCCGGCGATACGCATATCCCTGACTTTCTCGAGATGCACATTGAAGTGGTGCCTCTCGTATATTTTATAGGGCAGGATGTTGACCGCTGCACCGGGATCAATCAGAATCTTGTTCAGCTCCCTTCCATTCAGGTGCCCCTTCATGTACAGCGGCATGTTGTGGCTGATGGTAGGTATCAGCATGTCCTCTGGAGTGAAGGTCATGCTAGCTTCCGTCACTGCTTCAGCCAGGCAAGTCTCAAAATGAGCAGGCGTCTGGAGAGCAATGATGATCGCATGTCGAGTCTCTTCACTCAAAGAGAGGATCTCCCAGATGGTAAATCGAGCAGGGAGCTTCTTGAGTAGCTTCATTATTCGGCTCCCAGCTCGGACATTGGAGAGCTTCATCTGTTCAGCCCACCTGGGCTTGGGGGAGTCCCGAGTTGCGGCCCCTGACGGACCTGCTTCATCTACTTCGGATTCGGCGCCCTTCTGGCTGGTACCGGATCCTCGGCGCTCTTCATTAGCTGCTACAGGGCAAGCTCCATCTGTATTTGGATCTTCGGAAGATTGTGTTGGCTGCGGGTAAACATCCTCGGGTGCAGGGTTAGCCTCCTGGCAATGCTGCTTCCCCTTAGACATCTTCATGAATTCAAGAAATAAAGGAACTGCCTTGCCCCCACTCTTGTTATATAGGCCTGGCGGAGGAGGGATCTGGACTCCCTTGATCTTCGGCAGAGGTGTTTTGTAGGGCTGCTCTCCCCTGAACATGATGTTGTGGTTGGGTGGCGGCTGGCGCCCCCATTTCCGGCCTGACCGGGTTGCATGTGTAGTAGTTGCGGCCTCAGCCCTGCCTCCCCCAAAAAGGGGTGTGAAGCAAATTTCCACTTCTTCCTCTTTTCCGGACGGGTTGAAGAGTGCTGATAGAGTATTGCAGGAAACAACCTGCACTTTATCGGCCTTAGCGGCCCTTCTCTTCTTCTTTTGTTTCTTCTTCTTCCTTGCTTAAGTAGGCGCCTGCCCCCAGAACAGACGACCCTCCTTATCGGATGCTGCTTCAGCTTCTTCCTTTTGCTCGAGTGAGAGTTGTTCCAGTTCTTACTGTAACGACCCGAGAATCCGATTACCGGGAAGGCCCGATAACCCGAGACTCGCACCGCCACCCACGAGCCCGAAGACTCGGAAGGGTTAAAAGGATGGTGTGGAGACTACACAAGTATCACAAATAATTGCAGAAATTAAACAGTTATAATAGAATAACATTTTACATGGTCCACAACAGAAAAATAACACAATAACAATAGTCCACGACTAGTACAGTGACAAGAAAGGAAAGTACAGCTACACGGGGCATCCCCCGGCTCTGACCTCCGGCACTACCGCTGGGCACCCGCTCCACGCTGCGCTCCTGACGCGCTCCCCGAAGGTGGCGCCTCACCTGAAACACGGTGAAAACACGCAGGGAATGAGTCTCGGAACAAGACTCAGTAGGGATCACTCGAACCCTACCTCGAAAAACGAAAAACCACTACTCTAGCGGTAGAAAAGTATCTCGGAAAGGAAAGCCCTGTACTCTACAGAACTAGACCCTAACGGCACGTAAACCGAGACACGTGCCACGGTACGAGGAAACTGAAACTCAACGGTTGAACCGTCAAAAACCCGAAGGTCGGAAACACACGACTGACAGTCTGACACTCCGTACTCGACAGGAGTACCACCCACTAGAAGCACAGCCGGTAGCGTCCCCTGGCGTCTTACACCGCACTGCAGGTGCACCGCCTGACATGGTAGGTCCTACCCGAGGCGCAAACACCGTACAAGTAACCACAAACAAGTAACTAGTTGGGGTCACGCCCGTCGACGTGGGTCCAACCGCCCCCAACCACGTGTGCACACACAGACCTTGCGTCACTAGGTCTGGTCCTCTGACCGGTTTTCCCCCGTAGCCGGACTCTGGCTACCGACGAGGGGCCTACGGTAACCGGTCCACAAACCGTCTCGAAAGGTGGGTGCCCGTACACCACTCCCAGGTGAGACCAGCACCGCGCACTGGTGGGCTACGACTAGTGGAGGGTCGCTAAAGGAGTAGACTCTCGAGTCACGGAAAACAACACCCAAGCCCGACAACGTGTGGGAATCACCCCACGCACCAGTCCCGTCACACGGAGACCACGGTCGGAGAAAAGCGAGGTTGCCACCCTCATGGGGCAACACAGGAAGTGGCGGTCTACCCTCAGACCGTCACTGCCAAATGGCGGTCCACTCTAGGGCCGTCACTTGGAAATAGCGGTCTAAGGCGGACCGTCACACGGCCAGGGGGTAGGGGGAAGCGACGCGCCTACCCTAGTGCGTCGCTTGGAAGCGGCGCACCTAGGCCAGGGCGTCACATGGCACCCCACACCCACGAAAACCACAGGGAAAGTAACGCGCTTACCCTGGCGCGTCGCTTGCAAGCAACGCGTCGGGCTCAGTGCGTTACTCGCATGTGACGCGCCTAGACCAGCGCGTCGCATGGCCCTCACGCTCGGGATGGAAAGGGAAGTGACGCGCCTGCCCCAGCGCGTCGCTTGGCCCATCCACATGGGGGACAACAGGAAGTAACGCTCCTGCCCCAGTGCGTTACACGCATGTAACGCGCCTATCTCGGTGCGTTACATGGCCTGACCCCCAACGGTCAAAACCCAACGGTCGAAAGCATGTGACGGCCCAGCCCAGGGGCGTCACTAGCAAACGGCGGCCAGTCGCAGGACCGTTACAGCCCTCGACCCCAAAGGCCAACACCCAGGGAAGTAACGCACCCCTCTAGGGGCGTTACAAGCATGTGACGGTCACTGGAGTGACCGTCGCTTGCCCCAGAGCACGCTACGGCGGGAGAACCCCAAAAACACCAACCACGCCCCCGTACCTCCACCGGAGAGGGGGAAAACAAGGGGGAAGACCCCTGGGGACCCCTAGCATGCATCTAAGCCACCAAAACATAGAATCATGGGCTAAAACCATAGATCGGGCGGCTCGCCCCAAAACATGGAAAAACCCCAAAAACGCCCAAACATGCCTCTCTCGGCCTCCCCGCGGCCTACAAACCACGGAAAAGAACGGCGAAGAGCTAGGGAACGTCACCCTACCTCAATGGAGCGAATGCTCCGCCGGATCGTCCACGAATCGCGAAGAACGCTTGAAAACCCTCGTTCTTCCTTAAGCTTCCCACGCTTGCCGCACGCCCCCACGACCGCCTCGCCGCCGCCCACGTCGCCGCGCCGTCGCCCCGCCGCCGTCTGCAGCCGAAGGGGAGCTCGCCGTGGCCAACCGGGAGGAAGAGAGGGAGAGGGAGGGAGACACGGTGGAGGAGGAAGGAGGAAGAAGAAGATGGTGGGGGGAGAGAGAAAAGAAAAAGGGTTTTATAGAAAAACCCGGAAAATCCGTAAAATTCCAAAAAATAGGAAATCACACCCCCGCGATCCTCGGAACGCACCGATCGCAACGGTACCACTCGTGTCCGTGTGAACAGCCCGGTTCACCCGCAACGAGCGTCCGAAGAGAAAAGCCGAAACACACACCGGGAATCGGAAAACACACGCGGAAAAGCCGCGGAACGCCTCCGGGCCTCCGAAACAACTCCGGATCGCGCCGACCCGAACACGAAAGATGTCTGAAACGAAATTTCGGACACAACGGAGCCGGACACTCCGAAAACCAGATCCGGGACCCACGAAGAAGGATCCGAAAGGTCCGGGATATTACAGCCCTCCCCCCTTAAGGAATTTCGTCCTCGAAATTGAGAACAACCCAAGGGGAAAGAAGAGGAAGACTCACTCAAACAGGTACGGGAACTGCTGACGCATCTCGTCCTCACGTTCCCACGAAGCCTCACCACCAGAGTGTCGTTGCCACACGACCTTCACCAAGGGAATAACCTTGTTCCGCAGGCGCTGCTCTCGCCTATCCTCCACGCGGATCGGAAACTCTGGGAGAGAAAGATCTGGAGTCACCTCAGGCCAAACGGAAAACTCGAGCACATGAGAGTCATCGGGCATATACTTCCGCAACATAGAGACGTGGAACACGTCATGCACCGACGCCAACTCAGAGGGTAACTGTAACCGGTAAGCAACCTCACCGATGCGCCCCACAATCGCGAAAGGACCGATATAGCGGGGACTCAGCTTCCCACGCCGTCCAAACCGCATCACCCCCTTCATCGGAGAAACTCTCAAGAACACATGATCGCCCACGGCGAACTCGAGGGGCTGCCGCCTACGGTCAGCATAGCTCTTCTGCCGACTCTGGGCCGCCAACATGTTCTGACGAACCAGGTGCACAACATCCACACATTGCTGCACCAATTCCGGTCCCGTCAAAACACGCTCACCCACCTCAAACCAATCGAGTGGAGTCCGACAAGGACGCCCATACAGAGCCTCATAGGGAGCCATGCCGATGCTCGAATGAAAGCTGTTGTTATAGGCAAACTCCACCAACGGTAGGTGATGAATCCAACTCCCCTGCCACTCCAGGCAGCAGGATCTCAGCATGTCCTCCAAAGTCTGAATGGTCCTCTCAGACTGACCATCCGACTGTGGATGATACGCCGAGCTAAATGCCAACTCCGTGCCAAGAGCTCGCTGGAAACTCCTCCAGAATCCAGAAGTGAAGCGCGGATCCCGATCCGACACGATCGAAATGGGAACCCCATGCAACGGAACGATCCGCTCCACATAAAGACGAGCCAACTTAGGCACGCTCCAGCTGACCTTGACCGGTAGCAACCGCGTCACCTTCGTCAGCCGATCCACCAGCAACCAAATACTGTCCTGCCCAGTCGGGGTTCTGGGCAACCCCACCACAAAATCCGTGGTCACATGGTCCCACTTCCAAGCAGGAACATCCAAGGGCTGGAGAGTACCGCCTGGTCGCTGATGCTCCGCCTTCACTTGCTGACAGATCAGGCACCTGGCCACAAACTCGGCCACATCTCTCTTCATGCCAGGCCACCAGAACTGCCTCCGCAAGTTCCGATACATCTTCGTCGCACCCGGGTGCACAGTGTACCTGCTCCCATGAGCCTCGCGTAACACCGCACGACGAACCTGCTCCTCCCCTGGGACGTACAGCCTGCCACGAAACCTCGCAGCACCGTCCTCGCCAAGCTCCACATCAGCTATCGCCAAAATCCGGGGCAACTCAGGGTCCGCATGCTGAGCCTCTGTCACCTGACGACGGATAGCAGGAGTGACAGTCAGACTCGCAAGCACTGCCAACCCTGGCTTCTGGGGAATCTTGAGCCTGAAAGATACTTCGGGCACCTGTTCCCAGAGCCTCCACTTCCTCAACATCAAGGCACTGATCACGACCTTCCGACTCAAGGCATCGGCGACGACATTCATCCTGCCCGGCTGATAAGATAGGGTGAAGTCATAGTCCTTCATGAACTCCATCCAACGCCTCTGTCTGAGGTTCAGATCTCTCTGCGAGAACACATACCTCAAACTCTGATGGTCAGTGAACACCTCGAACTTCTCACCGTACAGATAATGCCTCCAGATCTTCAACGCGAAGATCACTGCCGCCAACTCAAGGTCATGGGTAGGGTAGTTCTCCTCATGGGGCTTTAGCTGCCGAGATGCATAAGCCACCACTCTACCATGCTGCATCAGAACAGCACCCAATCCGACGCCGGAAGCATCTGTACACACCACAAAACCTCCCGATCCAGAAGGCAAAACCAACACCGGAGCCGAGGTGAGCAATCTCTTCAGTTCCCTAAAGCTCTGCTCACACTCCTCGGACCAGACGAAAGGCACATCCTTCCGCGTGAGCCTCGTCATCGGGGTCGCAATGCGGGAAAAATCCTGGATAAACCGGCGATAATAACCCGCAAGCCCCAAGAAACTCCGGATCTCCGTCACCGACCTCGGCCTCGGCCACTGCATCACGGCCTCGACCTTGGCGGGATCCACGGAAATGCCATCACCAGAAATCACGTGCCCCAGAAAGTGCACCTCGCTGAGCCAAAACTCGCACTTGCTGAGCTTCGCATACAACTGGTGATCTCGCAACGTCTGCAGCACCACACCCAAATGGTACGCATGCTCCTCGGCAGACTGCGAATAAACAAGGATGTCATCCACGAAGATGACCACGAACTGGTCCAAATACGGATGAAACACCCTCTGCATCAAGTCCATGAAGGCTGCTGGGGCATTGGTGAGCCCGAACGGCATCACCAGAAACTCATAATGCCCGTACCTCGTACTGAACGCAGTCTTCTCCACATCGGACTCGCGAATTCTCAGCTGATAGTAACCGGACCGCAAATCAACCCGCGAGAACACTCGCGCAGACTGCAGCTGGTCGAACAAATCATCAATCCGCGGCAACGGATACTTGTTCTTAACGGTCACTTCATTCAGCTGCCGATAGTCAATGCACAGCCGCAGACTACCGTCCTTCTTCTTCACAAACAGCACGGGCGCACCCCAAGGGGAAAAGCTCGGACGAATATACCCCTTGGCCAACAGCTCCTGCAACTGCGCCCTCAACTCCCTCAACTCAGCGGGGGCCATACGGTAGGGAGCCTTCGCCAAAGGTCCCGTACCAGGCACAACCTCGATCACGAAATCGATCTCCCGCTGGGGAGGTAATCCAGGCAACTCCTCAGGAAAAACATCGGGAAACTCGCACACCACCGCAATGTCCTCGACATTCGGCTCCATCCGGTCAGACACAACCACTGACGCGAGAAAACCCTGGCAACCTGAATCAAGTAATCGACGGGCTCGAATAGCAGAGATAAGAAATCGAGAAGAGGTGGAACGGATACCTTGGAAATAGAAGGTCCTCTTGCTCGGATGCTGGAAGTAGACCCTCTTCATTCCACAATCCACCACCGCTCTATGAGTCTCGAGCCAATCCATGCCTAGAATCACATCATAATCCTGAAGCTGCAACGCATACAACCTGCCTGGCATACTCCGCCCATCGATCCACACCGGAACCTGGTCGAAGCAATACGGAGTGACCATAAAGTCACCCGAAGGTAACTCCACAGCCAAATCACAGGACAACTGGGTCACCGGCTCCTCGACGCTCGACGCGAAATCCTCCGAAATAAACGAATGAGACGCGCCAGAATCAAATAAAACCCGAGCCGCACAACCCAAAATCTGAACGGTACCTTCCACGAGCTGCGACGCTACTGCCTCTGCCCTGGTCAAGTGCGTGATCTGGCCACGAGCTCTCTGCCTGCCTCCCACACTAGCTGACCTGGGTAGCGGCAGATACTGTCCCTGCTGCTGCTGCTGCTGGGGAACCTGCTGCTGCAGCGGCCTCTGAGGACAGTCGCGCGCCATATGCCCTGGCTGGTCACACCGAAAACAGATGATCGGCGCCGTGCACTGCCTGCCTGGGTGGGTCCCACTACACCGTGGACAAGGTCCTCGCGATCCACCCACCGATCCCTGACGCTGCAAAGAGAACGGCTGCTGTACACTGCCCGATGAAGCCTGCCCCTGATCCTTGTGCTTCTTACGGAGACTCTTCTTCAAGAACTTCTTGACCTTCGAGCCGAAGGACGCAGATCCTGTCACCGAAGCTGCCGATGCCGGTACTCCTGAACCACCCGACACACGCTGGAAGGAACCCTGCTGCTGGGTAGTCGACTGCTGGCTGCGACCTGACACAGACTGCCCCTGGCTGATCGGTCCTCGAGTCCTCTGCATATCCATCTCCAAGGAAATCGCAACACGAGACGCCGTCTCCAGATCAGTGGCCCCATTCGCGATCAAATGGTGCCTCAGCTCCAACCTCAAGCCCTGCACAAACTGCGTGGTCCTCACCCTCTCATGCTCCATGATATGAGGTGCATACCGACCCAGCTCGACAAATCGGGCCCTGTACTGCAGCACGGACATGTCACCCTGCACCAGCTCCAGAAACTCCCGCATCCGCTGCGTAGTAACAACGTCTGGACAGTACGTACGCTCGAAAGCACTGACAAAGTCATCCCACTCGATCTGCTCAAGTGGACGAAGCTGAAAGGACGTCTTCCACTCGGAAGACCACCACCTACGAGCCGTACCCTGCAACTGGTTGTAGGCCAACACCACTCTGTCCTCGGCAGCACTCTTCGCTGAACTGAACACCCGCTCCATCTCATCAAGCCAATCACGAGCCGCATCAGGGTCTGCCTGGCCGTTAAAGTAAGGTGGATGGAACTGCATGAAATCCCTCACTGCTCGGCCTGGCCCACCCCTGACTGACGAGCCCTCACCGGCCTCTCTGCCGAACTGTTGAGCCATGAGATGGTACATGCCACGGAGAAAACCCTCGGCCCCCGGAACTCTCGCAGCATCCTCGGCCTCGGTAGCCCCCCGTGGTGCTCTGCTATGCTCCTCCTGGTCCCTCTGCTGGACCTCCTGCTGGATCTCCTGGCCTCCAGCCGACTGCCCCTGCTGAGAGCGAGAACTCCTCCTCGGCGCCATCCTCGCTCCTGAAGCAAAAGACAGAAGACACAAAAACGGCAAGGTCAGAATAAACACGCGGTGCCCAATGCCAGCGTCACCTGTACATCATCGTCATGGACTAGTGGACCACTACAATTACCTATGATTCTCATGTAATTCCACAACCGCGCTCTGATACCAGCTGTAACGACCCGAGAATCCGATTACCGGGAAGGCCCGATAACCCGAGACTCGCACCGCCACCCACGAGCCCGAAGACTCGGAAGGGTTAAAAGGATGGTGTGGAGACTACACAAGTATCACAAATAATTGCAGAAATTAAACAGTTATAATAGAATAACATTTTACATGGTCCACAACAGAAAAATAACACAATAACAATAGTCCACGACTAGTACAGTGACAAGAAAGGAAAGTACAGCTACACGGGGCATCCCCCGGCTCTGACCTCCGGCACTACCGCTGGGCACCCGCTCCACGCTGCGCTCCTGACGCGCTCCCCGAAGGTGGCGCCTCACCTGAAACACGGTGAAAACATGCAGGGAATGAGTCTCGGAACAAGACTCAGTAGGGATCACTCGAACCCTACCTCGAAAAACGAAAAACCACTACTCTAGCGGTAGAAAAGTATCTCGGAAAGGAAAGCCCTGTACTCTACAGAACTAGACCCTAACGGCACGTAAACTGAGACACGTGCCACGGTACGAGGAAACTGAAACTCAACGGTTGAACCGTCAAAAACCCGAAGGTCGGAAACACACGACTGACAGTCTGACACTCCGTACTCGACAGGAGTACCACCCACTAGAAGCACAGCCGGTAGCGTCCCCTGGCGTCTTACACCGCACTGCAGGTGCACCGCCTGACATGGTAGGTCCTACCCGAGGCGCAAACACCGTACAAGTAACCACAAACAAGTAACTAGTTGGGGTCACGCCCGTCGACGTGGGTCCAACCGCCCCCAACCACGTGTGCACACACAGACCTTGCGTCACTAGGTCTGGTCCTCTGACCGGTTTTCCCCCGTAGCCGGACTCTGGCTACCGACGAGGGGCCTACGGTAACCGGTCCACAAACCGTCTCGAAAGGTGGGTGCCCGTACACCACTCCCAGGTGAGACCAGCACCGCGCACTGGTGGGCTACGACTAGTGGAGGGTCGCTAAAGGAGTAGACTCTCGAGTCACGGAAAACAACACCCAAGCCCGACAACGTGTGGGAATCACCCCACGCACCAGTCCCGTCACACGGAGACCACGGTCGGAGAAAAGCGAGGTTGCCACCCTCATGGGGCAACACAGGAAGTGGCGGTCTACCCTCAGACCGTCACTGCCAAATGGCGGTCCACTCTAGGGCCGTCACTTGGAAATAGCGGTCTAAGGCGGACCGTCACACGGCCAGGGGGTAGGGGGAAGCGACGCGCCTACCCTAGTGCGTCGCTTGGAAGCGGCGCACCTAGGCCAGGGCGTCACATGGCACCCCACACCCACGAAAACCACAGGGAAAGTAACGCGCTTACCCTGGCGCGTCGCTTGCAAGCAACGCGTCGGGCTCAGTGCGTTACTCGCATGTGACGCGCCTAGACCAGCGCGTCGCATGGCCCTCACGCTCGGGATGGAAAGGGAAGTGACGCGCCTGCCCCAGCGCGTCGCTTGGCCCATCCACATGGGGGACAACAGGAAGTAACGCTCCTGCCCCAGTGCGTTACACGCATGTAACGCGCCTATCTCGGTGCGTTACATGGCCTGACCCCCAACGGTCAAAACCCAACGGTCGAAAGCATGTGACGGCCCAGCCCAGGGGCGTCACTAGCAAACGGCGGCCAGTCGCAGGACCGTTACAGCCCTCGACCCCAAAGGCCAACACCCAGGGAAGTAACGCACCCCTCTAGGGGCGTTACAAGCATGTGACGGTCACTGGAGTGACCGTCGCTTGCCCCAGAGCACGCTACGGCGGGAGAACCCCAAAAACACCAACCACGCCCCCGTACCTCCACCGGAGAGGGGGAAAACAAGGGGGAAGACCCCTGGGGACCCCTAGCATGCATCTAAGCCACCAAAACATAGAATCATGGGCTAAAACCATAGATCGGGCGGCTCGCCCCAAAACATGGAAAAACCCCAAAAACGCCCAAACATGCCTCTCTCGGCCTCCCCGCGGCCTACAAACCACGGAAAAGAACGGCGAAGAGCTAGGGAACGTCACCCTACCTCAATGGAGCGAATGCTCCGCCGGATCGTCCACGAATCGCGAAGAACGCTTGAAAACCCTCGTTCTTCCTTAAGCTTCCCACGCTTGCCGCACGCCCCCACGACCGCCTCGCCGCCGCCCACGTCGCCGCGCCGTCGCCCCGCCGCCGTCTGCAGCCGAAGGGGAGCTCGCCGTGGCCAACCGGGAGGAAGAGAGGGAGAGGGAGGGAGACACGGTGGAGGAGGAAGGAGGAAGAAGAAGATGGTGGGGGGAGAGAGAAAAGAAAAAGGGTTTTATAGAAAAACCCGGAAAATCCGTAAAATTCCAAAAAATAGGAAATCACACCCCCGCGATCCTCGGAACGCACCGATCGCAACGGTACCACTCGTGTCCGTGTGAACAGCCCGGTTCACCCGCAACGAGCGTCCGAAGAGAAAAGCCGAAACACACACCGGGAATCGGAAAACACACGCGGAAAAGCCGCGGAACGCCTCCGGGCCTCCGAAACAACTCCGGATCGCGCCGACCCGAACACGAAAGATGTCTGAAACGAAATTTCGGACACAACGGAGCCGGACACTCCGAAAACCAGATCCGGGACCCACGAAGAAGGATCCGAAAGGTCCGGGATATTACACTTACCATGGGACATGGTCCCGCACCAGCAAAGGCTTCAATTCGGGCTGCACGTACTCGTCTAGCCCTTCAATGAGGTTTTGTAGTCGACGGACCCCATGATTGGTTTTCTTGACCACCGGCAGCGGAGTTTGTCTCCTCCGATTGTGGGTAGGTATCCTGATAGTTGTAGGTGGAGTGATCCACACGGGTGCCGCCACCGGCGGAGCAGGTCGGGGTGTAACACCACGGATATGTGCCCCCACTTTCGGGCGGGGTGCTTCCTTCCTCTTATGCTTCGCAAGGATATGCTGCCATCCCTGCTGTTCCTTTGCGGGCTCCAAGAAATGAGTTTCATAAGTGCTCCACGTACTTGCTTCGGAGATCTCCTCGGGCAGTGCCTGGTATAGGGAGATCATGTTGACTGCTGCCCTCCTCCGAGGGGCTTCATGCAGTTGAGGAGGGTCCACTTTGTACTCTCCCAACTCGATTTCATTTTTCTTCACCATTCCTTCGATGATGTCCTTGAAAACATAGCAGTCTTCGATTGGGTGCCCCAACATCTGGTGGTAGGGGCAGAATCTTGGGCTGTCTCTTCTCTTTAGGTCCTCCGGCCTCTTTGGCTCTAGCAGGGTGACCATACCATATTCTGTTACCCAGTCGAATAGAATCTGGGTCTTGTCCTTCGGAAATTAATAAGCTTTCTTCATCCTGTCCCGTAGCGGGGGACCTTCTTTGCCGTCTGGGGCTTCTGCAGGCTGTGGGGTGACTGCCTTCTTACCTTCATCTTTCTGTTGTTCGAACGCCTTGATGTCAAGAGCATTCGCTTCTTTAGGCGACGAACGCCGCTCCACTGCCTTGCCCTTCTCGGTCGTGCTGGCAGCCGATGTAGGGATAGGTCTGGCCAGAAAAGCTTCTACCTCGGCCACGACATTATTCAATCGGTCAAACGACCGTATTTCCATTCCGATCATCTTTTCCAGAACCTCTCTCCTGAGGTTCTGTTTGCATATTTGTACAGCGTCTTCCTGATGCGGGGGCTGCTTGCACCTCATTCCGAGGTTCCTCCACCTCTTGATATAATCGAGGGCTGTCTCATCGGCCCTTTGCTTGGTTGAGTAGAGTTCGGCCACTGTGACCTCCCTCTCCGTAACATGGAATCTCTCTCTAAACTTCCTCTGCATATCCGACCAGTCGCCGATTGACCCGGCCGGGAGGCTGGAGTACCATTCAAATGCGAGCCTCGTCAGCGAGGACCCGAAAAACTTTAGCAAGTATGACTCGTCGGCGGCCAAATCACCCATGACAGTCATGTAATATGCAACGTGTTCCTTCGGGGATCCCTTCCCGTTGAACTTGTCGAAGTTGGGCGGCTTGTTGACCCCTGGGGGAAGCCGCTTGGCAGCATGGTGTTGCGGGTAGGGCACCCGATAGGCATCAAATGTGAAGTACTCGCCTTCACTTCTTTCTGTGAGCTTCAACTCGATCATTCTTTCCACCATCATCCGGTTCATGACTGTGAGGTCAACTGGCTCCGGATAGAAGTGTGCCGGCTGCAGGTACGGGGTGACCAGAGTAGTCTCCTGTGGAGGACACAGCAGCGGGGGCGTCTGGTGTACTTGAGGGAGCACCTGTGGCATCAGAGGCTGGGGCTGTGGTGGCCGCTGCTGAGTCATCGCCATGCTCGGCTCTGACGACTGAGGCAAGGTGTAAAGCGGCGGAGGGTCGACATGATGAACCGCACCCCGGGATGATTCACCCTGGACTTCGGGCGGCTTGGAAGCTGACGAGTGTTCAGTCTTCTCCATTAGCTGTTTCTTCAGCAAGTCTATCTCTTGCCGATATCTTTGGAGTAGCATCAGGACCGTTGGGTCCATAGTTGCCGCGCCAGGAATGGCTTCTGTTGCTTCTCTGGACGTACCCTCGGGCAGGATGTCGAGGAGGACGTCATCTTCTTCCTCCGTCGTTACCACATTGGCGGTTAAGACAGGAGCCTCATCATCCCACTGGTGGTAGACGACCAGGGGTTGCTCTCCCTTAGTTGCTGCCAGGATCTCCCTTGCTGCTTCTGCTCTGCGAGTATTTGGCCCCGGCCTTGCAGCCAATCGAGCCAACTCGTGGGGGTCTTCGGGAAGCCCCCCGTATCGGCTGAATATGCCAGCTATGTTGCAGGTGAAAACCTGCATCCTTCTTCTCTGTCGGTGGACCCTTCTCTTAACCTGATGCGGGATGGTCAGCCTCTCGAACACAGAAGTCCTTCTTGTTTCTTCCCGCTTGGGGATGGTTTCATCGGCTTCGATCTCGAGGTCGTCATCATAACCATTGTCGTCAACCGACGACACCATCATCTTTTCTCCTACATCTTCTTCATCTGCCATTGATGGGCAGTAGTCTTCATTGGCGGCGGCTGCTTGCATCAACCGCTGCTGCCCGAGCGAGGGGTTGCCTAGCCCTCTAAAATAGTTCTTGAACAAGTTGGTCATCTCTTCTCGACCCCGTTCTTGATGTAGCACGGGGGATAGTTGTCGACCTCCCGCAGGAGGGGTATAAGCTAGCCGAGCTCCGTCGATAGGTTGCTGGAATCTTCGTCCCACAGCAGGGATGTTGGCTTGGCGAGCGCAGGCTCAGAAACTTTTGCGGCGCGGAGGGTCCGCAACCACTTCTTCTTCTTTCGGGGCCAGGCCCCTTTTTTTCCTTTATTCCGCTCCATCATGAGCAAGGCGGCGGCGGACAGGTGCAGCTTGATGAACAGGTTGGACCCTCTTGGGGACCCATACCTGTTTAAATTTCCTTGGCCTGGGGGCCAACTTCTCTTGGCCGTAATGGCCGGCTTCTTCTCTTTCTGCCCTCCTTCCAGCGAGCGCTTGATATGAGTTGCGGACGGGGATGGAAGGGACAACCCGATCCGGGACTATCCGCGCGTCGCGTCCGTTGAGGAAGACGCGCATGCCACCAACCATCATAGATTTACCGGACTGCGAGAGGGTTTCGGTATCTACAATAGTACTCCTCCGGATTTGCTTGCGCTGACGTCCTCCGGAGTTCCTGTTGACAGCATCGGGGTGGACCCCATGGACAGCATGGTGCACCAGGCAGCTGGCGACCAAGGTTGGACTCTTGAGCGAGTCGTGGCAGCATCGAGCCTTAGAGGCTCCATGTTCTTCGTAGCTCCCTCGACATGCTCCGAGGGTTCCACCTCCAGCATGTCCATGAAGGCTAACCCCAAGAAGTTGAGGAAGCCAACGGCGGCAGGGAAGCTGCCGAACACCATGGGCACCGCCAGGTACCCTTGCGCATGATCATCAACAATTGAAGGGCCAAAGCCGACGCCAGTCAGCCCAGTTGTCGTCATCGTTGCCTGCAAAGACAAACAAACCAACGATCAGCAACCTTTGGGAGGGCCTCGAAGCCCAAGTATCTCGGCAAAGAGATGAAAGGTGACACTGGTCCCACCGGGTGTGCCAGACTGTTTGCGACGGGAATCTCCGCTCATGCTTTTGGTTGTTTGGTCTATTATCGTTTGGGTTTATTTGGTTTATTCACGTGTCGATCGACCAATTAACTAACGGGTAATTAACTGACTGATTGACTGCGCGGGCGTGCCAGTCACGTGAGTGACAAGTTTATTGTGCGCTCATTCTGACCCGTGTCGGGCGAGAGTAAGATTCGGTCGGGACAAGCAGTCCACCATACCATAAAGGCTATGGTGTTAATTACATCCCCCACGAGGAGGGAAAACCTTTGATTAATTGCCGAGATAATGGGCTGTCGAGGCCGGAATAAAGGATGCAGAGGATGCGAATGATCATGCAAGATGCTATGATCTACCATGCACGATTCATTAGGGCGGACCCTCAGTACGTGGCGGAGGACTTAGGCCCGAAGACCACCATCACGCGTGGCAAAAGCTTTTTCATCGGACGTTGCCCGGCTTTCAGCTCATGCCATTTGATATACCGAGGGTCCGTACACTCAGGCATGCATCGATGCGGCATGAATGCTTAGACTAAGCAGAATGATGAAGTTATAAGAATTGCTAATTCGGGTTTTAAACGAACCAGTTTGTTCGATTTATTGATTACAGAGTTTACTTGATTCTATTATTAACATTGAAAATCACCCCGAAGGCGAGGAAAAGATTGAAACGGCACGACGACGCGATTCGGGACGAAACCGGCGCGATGCGCGTAGGCATAGAGTTTAAAACGGCATGAGAAGCGTGGGTAAAGGCTTGAAACGGCGCCGCTCAATGTAGGTGTAGGGTTGGCCTGAAAACGGCGCGCCCCTCTTCCTGGCGCGTCGAGATAAGGCGCGCCATTTTAAGGTGCGCCGTATTAAGGCGCGCCGAGTATCAACGGCGCCAGTTTAGCCCTGTTTTGCGGAAACCGATGTTTTATTGGTTATTTTTGGGTTTATCGAAACATTTTGGGAGATTTTGAAAGTTTATTGAGTCAGTTATTCAAAGGATGGTTCCGGGCCATCCGGAAGCCGAGTCACAGCTCGCGCGAGGTTCATACTCGAGCGCGGTGATTATTCCGAGTTAAACTCGTTCGAGCCAAAATTTCGGCAGCGTCTCCCCATCCCGGAGGATTGTCGGGGAGAAGCGGGGAGTACTCACTTAGCGGAGCAACCCCTGAAAGTCGGGTGGCACAACGGCGGCCGGCAAACCCAGACGGATAGGAGAACCCCGAGGGCTAGCCTACTAGGGGCACCGAGTCCGTGGGTAGAAGGTAGACAGATGGCGCGACTCACAGTGGGAGAGAAGACCTCGAGGGCTAGCCTACGAGGGGCACGCAGCCCGAGTCGACACCATGTCTAAGTCGGGACGACCGATATGGGAGGAAGCCCCGAGGGCTAGCCTACGAGGGGCACACAACCCACGGCCACCACAAGGCCCACTAAGGGCTGTGGATTTGAAATGTTGGGATTCACCCACTTTCTATGCACTTGTTGACCTTCGGGGACCCATTATTAATGAATGGGCTCCTGCAGACTGAGCAATCAAGATGAGAACTCGGGAGAATGCCCCCCCCCCCCCCCGGGGGGGTCACCGAACCTTAATAAAACAATAAAGCGGCACGATGGGGAAAACTTGCATAGTGAGGAGATTGATATCAATGCTCGTGGATGTACATGTGTGCATGCAGGTAAGTGTTAATAGGTTAGTTACATACTCATCAGGCGACGATTGGGAAAAACAGTGACCAGAAGTGTAGGACGGCCTCATCTCCCTCTGTCCATAGTCGAGAACAGGGGGAGTGAGGAAGACGGTCCAAAATGGGCTGAAGGGACATATATTCATGGATGCACCTCCGGCGATGAAACGGTAATCATTCGATCGGAAGAGGAGAACCCCGTGGGGGTGATTGCTGTAGCCCGTGGAGTTTGAGGGCATATGTTCGGCGTCGGAGAAAATAGATACGAAAACAATATGCGCAGGAAAATGGTTAAATACACGAACAGAGGAAAGATGAGTAACTGGAGAAGGTGGGAATGACGCTGAATACAACCACAGTTCATCCATTCGACGCACAATGAGAGGGGATATACACATATGTGCTTCCATTCCGGCGCCGGTGCTGTCGCACGGTGCCGTCTCACCAGCCACAGAGAGAAAACGCAAGGAGGAGGAGGAAGCGGCGATGCAGAGATAGAATAAGACCATTAACTCTTTAACCCGTTGATATATATATTCATTCATTCCATGAACGAGAGGAAGGAAAATGTACATATTATCATTCCGGTGCCGACGTTGTCGCGCGGTCACCGTTTTCATTAATAAAGGCGGAAGAAATTACAGAGGGAGAGGTAGAGAATCACAAAGATGGTGAGAAAGGGGAGAGGAAACAAGGCTCGTATCATTGCCTTCCTTCCCCCTTTCTCACTTACATTATATCGGAGGAGAAACCCGAACCGAGGGGGACTGATGGGGGGATTACAACAACCCACCTAAATAGGTAAAGAAGCAGACGATCTTCTTCTCCGGCACCGGGAGGTTCGGGCAGAGCGAGGTGGCGGCCACGGAGACTCTCAGAGGGAGGGCTTTCTCCTCAAGAAACCCTTCACGGCTTCGCTCTAATTGGTGGCCCTTTCTTTTTCGACCTCTCTCGTGCTCTCCTCTTTTTTCTTCTCTTCTGATTCCCTCTCCCTCTTTTTGGTCGAACAAGCGGTGTCTTTATAACACCAGGTTGATCCGGCGCCGTGGGGGCGCGCCGGTTTCAGTGGCACCGGGTTGCAGGGCGCCGGGGATAGGTACCCCTAAAGGGTTTTTGGCACGCCGGGTTCAGTGGCGCCGGGTTGCAGATAGGCCTAAAGCCTTCTAGCGCGCCGGGTCCAGTGGCGCCGGATAAGGGGGCATCGGTGAACTTTTGTGCGCCGATTTAGCTTGTTCGCTCGACGTGGGCTAGCCGATGGGTCCGGAGATGGTTCCGGAAGCTCTCGTCGACTCTTCCTCTCGCCTCGGTCCTCAGAAAACCTTGGCGGGCGTTGACGAAGCTCTCGGTACGATGAACGGCCTTAATCGGAACTTCGTGTGTGTTCGGCTCGAGCACACTGGTTTTTGCGGACACGGCCTTCGGCACTATGATTTGTGCTTCCGGCTTGGCCTGACTCATGCTCAAAGCTTCCTTACGGGATGGTATGGCATCCGGGATAATTCCGCCTTGACTGGCGACCATTCGGCCACTAACGGGCCCACTATGGCGAGAAGCCGAACCCGTGTCGGGTGATCGGGACCTTCAGCTGACAGAGCCTTCGGTTCCTTGTTGTGAAGGGCCGAGGACGTACTTTCTTCTCAGGAGAGTCTTCATTCAGGTGGTGAGCCACCGGGTAGACCATCATCCTTGGTCGGGTGACGGGTGTAGGGTAGCGGCATGACGGAGTCGATGCCGGATCATTAGGCAGGATTGGTCGCACTGCCGGTTAGTTGTGGATTTGTCTCGACTTTCCTGAAGTGAAGTCCCCGGTTATTCATTTCAGGTGACCCGAGGCCCTGGTAGCTTGAGAAGTCTTCAGCAGGTTGTTCTTTATCGGCTTTTGTTCTTCGGTGGGCCGTATCATTCGTCTTTGCGGCTTGGTCGCCAAATGGTCATATTTTGAGTGCCAACACCAGACTTACACAGAAGGATGTGCCTTTTGTCTGGACTGATGAGTGTGAGCAGAGTTTCAGGGAACTGAAGAGATTGCTCACCTCGGCTCCAGTGTTGGTTTTACCTTCTGGATCGGGAGGTTTTGTGGTGTGTACAGATGCTTCCGGGGTCAGATTGGGTGATGTGTTGATGCAGCATGGTAGAGTGCTGACGTATGCTTCGCGGCAGCTGAAGCCACATGAGGAGAACTACCCTACCCATGACCTGGAGTTGGCGGCAGTGATCTTTGCACTGAAGATCTGGAGGCATTATTTGTACGGTGAGAAGTTCGAGGTGTTTACTGACCATCAGAGTCTGAGGTATGTGTTCACTCAGAGCGACCTTAACCTCAGGCAGAGGCGTTGGATGGAGTTTATGAAGGATTATGACTTCACCCTGTCTTATCAGTCAGGCAGGATGAATGTCGTCGCCAATGCTTTGAGTCGAAAGGTCGCGGCCAGTGCCTTGATGCTGAGGAAGTGGAGGCTCTGAGAATAAGTGCCCGAAGTCTCATTCAGACTAAAGATTCCCCGAGAGCCAGGGTTAGCGGTGCTTGCGAGTCTGACTGTCACTCCTACTATCCGCCATCAGGTGACAGAGGCTCAGCACGTAAACCCGGAGTTGCCCCGGATCTTGGCCATGGCCGATATGGAGCTTGGCGAGGACGGTGCTGTGAGGTTCCGTGGCAGGCTGTACGTCCCCGCCAAGGAACAGGTTCGTCATGTGGTGTTGCGCGAGGCTCATGGGAGCAGGTACACCGTACACCCGGGTGCGACAAAGATGTATCGGAACTTGCGGAGGCAGTTCTGGTGGCCTGGCATGAAGAGAGATGTTGCCGAATTCATGACCAGGTGCCTGACCTGTCAGCAGGTGAAGGCGGAGCATTAGCGACCAGGAGGTACTCTTCAGCCCTTGGATGTTCCCGTGTGGAAATGGGACCACATGACCACGAATTTTGTGGTGGGATTGCCGAGGACTCCGAGTGGGCATGATAGTATTTGGTTGCTAGTGGATAGGCTGACGAAGGTGGCTCGGTTGTTACCGGTCAAGATCAGCTAGAGTGTGCCCAAGTTGGCTCATCTTTATGTGGAGCGGATCGTGCCTTTGCATGGAATTCTCATTTCCATTGTGTCAGATCGAGATCCGCATTTCACTTCTGGATTCTGGAGGAGTTTCCAGCGAGCTCTTGGCACGGAGTTAGCTTTTAGCTCAACATATCATCCGCAGTCGGACGGTCAGTCAGAGAGGAGCATCCAGACTTTTGAGGACATGCTGAGATCCTGTTGCCTGGAATGGCAAGGGAGTTGGTTTCACCACCTACCATTGGTGGAGTTTGCCTACAACAACAGCTATCATTCGAGCATCGGCATGGCTCCTTATGAGGTGTTGTGCGTCCGTGTCAGACTCCACTTGATTGGTTCGAGGTTGGTGAGCGTGTTTTGACGGGACCGGAGTTGGTGCAGTAGTGTGTGAATGTTGTGCACCTGGTTCGTTAGAATATGTTGGCGGCCCAGAGTCAGCAGAAGAGCTATGCTGACCGGAGGAGGTAGCCCCTCACGTTCTCCGTTGGCGATCGTGTGTTCTTGAGAGTTTCTCCGATGAAGGGGGTGATGCGCTTTGGACGGCGTGGGAAGCTGAGTCCCCGCTATGTCGGTCCTTTCCTCATTGTGGAGCACATCGGTGAGGTTGCTTATCCGCTGCAGTTATCCCATGAGTTGGCGTCGGTGCATGACGTGTTCCACGTCTCGATGTTGCGGAAGTATATGCCTGATGACTCTCATGTGCTTGAGGATTCTGTTTGGCCCGAGGTGACTCCAGATCTTTCTCTCCCAGAGTTTCCCGTCCGCGTTGAGGATAGGCGAGAGCAGCGCCTGCGAAACAAGGTCATCCCCTTGGTTAATGTGGTGTGGCAGGGGCACTCTGGTGGTGAGGCTTCTTCGGAGCGTGAGGACGAGATGCGTCAGCAGTTCTCTTACTTGTTCGAGTGAGTCCCCTCTTCTTCCTCTGAGTTTTGTTCTTAAATTTTGAGGATAAAATTTGTTTAAGAGGGGAGGGCTGTAATATCCCGGATCTTTTGGATCCTTCTGTTTGGGTCCCGGATCTACTTTCTCGGAGTGTCCAGCTCCGTTGTGTCTGAAATTCCGTTTCGAACATCTTTCGTGTTCGGATCGGCGCGATCCGGAGTTGTTTCGGAGGCCTGGAGTGCGTCCACGACTTTTCCTCGCGTGTTTTCCGATTTCCGGTACGGGTTCCGGCAAATCCTTCGGAATCTCGTTGCGGGTGAACCGGGTTGTTCACCTAGACGAAAGTGGTACCGTTGCGATCGGTGCGTCCCGAGGATCGTGGAAACGTGATTTTCTATTTTTTGGTATTTTCTGGAATTTTTAGATTTCCTATAAATACCCCCCTTCTTTTCTCTCTCCCCCGCCTTTTCTTCTTCGTCTTCTTCCTCTTTCTTCTTCCTCCCCCACCGTGAGCGCCCCTCCTCTCTCTCTTCGGCCAACGGCGACCGCGACGAGCTCCCCTCCCGCTGCAGACGGCGGTGGGCGACGGCGCGACGACGTAGGCGGCGGCGAGACGATCCCGGGAGCGTGCAACATTCGTGGGAGGCGTGGAGGAACGAGGGTTCTAAAAGCGTCTTCTTTGATTTCGACAACGATTCGGCGGAGCTTTCACTCCATTGAGGTAGGGGGACGAATCCCTATGCTCATCCCGTCATCCCCCGCGATTTGTAGGCCGAATGGGAGCCGAGAGGGGCATTTTTGAGCGGATAAGGGCAAAATCGTGTCTTGGGGAGAGTTCCCCGATCTATGGATTTGAGCCGTGATTCGGTATTTTGATGACCTAAAATCATGTTAGGGGTCCCTAGGGGGCTTCCCCCTTGATTTCCCCCTATCCCATGGAGATATGGGGGCGTGGTTGCCATTTTTTGTGCTTGCTCACCGTTTCGCCGCCGGAGCGCTGTGGCGGTCGTTCCAGTGACTGCCACAGGGTGTAACGCGCCCAAGTAGGTGTGTTACACTTCGTTGGCTTTTGGGCGTGGCGTTCGTGGGCCCGACGGTCCCACGATAGACTGCCACAGTGCTGTGACGCCCTAGTGTTAGACCGTTACAGTGATTCTGACCGTTGGTTTTGACCGTTGGGGGTCAAGGTCTGTGACGCACCCAGGGTGGGGCGTCACAGCCTTGTGACGCCCCTGTGTGGGAGCGTCAGAGCTGACACGTCCCCAACCTATAGGTGGTCCGTTACAGTCTGTGACGCCCCGAGAGGTGTGCGTCACAGTTGGTTTCTGCTCGCCTTGTGACGCACTAGGCTGGGTGCATCAGCGCATGTGATGCACCAGTACTGGCCCGTCACAGTCAGTTTTGCACCGAACGTGTGACGCTCCTGTGTTGGATCGTCAGGCGGCTGTTACGGCCCAGTGATAGACCGTCAGAGCCTGTGGCGCGCCTGGGTTGGACCGCCAGGCTCTGGACTGCACCGGGTGGTTCGCAGTCCCGTTTCTTTCCTGACCATGGTCACCGTGCGACGATGCTGGTACGTGGGACGGTCCCCGTACTTCGTCGGACACGGACGTTATTTTTCGTTGACTTGAGAGTCTACTCTCTCAGCGACCCTCCACTAGTCGTAGCATGCTTACACGTTTAGTGGTCCCACCTGGGAGTAGGTGGAGAGGCTTACCCTGAGGACGGTTTTAGACTGGTTTCCATCGAGCCCCGCGTCTAGCAGCCAGAGTCCGGCTGAGGGGAAAACCGGTCAGAGGGCCAGACCAGGGACGGACGGTATGTGTGTGCACACGTGGTTGGGGGTGGTTGGACCCACGCTGACGGGCGTGACCCCAGCTAGTCACTTGTTTGTGGTTACTTGTATGGTGTCCGTGCCTATGGTAGGCGCTACCACGTCAGGCAGGGCACCTGCGGTGCGGTGTACGACGTCAGGGGACGTTACCGATTGTGCTTCTAGGGGGAGGTACTCCTGTTCTGGACAGAGAGTGACAGACTGTCAGCTTCAGTGACTTCGACCTTCGTGTTTTGGTCGTGTTGACCGTTGAGTTTCGGTTGTTTCACCGTGACGCGTGCGTCAATTTTCATGCCATGAGACTGGTGCTAGTAGCTTTACCGAGATTGCGTCTTGTTGGTGCGGTGTCCGCGACCGGGTGGTCGAGGTTGCACCTTGGATAGCGTGTCCAGGTTGGTCGTGTCCTAGGAGACAGGCCTCTACGGCGTGGTTGCCGTGGGTTTTTACTTCAGTAAGTGGTACTAGTGTGGTTCGGTAGCCCCTGACCGTGAGATCAGGGTGTGTTTTCTGGTATAGTAGGAGTAGCTGTAGTGCCGAGTTTTGACCGACCACCGGTTCGATGTTCCTGCTGTCGTTGTAGCTTTCCTTTCCGCTACCGCCGTCAGTTCCGATTGGGATCCCGCGAGATCCCTACTGAGTCTCTGTTTTGAAGACTCATTCCCTGCTTTTCAGGTGTGGCGGTTCTTCCTCGAGGTTCGAGGGTGCTATTTCGGAGGTTCTCAGTTGCCAGCTCGTCGGGCCGAGTGTTCACTCGGCATGTGGTACGTTTTACTGCTTTAGACTGTACTTTCTGTTGGACTGAACTCTGTTGTAGATGTAGTTGTTTATTTATTTCTATTAATTGTTGAATTGTCCTGCTTTATTTCCTATTTCTTTGTGCCTCCACACTCCTTTTAGCCCTTCCGAGCCCTCCTGGCTCGTGGGCGGCGGGTCAGGATTCGAATGGTATCGGGCCTTCCCGGTATCCGGATCTTGGGTCGTTACAACATGACCACACTCTTTCTCTGTAAAAACCTTGAACTCAAACTTTTCAAACGCTTATGATTTCTGAGCGATAAAAAATACCCAACTCATACGAGTAAAATCATCAATAATTAATAAAAAATATCTACTCTTATTCAGAGATGGAGTTCTCATTAGGCCACAACTATCCGCATGAACCAAAGCTAAAGGGTCTTTGGCTCTCCAAGCTTTTCCAACCTGAAATGGCAATCGATGTTGTTTCCCATACACACATCCTTCACACAAAGTGTCATCACAAACAATGGAAGGCAAACCATATACCATATTTTTCTGACTTGACAACTTCAGTCCATTGAAATGCAAGTGCCCATAGCGTAAGTGCCATAATCGAGATGTTTTGTTCAAATCAACAATTAAGGCACAGTCATCAAGACTTGAAAGCTCAAGAGGAAACATTCTGTTCTCAGCCATGTGAATTATCACAAGTGGTGCATCAGATCCTTCTCTTCTAATTTCACATACATTATCATGAAATGTAACCAAATAACCTTTCTGAACTAACTGACCAACGCTGAGCAAATTATATGCAAGACCGGGTATGTAATAAACATCATGAATCAACTTTTTAGTGCCTGACTCAATTTTAATTGCAACAGTTCCCTTGTCTTCAATCTGAACCTCTTTGTTGTTTCCCAACTTGACTTGCAGTTTCACCGATTCATCAATGTTTCGGAAGTGCTTCTTCACACCTATCATATGATTGCTGCACCCACTATCTAGAAACCACACATGATCAGTCCTACTTTCTTTAAGTCCCAAGTGAGTAAGAAAGAGATTACCATTTCCTGACTTTTCTTCCGCAACATTTGCTTGTTGTTTTTGCTTATCCCAGCAATAAGGTTCAGTTTGACCAAACTTCTTGCAAAAATCACAGAACCTACTCTTATAGTTCTGCTTTTGATTACCTTTATCACCATTTTTTGACTTGTGGTGACCAGCATTGGCCTTGCCACGTCCTCGTCCATGGCCACGGTAGCCACCTCTACCGCGTCCTCAACCTGCATGCTTTTGTTCAGAAGTATTAGCAGCATTTTTCTCTTTACTATTGTCCTCCAATCTGACCTGAAAAGCCTGCTCATTAGCCTTTTCTACTGACCTGTTAATTCTTTCCTCATGACCCAAAAGAGAACCCAACAGTTCACTAATAGTATAAGATGTCAGATCTTTAGATTCCTCAATGGCAGTGACAACATAATCAAATTTGGGTGGAAGGCTTCTCAAGAGTTTTTCAACAATCTTTTGGTTACTAACATCCTCTCCATAAGTTCTCATTTGATTTATAATCACAGAAGCTCTTGAAAAAAAATCTTGCACAGATTTATTTCCTTTCATAAATAAGGTCTCAAATTCTCTACGAAGGGTTTGGAGTTTCACAGCTTTTACCTTCTTATCGCCATGGAATTCTTGCTTAAGAGTAGTCCAAACTTCGTTTGCTTTAGTGGCATTGGCAATCTGGGGAAAGATAACTTCTGTGACTGCTTGTTGCAAAACAAATAGAGCCTTTGCATCCTTCTTATGGAGCTCTTTTAGATCTATCTTTTCTGCTGCCTTAGAACTCTCCACTTCTACATAACCATTTTCAACTAGATCCCAAAGATCTTGTGAAATAAAAAATGTCCTCATCTTGATATTCTAAAACTCATAATTTTCCCCGTTGAAAATTGGTACCAAAGACTGTGAGAGCTTAAGAGTGGCCATACCATTTGCAGACATGATGAACACTCTCAGAAAACTTCTGTCGAACACGTCACGTGCAAGATGAGTTTACCTCTTTGTGAAGCTTCACACTTGCAGGCTTCTATCTCCACAAGGGGCTTTGATGTAGCAAGCACCTTTGCTATAGGATGACACCCAGATTTGGTCGAACCAGGCTCTGATACCATATAATGTTGGAATTTCTGTAGGAGAGTAAACACAAAGAAACCACACAGCAGAAGAACAAACTGGAGAATGTGAACTTTTTGTATTAATTAGAGTGGAAAAAACGGAGAGTGATTTCTGAACACACACTACAATCACTAACTTCGTCTTTATTTAGAGCAAAATAAAAGATAACAAGGTGCCCCACTAGATGCGGCACAACTTCCACTAAGTTAAAGCATAACCCACTAATAAAACTATCCCCGTAAAATAGGCATAACAAACTCCTGAAAACTAGACGAAACAGAGCCCACTTCCAACGGATAGCAAGACTTATTCAAAACAGGGATAAGAGCACCACTTGCGTCACACTTCATCACAGTCTTATTTTTTTTATCACGATGACAAAGGTGGAGAAGCATGCTGTGGCAGCAGCAATTTTGGAGTAGAATGCCCCGCGAGGAACTCGCGCTCACAGGAAGCCCTTCTCCTGGAAGCTCTTGATGCAGTCATCAAACATCTGTGTCAGGGTTTTGAATTCGCCATGTCCCAACTTCCTGATCTTTGTGGTGTCCATGCTGTGCGGGTTGTTGTCCCCACTCTGATCTCCACATCTGTGTTTTTTTTTCCATAGGTAAGAACAAGATCAGGGACGAGAAGATCGAGGGAGGAAGAGAAAAGAAAAAACGAAAGGAAAAGAAAGATGAACCCATCTTGATGGGTGTGATTTAGACAGGAGAGAGACCAACTTGGTGACCACGGGGTACGATGGGTATTTGCTTCTCAGCATTTCCACGATCTCCGACCAGTGCGCCACCTCGCTCGAGCACACCAGCCTCCCCGAGGCCGCGGCGTCCTCCATGGCCAGGATGTGGGAGGAGACGACGTCGTCGATATGGACGAACCCCACCGTCAAGTTGGGGTAGGAGTTCAGTTCTCCTGCACACCTCATGCTCGAAGTAATGCGCAAGAAAAAAGAGAACAAAGAAGTAGGTATATGCCCAAGGACGCGGAGGTTGCACGCAGACCTTTAACGATGTCGAGAGTGAGCCGGAGGGTGCTCGTGGGCTGCGGCGCCAGCAGAGGGCCGACGACGAAGGACGGGTTCACCACGACGAGGTCGACACCCAGCTCCTCCGCCAGCCGCCACGCCTCCCTCTCCCCCAGGGTCTTCGCATAACCATACCACAGCTGCATGGCAACGGCGGCTGCTCAGGCTATGAATGCAGAGGGAGGAGGGGAATGACAAATGGCGGTTGCCCGAGATGGGGAAGAGGATTACGTGGTGCATCTTGCAGTACTCGGGGTCGCTCCAGTGGGACTCGTTGAGCGGGGAGACCTCCGTCGCGTCGTCCCGGTACCGGATGGAAGAACACGAGGAGGTGAGGACGACACGCTTCACGGACCTCGACCTGGCGCAGGATCTGATCACGTTCGCGGTCCCCTTGATGCATGGGTCGACCAGGGTCGCCTGCATCCACGGCAGTTCTTGCTCAAAAACGCAAACTTTCATCTGAAGACCCAAACCAGTTCAGAGAGAGAGAGAGAGCGAGAGAGATGATGAGGTCTGCCTGGACGTTCTCGTCGTAGGGGACGAGGACCGGGGACGCCGTGTGGAATACGCCGTCGACGCCGTCCACAGCGTCGTCGAAGCAGCCCTCCACCAACAGGTCGGCCTTCATCAACTTCAGCCTCTCCCTGGCGCCGCTGAGCTCCCAGAGGAAACCAACCTTTCCTGCATCACCTTTTTTTCCAAAAAGGAGCTCTCTTTCTTGCAGAACCACGCCGAAATAACACACGCAGAAGAGCTAGAGGGAGAGGGAGAGGTACCTGGGTCTCTGACGGTGGCGCGGACGGTGTGGCCCTGCTCCAGCAGCGCCTTGACGAGATAGGCGGCGATAAACCCCGTGCCTCCGGTGACACAGTACTCCGGCATCTTCTCTTCGCTACTTCAGAAATGCTGCTCGGTGCGTTTTCTTCTTCTTCTTCTTCCCCCACCTCTAATTGTCTCCGCCTGAGAGCGTGGAGTAGGCGAACCGCTCGATGGTGTTTGGTGTGGATGTCTCAGCGTCTTCGCTGGCGAGTACATAAAAGGGATGGCCTGATGCCCTTTATTGGATGCAACCCGCCGAACAGTTTTGGGTTTTAATAGTGAAAACTCATTTGAATAGATAATTTTAATTTAGATGGTCTGGTCTGGTCTGGTCTGGTCTTCAATTTATCATAAATTCATACTTTTCATAAAGAGGTTTTTTTGTGAACAAATTTGGGTTAGTTCTAGATTAGTTTTTTTATAAACCTACACCGGTTCTCCCGTCTAAGTATATATTCACTATAATCTATTTATGCTTATCAATCTTCAACTTAAAAAGCGTTTTACTAGCTTTGGAAAAAGGAGATGCGAGTTAGTTTGTTTGGGATGTCTTCTGGACTGGAACTCAGTACGAGAGTCCCACAGGAGCCCCAGTATCACTGTGTTTATGTAGAACAATTTAAACACCTGTCTACGGGATATTCATTAATGATAAACAATTCTATGAAAATCAAGCTATGATAATTGCATACTACCAACAGCTACATCCAAACGGCTCGTAAATGTGGGCTTTCCGTGAGTGAATGCTTGTGTGGGCTGTGGGGATGAAGGGGGATGGTAAGTTAGGAAAGCCATGCATTTTTGGTTGGGTTGGGGTTGAGGTCGTGGGGGACGGACTCTTCATGCTTTTGTTACCACTGACCACATTGGCAGCGAATTGTGCTTTGTAGATGTCAATATGGGTAAGTTCACATTTGTTCAAGAGTCGGTTCAAAGTTAAATCTAATTTGATTTTAACTTTGGACACGAAAATATTGACTGAAAGTGGGTGGTACAGGACTGCCATGGGAGGAGAGAGACTCTCTGGAGAGCACACGGGCGATCAGGGTGGGCCAACCCATCGCGGCGGCCAGCACCTCGACGGCGGCGACACCCAAACTCAGGCGGCTGTCCCTCACAAGGTGCCCCTCTCCCGGCAAACTTTCAGGGCAAGGAGTCTCTTCCCGAGGGACATTGCAGGCTTGAAAGAACGAGAAGAAGAACGCAATCTCGGGGATGCTCCCGGTCGTGACCCAGGGTAGCTGCGCTGATCTCCATTGCTCCTAAATCATGGAGTAGTCTCTTCAAGGTGCCAGCGGCTTCATCGGAGCTGAGTCTTAGACTTCTTCACCCTGGAGTCGTCCGATGACAAGAAGATTGTAATCTATGAGAGAGAAGACTTGGAAGAGCTTGAAGTGTTATGGTCATTGGCGCTAGTCGGGTATGTTATTGGTCTCGAGACTTCTTTCACCCCGCTCTCAGCATTCATTCGTTCTTGGTGGCAGACCTCCGCATTCGATCTGCACATCCTAGACAATGGGCTCTTTGTTTGCAAATTTGACATGGAGGAGGAGATGCGCCAGATGTTAGAGGGCTTCTGGACTATTCGAGGACACCCTATGATTTTGAGGAGATGGTCGCCAGATCATTTAGAACTTGATAGCTTGCAAACCATTCTGTCATGGATTTTGATCCATGGGCTTCCTCTTCACCTATGGACTCAGGCGCTTTTGCAGCACTCTAGGGCAGCCACTATACCTGGACAAGCCTACGACTGAGCGTAAACGGCTCTCATTTGTCGAGGTGTCACTACAAGAGAAAGCGGATTTAACGACGGACATTTCCTGACATATATTTTTCTGTCAAAAATTTCGTCTATATTTTCGACGAAAATTTTTCCGTCAGAAAAATCGTCTGAAGTTCAGACGGAATTTACGACGACTATTTTTTCTGTCTTAAAATTTCACAACATTTTCGACGGAAATATGTCGATCATAAATTCCGTCGGAATTTTCCAACGGATTATCTCCGTCAGAAATTAGTCGAAATTAATTTTTACTTTCCCTCCCATTCGAACCTTTCCCTCTCTCTCCCTATCCCTCTCTCCCCGGCGACCGCGGCGGCGGTGAACCTTTCCCCCTCTCTCACGATGGTGGTGTCTCCCTCTCCCCCTCTCTCTCCGACGACCGTGGCAACGTCCCCCTCTCTCTCTCCCTCCGACGAGTGGTGGCGGCTCTCTCAATCGGAGCGGCGGCGTCTCCCCCTCCGATAAGCAGCCTCGATCCCCCTCTCCCATTGTCTCCCTCTCCCACTCCAGCATCGATCCCCCTCTCTCACCGTCTCTCTCCCTCTCTCGGTCTCCCTCTCTCCCTCTCGGTCTCCCTCTCTCTAACACACGCACAGTCACAGAGGGGGGGCGGTCGACCCCCTCCCTCTCCCTCTCTCTAACACACGCACACACTCACAGTCACAGAGGGGGGGCGGTCGGTCAACCCCCTCCCTCTCCCTATCTCCCTCTCTCGATCTCCCTTACTCCCTCTCCCTCTCTCTATAACACACGCACGCACACACAGACCCCCTCCCTCTCCCTATCTCCCTCTCCCTCTCTCAGTCTCCCTTACTCTCCCTTTCTCTATAACACACGCACGCACACACAGAGGGGGGGTGCTCGACCCCCTCCCTCTCCCTCTCCCTTTCTCCCTCTCTCGGTCTCCCCCCTCCTCCCTCTCCCTCTCCATCTCTCTAACACACACACACTCAGAGAAGGGGGTGCAGCCTGATCCCCTCCGTCTCCCTCTCCCTTACACTATCTCCCTCTCTTTCTCTCTCTTACTGTCGCACACATAGACGGGCAAGACCCCCTCTCATTCATTCACCCTCTCTATATTTGTCTCTGACAGTGATCAAATTTTCGTGTAGGGCTATTAGTGTCGGGGACAACAACAGACTTCATTCTTATATCTAGAGACATTTCTATTAATAAACAGTCAGTAAAATATTTTTAATTTTAATATTTAATTTTAATTTTTTTAATCAGATATAAATTTATTTCTTGAATTTATTGTTTGTTATTATATGTGTTAATAAATTTATTGTTTATTAGATGAGATATAGAAGGGTCGCGGAAGGGGGTGGGGTGGGGTGGGTGGCCATGTGCCGTCCGAGATGGGGTGGATGACCTAACATTACACGCACCTCAGGAGAGCGTGTTAAACCTGTGTCAATGAACTTTCATGTTCAAAACTTTGGGATTGATGTATATGTTCTCATTTTTGTGTGTTTAAGGATCTACGATGGTGCAAAGGGAGGAGGCGCGGTCCCAGGCAGAGTTGGTCACGGGGACCCAAGAGGTGCAGGGTGGAGCATCCCCCCTCCGGTAGATGCGGCTCCAAGTGCGCCGAGACCAGCGGGGTTTTTCGATTTATCCACCCAATTTTTGGCGTTGGCTCAGGGGGCGTTGCCGGTTGCCATGTATTGGGCGAGTGGTGGGGACACCGGGCCCACTAATCGGAGCCGACGCCGCACCGCCACACCGCCACTGCACCGAGCTTATGGCTCGGCGACTCGTTCAAAGATTCAGCGTCCTGAGCATAATATTTATTTATGTGTCTTTGTATCGTACGTGTGTGTATTTGTATCGTACGTATTTGTGTAACATACATGTATTAGTACATGTATTTTTCTTTCGTCTTATTAGGCTAGTCTAAGTCAAATAAGCATATGTGTATTTTATATTTTATTCGATTAAAACCCACAAAGTCTTTAGTGGGTTGGTGGCCTTTGTTTTATTAGGCTAGGATAGATATGCAAATAAGAAAAGTAAGGAAGGTATGAATGTAATGGGCCTTTCCTATAAATTGGAGGCCAATGCTTGTTACGTATGAATCATATGATGAATGAATGAAAAGAAACAGGTTTTGTTAACACATAGGTGCATCTTGCCCTTGTGCTCTTCCCTTCTCTCTCTTCTCTTTTGTGAGGATTGAGCGTCGCCCGGTGTGAGACCGTCCGGCGTGAGGCCGAGCTGTGTGAGATAGCAGTTATCCGTCCCGTCCCGTTCGCGTCCCGGAGTGCCATCGATCCATTCCCACGTCGCCGCCGCGTCAAATTGGTATCAGAGCCCAACAAACGGCGCCTCCGTCAACCCGACGTCTCCGACGTCTCTCTCTCTTTCTCTCTCTAGATTGTTAGAAGTGAAGAAAAAAAGAAACAAAAAAAGGAAGAAGAATGGCAGAAGGATCTGTGATTGAGAAGAAAAAGATATAGAGAAAAAAAAATTTAGCAAAGAAAAAAAAAATTGGTGTTCTTTCTCTCTTTTTCCCTCTATGTTCTCTCTCACACGCTAATCTCTCTCTCTCTCATTTAATCTCTCTCTCATCTATCCCTCTCTCTCTCTCGGTTGAAGGAAAACAGAAAGAAAAAAAATTTAGAAGAGTTCGCAGGGGGTGGCCCGTCGCCCGTGCCACCCCATTCAAACCCTTTGGCCGTAATGGCCACCCCACCGCCTCCCCGCCCTGCAGGCGCCCGCCCAAGGGCCACCTCCCAGCCACCGCCTCTGCAGTGCTCCGCCGCCGTGCGTCACCGCGGCCGCCGCCACGTGCCCCGCCATCAGCCGGCTGCAGGCGCCCGCCTGCTCGCGCGCCCGGCCTTCGCGCCCGCGCCCGGCCCCCGGCCGCACCCGCCCATCGCACGCCCGAGCTCACCCACCCGCGCCCGAGAGCGCCCCCGCCCCCGCCTGCGGCTCGACACCCGAGCCCGCCTGGCGCGCCCCCTGTGCGCCCATGGCCAGCGCCT
Source organism: Amorphophallus konjac (assembly GCA_022559845.1). Classification (NCBI taxonomy): domain Eukaryota; kingdom Viridiplantae; phylum Streptophyta; class Magnoliopsida; order Alismatales; family Araceae; genus Amorphophallus; species Amorphophallus konjac. Next base: position 360,917,067 of record CM040123.1, read on the forward strand.
GCCCCGCCGGCCTGTGCGCCAGCGGACGCGCCCGAGCGCGCCCCCGCATACCTTGCCGGCCCCTGCGTGGCTGGTCGCCTACCGCACCCGAGCCCGCCGCCGTGCCCCCCAACCGGTCGCCAGCCGCGTGCCGTCTGCGCCCGCGTGAGCCTCGCGTGTTGACCATCCCACCACCCAATGTGGGCCTCGTGGCTGGCTTCGTGCAGCCCTCTTGCCGCCGCAATTCCCGCAGCAAGAGGGTTTAAAAAGTCAAAAGTAAGTGAGGTTTGAAAAAAAAACGTGTGAAAAAAAAAGAGAGAGAAAGAAAAGTCAAAAAGGAGATTGAAAAAAAAAATTAAATATATATATATATATATGTATAGAATATATATATATTGTTATATATATCTATATATATATTGTTTGATTAAAAAAGAGTTGAATATATATATTATTATATATCTATTTAACTTATTTTTTGTGGCACCCGAGTCCGCTATTACGGCTCGGCCCGTGTCTGAGTCATCCGGATATCGACAGAAGATCCGAAGATCACGGAACGTGCGTACCTCTGAGTCTCCCTGCGCGGAGAATTTTGACTGATTTGTTCCCCTGCGCGGGAAATTTAAGCAATTTGTAATAATTCAATCCTCCCTGCGTGGAGTGAATGCTTTGTAACTGCTCAAGCTTCGTCGACGCCGTGCGGGCCCGCACGTCCCCCCTCGCCTTCGTCTCCGGTCGGAGCTAGACTTTTCAGTCAGCTAGGTGCGTGCTCCAAACTTGCTCATTTAGTATCTTTTTAAATTGCCGCGCGACGAAGTAAGAGAGAGCCCGATCCATGCAGCCAGTCTTCTGAGTGCATCGCTGTGGACGGTGAGAGAGAGCTTGCTTGAGCCTATCCTTTAGTCCCTAGACTGCCGCATTAGGGCCCCCTAATTGTCAGGAGGTAGTTCCACAACTACTTCGCCTACGGGCGAGCAACTTTCCCCTGACCGATCCCTTTGCATATCAGTTGGGTCCACACCTTGCTAATTGTCGGTCCCAGGATTGCACCATCTAAGTCCGAGCTCGTGTATGTCGCATCGGTCTAGGAATTCATCCGGCCGTCTAGAACGCATGGAACAAGAAAGATATATGGCCGATCCTAATCTCATCACCCAGTTTGAGGAAATGGATGTAATATTTGATGGCACGCATGTCGAGTACATGCAGGTAGGAGACATTTTTGAGAGTTCTAGCCAGAAAAGATTGGGTGTACTTCGCTGTATCTCAACACCCCAGGAGGACGATTGGCGTCGAACCTCTATCTTTCAAACCTACATCATGGTGAACTCTCATCCCTGCAAGGTAATCCTTGACAACGGGAGCTGTATCAATGCAGTCTCTTCAGACTTTATCTCCCGTTTAGGTCTACCTACGCACCCTCATCCAAGGCCATACAACGTGGCTTGGGTCGATGACACTTCTATCCCAATCACCACCACATGTGTCATTCCCATCCAATTCCAGTCCTACCAAGGACAAATCTTATGTGACGTAATGCCTATGAAGGCCGGGAGCATCATCTTAGGACGACCATGGATCTATGATGTAGACCTCGCTACCTTTGGTCGGTCCAATCAGTGCTCCTTCTCCCACAACGGAAAGAAGATTCTGTTGTACCCGACACCCCCAAAGGTGACCCCGAGAAAGAGTTCCACCTCCACCCCCATCGGAACTCCCAAACTTCAGGAGAATCCCCAAACTCCCACTGAAGGGAAACCTCCCCTTCCCTCTTCTCCTGCATCTATCACACTCGTTTCTGAGGCCCCTAAGGTTAGTCATGACCTAGTTAGGCGCCTTGACTCCATAAACGTTGGTGAGCTAAACAGAGAGGTTGTCGAGGGTGCCCCTATTTTGGCTGTTGACGTCACCATCACACCTGAGGAGTCTCGAGTCTCAGTCCCAACTGAAGACCCGGCCATACTGCCGGACTTCCAAGGCATCGTTCCCGAGGACTTACCTTCTCAACTCCCTCCCATACGTGATGTACAACACTCTATTGAGCTTGCCCCTGGGTCCACCCTACCAAACCTTCCCCTCGAGTCTAGGCTGTCCAAGTCAGCCGAAGAGTTTGCACAACACGTCATTAGTCTGCATGAGTCAGCTGATTCGCATAGACGTCACCATGAATCTCAAGAAGGTGACTTGGTTATGGTACGGGCCCGGCCCGAACGATTCCCCTCGGGAGCCGTTACAAAGTTACAAGCCTATAGTGGTGGTCCATTCCCAGTCCTGCGGAAGATTGTCGCCAATGCCCATGTTGTGGACTTACCTCCCGAAGAGGGGATTAGCTCGACCTTTAATGTGGCAAACCTAGTGGCCTACAAGGAACCCACAGCGATTCCTAGTGACCCTTTCGAGCTTTCTCCTCCCCTTGAGAGTGAGCCCACCCCTGTGCGTCCCACATCCTTGAGAGCACCGCGCGAGCATATTGAGAGGATACTGGATGAGCAGGTGACCACTACACGGAGCAGGGTGTACCAGCGCTACCTTGTCCGCTGGCGCGACCGTTCACCATCAGATGATTCCTGGATCAGCCGGGAAGATCTCCAGCGCCTCGATCCAGATCTGCTGGAGCACTACCACAGCCGTGTCCCCCCTTACTCGACGGAGTCGAGTTCCAGTCACCCCGGGAGGGTTGGTGGGGACACCGGGTCCACTACCGGGCCCACTAATCGGAGCCGACGCCGCACCGCCACACCGCCACTGCACCGAGCTTATGGCTCGGCGACTCGTTCGAAGATTCAGCGTCCTGAGCATAATATTTATTTATGTGTATTTGTATCGTACGTGTGTGTATTTGTATCGTACGTATTTGTGTAACATACATGTATTAGTACATGTATTTTTCTTTCATCTTATTAGGCTAGTCTAAGTCAAATAAGCATATGTGTATTTTATATTTTATTTGATTAAAACCCACAAAGTCTTTAGTGGGTTGGTGGCCTTTGTTTTATTAGGCTAGGATAGATATGCAAATAAGAAAAGTAAGGAAGGTATGAATATAATGGGTCTTTCCTATAAATTGGAGGCCAATGCTTGTTACGTATGAATCATATGATGAATGAATGAAAAGAAACAGGTTTTGTTAACACATAGGTGCATCTTGCCCTTGTGCTCTTCCCTTCTCTCTCTTCTCTTTTGTGAGGATTGAGCGTCGCCCGGTGTGAGACCGTCTGGCGTGAGGCCGAGCTGTGTGAGATAGCAGTTATCCGTCCCGTCCCGTTCGCGTCCCGGAGTGCCATCGATCCATTCCCACGTCGCCGCCGCGTCAGCGAGGTTCATGGAGTTGAGCCGGTATGTGCGCCGGCCATGACAGGTCCAAGGTTTTTGGCTCAGCAATTCATTGCCGGTTTGAGACCTGAGATTCGTCGGACTCTCATGGCGTCCGGGGTGGCCGACGTGGAGGTGGCTTTCCGTACGACGGCAATCTTGGAGGTAGACCTTTTGCGTGCCCAGGAACATGTTAGGGCGATGCAATTCCAGTGGGGTCTTCCTCACGCATTTCAGGAGGAGCCAGCTATGTCCTCTACCCCTGTTCGTGGTCGTCGCCAACAGGGCAGGAGGAGGCGTAGGCAGGTTAGGTAGGCGGTTCGGCGTGGTGTCGGGCCACGCTAGGAGCTTAGGCGTCAACGACAGGAGGAGGTGTAGGCGCAACCCTCGGAGGAGTCCGTGCAGTAGCCAGCCGCGAGGCGACCATGGCATGGCTTGTTAGAGCAGCCGGGGCACTGTCTGAGGTGCGTCGGATTTCATATTGGCCATCCTTGCCAGGTGGATGTTGCGGAATTGAAGTGCTTCCGGTGCGATCGAACGGGGCACCTGGTTCTTGACTACCCTGAGCGGAGGAGCTGTTTCAGGTGCGGCCGGGTTGGGCACGTGTTCTGTGAGTGCCCTCAACTGTCACCCCAGCCATGATCGTTCTTTTGGTGGCCTTGTCGAGGCTTGGGGAGGCGGGTGACCGTATTTTGACCCTGGCTGAGGTGTTCTTGTATAGAAGTTACGGCTTCAATTTATGCCCCTGCCAGTCGGGATATGTCCCAAGGCTTTGTACTTTTCTTTTTGTTTAGCTGTACCTTTGGGACTTATATATATTTGGACTAGAAATTATATAAAATTATGTAAATCTAACAAAACTCTATAATAGGGGGGTGGAATCTAACAAAACTCGCCTTCAATCAAATTTGAACTCTTTCAATTTCTATCAGGAAACATAGTAAGGTTTGGGAAGAAGACTGTTGGCGGGGTGTTGAGTAGGAATGCATGCACTCTCGGGCGAAAGAGATGATACCTAGGAGGGTATCGCATGACCCACGAGTAGATCATGGCATCCCGTATCAGATTAGGCAGACCTGCTCGATTCATCGTGAGATGGACTAGGATACATCCAGGTCCTCACGCTCATGGTGGCCCAAACTTACTGCATGTCGAGGTTTCCCTGGTATAGTGCAGGTCACTCATACCGTGGTGGGTTGGTACATGTCAACAAATCTTGATGGAAAATTTACAATTGTACTTTCTAAAGTTGACGAGTATCAAGCCCAAAATTGCATAGCTCGGGCCACACAAGAAGGTTTGTCTAAATTTTACACATAACGTGACCTGGGTGATGAGAGTGACTTGGGAGAGCTGACGAAATCTAAATCGGATATCTGGTTTGGGCTTAGCGCTCAAATTACTCAATTCAAAACTAAGTTTTCAAGGCTAACTTTGTTTAAAACAATTCACATAACTAGGGATTCGGGGGTCCAAAATGTACAATACTGACCTGATCGGCGTGACGGTCATTCTAACGCGACCTAGGTGATGAGAGTAACTTGGGAGAGCTGACGGAATCCAAATCAGATATCCGATTTGGGCTTGACGCTCAAATTACTCAATTCAAAACTAAGTTAGTTTTCAATTAAAATAATTCACATACCTAGGGGTTCGATGGTCCAAAATGTAAAATACTGGCCTGATCTGCGTGCTGATCATTTCAACACGACCTGGGTGATGAGAGTGATTTGGGAGAGATTACATAATCTAAATCAGATATCCGATTTAGGTTCGACGCTCAGAAATGCATTCTCTAAATGCACTTAGTTTAAAATTAAAGAAGTTAGATTCGGAGGTCCAAAATCTAAAATATCAATCTGATCGGTTCCAACACGAGCTGGGAGGTAAAAATGACTTGTGAGAGCTGACGGAATCTAAATCGGATGACCGGTTTGAGCCCGACGCTCATTAGTGCATTCTTCAAGTGCACTTAGTTTAAAATTAAAAAAGTTGGGTTCGGGGGCCCAAAATCTAAAATATCGGTCTGATCGGCGTGCCGAACGTTCCAACACAACCTGGGAGGTAAAAATGACTTGTGAGAGCTGACGGAATCCAAATCGAATACCCGATTTGAGTCTAGCGCTCAGAAGTGTATTCTTCAAATACACTTAGTTTAAAACTAAAAAAGTTAGGTTTGGGGGTCTAAAATCTAAAATACCAGTCTGATCGGCGTGTCGATCGTTTCAACACTATCTGAGAGGTAAAAGTGACTTGTGAGAGCTGACGGAATCTAAATCGGATACCCGGTTTGAGCCCGGCACTCAGAAGTGCATTCTTCAAATGCAATTAGTTTAAAATTAAAGAAGTCGAGTTCGGGGGTTCAAATTTTAAAATGTTTGTTTGATCTGCGTGTTGATCATTCTAACACCACCTAGAAGGTAAAAATGACTTGTGAGAGATGACGGAATCCAAATCGGATATCTGGTTTAAGTCCGACGCTCAGAAGTACATTCTTCAAATGCACTTAGTTTAAAATTTAAGAAGTCGAGTTAGGGGGTCCAAAATCTAAAATATCGACCCGATTGACGTGCCAATCGTTCCAACAAGACCTGGGAGGTAAAAGTGACTTGTGAGAGCTGACGGATTCCAAATCGGATATCCGATTTGAGCCCAGCGCTCGTAAGTGCATTCTCTAAATGCGCTTAGTTTAAAATTTAAGAAGTCGGGTTCGACAGTTCAAAATCTAAAACGCCAGTCTGATCGACATGTCGATCATTCCAACACGACCTGGGAGGTAAAAATGACTTGTGAGAGTTAACGAAATCTAAATATCTAAATCCTCGGTTTGAGTTCGATATTAAAATTATCGATTTGATATTATATCTGATTCAAATTTATACAATCAAACGTCATATTTAATTTATCTTTTTAATAATTTCTTTATTTATTCATACATAATAATTATTATTATTTTTTCAATATAAGATCCTCCAACGAATGGCGACGGAGGAGACGAGCAGGACGGGCAACATGAGGACATAAAGGATGCAGAAGATATTTCTTGATTATTTTTTGTTATAAAATTAATAATTGAGGTTGTATTTCATTTCTTATGTATCTTGGATTTCGTATATGATGGTTAGATTTTATGTTATTTTATTTAAACAGATTTTTATATAAAATTTATAATTTAAAAAAAATAATCACTATTTCTGATGAAATTTTCAGGAGATATGTTTCCTCCATCGAAAATATTCCGACGAAATCATCGACGGATTATAACATATGTCAAAAAATATGTGAACTTAATTTTTTAAAAAAATAAATTTACCGACAGAATTTTCGATGGAGATGTTTCCTCCGTCGGAAATATTTCGATGGAATTATCAACAGATTATAAGATCCGTAAATAAATATACCCACGAAAAGAATCCGTCGCAAAAATAATACAGATAGAATTTCTGACGGATATTCATTCTGTCGTAATGTTCTGATAACGAATACCCGACGGATACTTTTCATCGGAATTCCGTTGTATGTCCGTCAAAAAAATTATTTCCGATAAAAATTTCAACGAAATTTCGATGAAAATCGTCCGTCTAAAATTCCACTTTTTCTCGTGGTGCCCTTCACCAGGAACGAATGTGGAGCAGACTGAGCATCTCTGCGGCTTCCAAGGAATGTAACTCGAAGTTTACGCAGAGTGCCGTCCAAATCTCGATACCAGGCTTCATCTGGGAGATCGCTGTCCGATGACACCATGACGCACATGCAATGCAAAGTTGAGTATAAAGTGGTTAAACAGGTGTACAGGCTAAACAGGTGTACAGGCAGAAGGAGACAGTCGTTGATATGCTAGAGTTCGAGGGTCTCACAGTTGCAAACTAGTTCGCAGCCTTAGGAGAGGACGCCGACAAAGCTCCGACAGGTGGGACCTGATCGACGAACGAGCGGGTTCAATCGCGTTACCTGGCCGCCACTCAGAATGGTTCACCCAATGCCAAACACGCAAACCCTATCTCTAGCCTTGCCGAGGAGGGTCTAGCGGTGCACAGGGAAGTTTCCCTAACATCTCACGCAAAGCAGACGAACGGAGGCAAGAGGATCGAGCAACGTTCGCAGAGATCGCGATCTTGCAAGCTCCGTGGAGTGCCATGCTCCTATTATGGAGGCACCGCGGTGTGTCCCCCTCCGCAAACACAGTCTCAACGGCTCCTCTACGCATGGGACTTACGAGATGGCGGGTGCAAAGAATGGCTCCTATGCGAACAACGGGCGCAAAGAATGGCTCCTATGCGAACAATGGCAACCCTTCCAGGGAAGGAATCCAAAAAAACAATCGTGTCCATGAAGGCGCCACCGCGCATGGAAAGTGCATCCTCAAGGCTGCCTTTTAGAGAGAATGGGCGATGTACCAACACCATCCCAGGGAAGGAAACAATCTTGCCATACCATGATCAACCATGCATGGAGACGATGGCGGACATTGGCAACGTAGGTACACCTGTACGACCTCTTGCCATACCCAACCATGTTACTAAAGGTAAAGATAAAAGGAAATGTAGTTGAGGGTAAGAAAAATGGTACAGAAAAAAAAACTAAGGACAACTCTAATGAGAAACAAAAGGATATTGTGTATCCTTTAGCAGCCAAGAGTAAATCATCGCGCTGATTTTTTTGTGTTATTCTTTTATATTGCTCTTCTTCTTTATATTATCAATGAAGTTCCACTTTAAAAAATATATATTATCAATAAAGTTATAGGTCAGTTCCAAGTAGACGCCAACCAAGTTTAACCACCCAAGACCGCAGACGGTTTACTTTTCAAAAGAACGTGTACCTTGGAAGCAGAAGATATGTACAGACCAGCAACAAATGTCGCTTAGAGGGTTGGTGCATTCACCGATTTACCTCTTTCATCTCTCTTTTCTTCTATTAAGGCAACATCAAGGTGAGCTTGTTCACCCTATGCTGTAATAAATGATGAATGGGATAGACTTTTCCTCGATGATAAAAATCAATAAGAATAGGCTTCATCACGCAGAGGGGAAGGAAGAGAAACTTTGAGACCAAAGGAGTGGACTGGAGATTGTCGGATATTTTCAATTCCTTTTCTTCTCAAGGATTTCGGGTCTATTCCTGTTTTATGAGCTGCTATGATGCCTATAGCTTCCCAATAATTTGCAACCTTGATCTGCCAAATAAAGAAAATCAATGCCTTCGATTAAAAGAAAATCCACAAGAGGTCTCAATAAAAGGTAAAAATGCATACCGCATCAATTCCAAGCTATCAGGTGTATCATTCAGCACCGTTTCATTTTCCTCAACTGCAACAATTATAGCCTACACAAGAATCACGATGTTATCTTCTACACATTTGACCTTGTGGAGATGAGAGTCCACAAGTAATTATGGCAAGGGCCTGTCATATCTAAAGATGCCATGTGAGCTCAGCAAGTGATACATGCAAACTAGATTAAACAGAAAAGGAAAAAGATATATGTTGAGGCTTCCGGTCAATCAATCATAGGCTGTTTTTTATCAGAGACAATTGCTCTGCAATCTATCACGTACCTTGTTTCTTGATCCCCTAGCAAAGGCAAGAGCGCCCTCCCCTCCACAGGCATCAATTGGAAGAACTACACTATCAACATCACTAACTAATATGCAACCAGTCTCTGTGACCCCCGAGTTTCTGACAACATACTGTGGTGCCCTACTCAAGCCAGCAAGCACGCAAGGCAGAAAGGTATAGCCAATCTAACATGAAGAAATTGAAACCAATTATGAGAGAAACTCATACCAATAAACAGTCAGATTTAAGCAAAAGCTATGCAAACTTATCTAGATGGTCTATCAGGTTAGAAAAACTAGAAAAATAAATAGACAAATAAAAGATGTTAGGTACAGCGTACACAAATCTAACAAAAAGTTCATCTTTGGTAAAACCCACACATCAATACTTTCTACGTTAGGATACAATCTTGTAAAACAAAGTTTATGTCATATGCCTGATAAAAACAGGCAATTGAATCTTGAAACTGATAAAATCACATGTCAAGTAGACAAACATATGCCCATAGTGGGGGCAAAAACCACATGCACATCCAAACTGTAATCCTGCGTCCTTGACTATTAATGTTTCAGGTTCCTTAGAAAATACTTTTCTTTTTCCAAACTCATAAACATCATTTAGAATGCCAATAAACATTTCGCTTGAAAAATGGTCAATCAAAAGTATTTGACAAAACTCCACCTCTTCCAGCTGGGTTGTTTTATATAGCATGCCAACCCAGCATCACAGCCTGAGCAAGGCGACAAAAAACAAGCCCAAGTTTGGCCTCTGTTATGGAAAGACTAACAGTTTGCCAAATGCCACAGGCCTAAAATAGTGCAGAGGCATGGATAATTGATGACTCACCCATTTCTCAAAGCCACAGTGTAATAATCCAACCACACTTTGTGATCCAAATAGGTCCACTAAAATATGGACAATCTCAAATACTAATATCTAAACTAATTAGTTAGCCTCAATGAAATAGAACCCAGAAATAATAATCATTATTATAGGACATCCTTATCCTCATTATACGCACCTTAAAAAAAATTTAAAAGGCAATAGAGATTCTTAACTTTATTTGGTCTATATTCCTATTCATATCAATTAAAAATAGCAAAAAAAATAAATAATTTATCTTTAGGAAAACTTATCCATAAGGATGATTAGCAGTCGACTGCCGGCAGAGAAGGGTGTAAATAACTTATGATTTTCATGGAAGAATGTAAATAGAGATTAACGGCATTTGATTTAAGTTTACATTAAACCATATTCACTAGCAGAGCTTAAATCATGGGAAAGCATATCCAATAGGCATATTTGACAAATAGTCTATATGTATTCATTACCATACTAATGCACAATACAACCAATCATTAGAAGGTCAAAATTTGGGATACATTTTCCTATCCTATGTGAAGAGGATATGAATGTTATCACCATTCAAAAGTTAAAACTAATATCGTTATTCTTCTTGAGAGCTTCAAAGCAGTTAAAATGTGTTAAAATGCATAGCACAAAAATTGTAATGTGCATGTTACAGCCATCAATGGACGAGGATTGCATAGAGGTTCCATTAGCTTGGAAGCCAGCAAAGAAAATGTACAAACCTCTTCAGCAGCAGATCTAGGGCACAATGATGAACTTAAAGGAAGTGGGGACAATGCAGGGGCATGAGCACATGGTATCTGGAACTCCTTCACGACCAGATGACTTATAACTGCTTCCACCCCAGCCAGCAAATCTACACCCTGTAAAGCATAATGAAAATGGAAAAGTGATACTGAAGAAGACATTTTCACATGGCAGTAACTTGGAAATCATGGCAGTGACTTATTATGCTTTCATATCTCTTCCACCCTATTTTTCGAGAATGAAGAGGAATTGGTTGTGGCATTTTTCATAAGGGGAGGTTAAAAATCTAAAACCAAGGAACTCTCAAATTGGTAATGCTTCTGTTTCATATGAAAACAATTGTCCCTTGGGTGAACCAAGAGATGGCTTCCCCAATTGCTGCCTTCATAAACCAAGTTTGGTCACAATTTTCTTCCCTGGAAATGGAAAGGACCCTGAGAAAAAGTTGTCATCCAATCAACTGAATACACTGGAGAAGACATTCTTTTGGCAGAATAATTAAAGAAAGCCACCTTAAAGAATGCCAAAAATGGCAAGCCAGACCATCAAGTACCAGCCTTGTCATCTTCGTAAACTTATTATTTGTTTATAAGATTTCGTTTGAGTTGGTCAAAAGTATAAAATTTGAAAAGATGCACAGGCCGATGGAGAGAGAAAGAGGTTTTGGCAGTTTTGAGAGAAAGAAGACCAACCAACCTCATATTTATATTAGTAAAATGTAAACATTACATAAATGCCCTTCATAAAGAAGGCGGCTAGACAAAAAGAAGTAAAATAGGACAATAGTCCTTACAAGAACAATAATGTGAAAACTATCTGTTTACACACGAAAAATAAATAAATGTGGCTGACACGCTGATGATGAATTAAATTTGGGCAGTTTTGGGTATCATCAACATGTTTATTTGCATTTCTTTATTTCACGTTTTAGGTTTATCAGACGATTTAGGATTCGTGTATAGGACTTTTCCCCACTGACCGGAGTCGATACTAATTTACATCGGAATAAGTCCGAACACCTTTGATTAACTGTCAAAGAACGCCTTTTGCCTCTATTCACTGTGACATAAATGATCTTGATGATCTCACATTATGGGTACATACTCTTGCAAAGAACTTTAGAGACTTTATTTCTTTGAACATATATAATTTGAATTATAATCGGTCTTTCAAGACCTTTACATATGGTCCCGATTGTGTAATCGGGTCTTCAGGATTACATCCAATCGCAATCAGATTGTTTGGATTTGCTTCAGTCTGCATTTGGAATCTTTGAATTTGCTTTCGTCCTGATCGGATCATTGAATTTACTTTTGTCCCCTGATCAGACGGTTGAATTTGAAACCTATCACGATCGGACCGTTGGATTGCCAAGATGATCACTGCCAGTTTGTCGGAATTGCTTCGTGGTCATAATCACTCTTTCGATTGTGATCAGACCCTTAAGTTGACTTGGTGTCCATAAAGGACACTTCCGCACAAGGCGGGAATATATTTGTTATTTTCTCTCCATCTGGATATTTCTGCAGTGTTCTCAAACATTCGGGTGTTCTTGGAATTTCTTACCTTCTCTAGATATTTCTGCAATTTCTTGATTTTTTCGAAGATAGCCCTGCCATTTCTCGACTTCCTGGGCATTCCTTTCATTTCTAACTTTTCGGAATATGTTTGACATTTCTTGACCTCTCGGAGATAGTCATGTCATGCCTTGACTTCTTGGAGATAGCCCCGTCATTTATGACTTTTTAGACATACCTGTCATTTCTCGACTTCTCGGAGATCGCCCCGTCGTTTGACTTCCTGGGCGCTCTTGACTTCATTTCTTGACTTCTTAGAAATAGCCCCGTCATTTGACTTCTTGGGTATTCATGTCTTCATTTATTGACTTCTCGAAAACCGTCATTTGACTTCTTAAGTATTCCCCGTCTTGATTTCTTGACTTCTCAGAAATAACCCCGTCATTCGACTTCTTGGGCATTCCTCGTCTTGATTTCTTGACTTATCGAAAATAACCCCGTCATTCGACTTCTTGGACATTCCTCATCTTGATTTCTTGACTTACCGGAAATAACCCTGTCATTCGACTTCTTGGGTATTCCTCGTCTTGATTTCTTGACTTCTCGCAAATAACCCCGTCATTCGACTTCTTGGATATTCCTCTTCTTGATTTCTTGACTTATCGAAAATAACCCCGTCATTCGACTTCTTGGGTTTCTTGACTTCTCGCAAATAACCCCGTCATTCGACTTCTTGAGTATTCCTCATCTTGATTTCTTGACTTTTCAGGGTTTATTTGCAATTTCACCATTTGTGAGTTTTCGGACATGATAGCTCTCGACCATGAAAAAGATACATGGATTTGGATGGTTAGCCATAAGCCGAACTCAGGAGAGCGCACACCGCTTCAGGGAAGGGGTATGGTCCCGCTCCACCGAGTCGTGCAAACGGCGTAAACTAGAACAAGAACATTCCTTAGTGATTTTGAGACAAGCCGGGAACTTCCCACGAGGATGATATTTCTGGATTTTTCTACAATTTTTCCGCCATTGAGGTATTTCTATAATTTTTCCACCCTCAGGAGTATTTCTGCAATTTTTCATCTACTGGAGATATTTCTGTAATTTTTCCGCTACTAGAGATATTTATGCAATTTTTTCGCCATCGGGGGTATTTCTACTATTTTTGACCACCGGGAGTATACAATTTTCTGACCACCCGAAGTATTTATGTAATTTTTCGTCATTGGGGGTATTTTTGTAATTTTTCCACTACAAGAGGTATTTCTGTAATTTTCCCGCCATCAGAGGTATTTCTATAATTTTCTGACCACCGGGGATATTTCTACAATTTTATGACCACCCGAGGTATTTCTATAATTTTCTCATCATCAGGGGTATTTCTACAATTTTTCCACTATCGATGATATTTTCATATTTTTTCTGCCACCAAGGGTATTTCTGTAATTTTTCAATCATCGGAGATATTTCTGTAATTTTTCACAAGATTTGTAAACCTTGAGCATTTCTATAATTTTCCATAAAAATTTTCAGAACCTTAGACATTTATGTAAGATTCTAATGCTTGCATTCATCTTCCTTCATTTTACAACACGACTTTGATTTTCCTTTCAATCATTTTGATTTTCCCTTCAATACATCTTCATTTTATTTTCCCCTTCCCTTCTATGCATTTCAATTTTCCTTCAGATTTTCATTGTAATATACAAGCCATCCAAAAATATCCACATTATCATTGTCTCTTCATAACTTTTGGAGGTGACAAGTCTCTTAGGATCACCACTCCCAAAGGAGGTGACCACAACTCCCGAGGGGAGGCCTTTTTTATGGTGACCGCACCACTCTTGCTTCTGCCTCAACTAACCTGCGTAGGGGCTATCCTTGGGCCTTTAGAAGCTCTCCAAGTCCTCCCGCTGCTATTACTCTGCATGGAGTTCTCTCTTCTTGGTCTTAGCCGCTCCCTCCCTTTTATAGGGGTTTAGAAGGTGGAGCGGAGGTGGTGGAGCTCCGATGGATTACCCCCCTCCGGTGGAAGTTCAAAGGCCAGATATGGACCCCATCCTCCCCCCTTCTCTTCTTCTTTTATTTTATTTTTTTTATTTTTTTTATTTTTTTTTTGGGGGGGGGGGGGGTTGTGTTGCACAGGAACAAAGGAGGATCAGAGGGGCCTCCCTCTGGTCACGCAGTGTAATACCCCGAGTTTATTCCACTTAATAGGCGTCGGATCTATTTTTAGTAGATATCTTTAAAAGCCACGAATTTTTATTTTAAATTTCTAGAGAAATCACGAGTTATCATGGAAATTTTTGCAATTACTTGATTAAATCGAAATGAGAACGAACATATTTACGATTTCGATTCTTCCGAGGGTTTTGGGCAAACCCCAAACCCCCATTTTAAACCCCATCGCACATCCCCTCTATAACACCCAAGATTTTCGGATCATAAATCTATGGGTTTTGGAGCACTTCGTGGGTCCCGGATCGGGTTTCGTGATTTAAGTCGGATTTTTGACTGTCGGGCCTTCGGATCACCGTGTAGGGTGAACCATTGCGATTTTAAGCTCTGGGACATTGCAGGCGCATTGTGCGTTTTCCGAGGATCACGGGGATGACTTTTTCTCATTTTTTATTTTTTGGATTTTCAAAACCCCAAATGATTTCCTATATAAACCCCTAACCACCCCCTATCACCCTCATTCTCACCCCCTCTCCCTCTCTCCTCTCGTTTCTCTCTTTCTCTCCCTCTCTTCTTCGGGCGGTCGACGGAGTTGGAGGCGGGCGAGGCGGAGGCGACATGGGGGCGGCAAGCGGTCGAGGATGGAGCAAGGAACGAGGCGGTGGCGCAGCGGAGCTCGTTCGTGAGTTCGTGATGTTGGCGGTGGTTCAAGGCACGTTTTCGCGTGGCATCGGCATCCTCGGCGCTGGTAATCATCGGGAGAGGTAAGGGGATGGATCCCTAACCCTTGTACTCCATTTCCCCGCATTTTATAGGCCGAGGTGAGGCCGAGTGTGAGTTTTGTTCACGTCGGGGTTAAAACGTATGATTTTAGGGTGAACGACGAATTCATCATTTTAATCGCATTTTTGTGGTTTGAATGGCGCCTCTTGGCTGTCTAGAGGGTGGGGAATGGTTTCCCCTTGTTTTCCCCATCACCCGGGGTGATTGGGGCGTGGTTTGGAGCCTCTCGGATGGGGTTCGATCTGTGCGTCGCCAGAATCGGTCAACCGACCCAGTGGGTTCGGTCGACCGGTTGGCGTTCGCCGCGGGATGGGTGAACTGCCTGGTTCTGTCGACCGACCCAACTTGGTCCAGTTGACCAACCAGGGCTGGACTCCGCCCGGCCCGGTCGACCGACCCTGCGGGTCTGGTCGACTGACCCCTGTAGGCAGGTCGACCGAAATGCAGCCCCCTTGCCCGTTTTGGCCTCCGGTCGACCCGATTGAGACCCTTTGATCGACCTTTGACCCCGTGGATGTCCCGGACACCCCGTGGGAACCGAGATCGTGTTTTTGGTGTCCGGAGGAAACATGATACCTCGATTAGTGTGCCCGTCTGGTTTTGAGGGTCCGGGTGACCTCGTATGTTCCGAGCTTCCTCTTTGTGCTAGATCGAGTCACTGTGTACCGGTGTAAGTGCAGAGGGTTGTCCCCACATGATGTTAGCTTCTTCGGAAAGCGGTTTTCGTGTAGGCTATGCGTATGGCCAGTGACCGACAGTCCAGTGACCCAGCTAGGGGCTGGGGGCTTTTTAGTCTCCCTTAGAGAGGGAATGGACCCGGCGGTTGTGAGCCGCCTTAGGAGTCTTTTTGACCGTGGTTTCTGACTTTTGGACTAGGGTGGTTTGACAGCATGGTGTCGTATGGTATGACGGCCTTGGACTGAGTGGCGTGACTCAATGGCCGTTGGATTAGCGAGTCTAACTAGTCGTCCTGAGTCTGGTGGCACCGAGTCACCCTGTGTTCTGTGATGCTGACGACGGGTGCGTGTGTAGCCCGTTGGTACTTAGGTGTTTCTTCTGCCGATAGTTTCTACTTCGAGTGACCCCCCACTAGATGGTGCTTGCCCGAGCGCGCTTGCGCTTACCCACTTGGGAGAGGTGGAGAGCAGACCCGGTTGAGACGGGTTTTAAGCTGATTACCGTAGGGCTTGCCTTTGTAGCCTGAGTCCGGCTGGGGGGAAAACCAACTAGAGGACCCGACTTAGAGCAAATAGTATATGTGTACACACGTAGTTGGGGGCGTTGGACATGCGCTGACGAGTGCGACCCCAGCTAGTCCTTGCTCTGTAGTTACTTGTGTACGATGTCTCAGTTTCCGCCTGGTGCGAGGTAGGGAGACACCTAAGGCTGCGGTATAAGTCGTCGATGGACGCTTCTGGCCTTGCTTCTAGTGGGTAGTTCTCCTGTCACGCGAGATGAGTTTCTTCGTGGTTCTTCGGGTGTCTTCTGTGCGCTTTTCCCGATGTTGAGGTCTAGGGTTCTGGTAGAGTTACTGAGGTTCCACCCGTAGACAGTGTAGGGTTCACGACGGCGAGGTCCTGACTGTGCCTTGGACCGCATGGTCTTGAGTTGGACCTTCGTCAGTGAGGGCGGGCATACACGACGGAGATGCCGTGGTTTCCCTTCCTGGCAGTGTAGCCAGGGTTTCCCGTTGGTTCGGCAGTCCCGGACTGTGAGATCGGGGTTAGCTTTTCGTCGCCGTTAGGAGTAGCTTAGAGAGCCGTGGTTCCACCAGCTGCCGTTGTTAATGTTCTTACTACGGCTGTTACTTCCATCGTTATTGTTGCTGTTGCTACTCCTGTTACCGTTGTTATTGTTGTTATTGTTATCGCTGCTGTTTACCGCCGTTGTTTTGTGGTGGGGATCCGCAGGACCCCTACTGAGCCAATGAGATGAGGCTCACCCCTATCTTTTCAGGTGTTGCGGTTCCTCCTCGAGGTTCGGAGGTGCAGCGCGGAGGTTCGTAGTGCCAGCTTGCCAGAGCCGGGAGCTGTGGACGCACTTTTGGGATTATCTTTTCATTTGTTTATTCAATTCATTTATTTGTTTATTTAGTGCGTGGGCGTGCCAGTCACAAAGTGACGATTTATTCAGGCTTCAAAGAAGCCACAGGTGCGCGCCGTCTGACTGATCAGACGATAGTGGATATCGTGTCCAGCAGTAGTTGACGGCGACCCGACAGTAGCAAGTCTGGTAGAAGTCCCTGAAGCGGGGATGTGGGCTTCGACGGGCTCGGGCCCCTCGGTCTCCAACAGATGGACAATGGCCACCCCCAAGAAGTTGGGGAAGCCCACCACCGGAGGAAAGCTGCCGAACTTGATCGGCACTGCGATTCAGGCTTCAAAGAAGCCACAGGTTCGCGCCGTCTGACTGATCAGACGATAGTGGATATCGTGTCCAGCAGTAGTTGACGGCGACCCGACAGTAGCAAGTCTGGTAGAAGTCCCTGAAGCGGGGATGTTGGCTTCGACGGGCTCGGGCCCCTCGGTCTCCAGCAGATGGACAATGGCCACCCCCAAGAAGTTGGGGAAGCCCACCACCGGAGGAAAGCTGCCGAACTTGATCGGCACTGCGAGGTAGCCATGGTTGGCATGGCTTGTGACGGCTAACGGTCTGAAGCTGACGGCCATTGCAATCGTCTAAGTACGATCCTGCAATTGCAAGTGAAACAGTTTAGAATTTCATGAGGAGGCCGTAGGGCCCCTAATCCTGGCGAAGAGATGAAGGGAAGCTTTGTCCCACCGGGCGTGCCAGACTTGTGGACGCACTTTTGGGATTATCTTTTCATTCGTTTATTCAATTCATTTATTTGTTTATTTAGTGCGTGGGCGTGCCTGTCACAAAGTGGCGATTTATTCAGGCTTCAAAGAAGCCACAGGTGCACGCCGTCTGACTGATCAGACGATAGTGGATATCGTGTCGGGACAAAAATCCGTCGTGCCGTAAAGGTCACGACGTTAATTACATCCTCTCGGAGAGAGGAAAACCCTTGATTGATCGCCAGGAAAAGGGGCCCTACGGCCTGAAATTAACATTAATGAAATGGAATATTGAAATTTGCGAATCGCGTGAAAATGCCCCTCGATGGGGTGTAAATGGTTAGATCATGTTGGTCGCTTACCGACCATTTCGTGTTCGGACGGAAGTCCGTGTTGAAAGCGTGACAAAGGCGGATATAAAACTCGTGCAAATGTATGCCAAGTATACGTCAATTTTAATAAAAGAGTGGGGGGCAAATCCCAGCGGAAACGAGTCCAGTTTATCGAGCTCAAGGCAATGTCAGATCGTGGCCATATCGGGATGGTTCCCGAAGTCCAAATCTAACTTAGCGGAGCGACGTTGATATTCCCTTCACACCGGGTCTCGAGAGGGGAAATGAGGCTATGGAGTGGTTTTTATTATGTTATTATCATCTATTTTTTGGGGGGTTATTATTTGATTTTGTTTTTTTTGTATTTAGAAACATGGGTTTATTTTGTTCCTTTCTCTTTTTTTTTTTTTTAAACGGGGGGGGGGGGGAGGGGTTCGGTCGACCAATGAGCCTTGATCGGTCGACCGAACCTCCCAGGGTTTGAGGCTTCAAATGGTTTCGGAGTTCGATCGACCGAGCAGGGGAGTTCGGTTGACCGAACCTCCCAGAGATGATAGTTCTAAACTTGTTGCAGAGTTTGGTCGACCGAACTGGCTGGCAGAGTTGGATTTCATTCGGCAGTGAGCCTCCTGGATTTGTCAATGCAGGTGAGACTTGATGGATTTGCACATGGGCAAGTGAGACGATCCACTGTGTACAGGGGCTTCATGTGAAGTTGGGACTCGTCCCTTTGATGAACTTGTAAAATTCCTCACCCATTTGGTGCTAGCTTATGCAAAGACAGTAAGAAGTTCATGTATAGTTAACTGTACATGGGGATTTTCAGAAATGCAAAGGATGCATGCATGGAATTGGATTTGTTGTGCACATGGGATTTTTGTATATGGTCATGCATATGAATTCCTTTGTGGGCAAGTGCATTCAGAAAAGAATCTCTATATTCATGCATATGCAAACCTTTTCTAAACTTAGCTACATGCCAGTAAAAATTTCTAAAACTCATTGCATGCAAATGCATTCCTGACAGTGCAGGCATGTAGAATAAAATTTTTAAATCTGTGTATATAGGGTGACATCCCCGGACCTATGCAGGTATGTGATGCACTGTCCCTCATGGAGGGCAGAGATGGAGGGCTTCTCATGAAGGAAGGATAAGAGGTCAACTCCAAAACTAAGCCTATCTTCATGGTTGCAGTCTGCTTGGAGGTTCCCAAAGGGAATATTATGTAGGGATCACCATGCACATGCCTTGTCCTTTTGTTTCTTATTATCCTTTTTGATTGCTCTGTTGTTTCTCCCTTTTTTTTTTATGGGAACAAGGGCCCCGGGGGGAACAAGTCGACTTGGTCAGGGCCAAGTCGACTTAAGCCCAGCCAGAAGCAGACTTATGTTCGTTGTTTCTTTTTTTTTGAAATGCGATAATGCATGCTTTAATTATCGTGCAAGTTTTGATCACGCATCCATGCAGGGATCCCTTGGTACTAGGCGGAGTTCTCAACTCACGCATAGTGAGGGCTTTCACCCCAGCACAATTCAGGTTTCCGCCGCACACCATTTGATATACCCGTAGGATTATGGCAAGTAAGCATTCGAATGAGGAATGGCCATGAGAATCCTATCTACGATTATGCCTCCATGCGTGATTTAGGGGAATGCGGTGCATGAACGCCATGTATACATTAGGGTGGTGGGCGAAAGGGCAAACGAATTCACAATTCAAGGGAGTTCCTTGATCATGTAGAATACATGGTTATTTGCACAAGGTTTTAATATGAATCCTATTGAGGGATCGACATGAATGCTATTATCATGATTGGAAGCGACCCCTTTGTTTTTCCTTTACAAAGCTTTCTTCTTTTTTCTTATTTGGCAGACAGAACTGTCTGGCACAGGGGTCGACCCCCTCATGGGCAGGGGTCGACCCCTGCCCCTCTGAGGCAAGGGATGCACAATGCTAAAAGAAAGAGAATGGGGGTCGGTTTTCTGAATTTCAACTGGGCCTCAGCCCTTCAATGATCTCCCTTTTTTTTGGATTCATTCATTATCTATTCCCTCCCTCCTTACCTATGCATGATCATGCATCACTTGTGCAAGAGTGTTAGTGCTTTGAAACAAAGAGTTCAATTTTACATCAAGATTTTAAACCCATGCTTAGCAGTGAAACTCTTGTCCAATTTGACTTCAAGAATTCGGCAATGTAACCAGCCAACCTTTTCATTCAGTTTCTACTCCGATTTCAGTTTTGGATTGGGGGTTTTAACTCAAGATTGGCAGACGAACCTTCATCCATTCCGGGTTCAGTTAATTCAGAAATTGCATTTGATCTTTGTGCTTTTCTTGATGTCCATTGGCCCCAAATTAGATTTCAGTTCGAGTTAGGAAATTCCATGATCAGCAGTTCTGTGTTTTTTTTTGTTCTGCTTGTTTTATTCCCAGCAATTTTCAGAACTGTGTTTGGACTGTCACATCTTCTGAGTTTTCTGTTCACCATGGATTATCTAGCTCAGTCGTCTGCCCGCCTGTCCTTCTTCTTGATTATTAGTCATCATTCCTTAGTTCATTTCGTGCGTTCTTCGAATTGCCCGGCAAAAATCCGGCAACATCTCCCTTTACCCAAGGTCGTTTGGGGGGGGGGGGGGGTTAAACGGATGCACATCCACGGAGAGAACTTCGAGATGGCCCCAAAATAACAAGGTGCGCACGGAAGCGGCAACACCCGATAGCCCACATTGGTCGTGAAAAATCCCGAGGACTAGCCTACAAGGGATTTCAATAACCAAAGGGGTGCCACAATCCCGATTCCGGGATGTGGTCATGAACTATTACCAACCATATGGCCATTAATATTTACCCTCTCAAGGGAATCACCCGGGGTCCACATTATAAGGGAATGATCCCCCGGGGATCCAAGAGTAATAAAAATTAGATTCTAAGCCGAATGCTAAATCTGAATTGGATTGCGTTGTTTCTCCCTCCCTCTGGCGACATAACCATTGGTCTGGCCTTGGCAACCCAGAGACATGGCTATAGGATTAGCCAGAACACAGGGCGGTGGCCATTAAGACGATGACCAGCCCATCGTGGGAGCGCTAAACGGGAAAAACAAACGATGGTTCATCTGTCCATTGAAGGAACAGAATCTAATGAAGCAAAAGATATATATCTATATCATACCCACATATGCGCATATTGAAGAGATGGGCAGATCTGAGGATCACACAAAACAAGTGTGTAACATCACATGAACATATACACGTCTCTATCATACAAACAAACACCGAGTTCATAAAAGAACTTAGAGACAGGTAGAACAAGATAGAGAAGCACAAGAGGCATAACAAATATATACATGTATATATATATCATATTTATAGGCACACACAGTGGGGAAATGGAACATTATGCTCATGCCAAGAAATCGGAGGCCAAGGCCCCATGTTTCATTGCTTCTTAAACATACAAGAGTTGCATCCGAGAGATGAAGCACAGAGAAAAAACAGAACAGGAGAAAACACCCACCCTCTTACAATCTCTCCCACACTCTCGTCTCCCTCTAAACTCTAGGCACGCAGGACCGGAGGAGTTGGGAGTTGGGAGGAATAGCAGGGGGGGACTCTTCAGGAAAGACTCTCGCAGAAGGCTTTCTTCCCTCAGGGCTCTCGCAAGAAATCCTTTGTCCAACCCTCCCGCCGTCTTCGGAGGCCCCCTTCTTATTGGGGCAAAAGGGGCGTTCGGAGATGGCTTCTTGTCCGGATTTTTAGTCGCTTCCCTTGTTGTTGCCGGATGCTACTGCTGCTGCTAGGTGTTGTAGAGCTGCGGCTGAACGGACGTGAATGGCTCCGCGAGGTGATGGGAAGAGATCTCGCCGGACGAGGCTTTCCTTTGTCCCAGCAGCGGTCGGAGCTCGCGCTGCTGTGCCCAGGGGGCGGAGGAAACCCTCCGCGGGCCTTCCCTTCGTCCGTCGGTCGCCATGGTGTCTAGGCAGGGAGCTACAGTAATCCCGGCGAGGAAGTTTCTTGCCAGCCGGTCAAAGCCGCGTGATGGGGAGAGGGGAGACACGCGAGGAGGGAGACTGACATGGAGGAACAGTGTCACGTATTTTCCTCCTATTTCCTTTTTTTTTACAAAAAATCCTTTCTTTTCTTTCTTCCCCCTCCTCTTTTCATATTGTGCCTTTGCCCTTTTTACATTTGATTCCCCCCCCCTTCTTGTTTCAATTGGGCCTCTTTTCATTAGTTTGGCCCATTTGTGTGTGGGCCGCCCCTTCCTCTTTTCTTCTCTCTTTTTTTAGTGTCCACAGGAGCGTACCCGACAATAGAGTATGTTTCTTTCCCTGTAGACTGTACTTTGTTAGACTGGACTCTGTAGTTAATTTATTAATTGAAAATATAATTTATTTTCTGTTATTTAAATAGTTAATTCTGTAGTTGTTTCCTGCATTATTTTAAATTTCAATGTACCTCCACACACCAAATAACCCTTCCGAGCCTTCTGGCTCGTGAGTGGCGGGCCAAGATTCGAATGGTATCGGGTAATTCCCGGTATCCGGATCTTGGGTCGTTACACCATCTCCCCTCACTGTCTCACTCTCTCCCTCTCTCGTTCCACCTTCATTCGGCTCCCCTCTCCCTCCGGCTACAGACGGCGGGTAGCGAGGAGGCTCGGTTGGGCTACGGCAACGGCGGGAGGTTGGTCGTGAGGGCGTGAACGAGGTGGTGGCAGGTGCGGGTTTCCAAGCTTCACCGTGTTTCGAGGAGGATTGGTGACGATCGGAGCAATTCTAGGCGATAAAAGCGGCATCTCAGGTAGGGGGACGGACTCATCCACCTTCCCACATGTTTTCTCGCCATTTAGAGTCGCTAAAGGGCAAGAACGAGAGGGTTTCCTTCATGTTACGGGAAAAATGCATGTTTCGGGGTGAGCGACAGTTTTTCCGATCCAGTGGTCGATTCGTGGTTGTTTGAGTATCATTGGGTGTGCCAAGGGCCGGGGAACGATTCCCCTTGGTTCCCGCTCGCAATGGTGCGAGTTGGGCGTGGAACGGGGTCCTTAGAGAGCCATCATGTTCGGCCGTCGCCGGAATCGGTCGACCAACCTGAAGGGTCGGTCAACCGGTTCCTGACTGAGAGCAGGAAAGGGTCTGGGGCTAGGTTCGGTCGACCGACCCTGGGCAGTTAGTCGACCGGCCTCAGGGTCCGGTCGACCAACCCTCAACAGCCCCGGGGGCCTGGACGGTCCGGTCGACCGGTTACCCCTGTAGGTCGACTGACCTTTGTGTTAGGTCGACCGACCCACTCCTGAAATGGCCTATTCGGCCCGGAAATTCGGATTTTCACCCCGAAAACTTATATTAAAGTAATTATGGATGGAATAAATAAGAAATTAGCTGTGCAAACCCCGTGAGAGCCGTCTTGTGGTTGGACGTCCGATGACTTGGTTTTAAGGCATGTGTGTATACCCCGTGAAGGGGGGGAGAATCGTGAGTTGTGTATGGATTCCGACATGATAACCTTGTCAGCCTTGTGTCTTATGAATTAAGGCTCGTGCTCAGTGTAATGAGCGTGTGTATGCGACCGATGTCACGTTGGTGGTTTCACTATGGGTTCATGCCTTGAGTGACCTTTCCCCACTAGTCGTAACTTGCCTGCGCACGCGGGTGCTGACCCACCTGGGAGTGGTGGAGAGCTAGACCCAGGTGAGACGGTTTAGGTTAGTTTCCGTAAGACCTCCCACTGTGGCGGCTCGAGTCTGGGCCGAGAGGAAAACCAACTAAATGGTCTGACGTAGCACAGTCAGTCAGTATGTGCACACGTAGTCGCAAACTACAGACCCGTGCTAACGAGCACGACCCCAACTAGACCCTTGTCTCGTGTTACTGTGTACAGTGTGTCAGTTTCCGCGCTGAGGCGAGTAGGGAGACACCTGAGGCTATGGACTAAGTCGTCAGTGGACGCAACCGACCTTGCTTCTAGTGGGTAGTGCTCATGTCACTCGAGTGTAACGACTCCAGTTTTCCTACTGTTGGGGTTTAGTGTTCTGGCGGCCGAGGGTATCCCATTATACGAGATTGAGGTGTAGTTTACTTCATGTGGCCGTGGTACTCGTGTAGCGTGGTTATGTTCTTTAATTGTTATTTACTGTCTTCCCTATTCTAATTATTGTTCTGATTTGTTACATATCGCATTGTGTATTTATTGTTATGAGGTGGGGATCCGCGGGACCCCTACTGAGCCGATGAGACGAGGCTCACCCCCTTTGTTTTTCAGATGAGGCGCAACTTACACGTTGTACTTTTGAGGCTTCGCGTGGTGTCGATGGTCAGGTTTAGTGCTAGTTTATCAGAGGCGGGATATGCCCCGTAGTCTTGTACTCTCTTCAGTCTACTGTACTTGTGTATGGACATATAAATTCTGGACTGTATAACTGTTAAATCATATAATTGTTTATTTCATGCATTGTTTATGTTGAGCATTTATATTGTTGCAATTATTTTAGATTCTTATACACTACTACACCGTCCTAATAACCCTTCCGAGCCTCTGGCTCGTGGGTGGCGGGCCAAAATTCGAAGGGTATCGGATTTCTCTCGGTACCCGGATCTTGAGTCATTACAGATAGTATCAGAGCGTGGTTGTGGAGGTGTACAGGAACCTAAATTGATTGCAGGAGTCTAGAAAGTCCATAGTATATAGTACAGTTGGCAACTGGTATAGGGCACCGTGTATTTTATTGATCTCGCAGTTTTCTCCATTTTTACGTTAAAAAGATTATGGCGCCAAGGAGGAGGACCCACTCCCTGCAAGGGCAGTCTGTCGAGGTTCAGGAAGAGTAGAGCAGGATATCACCTCACTCGGCGGTAGGGGCGGCAACAACAGGAGTGCAAGGATGAGAGGAGTTTGTCGAGGGCATGTACAAGTTTTATCTCTGGCAGGATGGTAAAGAGGCCGGAGAGAGCTCGTCATCTCAGGGGGGGTCGTGGGCGAGCTTTAAAAGAGTTTCTACAGTTTCACCCACCTCAATTCGAGGGACAGCCGGATCCAGATGTAGCTAGAGATTGGATAGATGCCACGGAAAGGGTGTTCTGATCCATGGAGTGTGCGGAAGACGAGAAGGTACCATTGGCTAGTTATCAACTGTAGGGATCAACTTTATCATGGTGGACTACGAAATGGGAGTCGAAATTCCAGTCCCGCCCCCTCCGACAGATTTCGTGGCAGGAGTTTCTTAAAGCCTTCGAGCGTGTTTTCAGTTCGGAGCACATCAGGTCAAAGAAGATGTATCAATTTTTGGAGCTGCTCAGGGAGACATGTCCGTGATGCAGTATCGCTCCAGGTTCATCGAGTTGGGTCGCTATGCACCCCACATCATGGCGGACGAGAGGATGAAGACCCGACAGTTTATTAGAGGATTGAGGCTCGAGCTTAGACGCGTGGTGGTTGCTACCAGTGTGACAGATATGGAGGCAGCCTATCAAGCAGCTGCAGATTTAGAGGAAGATTTGTCAAGGAATCAGGAGTAGGCTAGTCCTGGGCAGGTGTAGACGGGCCGAAGTCAACAGAGTACTTTTCAACAAGGTTCAGGTAGATCAGGGCTGTCTCCTTCAGTAGCCTCTGCTGCGGGTCCCACGTCATTTGGTTCGAGGCTTAAACTGATGTTTAGAAAGGCAGGGTTTGGCAGGAGACGCCATGAGGAGCTGTTGACACCTGCTTATTTTCTCGAATTAGTCGAGGATTAAGCATAGGGAAATATTTCCTAAACAGATCAAAACGGCATAATGCCAAAGGTGCTCTACCAGCCGAGTTGAGCTCGAAAATCGAGACATTTCGCCGGGTCAAGCGGCACAACATAACAACTGGGGATCCTCCCCCAACAAAGGGCACTACACCAGCCAGTTTCCTGACAACCGAGTCGGATCCTAGGTTCAGGACAAACCCGCCGTACCGAACGGCACTCTGAAAAGATTCGGGGATCACCCCCAGATACCCTGCATACGGTATTACACCGCCGGCACCTCAACAACCGGGTTAACCCGGGACTCAAACTAGTCTACCGTACCATACGGCTCTTCGCCAAGGAATGGGGGTTACCCCGACTACCAGACAAACGGCATCATCATGCCGACACCCCAGTTGTCGGGCCAACCCGGGACTCCCAGCAACCCATCGCGTCACGTGGTGCATGACAAAAAGGCATGGAACAACTCCCGATGCACCTTCTACAAGCGGCTTGACACCGGTGACTCCAATAGTCAAATCACACTTGGGCCCACTGCGTTCAAGACGGAGCTCAGACGAACACCGAGTTCAGCCATTCCGGGTCCAGATCCAAAGCCGACTTCAACACCCCCGGCAGCGCTTTTGGGTGAACCCAGCCCACAGGGGATTCCTCTTCGAGTCCTCTTCGCAACGAGTCCAGGCTCGTCGTCATCCGCCCCCAGATCAGGCCAGACCGGCCGTTTTCGTCCGACCGCGCAGATCTGCGTCGCCAGACGTCCGACAGGACGTGATCTCCGTTGCGAATTCTTTCTCGGCGATCCTGTTGGGAACGACCACCGACCTATAGCCCTCAAACATTCTACTTCAAGTCCTCTTCGCAACGAGGGCTCACCTACCCCGATCCGACGCCGGAGCTGATCGCGGCACCCATTCTCCCTGGGCTGCACGACTTGCCCAGACAGCCCGATTTGAGGACGATCTCCCTGTTACGGGAGTTCTCCTCGTCGCCTTGCTACGAGTTAGGGACTGGGCTTTGGTGACATCATACTACGTCCAACCCTCTTCGTAACGATGGCCAGCCTGGTCCGCATAAACCCAGGGGGGCCAGTCTGGTCCGCGTAAACCCCCCCCTAGGGCCAACCTGGTCCGCGTAACCCCCCCTAGGGGGGGTTAACGCGGACTGGGCTGGGGGTTGGTTTTTTTATTAAAAAAACTTTTTTTTTGTTTTTGGGGAGTTTACGCAGACCAGGTTGGGGGGGCCAGCCTGGTCCACGTAACCCCCCCCCCCCCCAAGGGGGGTTAACACGGACTGGAAATGAGTTACTTCCCCAATGAAAAAAGTTTTTTTTTTGTTTTCTGGGGGGGTTTACCAGGGCCAGGTTGGGGGGGCCAGCCTGGTCCGCATAAACCCTCCCCAGGGGGGGTTAACGCAGACTGGAGATGGGGGTTTTTAGAGAGAGAAATGGTTTTATTTTTATTTTTATTTTATTTTTATTTTGGGAGGTGCAGTCGCTTTAACACCGGTCTGCAGGTAGGCAGGTCGTAGCCTACGCACGCTGGCGACAATGGGCGCCGCAATCAACTCCGACGTCGGATCAGGGCGGGGGAGCCCTCGTTGTGAAGAGGACTGGCAAAGGTATCTCGTCACCAAGAATCAGGTCTAACCTCAACTCACGGCCATGTGGAGACAATTCGCAATTGGGAGGTCGTCCTTGGATCGAGCAGATCTGGGCAGATGCGCAGTCTGGCGAGAAATTCTGCCACGACCTGATCCTACGTCCGATCGGAATGAGTGATGACTTGTTGCGAACGGGACAGGAAGGGCTACGTCTCCACCAAAAATCATAACCAGATACATAGCACGCTGGTGAGGGTGAATTTCGCAATATAAGGGACGTCATGTAGGTCAGTCTGGAAGCAGACCTGCGTGGGTGGGCGAGAACGGCCGTTCCAGCCTCGTCTGAAGGCGCATGGCTGCGAGCCGGGACTCGATGCGACGGGGACGTGGAGAGGTAGCCCCGTGGGCAGGGTATTCGGAGGTGGTCCCCGAATCTTTATAGAGTGCCGTTAGGTACGGCAGGTTGTCCCGAATCTCAAAACTGACCCGGTTGTCGAGAAACTGGCTGGCGTAGTACCCTTTGCTTGGGGATGATCCCCGCTTGTTGTGTTGTGCCACTTGACCTGGTGAAACATCTCGATTTTCGAGCTCAACTCGGCTGACAGAACACCTTTGGCGTGATGACGTTT
Source organism: Amorphophallus konjac (assembly GCA_022559845.1). Classification (NCBI taxonomy): domain Eukaryota; kingdom Viridiplantae; phylum Streptophyta; class Magnoliopsida; order Alismatales; family Araceae; genus Amorphophallus; species Amorphophallus konjac. The sequence continues at coordinate 360,945,105 of CM040123.1, forward strand.
TGCTCCATTTATGGAGTATTTCCCTATGCTTAATCCTCGATTAATTCGAGAAAATAAGCAGGTGTCAACAAATGCCCCCCACGGGACGTGCGTCGGAGGCGAAGACGACGGCGTGCGGCCCGTGAGCCTTGCAGGTTTGATTTCTCCCGGCCTTATCGGCGTTGCGGGAGTTACTTGTTCTGGGAGTTGATGCTCTTGTTGCGATCTTCCATGCGACGGTGGCACGTTTGAAGAAGACCATTGAGCCTGGGAAGTTATAGAGCTAGATTCTAGAGAGATCTGGGTTGCTGGCGGGCGGTTTGCCAAAGCCACTGAGGGCGTGGAGCTGGTGGAGACGGCGTGTATTGGATACACACAAGGTGCTTAAGTTGTAGCCCGTTATCCGCGACTTAGGAATTATGTTCCCATTTATCTCGTGTGTTGGGCTTGTGGCAGAGGTGCATAGGGCCCGCGTTGCGGAAGTAGTTTGGTCTGGTCACCAAACTCTCCATATAGGTGGCCACTTCGGCTGTTGACGGTGTGACTGGGCTTGGCGCTCCTGCTGAAGGCGAAAAGAGGCCAGGGGAGCCAGGTGTTACAATGCTCATGGCTTTATTGCCTATGTCTGGGGCCCTATCTTGTGCAGTGGGCTTTGTGGATTTTCTGAGAAGAGGCGGCTCGGTGGAAGGAACCCTCCCCCATTAGAAATTTGAGACAGGGGGAAGCCAGGACTGTCGAGTCCATCGCGCCTCGTAGGGTGGCTGGCGAGTAGTGGGAGACCACTTGTGGCTCCCTTTTATCATCTGAGGTTGCACTGGCGGGAGGCATGTCTTGCCCCCGGAGGTGGACTTGTAGACTGAGATTTATGTTTTCTCAAGTTTTCCACCTTGTCTATGTCAAGGAGTGCTACAAGTTTTCCACTTTGTGAACCTGACCGTAGCCGACGATGCTCAGTAGGGGGTTCGAAACTCCCCCAGTCTTGGGAATCGGAGGGCCACCTATCCTTCGGCTTCTGGGACCGCTGGTCGGCGATAAGATGGCATGTCGCTCTGATTGTGGTGAAGCCTGTGGTTGGTCGCCAGCGGCCTACCATCGCTGTGGTGGTCGATTTTTTTGTAGGGTGATGGCATTGTTCATTGACCGCCTGTAGGGATGCATTGGCCTGGCCCGACGTTGACCGTCCTATGCGATGGGCTGGTTACACCTCTGAGGCATTGTAGTTGGAGTTGTGCCATGGACTTGCCTCGATGAGGCGTGCTAGTCCGTTGTCGATGAAAACCTACCACAGCTAAGTGTGTTGGCTTGATGCTGCTGGAGGCGAGACTCAGCGAAGCATGTTGGCCGGGTGTTGCTGGGGATCAGCCTTGGTGAGGCGTGTTGCCCGGGTGTTGCTGGGGGCCTACCTCGTCGAGGTGTCTTGGCTTGATATTGCTGGAGACCTGCCTCGGGGAAGCATGTCGGCCTGAGGTTGCTGGAGACCTGCCTCGGCGAGGCGTCTTGGTCTGAGGTTGTTGGAGACTTGCCTCGGTGAGGCGTCTTGGCCTTAAGTTGTTGGAGACCTACCTCGGCGAGGCGTCTTGGCCTGAAGTTGTTGGATTTGCCCCCAGAGAGGCATGTTGGCTTGAAATCGTATTCGGCCGATCCTTGCAGTGTATGGCCAAATGTTGATGCTACCGGCTAACCGTCATGGTGAAATAGCCGAAGTCAAGGTCGTTCGACCCTTTAAAAAGTACAATGGCCACAAATGATGTTAGACACATAATCATCGTAGTGTGGTGGATGGTACCTATTAGTTTGCTGGTTGACCGCCGAGGCGTATCGACTAGGAACCCCGCTCGGCTGATCGCTGAGGTGCATTGGCTGGGAACGAAAAAAGCGGTGGGACATGAGGAGGTTCTCCTCGCATTCGCAAGGTCCTAATTAAGTAACCACTTATCCACTTAAAGCGTTTGCCAGTAGACCTCTAGTCTTAGACACCGGTCTTTCTTGGTAGACTTGCTAACTACACGATTTGTCGGAAACACAGAAACACGTAAATCGAACGAAAATCATTCTTGCATATTCTAACATGTTCATTTGTAAAAGAATTTCAATGAAGGAAAAGACATTGAAAAAAGATGTCAAGATTTCATATACAAGGATGGCAGTGTCGGTTTCGGACTCGGTTTCAGCCGAGTCCGAAACCGATACGACTCGGTTTCAGTTTCGGCCGAAACCGGCCGAAACCCAGTCAAAACCTTCAAAAAAATGAAAATAAATCTAAAAAATCTTAAACAAATAGAAAAAATAAATAATCACATAAAAATCAGAAAATTCATTGGACATGCATTTGATTGTAAAGAACTTAGATTAAGTGTAATAAACATGAAGTAGGCATTGAAGTTCAAACATTGAACATGTTAAACTAATATTCTTGAATACATACTAAACATGAATTAGGTTCAAGCACAGGGGAATAAACCTAATTAGACACAGTAAATGTTACAGAAATTAAATGATCTTTACCTAAATGAAGAAGCACTAATATGGGTAATAACTAGAACCTTCTCCCTCATCGTCTGGATTTTGATGTTGATACCCATAAGAAGGTTGCATGTATTGTGTATATTCACTATAACCAAACAATAAGGTAGCCAAGTCTTGCATCCCTCTTTGGATCCCTCTTAGAGTGTAAGGTTGTCAGCTTGATTCGAATCCAGAATCAACGTAAGAATCTTGAGGAAGAGAAGAGGAACTGGACGGATGTGGATGGAACTAGAATGCTGGTTCATGACCCCACCCATAAATGGCTGCCTCCTGTTGGCCACCTCCATAACCTGATAGATGCCCATATTGACTCTGTGAATCATGTCCTCGCTCACCCTGACTGTATCCTCTGCCTGTGTCTGCGTGGAAGGAGGAAGGACCACCAGTAATGCCACCACCAGTAGTAGCACATGCAGCTGCACTGGGATGATGATGATGATGATGATCATCATCATCATCATCATCATCATCATCATCATCATCATCATCAGAAACCAGTCGCCTTTTAGCCTTTGGGGATGCTTTTTTCTATTTTGATGTGATTTCTTCAGTCACCCTTGACATGAATCTTTTTCCCCTTGGCGTGTGCCTCAGATAAATCTGCTTCAACTGCTCAATTGTCGGGTCCTCTCGAGCAGCAGCACTTGTCCTCTCAGTTAACCCATGCACTGATGTACTTCTTCTTAAGGATGCAAGTGGCTTGCCCATTCTAGGAGTGACTGGCCTGCTATCTGAGTATGAGTGTCTAGCTGGCTGCTCAGTGTCATCAACAAACAAAGTTGGGTCCCTTCTTTGGTGTGCTTGAGTCTCTCTGGCCCTCTTTGTTGCTCTTTTGAATTCTGGATCTCTTGGCTCATCTTCATCTAGTATGCCCTCTGCCCATCTTCTATCATCATCATCAAAAACGCGCTCATCAATCTGCTCTCGTGTCTCCACCCAAGACTGCAAGGGATTCTCATCGTCAAATAAAGCGTCCACATCAATTTCTGGCATTTCATCCTCTGCGACGCGTTTGTCCCTCAGCTGTTGTCTTATCTTCATGTTCTTTATTCTCAGTCTCATATTGTAGTGACAGTAAACCAATTTTTCTAACTGTTCAGCCTTTAGCCGATTGCGAACCTTTGAGTGTATAAGGCTGAACGTGCTCCAATTTCTTTCACATTGGCTTGCCGATGTTGTTTGACTGAGCACCCTAATTGCAATGAACGCCAATACATTACTGCCCACATCTCGGTTGTTCACCATTATTATCAGTCAGTTGTTCCACCAACCATAAACAAATAAATGTAAGGTGTAGAAATATATATTGAGGTTAAGGAATCACAAAAATAAAATATACCTGGGCTCACTCTTCCCACAGCGTATTGCAATTGGGAGTCAGAATATGTCCCAGTCCTCATTCTATAATTGTTCATCTACAAAGATAAAGTAATAGATTAACATAACTACTTAAGTAAATTATATACCTCTTATTGATAAAATCAATAAAGACCAACCTCTACTTCTGCCTGAAGTCTCTTTTCTGGTGTCCTCGATAACCGACCAATGACTTTTAAAGTCCCTTAGAGCACCTCGCCATCAACATGTGTATCGGCATCGTACATAAATCGAGGGTTGAGGAAATAACCTGCATTTGTGTATAATTAACTAAATGTTAGATATAAAATAACATATAGACATTACGCCCCTGGGCGGGTTGACTTGCTCAAATTAAGAGACGGAATGGCTCACTCGACCCAAACCTATAGGCATTACCCCCTTGCCCCCATGAGGTCTCGACGACAGGCTGTGGGAACCAAGGTTGTCAGTATCGGTTTCGGACTCGATTTCGGCCGAGTCCAAAACCGAAACCACTTGGTTTCGATTTCGGTTTCGGCCAAAACCGGCCGAAACACAGTGAAAAGTTTATAAAAAAATCAAAAAAAATTAGAAAAAAATTAGAAAAATATAAATAATCACATAAAAATAGAAAATTCATTACACATGTATTGTAAAGAAATTGGATTAAGTGCATTACACAAGAAGACTAATGGGTTCAAGCATTGAAGTTATTAAACAAATATTAAGTACATATTAAACATGAAATAGGTTCAAACTGTACAATAAACGTGATCCTTACCTAAATGATGATGCACTAATATGGATAATAACTAGAAGAATCTTCTCCCTCATCGTCTGACTTTTCATGTTCATACCCATAAGAAGGTTGCATGTATGGTCTATATTCACTATAACCAAACAATGAGGTAGCCAAGTCCTGCATCCCTCTTTGGATCCCTCTTGGAGTGTTTGGTTGGCTTGATTGGAATCCAGTATCAACATAAGAATCTTGAGGAAGAGAAGAGGAACTAGTCGGATATGGATGGAACTGGAATGCTGATTCATGACCCCACCCATAAATGGCTGCCTCCTGTTGGCCACCTCCATAACCTGATGGATGCCCATATTGACTCTATGAATCATGTCCTCGCTCACCCTGACTGTATCCTCTGCCTGTGTCTACGTGGAAGGAGGAAGGACCACCAGCACCACCAGTAGTAGCACCTGCAGCACCTGTAGCACCTGCAGCTGCACTGGGATCATCATCATCATCATCATCACCAGCATCATCATCACCATTAGAAACCAGTCGCCTTTTGACTTTTGGGGATGCTTTTTTCTGTTTTGGTGTGATTTCTTTAGCCACCCTTGACATGAATCCTCCTTCCCTTGGCGTGTGTCTCACATAAATCTACTTCAACTGCTCAATTGCCGGGTCCTCTCGAGCAGCAGCACTTGTCCTCTCAGTTAGCCCATGCACTGATGTACTTCTTCTTAAGGATGCAGGTGGCTTGCCCATTCTAGGAGTGACTGGCCTGCTATCTGAGTCTGAGTGTCTAGCTGGCTGAAAATCATGCTGCTCCTCAGTGTCATCAACAACCCTAGGTGGGTCCCTTCTCTGGTGTGCATGAGTATCTCTGGCCCTTTTGTTTTTCTTCTGAATTCGGGATCTCTTGTCTCATCTTCATCTAGTATGCTCTCTGCCCATGTTGTATCATCAATATCAAAAATGGGCTCATCAACCTGCACTCGTGTCTCCACCCAAGACTATAAGGGATTATCATCATCAAATAAGGCATTCACATCAATTTCTGCAGTGGCACCTTCAGCGACGCGTTTGTCCCGCAGCTGTTGTCTCAACTTCATATTTTTTATTCTCAACCTCATATTGTAGTGGCAGTAAACTAATTTGTCTAACCGTTCAGCCTTTAACCGATTGCGAACCTTAAGTGTATAAGGCTGAACGTGCTCCAATTTCTTTCACATTGGCTTGCTGATATGGTTTGACTCAACACCCTGATTGCAATGAAAGTCAATGCAGAACTGCCCAAATCTCTATTATTCACCATTACTCACCAGTCAGCTGTTCCACCAACCATAAACAAATAAATATAAGTTGTAAATAAAAATCAATTCTCCGTGATGTAATTGCAAAGAAAGCATAAAGATAACCTCATATCTGGGCTCACTCTTCCCACTGCGTATTGCAATTGGGAGTCAGAATACGTCCCAGTTCTCATTCTATAGTAGTTCATCTACAAAAATAAAGTAATAGATTAACATAACTACTTAAGTAAATTCTATACCTCTTATTCATGAAATCAAAAAGGCCAACCTCTACTTCCGCCTGAAGCCTCTTTTCTGGTGTCCTCGATAAACGACCAATGACTTTTAAAGTCCCTTGGAGCACCTCGCCATCAACATGTGCATTGACATCGTACATAAATCGAGGGTTGAGAAAATAACCTACATTTGTGTATAATTTTCTAAATGTTAGGACTAAAATAACCTAAACAATAATGTATCAATACAAATAATCACTCACCAGCTGCATGCAAGTCGTGGTGTAATGTGGTGTCCCATCTATGATCAATAATTTTTCACCACTTTGCATATTCTTTGGGAAGGGATTCCTACAACTCCATTTTGGCACGGTCCATGGCCTCATACAAATATCCCATATCATTCTTCTCATCGCCATCCACCATTCTTAGGACCTTCACGAGGGGGGTGACTACTTTCATATATCGTGAGACTCTGCCCAGAATTTGCTGTCGTCCACGATGTGGGAGACATCCAAATATTCCATCTGAGCATCAACATTAGACTTGTCGATGTATTCCCGCAGGGCATTGTAGTACATGAAAGCTTTCAGCTCATTCTTATACCTGTGCAAAGAAATGAAATTTGAATCAAATACGGATCATAACTATAAGGATAAAGAAGTAAGAATTGAGTTCAATCTTATACCTGTGCAAAGACTCCAAAGAAATGAAATTTGAAACAAATCTGGTTGGCCCTGCACGAATGATATCTCGCCCCCCACTTGCATGCTCCCTAAACATGTTCAATATCCTAGGATGGCCATAAATATACTGGGTAATCCTTTGTGCCCTTTCAACTGTCTTCTTCACATGATTGTCCTTCCTAATGTCTTCCAGAATCAAATCTAGACAATGTGCAACACATGGAAGCCAGTATAAGTGACTGCGCTTCTGCATCAATTTCTTCCCTGCAGTCTTATAACGAGCTTCATTATCAGTCACTACTTGGACAACATTGTCCTCTCCAATTTGGTCTACCATGTTATCCATCAAATGAAACAAATAATTGGCATTTTTTTCATAGTTTAATGCATCTACAGATTTTACAAATACTGTACCTTCGATGCAATAGACAAAAAAATTAATCATGGACTTCTTCGTGGTACCAGTCTAGCCATCACACATAATAGTGCATCCTCTCTCCATCCATATATGCTTGAAGCTTTCAACCCAGTCATGGAGCTCCTCAACCTCTCCCTCGAGGCCACGCCCGTATATGTCTCGACGTGATGGGGCCTTCAAACCAGGGCCAGCATCTGCTATGGCATCTAGTATAGGTTGGAAATATTAGCTTTCAGCTGCATGTGCAAGGACACCTACATGAAAAAACCATTTGCAGATACTTTTAAATGTATGCACTGTAACTTCTGCTGATTTTTTTACCCCTCTCAATACAAACTTGATTTTAGGTTGTGTAGCATGGGGCCTTCTGTGGAGATAGTTGTCCATGGGGCTTGTTCTCTGCGTCTGTGGGGCAGCACCAATGTCAGGACGTCGTGCAGCTGTACTTTCGTAGGTCCCTGAACCCATGGGTGCCTTCCCTTTCCTTCGAGCGGCTTGTTCACGCTCCCTTGCTTCAGTCAGCTCTGGATCTAAATCCTCAGTGCCTTCCTCATCATCATCCCTCCTAACCCTTCTGCTAGAAATCTCCTCAGCAATTTCAGCCTCATCCTCAGCCCTTTGTTGTATCCTCTCCTTTTTGCCCAGAAGGCACTGGCGCATCTCTTCTCGCATCTCTCGGGGACAGTGGTCACATTGTCTCACCTCTCCTCTTACCCCTGCCAAATGTTGCTTTCCTCTAGTAATTCCGCCATGTATCTCCCTACCACAATAATTGCATTTCACCTTTCTTCTCTTAGCATCAACTAAGGACATATGGGCCCACCCCGGATCCTCCTACCCTTGTTGCTCTTGTGTTTGTTGACGTCTAGGCATGATGCTGCATTAAGATAGTCAAAGACATTCTCTTGTAAGTACAATGAAAAAAAGGCAATTCAACATGATAGAGCTCCAAATTATTGAATGAAGCTTAATTGAGCTTCAATTAAACCTTACTAAACCTAATTAGAGGAAAGCCCCAAATTTAAGAGTGTAATTAGGGCTAAATTAACAATTTTAGCCTAATTACCTTTCATAAGAATTAATTACCAGCATGCTCCCGCTTAAAATTATTGAATGAAGCTTAATTGAGCTTCAATTGGCCCTTACTAATGTTAATTAGAGGAAAGCCCCAAATTTAAGGGTGTAATTAGGGCTAAATTAACAATTTTAGCCTAATCACCCTTCATAAGAATTAATTACCAGCATGCTCCCGCTTAAAATTATTGAATGAAGCTTAATTGAGCTTCAATTGACCCTTACTAATGCTAATTAGAGGAAAGCCCCAAATTTAAGGGTGTAATTAGGGCTTAATTAACAATTTTAACCTAATCATCCTTCATAAGAATTAATTACCAGCATGCTCCCGCTTCAAATTAGTCAATGAAGCTTAATTGAGTCCTAATTGACCCTTACTAAACCTAATTAAAGGAAAGCCCCAAATTTAAGGTTGTAATTAGGGTTTCATTTGAAGTGTTAAAAAGTTAATCATGGATTAAAATTAACCTACAACACAACATTTAACCTACAACAAAAAAACTTTCAACAACCCAACTAAAAAAATACAAAACAAAAAAACCCCAAATTTACCTCGACAAAACTACTCACGCTTCAATCTCCACAGTGGCGCAGTCAGCTAGGCAGAATGCAGCCCGCCAGCCCACGGCCCAGGCCACCACAGGTCCACAGTAGCAGGCCCCCGCGGCCCTAGCCAGCACAGCAGCAGCAGCCCCCAGCGGTTGCCTCCAGGCTCCAGATGCCGGCAGCAGCAGCCTGTGCAGCAGCAGCAGCAGCAGCACAGCAGCAGCACCAGCAGCACGGTCGCAACAGCAGCACAGCACCAGCACCAGCAGCATGGTCGCAACAGTAGCACAGCACCAGCACCAGAAGCACGGTCGCAGCAACAGCAGAACAACAAGGAGGGGAGGGGGTTTCGGCCGAAACTCCCCGAAAATAACACCAAGTGAACTCCCTAAAGGGGAGTTCACGTGAGTTTCAGGTGAAACCGTCCGGTTTCGGGCGAAACCAATATCGGTTTCGCTCGAAACCGATAAACCTAGTAAGTGTCGTGTTGCTACAGTGAAAAACCCCGTTTTCGTATCGGTTATGGCCGAAACCGATACGTTTCGGCCGAAACGTATCGGTTTCAGCCGAAATTGACAACCTTGGTGGGAACCTGACCAGGTCGACCTGGGACCTGGCCAGGTCGACCTGCCCAGGTTCCCAGCAGCCCTGGTCCTTAGGGCCGCCCAATCCCTCATTCCCATTCCCCTTGGACGGTGGCCCACCAGCGTAGTCAAATCTAATGTGTTTATCCTAACCATGTTACTCTAATCTAAAGAACAATGTTTCAGTACAATTAATCACTCACCAGCTGCATGCAAGTCGCGGTGTAATGTGTTATCCTCAATCATTTTCCACCATTTTGCATAATGTCTGGGAAGGGAATCCTGCAACTCTAATTTGGCACGGTCCATGGCCTCGTACAGATAGCCCATATCATTCTACCCATCGCCATCCACCATTCTTAGAACCTTCACGAGGGGTGTGACTACTTTCATGTACCGTGAGACCCTGACCCAGAATTTTTTGTCTTCCACGATCTGGCAGACATCCAAATATTCCATCTGAGCATCAACATTGCCCTTTGTCGATGTATTCCCGCAGGGCATTGTGGTACATGAAAGCTTTCAACTCATTCTTATACCTGTGCAAATAAATGAAATTTGAATCAAATACTGTTACATATCTATAAGATCAAGTATCAAGAATTGAGATCAATCTTATACCTGTGCAAAGACTCCAAAGAAATAAAATTCGAAGCAAATCTGGTTGGGCCTGCACGAATGATATCTCGCCCCCTCACTCGCATGCGCCCTGAACATATTCAATATCCTAGGATGGCCATAGATATACTGTGTGATTTTTTGTGCCTTGTCAATTGTCTTCTTCACATGCTTTTCCTTCCCTATGTCTTCAAGCATCAGATCCAGACAATGTGCAGCACATGAGAGCCAATATAAGTGGCTGTGCTTCTGCATCAATTTCTTCCCCGCAACCTTATAACTAGCTTCATTATCAGTCACTACTTGGACAACATTGTCCTCTCCAATTTGGTCTACCATCTTATCTATCAAATGAAATAAATAATTGACATTTTTTTCATAATTTGATGCATCTACAGATTTAACAAATATTGTACCTTCGATGCAATAGACCAAAAAATTAATCATGGACTTCTTCGTGGTACCAATCCAGCCATCACACATGATGGTGCATCCTCTCTTCATCCATATATGCTTGAAGCTTTCAACCCAATCATGGAGCTCCTCAACCTCTCCCTCAAGGCCACGACCGTATATGTCTCGACGTGATGGGGCCTTCAAGCCAGGGCCAGCATCTGCTATGGCATCTAGCATAGGTTGGAAATATTCACTTGAAGCTGTATGTGCAGGGACACCTGCATGAAAAAATCATTTGCAGATATTTTTAAATGCATGCCCTGCAACTTCTGTTGATTTTTTGACCCCTCTCAATGCTTGCTTGATTTTAGGTTGTGTAGCCTAGGGCCTTCTGTGCAGATAGCTGTCCATAGGGCATGCTCTCTGCGGGGCAGCACTAGTGTCAGGACGTCGTGCAACTGTACTGGAGTAGGTCCCTGAACCCATAAGTGCCTTTCCTTTCCTTCGAGCGTCTTGTTCACGCTCCCTTGCTTCAGTCAGCTCTGGATCAGAATCCTTAGTGCCTTCCTCATCATCATCCCTCCTAACCCTTCTGCCTGAAATCTCCTCAGCAATTTCAGCCCCATCTTCAGCCCTTTGTTACATCCTCTCCTTTTTGCCCAGAAGGCACTTGCGCATTTCTTCTCGGACTCTCGAGGACATCTGTCACATTGTTTCACCTCTCCTCTTACCCCTGTCAAATGTTACTTTCCTCTAGTAATTCCGCTATGTAACTCCTTATCACAATAATTGCATTTAACTTTTCTTCTCTTAGCATCAACTAAGGAGAGATGGGCCCAACTCGGATCCTCCTACCCTTGCTGCTCCTGACTTTGTTCACGTCTAGCCATGATACTGCATGAAGACAGGCAAAGAGAAATAGTTGTAAGTACAATGGACAAATTATGGCTTAATTAGTAATTAACCCTTAATCACCCTTGGAAAAATTTAATTACCCGCATGCTCCCACCCAAAATCTTTAATGAAGCTTAATTGAGCTTCAACTGAAATTAGACAAAAGCCTCAATTTTTATGGACTAATTAGGGCTTCATTAGTAATTAACCCTTAATCACCCTTGGAAAAATTTAATTACCCGCATGCTCCCACCCCAAAATCTTCAATGAAGCTTAATTGAGCTTCAATTGAGCCTAAGCAAACCGAATTAGACAAAAGCCCCAATTTTTTATGAACTACTTAACCCTTAATTGTCAATTAACCCTTAATCACCCTTCAAAAAAGTTAATTACCAACATTATCCCACCACAAATTCTTCAATGAAGCTTAATTGAGCTTCAATTGAGCCTAAGCAAACCGAATTAGACAAAAGCCCCAATTTTTATGAACTAGTTATGGTTTCAATATCAATTAAAGACTGAAAAATTAACCTACAACAAAAAAAAAGTTGCCATTTTACCCAAGGATGGCAGCAGCCCAGCACAACCTACACAACACGCAGCAGCTACTTCTTCGCAGCACACAGCCGCACAGCAGCAGCCCAGCTGCGGCCGGCCAGCAGCACAGGTCGGAGCAGCAGCAGGCAGCAGCAGGGTCAAAGCAAGTGGCCTGCTGCTGGCCGGCAGGCAGTAGGGCAGGGGCGGAGCAGTAGCAGCAGCAGGCTGGCTGCTGGTTGCTGGCTGGCTGGCTGGCAGCAACAGCAGGGCAGCACCAGTCCAGCTGCTGGAGGCAGCAAGGCAGGCAGTAGGCAGCAGCTGGAGGGCAGGGGCGGAGCAGGTTTTCTCCCTCAGATCTGAGGGAGAAACGAAGTGAACTCCCCTTTAGTTTCGAGCCGAAGTGAATTCACGTGGGTTTCGGCCGAAACCAGACGGTCTCGGACCAAAACCAGACGGTTTCAGACCGAAACATGTTAGTTTCGGGCGAAACCGATACCGGTTTCCCCCGAAACCCTTTTTTTTTTTAAGTTTCGGACCTGCTATAGTAAGCAAGTCCGGTTTCGGATCGGTTAAGGCCGAAACGTATCGGTTTCGGTCGATACTGTCATCCATGTTCAGATAGAGCTTAAATCAAAATGGACAGGGTCAATCATGTATAGGAATTTTACGAAAATTCGAGTATAGTTGTTTAAACCTTTAACGATAGCCTTACAAGTTTATTTACGTAGTCATTTCTTTCTTGATAGCCTTTTTAAGGCAAGAACATGATTTTAAAATTAAAATTTTAAGTTTTGAAATAACGCACATAAACGAGGCAAATCACACGTGGTTACCATGTTCAAATCACGGTCCATGTGTGATCCGCGTTCTTAGATAGAAAATCGAAACTCGTTCTTACAATGAAAACTCCAGTTTTTGGACTTCAAATCTCAAAATAAGCCACAAATACATGATCATGAAGAATTGCATAGAATCAAAATACTCATGCAAAAGAACATATATGAAGATCTAATTAAGTTTTGTCTAAGAGAAAATCTACCTAGAGGAAGAAGAACAAGAACGAAGAGCCATAGTAGTCAAGGCGGGCGGCTAGGCGCTGTTGAACGGGCGAGGCGGACGGTCGCCTTCATTTACAATGAAAAGGCGAACCGGGCGGTCGCATAGGCGGGCTGGGCGCCAAGGCGGCCGCCCGGTCGCCTCACCTCCGCCGACCCGACCCATTAACACCCCCCCCCCCCGAGATCCGTGTTATGTTTAACCCCCCCCCCTCGTGCCCTTCCTTCGCCTCCCACTCTCCCCCCTCGATCCTCCTCCTCTCCCAGCCCTAGGTGCTCGGCCGCCGGCGTGCCGCCGTCGTCGTCGTCGACCATCACGGCATCACCGCCGGCGACGTCTTCCGCCGTCGTCGTCTAGAGAAGTCTCGGCTGCGACGTCCCCCGCCGTCACCTCCTCCTCCACGGCTGCCATGTCACCTCCTCCACCGCCGTCACCGGAGCTGTCGTCACCTCCTCCACGGTTGCGATGTCCACCGCCGGTGCCGGAAGAGGTTTCATCTCCGCCTCCGGTTAGTCCCCCTCTGCCCCTCTCTCTCTCTCTCTCTCGGCTCTCCCCCCCCCCGGCCCCTCTCTCTGTCTCCTGACTCCATGGTTGTCCGTTTCGACCGAAACCGATACGTTTCGGCCGAAACGTATCGGTTTCGGACCTACCCGAAACCGTTTAAGCCCATTTCACTGTAGCTTAAACGGTTTCGGGTTACGGTATCGGTTTCGGGCGAAATCGATACCCGTTTCGCCCGAAACCGAATGGTTTCGTCCCGAAACCATTCGGTTTCGGGCGAAACACGTGAACTCCAAACTTAGGAGTTCACGTGAGCCTCCCCCGACCCCGAAACCCCCTGCCCCTGTCCCCTCCTGCTCCTGTCCCCTCCTCCCGCCCCCGAAACCCCCCTGCCCTAGCAGCAGCCGCGGCGGAAACCAACTGGAGCCTCCCCTCCGGTCTGGAGCAGCAGCAGGCGCCGGCGGAGCAGCAACAGCAGCAGCAGCAGGCGCCGGCGGAGCAGCAACAGCCGCGGATCGCTGGATCCCCTCCCGCCCTGCAGCAGCAGCAGCCAGGAGCAGCAGCAGCACTGCAGCCGCAGCCACGGATCCCCTCCCGCCCTGCAGCAGCAGTAGCCAGGAGCAGCAGCAGCACTGCAGCAGCAGCCGCGGAGCAGCAACAGCAGCAGCCGCGGAGCAGCAGCAGGCCGGCCAGCAGCCCAGCAGCCCCGCCAGCCCCGCCCCGCGGCCCCCCCTGCGCGCTCCGCCAGCCTCCTGGCCTGCACCGTGCGTGCGTGCGTGACGCCGTGACCTGCGGCACCTGCCAGCCGGCCAGCCCTAGCCCGCGATCCCCTCCCGCCCGGCGCCCACCACATTGCCCTAATTAGCTCTGGTTAGGGTTAGGTAAGATTTCTTAGATGATTATTTTGTTAAATAATTCTGTTAATTTAGTGATTAGACTAAAAATGTTAGTTTAGCCCCTATTAGACTAATAAATTTAGGGCTTTCATGTAATTAGGTTTTGTAAGGGTCAATTCAAGTTCAATTAAGTTCCATTGACTAATTTTAACCTCTATCATGTTGGTAATTAATTTTTGTCAAGAGTGATTAGGCTAAAATTATAAATTAAATCTTAATTAGACTATTAAATTTGGGGCTTTCCTCTAATTAGGTTTAGTAAGGTTCCATTGAAGCTCAATTAAGCTCCATTAATTAATTTGGACCTCTATCATGCTCGGGATTAATTTTTATGAAATGTAATTAGGCTATATGTGTTAATTAAGCCCTAATTAGACTATTAAATTTGGGGGTTTCCTCTAATTAGGTTTAGTAAAGTTCAATTGAAGCTCAATTAAGCTTCATTGACTAATTTGGAGCTCTATCATGCTCGGGATTAATTTTTATGAAAGGTGATTAGGCTATATGTGTTAATTAAGCCCTAATTACATTATTAATTTTGGGGCTTCCCTCTAATTAGGTTTAGTAAAGTTCAATTGAAGCTCAATTAAGCTTCATTGACTAATTTGGAGCTCTTTCATGTTGAATTGTAATTTTTTCATTGTACTTACAAGAGATTGTCTTTGATTGTCTTAATGTAGCATCATGCCTAGACGTCAGCAAACACAGGAGCAGCAAGGGCAGGAGGATCCGGGGTGGGCCCACATGTCCTTAGTTGATGCTAAGAGAAGGAAGGTTAAATGTAATTACTGTGGTAAGGAGATGTATGGCGGAATTACCAGAGGCAAGCAACATTTGGCAGGGGTACGAGGAGAGGTGAGACAATGCGACCACTGTCCACGAGAGGTGCGAGAGGAGATGCGCCAGTGCCTTGTGGGGAAAAAGGAGAGGGTGCAACAAATGGCTGAGGATGAGGAGGAAATTACTGAGGAGATTTCTGGCAGAAGGGTTAGGAGGGATGATGATGAGGAAGGCACTGAAGATTCTGATCCGGAGCTGACTGAAGCAAGGGAGCGTGAAGAAGCCGCTCGAAGGAAAGGAAAGGCCCCCATGGGTTCAGGAGGGACCTACTCCAGTACAGCTGCACGACGTCCTGATGTTGCTGCCCCGCCCCCGCAGACGCAGAGAGCAGGCCCCATGGACAGTTATCTCCACAGAAGGCCCCAGGCTACACAACCTAAGATCAAAAGTGCATTAAGAGGGGTCAAAAAATCTGCAGAAGTTGCAGGGCATGCATTTAAAAGCATTTGTAAATGGTTTTTTCATGCAGGTGTCCCTGCACATGCTGCTGAAAGTGAATATTTTCAACCTATGTTGGATGCCATAGCAGATGCTGGCCCTGAGTTGAAGGCGTCGTCACGTCGGGGAAAAGGACTCGTGTCAAAGTTGATTGAAAAAAGCACTCCAAAAAAGAAAAAAGCATCCTCAAAGGTTAAAAGGCGACTGGTTTCTTATGATTCTGATGATGATGATCATCCCGGAGGTGCTGCAGGGGGTACTAGTGCTGCAGGTGGTACTAGTGCTGCAGGTGGTGCAGGTGCTGCAAGTGGTAC
This sequence comes from Amorphophallus konjac, assembly GCA_022559845.1. Taxonomy (NCBI): domain Eukaryota; kingdom Viridiplantae; phylum Streptophyta; class Magnoliopsida; order Alismatales; family Araceae; genus Amorphophallus; species Amorphophallus konjac. Next base: position 360,961,010 of record CM040123.1, read on the forward strand.
TACTGGATATAGTCAAGGTCAGCACGGATATGGTTCACCAGGTTACGAAGGTGGCCAACATGAAGCAGCTATTTATGGGGCCCAGAATTATGAACCATCATTTCAGTTCCATCCATATTCGACCAGTGACTCTTCTCTTCCTCAAGATTCCTATGTTGATACTGGATTCGAATCAAGCCAACCAAACACTCCAAGAGGGATCCAAAGAGGGATGCAGGACTTGGCTACCTCATTGTTTGGTTATAGTGAATATAGACCATACATGCAACCTGGTTATGGGTATCGACATCAAGGGCCAGACGATGAGGGAGAAGGTTCTTCTAGTAATTATTATCCATATTAGGTAAGAATCAATGAATTTTTGTAACATTTATTTTGTCCAAATTGGTTTATTGTACTGCTTCTATTAATGTACAATGGAATATGACTTACACATGTTCAATGTTTGAAGTTGAATTTTTGTAGTTGTCTACTTCAAGGTTATTGCACTAACTTATAGAAATGCATGTGTAATGATTTTTATGATTTTTTGTGATTTTAAGTGGTTATTTATATTTTTTATGATGGTTTTTCAGATTTTTTAGAATTAATTTTAATTTTTTTAACCTGTTATATGGGTTTCGGCCGGTTTCGGCCGAAACCGAAACCGAAACCGAGTCGACTCGGTTTCGGACCCGGGCGAAACCGAGACCGAAACCGAGTTTGCCATCCTTGCCTGACTCTCTCTCCCCCCACGGTGGCCTCCCTCCTCTCTTTCTCCCTCCACGGCAGCCTCCCTCCTCGGCCCCTCTCTGTCTCCCTCCTCTCCCCGACTCCCCCACACCAGTCCCTCCTCTCTCTCTCCCTCAGGCCCTCTCTCTGTCTCCCGACTCTCCCCCACACCAGTCCGGCAATCCGCAGTCCCTCCGCTCTCTCTCTCTCCCCCCCACGGCCCCTCTGTCTGTCTCAGTGTCTCCCAAGTCCCGACTCTCCCCCGCAGACCCCACGGCCCCTCTCACTCCCTCCTCTCTCTCTCTCTCTCTCTCCCCCCCATGGCCCCTCTCAGGTAGCCCTCCGCAGTCCCAGCCCTCACTCTGTTTCTCTCGGTCAGTCTGTCTGAGCCCCTCTATCTGTCTCAGTCAGTGTCTCCCGACTCTCCCCCACAAACCCCACGGCCCCTCTCACTCCCTCCTCTCTCTCTCTCTCTCTCCCCCCCCATGGCCCCTCTCATGTAGCCCTCCTCAGTCCCCAGTCCCCACTCTCTCTTTCTCTCGGTCAGTCTGTCTGAGCCCACATTCCTCAATCACACAAGTTTTCATTATTAAAAATTTTATTTTTTAGCTTAATTTTTTTAAATTAAAATTAAATTAATTTTCATTATTAGTTATTATTTTGCGTGTAGATCATGACAGGTAATAGTTCCACGGCTGAGACCGAGCTAAAAATAAAAGCAAAGTCAAAAGACCTGGGATGGAAGTATGCATATTGGCCTGACATAAATGATAAGAACAAGGTCAAGTGCGCTCTTTGTGGCTTGATTACTAATGGGGACATCAAAAGACAAAAGGAACATTTGATTGGTGGTTTTGGGGATATGAAAAAATGCCCAAATACTAATAGACAAATTGCTGAAGAGATGCTCAATTGGATGAACAAAAACAAAAAAAGAAAGCCAAATGAGAGTATTCCGATTGAAGGAGATTCTGATGATGAACGTGAAGTGGAGGGACATGTGGAAAAGTCCCGACAAGGTTCTTCAACATTGGACTCTTCTGCAAAGAGTTCGGGGATGAGCAAACCACCTACAACTAAATCCAAAGGGCCAATTGATGCCTTTGCAAGAATGAGTATAGAAGACTTTGTTGATGCTAGAAGAAGTGGGAAGAAAATTCAATCCACGTTAGAAAATAGATGGAACAAAGAAAATAAAAGGATGGTTGATGAGTATGTTGCCACTCTGTTCTATGAAGGTGGCATTCCATTCAATGTAGCTCGTCTAAAATGCTTTGAACATGCAGTGGAGGCTATAGGACGGTTTGGACCAGGATATAAGCTCCCAAGCTATCACATGTTGAGAGTGTCCCTTTTGAAGGACATGGTGGAGAAGACAAAATTGATGTATGAGAAATATGAAAAGTATTGGAAGACATATGGTTGTACAATAATGTGTGATGGTTGGACCGATAAAAGACAAAGAAAGTTAATCAACTTTCTAGTCAATTGTTCGCAGGGGACTTTTTTTGTTGAGTCAATTAATGCTTCTGACAAGAAGGAAGACATAGGGTTGTTATATGAGTTACTTGATAAAATGGTAGAAAGAATTGGTGAAGAAAATGTGGTGCAAATCGTAACTGATAATGCATCATATAATGTAGCAGCTGGTCGCTTGTTGATGGATAAAAGAAAAATATTATTCTGGACACCTTGTGCTGCACATTGTTTGGATCTCATGTTAGAAGATATTGGTAAGTTAAAGAGTTACAAAGGTGTAATTACAAAAGCTAAGAAATTGACAGCTTATATTTACACTCACACTCGCTTTCTTGAACACATGAGAAAGGAAACCAATGGTAGAGAATTGGTGAGATGTGGTGTGACTAGATTTGCCACAGCATTTCTTACATTGGAGAGGTTGAATGATGATGTAATGAAAATGGCTCTTCGGAGACTATTTAGTTCTGAAGCTTGGTATAAGAGTATATGGTCATCAACAAATACAGGGAAGAATGCCTCAAGTATTGTCTTTCAAGTGAGATTTTGGCATGGTGTTGAAGATGTTTTGAGAGCCTCTCAACCAATCTTGCAAGTGTTAAGATTGGTTGATGGAGATGAAAAACCTACAATGCCTTATATATACGCTGCCATGGAGTATGCAAAAGAGCAAATTGTTCAAAATTTTGACTCCAAGGTAAATTTATTGTGCTTTAATTTGCATAATTCATATACGTTTATACATAAATTAAAATTTTACCTTTCTTTAAACTCCATCATTCATATGCAAAAAGTAAAATTTCAGCCAATTCTGAAGATAGTTGATAAAAGATAGCAAGATCAAATGCACCGTCCTTTACATTTGGCGGGGTTTTTCTTAAATCCCAGCTTATATTTCAAGGCTAAAGAAAAAGATGTTGGTTCATGTGGGAAGTTTGAGAGTGGATTTTTTACATGTCTTGAAAGAATGGTGTCAGATTTGGACCTTCAAGATAAGATAGGTGATCAAGTTACAATGTATTTGAATGAAAGAGGGATGTTCGGAAGAGAACTAGCTATAAGAGCTCGCGATAGGAGAATGCCAAGTAAGTGTATCTTTTTAATAATTTTTAAAATTTACTTGGTATTTTTTCAAAGAACAATATTTTGACATGTTAAAAAAAATTTATAGTTGAATGGTGGGTAACATATGGTGGAGAAACTTTCGAATTGAAGAATATTGCGATAAGGATTTTGGGGCTTTGTTGTAGTGCTTCTGGGTGTGAACGCAATTGGAGTACATTTGAGTTTGTAAGTTTCACAAACTCATCTAATTCCAAATTTTTCTTTTACATTGATTAATATTATCCTTATTTTACATTCTCCACTTGTATTCTTTGCATGTAGATTCACACCAAGAAGAGGAACCGCTTGGAACATAAAAGATTGAATGATCTTGTATATGTTAAATATAATTGTCGTCTTCAAGAGAGATTCAAAAAGAGGAAAAATCATCCACAAAAATATGATCTCATTTGTCTACCAGATTTAGATTGGGGGAGTGAGTGGATGACTCAAAAGTCAAAGAATTTAGTTCATGATGATGATGATCTTACTTGGGCAGATGTTGAGCTTGCTATGGAAGCATCATATGAAAGACCAACAAGAAGTAGAGCACAACCAAGAGATTATGATGATCCATCGGATGATGGAGAATTGCTAGAAGAAGATTCTGAAGAGGATGATGATGATGCTCCATGGGAGTCTAGTGAAGAAGGTCAAGCTCACCAAGAAGATGATAAGAATGGCAATCATGATGAGGCCATTCCAGCAGAAGTGCCATTTGATTTTAGGATTTAGTCTTTCATGTAATGTTAAGAACTTAAGACACTTAGACATGGAAAATAACTTATTTGGCTATTTGATTCTTTTTTAATGATGTGGTTTGCTATTTGTTAATAACTTATTATGTTTGGTAGAATTTGTTTTCCATATTATGTCCAATATCTTTCAGGATGGAGCTAATAAAAAGATGAAGCTAAAAAAATGTAGCCCAAAGGTTAGTGTGTTTAACCCTTTGGCCTTTATTTTTTGTAATTTTCTTGATGTTATTATGTTCTTTTGTAATTTTATGAATTGTTTTCAGAATTTTCTGTATTTTTTTATATAATTTAATTTTCTATAATTGTCATGCAATTTAATTGCTGCAATTTCTTCATGCTTCTGAATTTTTCTGTATTTTTTCTATAACATTTTCATATATTTGTATTCTTATTTTATATATTAGGAGATATATATTTTAGATTTTTTAATCAGTAGTCAAAGTGTCGCCTAGGCGACGCCTAAGCGGACGCCTTGTTGCCTAAGCGCTTAGAGACCCCGTGAACGCCTTGGTTCGCCTTGTCGCCTTGACAACTATGCCAAGAACACTTCGAACACTCCTCCAAACTTCAAGATTTCCTCATCTCTACAACTAGCAATTCCCCAATGGATTTGTGCTTTGAGTAGGGAAGATACCAGCCCTATTTATAGGCCAAATCCCATAAGTATTTTATTGCTAATTTAATTCCAAGTCAATTTTCCACCTAATTTTCCTATTTCACCAACCCATGTTACTATTACACCAACTTATGTTGACAATAAATTCCAACATGTGAATGTTGAAATAAATCCCCCTCTATGACATTACCTCATTTATTCAATGGTGTTTTATTGCTAGTTTAATTCTAAGTCAATTTTCCACCTAATTTTTCTATTTCACCGACCCATGTTACTATTACACCAAGTTATGTTGAAAATAAATTCCAACATGTGAATGTTGAAATAATCCCCCCTCTATGACATAATCAATTACCTCATTTATTCAATGATGTTTTATTGCTAATTTAATTCTAAGTCAATTTTTCACCTAATTTTTCTATTTCACCAACCCATGTTACTATTACACCAACTTATGTTGAAAATAAATTCCAATATGTGAATGTTGAAATAAATCCCCCTCTATGACATAATCAATGACCTCATTTATTCAACGATGTAAGAAATGACATCATCCACTAATTAAGATTTAATTAGAGCTAATAATTCTCTCTTAAATCGGATGCTAGTATGCTACAGTACTGCTATAGTACTGACGTCTTCGCCTTCTCAGAATCGTGCCGCGAATCTCGCCGTTCGTGTTAACACGTGGGATAGGTTTCGCGTTTATATATTCTACACTTTAAAGACAAAAAAATATTCATCATTTATTTTATTTTCATCTTTCATTATTATTATTTTCACATATAAATGCATATATAAAATTTCGAGTTGCTACAAGTAACCTTCCAAGGAAAGGAAACATTTTTGGTATTTCATCTCTTAGATATGATGATTTAGGTTTCCTCAAGAAACGACAGGTTTATATTTGAAAAAATGTGTCAACAGATAGCATAAGGTTCAAATGATTGTTACCTTTCCTTGTCGATAGTCATCAATTTCTTTTGTATCATCATTATCTGGGAAGCGTGCAACAACTGCCACTGCATTTATTTTTGACCTTTCCACTAGAGAGCATACTGCCCTTAGTAATGAATCAGGGTTTTTTATCCGACCTGTTGACTTTCCACATTTTGGATCAATCCATATCTCCACCTACACAGAATGATGAGCTTTTAATAGACAAAATTACAGGTTGCAGTCGTTCTCTTGGATAAAGCTATCAAGTTCTTAATAGCAAATTGAACATATTAAAAGGCAATGACTTGAGATGATGAAGACACATGTACTGATGAAGCACCCGAAAGTTGAAACGTATAAGAGATTTTCTTTCTTTTTCCATAAAGGGTGGCCCAGTTACCCATGGGACTTCTTCCTGCAGTCATGCAAAGATTCAAAACAAGGCTTTGTTCATATGACCTACACAGGTGAGTTTTAATTTTGCACTTTCCACACCTGCGTACAATCACACGACCTCCACATTTATAACTGTCATCATGGCCAGTCAACCTTTCCCAGAGCAGCTTTGGATATCTCAGCATATGAAAAATTTACACCAAGTGACTACTATGAACAAAAGTGACACTATTTACATTGCATTGGGCCGATTTCTGAAAGTGCATGCAAGGGAGTATTCTCAAACTGAGTCTAGGATTTAAAATGATATAAATTTATTTCCATCTTTTAAATAACTAGATAATTTACTGGTACCTCCAAGGGACTGTCTGTGAGAGTATACTCCATTATTGGCAGGCCTAAAGAGGCTCTAGCCGCATCTGCAACTTGTAGATGTCGAACTTGAAGCTCTTCTTCCATTCCAGCATCAAGAACTAAACCAACCTGTCTTCAATTTCAAACAATTTTGTTACACTGGAAGGTTCTGAATAGTGAATACACAGCACTTGCATATTTTAGAACACAGACAGATCCACTATGCACAGTGACCTATACATCTTAAATCTGAAAAACTAATGAAACTTCACAAGTGTAGCACATTCAGTTAACCCTGAGAATACATAAGGCTTGCAGTGTACACTTATTCTTACTCAGTAAAAATGGATTGGAACCCCTAGTATGGACATAGGATATGCTTCCTTAGATTAAAAATGGTACTTTATGCAGTAAGTATACTGCATTCTAACTGCAGGCTATGAACATTTATCAAAGGTCCACCTCTGGTTAACACAATTCTGTTGATTGCTAAAGGAGCAATGAGTTGATGACTGACTAGACAAATAAATGCTTTTCTTAAATGAAAAAATAGATAATCAGGAAATAACCTGATGTTTAAGTGAGGTTTCCTATGAGAAAATAAATGCATTAAAATTCTCCACAATTGCCTGAAAACGCTCTCAAAACAAGTGAGAATTACAATGATGACTAGAAGACTTCTAGCAAACACTATGCTTCTTTTCTACAAAAAGTTTCCATACTTTTGTTGAAGAATGGGAGGTGAATTGATGTCCAGGTTCCATCTAAGAGTAAGAGTATCGGAAGGATTTTACAGATGAACATGTTTTCATCATGAATCATTGAATATGTCACTTCCTAAACAATTTGGAGACTGCTGTGTCCCTTGGTCTACATATTCTGGATGAAAATTGTCAGTGCTAAATAAGCAGCACAATCTTAACATATTGCATGTGTGTTGTGCTCTAACCATGTTTTGTTGCTTCGTCACATGTTATATCTGGTGTGACCTAAAAGACATCTCCAAGAATTATGCCACTGTGTGGCATCTTAATGCATGATTATCAGTTTATCATTATGGTTCGACTGCATCTATTCTTGTCTTTACTTTGACAATATTCTTATTTATCAAGAAACAAGGGAATGGGCGTTTCTTGTTTATCAAGAAAGTTGGTTGCACCACCATTGATTAAAAAAGAAACAAACCAAAGCAGTTAAACTTGTGGTAAAAAATGAACAGTTCCCAAAGAAAAAGAGAGAAAAAAAGGAGTCCCTGGCACATAAACACTGATCACTGTGTGCTATGTCACTCATTATTTTGGCTATCTCTTGGCAAATTTTCATGCAGTATTATAGTTACATTTCACGCAAAAGGCCTCCATGTTTACATATTTCATTACTTGCAGGAATCGCATTAACTTTTGCACATCCTGTTGATACTCTTTAGCCATCCCTCATCGTTTTTGGACATTAAACCGTGCCACACAACGAAGGTTTAGTGTTTATAATACCATCTATGCTGTTAAAGGCCTTCTGCTTAACTAATTGACCAAGAGGGAAGCTTTGTACATAAGGGAAATTAACTGAAAGAAAAGTAGGGTCCTGAAAGAAACAGAAGAAATGATTCCTAGTGGAGATAGCTGGATTTTTTGAATTATAGTTAGATATCAAAGTAATAGAATACATTTTATGACATCTAATTATTGCATAAGCCCTGCTGCCGTTAGAAACTCTTTTTTGATATTCCTTGAGTTCAGGCAACAGACATCAGTCATGATGGCATACGGTGCCTGCTAGATATTAATGTAGACTTCAGACTCATGGGAGACATTTTTTCAACTCCTTTACAATTCTTTTCTCTATTCTAGCCTCTCTAGTCTTTGGGATTTGACCCTTTGTTTTCTATATCCAAAATGGCATTATACTGCATGACACATTGAAACATGATTATCACGTTTGTGGCCTTATGGCAAATATTGTTCCACAGATATTAAGAATCAAACTTCAATCTATGAGCCATTTAAGATGGGAAACATATCTTGCTGACCTTCAAATCCATGAGATTTGGCTTAGGATAAGGACAGAATTATTAAAATACAACCAAATGCTTATTGCAGCAAGATGAAAGAAAGGCAGCTATATATATTCTCCTCTTAGTTGCAATGTTCAAGAGATGCCTGTTGTCCAATTGAAAGCAGATAAAGCAACTGATAGCACCTTGGATAAAAGAATTTTACCTTATTCTGGTGGACAGGTTGGAGTGCCCATGATCCTTCTGCAAACTTATCAAGTGCGTATCCCTCAACATACAATGTATTTGGCATTGGCCAGTAGAGCATTGCTGCATTCATCACCTGTTTTGTTTCTTAGAGAAAATCAGCTCAGATCAGACCGGCAACGAATGGTGGTAGTTCATAATCTATATATTAACAAGGTAATGGCATATGATTAACTTTAAATATAGAAATGATATACTTAGGACTTGTACACGGGAAAAATACTTAAAAGAAAAAGGGTTTGAGAGACAAAAGCAACACATCCTATAATAAGCAAAGATTGTCAATACAAGAAGGTCCCAGTCACCTAAAGCTGTAGCCAGTTCACTACATTACAAAAGACACGGTTCCCACATGTCGTCTACAGAGTATGCAGTACCTTTCATTCACTAGCCAGGTCCTTCAACAATCTTGTTGGAATCAGGGTCATAAAATAAGTAATATCTCCTGAATCTAGAAGGTGATTAGATGATCGATGACAGCACATAACCTAAAAAGTGTCGCCTCGTACAACTCTTTTTTGTTTTCAATTTTAGTATATCTGTCGGTTTATTAACCAGTGTCACGTCCTTCCTTCGAGCTTTATCGGAGACTATCACAGAAGCACAGAAAAGAACGGTGGCAGCTACTGAAATCGAAGACGCAATAATGAAATGGCAACACCTCGGGCTCCCACAAACGAGATAGTAGTCTAAAGCTGACCACCTGCGACTGGTTGGCCGAAAAAGGCATGGCTTTTTGGCCAAGCGTGGCAGCTGGGCTCAACTACCCAGCCAAGAAACAAGAACAACCAAAGTGCAAAACCAGAAAAAAAAACAGAACAACTTCGCAGTGGCATTTGATCGAATATAGTTAGTCTACTTCCTCGGTGACTTAAAGAGAACGGTAAAAAGCAAGAAATTGGGCACAAGGAACTCGTCGCGAGATTACGTTGGGATGAGAGATGAAGCAGTCGACGACGGAGGCCAGGGCCCGAGCCACCGGAAGCGCATCGCCCGCGTAACCTCCAATTGCTGCCCCCACGCCCGTCGGCACTATCATCACCGATGTGTACGGTCGCACAGGATACTGCTCGGGACCCCGACATCGCCAGGAAGGGGGTCAGATTCTACGTCAGCGACGGCTTCCCAGGGAAGAAAGCGACAAGAGGAGAAGAGGCCGGAAGTGTGAAGTGCTTTACCGTGGAACGGAGGGGCCACGAGGAACAGGAGATTTGCAGGTTAGACGGCGACGGAGATGGCGGTGGTAGTGATGACGACGACCAACGCATCCTCGAAAGCGGAAGCGAGAGGCCATGCCCGGGGGCTCCCGAGGAAGCGGGAAGCGGGAAGCTCTGGTGGAGCGCCATTGTGGTCGCGTCCAACGGCGTCGTTGAGCTTCCTGGTATTTGGATAACGCTTTTTGGCGGGGTGGGATTTTTGGGTGGGGCCGCAAATTGAACGAAGATGATGACGTATAATAACGAAAATGCCCTTCACTCTACATTGTTCGAGCAAAATTTAAGTCGCAGGGGACCAGTAAGGGAAGAAGATCCTGTGCTATCAGTGTTGCCCTGAGCACTCTTCGTGAAGTTTTGCCGTGCATAGGACCGTGCCAGTTATTTGAAATCTGTTTAACACCTCTCTCCGTTTGGGGAGAGGTCTCAGATTCAAAATCTAAGAGTTGATGCGGGCTTTTAGATCTACCATGGCCCATGGGTATTTGACAATCTAAGTGGAGGTGGGTCCTCTGGGGTGCCCTCTTTCGTGTGATATAATGCGAAGCACTGGGAGGTCATCCAAAGTGCACCCCCTAATTAGGTTCCCCTTCCCTCGTCCCCTCCCCAGTATCCAATTTCCCCTGACCAAAAAAAGGTTTTGTTGTGTAAGTGGGACTAACAATTCAGATCTATCTTGATACTTTATACATATTGATTTAGGTTGAAGTGTCTAATTGAGATTTTTTCTATTCTTTTTAAAATGATTTGACCGACTCGTTAGTTTATCACATATTATATAATATTCTCATACTGTATGAGTCATCCTACTCAATACAATAAGTTATGGTATGGGTTAACAAACCATACTCACCATAACCAATCATAATATATTACCTCAAAATTTATATAAATGTTAAAATATGACAATATTTTTGGGATGAAAAATAAAATCCTAGAAAACTCTAATTTTTTTTAACATATTTTTTCTCTGGGCCATTTAATTTGTAGTATTGGTATAAGAATCATAAAAATGTAGTACTTTGGTAATTTTATGTGTCACTACATTATTTTGAAATAAACCACTCATCAAAGAAAAAAAATCTCATTCTTGCAACTAACAAACCGTCACTATCTAGGGTGTTAATGGCCAAGTCGGTTTGGATGTCCACTTGACTTGACGTAATTTAAACAAAGTCTCGTCAAGAAAGATGAACAAATCCCTCTCTTCGACCTAGCTCGAGATGAAATAAGGCTGCACTTGGACTTTTTCTGGCCCGACCTAGTTTCTTCTTCAAGTCCTAAACTCGTGCATAACCCCATCTCTGTTCCCCCTCCCCAAGTTATCATAGAGGCTCCTTACTAGAGTACCACCATGCCTTCATTGATGTCCCCAACATTATCAGTCACCCGCAACCTTGCTAGAGTACTACTGCCACCCATGGAGTGTTGCCGCCACTGGCCGACGCCACATCACCATCACCTGATATCTCTCTCTCTCTCTCTCTACTTGCTGCATCGCTTGCAATCCTTTGGTGTCACTTGATTGCCCTTACATGGAGCTATTGGTGCCATTGTTGAAAAAAGTGTATATCTTGTAAATTAATCACGTACGAAGTGATGGCATCATTTCATGTATATATTTTTTAATATTGATGACAATTTCTTCATTATGTCTTTTTTATTTATGCATATTATTGCTTGACATGATGAAGTCATTGAATGCACGTAATGAAAATTAAATCATAATATGATTATGATAATAAGACTAACCTTCCAGATACACGTGTTCTAAACGTTCTTAGTCATAGGATCTTTGAGACGGGACGTCAAATAATCCGGATAGACCAATGCACATGATACCCTCTTATATGATCAATGTGACTGGTCCTATAGTTATTGGAATAGAGATATTAAGATATATGTGCAAGTACCCATTATAAGAATAGGGTTCACTGAACTGATTCGATTACAAATCTCTAGATAGTAATTATATCAAACTGTAATCAAGAGATTCTTCAGTCACAGTAGCGCAGAGTCCTTAGACACGAGTCACCAAGGATATCTTGTATGAGGACTCATGTGTTTTGATTTTTGACAAAGTAACTTTAGTCACAAGTTTCGAATGTTTGAGTATTCGAATATAATGAAATACATGCAAAGATAATTGAGTGGCAAATGTGGATCATTCACCCTCAGATATAGTACGAGAGAGAATATTCTGTGAATGATACTTAAGAAAATCCCTAGCCCTCTCTTCTCCCTGGATCCGATCGAGCACATCGCAATCTTCTCCTGCTTCTTCTTCCTCACTTGGTGGTCACCCATCAGCTTCCTCCTCTTCTTCTTCCTCACATGGCGGTTAGAAAGTGGCACACCCCCCCCCGCAAGCACCCCCCGGCGAAGGGGGGACCAGAAAACGCCTTTCGTTTTCCCTCCTTCATCGGCCCTTGCCGCCTTCCTTAACAAGCCCTCGAGCCTCCTTTGCGCCGCCTTCCTCATAGAAGATTTAAGCCCGACTCCGGACCCAACACTCATATGCGTCCTGGAAAGGATACACATGAGTTGTTAAAAAGGACAGGACCTAAGTTTAGCGTGTGGCTTCCTGTGGATGCCGCTGCTTTCTTAGGTCAATTATCCATCCCCGCCAAGTTCGTGACGTCGTCTCGCTACAAGAAAGTAGGGATCTGATCCTCCATGTTCCTCTGCCCACCTTCCACCACCACTAGCTTGGTCAAATGGCGACCCCATGGCCTCGCTTTCTTCTACACGGCCGATAGCCCATCCCCCTGTAGATCCGGCGGCTTCTTTGGCCTCAACTGCGATCGATTAGGTGGGGACACCAGATCTGTCGTGGTGGGCGCAAGTCACCTTGAGGCAGACGTAGACACGCCTCCTCACAGCCCCCGCCGTAGAGGGCTCCCCAGGCACCCTCGGTGCTCCGCCGTCGTGGTTCCAGGGCAGGTTGTGCCCCTGGCAGTGGATCTGCAGGTTCTAGCTCCATCGAAACTCCCTGCCACATACCTCGCAAGGGAAGGTAGGAAGATGACAAGAGCATCCTCGGGGACAGCACGACGACCTCCGCGTCTGGGTCTGCGATGGCTCCCGAAAGTGGCAAGTTTAGGGTTTTCCAGAGGGGGGGCCAAGGGAGAGGGGGGCGGTGGTGAGGAGGAAATCGGTTGGATTGCTACCTGGGGTGTCGGGATGGCCTTTCTTCCTATTTCTAGTTGGGCTAGATTGAAGTGGGGGTCCCTCATCGGCAGCTTCGATGTCGCAGGTGTAAGTTGTAGCCTCATCTCCAAGCGCTGGATCCATGCCCTGTTTAACTGTTGGGGAGGCATCAGTGGGGGAACTATAATGCTCTTCTAGGAGGAGAGATAAGAGAGTAGGAGCAACGGATACTCGGTGGAGTCCACCGCTGCGAATCCATGCCCCGTTTGACTACTGGGGATGCATCGGTTGGGTAATTAGACGGCTCTCCTGGGAGGAGGGAGAAGAAAGTGTAGGAGTAACGGATGCTAGGTGGAGACTATGTAGTCTAGTGTGTGGCTGTTCCTCTACGAATCCGTTGTGTAACACTCTATCCTACAACCTACCGAGCTGGAGTGCGGATGCCCGATTCCCCGAGATGTTGTTGCTCTGCCTCGTGGGAGATCTGGTGTTCTTGCTCCCCCAACTTCGGATGCAAGCCCTCACCCCTTTCCGTCTCTTTGACCTCTGCTCCACCTTCTTCTCCAATAAATACCCGAAGCCAAGTCTTATATGGTGGCTCTCATCCTCTCTCCGGCGGTAGAGCCTACGGCTGATCATGTTCCCCGGTGCACAGGTTGCAGTACTCTTTGCTATCTTCCCTTTCAGTACTCTTCTTCTTCTACTACTTGTTGTAGGGAAAGAGAGTAGTCAATCACGATAAGCTTCTCAGACGGCTCAGTGTGCTGTGTAGGTGGAAGCCGAGTGGAACACCGGGAGAGATAAGGATTGCAAGAGAGGTAAGCTTTTCGCCTCCAACGTCAACCTCGAACATAAACCAAGAATCGCTAGGCGATGTACCTTAGGAGAAGGCACAAGCTGTGAGGTTTCCCAGTCTTTCTCTTTCCCCTCGATCCTTCTCCCACCCATTCATTACCGGCCTAAATCTTATGTCTAGTTATAACTCTGTCTGTTGTTCTTCATTAAAAAAATGAAAGTACCATGTTCATGGCTTTTAAGAGTTGACCAAAATATGTCCTATGAGGAAGTTCTAACATGCTTCTGGATGGTCTACGTAAGCCAGGAATAAATGCAGACCTTTCTCTGGAAATTTTATTTCTTTGCACTTGTGTCCTCTTCTTTTAGTTAATTTTTTGTTAGTTTGTTAAATTTGATATTGGTATATAGGTGTTTGCTAGAGCAAAGTATAGTCTTGTAAAAGTGTGATAAGTGTTATAGGGGATTTTGCTCTCCAGTTAACTACAAGTGTCATATTTGTGTGCATCGTCGTTCCCTGAATGTTAATAAGGTCTTTTTTCCCTCCCTACTTAATCACTTTGTTTATGATTTCTTGCGCTTTCTCAGAGAGATAAGATGTGTTTTTTTGAAAGAATGTTTGCCATCTTCTAGAGCAAATTTTTTTTACTTTTTTATATGGTTGTTTAATTTCAGTTATCTGAATTGGTGGATCATAGATCTAGGTTTTGACTATATTCTCTGTGCTCATCCATGTTCTTATTTTCACCATCCTTTTTCCTTTGCTCTCTTAAAAGAGCATCCATGTTAATTGAATTTTATTGTGGACTCTATTTAATACATAGCCAATGCATGTATTAATTAATTTGAAAACTTAATTGGCGTCTATTGTCTTAGTCTCGAAGGTGAGGGTTTGAGTGATAAATCAGATGATGCATTGGGGCCCTTTCTATTTCTCTCAGTTCATGGATTTTCTACTTGTTTAATGTCGTCTGTAGTTCACTTTCAAAAAAAAATGTCTTCTATAGTAATTTTGGTCCATTTTTGTTGAAACAATTGGATGCTTATGCTTGAATGATGTTTTGTAGGTTTCTCCAAAGAACAAAGAACTTTTAGGTGCATTCTGGGATAAGATATATTATTCAATATCTTTCTTCTGAGTAACTCTACCATACATGACATGCATTTGGGATGTTGGATGTCAGTGGCATGGATCTGGGAATCTTAGATTTGCTTCACCAAATACCAGGATGATCTGAATCTAATTTTATTTATCACCACCTTTCATCCTTTTGTACTCAGCTCTCCGTGGATGAGGTAAAGGAGCTTGCATCAATCAACGGCATGGCTTTGGAGGTAATAATCTGAGCTTAGGGGTGTCTGTATTTTGGCACTTGCATAAGTGAGTTGATACTTAAAAAGAAAACAACTACTGTGTCATGTACAAAATAGTTACCCTTATTCTTTCAGTTGGAAAAGTTTACACATAATCTATTTCATTGAGAGCTTTAGCTACATGACAATCTTTGTATGTATTTATGGCACTTCAATCAATGATAAAGATGTTGTTTGAGAACTTTCTTCCACCTTCTACTTCATTGTTTGTTGTGAATAGCTGAATGAAAAATCATATAAAACTTTGAACTTTCTTTTGATGCTATCATATTTCTCTTGGCATCCAATAAAGGAAATTTATGTTTGATAGGAGAGAAGTATGTTTGATTTCTAGCAATTTTTGTCACTAGAACTGAACTCCTCTTTTTTTTAGTTCGACATTTCTTGGAAAAATCAAGGGTTCTACTGGAGAGGGAAATCACCATTGTTGTTGCATTTAAGTTGCACCTCTTTTTTTTTTTAAAAAAAGTGGATGGTTAGGTTTCATCTTAAAACTTTTTTTTTCTAAATCTATCTTATAGCTGGTTTATTTGCAAGGGCTAGGCTTGGCCAAACATGTAATGCCAGTTGGGTAAGGCCTAGGCTCAGTCCATCAAAGTTCTCTAAGCCATGCCCGGTCCATAACTCTTATGAGTGCTCCCTAACCATTTCTCCACCCATTCATCTCCCTCCAACATCCCAGTGTTTCTCATTTTCAATAAAAAAACATCCAGCCTTTCTGCTGGATGCCCACCCTTGGAGATGGTAGTCAAGGCTAGTGCCATCCATGGTCATTGAGGCTGAAGTACTGCTGGAGGAGCTTGCTGAGACTGTACTGCTAGAGGAGCTTGTTAATGGCTGCAATTTCATCAAGGCTACACTAGTGCCAGAGGGGAAGGGGTGTGTAGCTGATTTGTTGACCATTTCTCCACCCATTCATCTCCCTCCAACATCCCAGTGTTTCTCATTTTCAATAAAAAAACATCCAGCCTTTCTGCTGGATGCCCACCCTTGGAGATGGTAGTCAAGGCTAGTGCCATCCATGGTCATTGAGGCTGAAGTACTGCTGGAGGAGCTTGCTGAGACTGTACTGCTAGAGGAGCTTGTTAATGGCTGCAATTTCATCAAGGCTACACTAGTGCCAGAGGGGAAGGGGTGTGTAGCTGATTTGTTGACTTTGCATGAGTAATTAATCATGGTAGCCTATCTGTCTTACTGATGTGCCACTAGAGAGATGACACAAGGATTCTCATTAACCCGAGAGTGCTGCCATGTTGATAATGTGTCAATTTGATCCTTCAAAAGTGACTACCCAGTACAAGCTCCACAGTGGATCTTGTACTAGACACAGTATGGTCTCATACTTGTTCATTTTTCCTGATAACTTCAAATGTCATTGTTCCTAACCCTGTGTTGTATATGATCTTGAACTAAACACATATATTGCTTATCAAGCATTTGAAGGTATCCTTGTAGCTAAATTCGGCGTAACTTATGTACATGATCATACTTGGTAGGCTGTTTACCTGTCCTTGGGCATTGGCTGTGATATATCTCCCCAATCCTCAATGGTGCATTAGAGCAGAAATAGCTAGGTCTGCTATGTAATGGAGTCCAAATAAACTGGAGCAAGAGGACTATGTACGGAATATGTAAGTTTCAGGGGGACAAAATCATACTTGCAAACTCGAGTTTAACCCATAATTAATCATTTGTAAGTAATAAACCATCCTTTCAAACTAATGACAGGTCAAGAAGGGTCGGCCGCTCATGGGGTGTCTGCCCAACGACCTACACCACCAGGCTCCGTTTTTCCACAACCTTGCATTCTTATATGCTTTTCCTTCTTTTCTTTTCCCCAATCTTTGGCCATACCACTCCATGTAGGACGGGCAAATTGGCTCATAATACATATGTTTGATTTTGTTAAATTTTTTTACATTTGATTTTATTCATTATTTTATTTAATTATCTTTTGCAACATCCAGATCAGTGCAACAACACACACATTCTTAGTGCCTATGGATTTAAGCTGTTAGAGATGGTTTAATGGAGGCTTCCATGACATTGTAATGCTCTAATCGACATAACAACCACATTCTTATACCATATATAGGTGCATGTCGATGCCTTTCTTTAGAGGAAAGTGCATTGATCAGACAATGTCAATTCCTACTTTTTTTGACCAGGATATGAGTGGAGGCCAGTCAACCACCATCTTCTTCTAGTGAAGCATCAAGATGCACTTTGACTATTAGTGATTCTGTAAAATGTCTCCTTGTGTGAAGACAAGCTATTGTATGTCTACTGATTCTTGTATGACCACTTGACATTTATGCATCATTTTTTCAAGCTTTCCAGGTGAGTGTGAGGTACAAGAAGAGTGTTGGCGACACCTATGAACTATCTTTGAAGTTTAAAGTAGGCATGTCACAACTTCTTGTACTCTCCACACACACAAAAATCCAACACACCCATGCTTGCACCTACGCTCGATGTGAGATTGGAGTTCCAAAATTTGTAGTGATTTGTTTCAGGTGATTTTTATGTGTTTCTTTATAGAATTCTGACTAAGAATATTTTTGCAGAACCAAAATGCCCATGATGCTATTATGAGGCAATTGAATTGTTTTAGGAAAGTTTTCCATTTATCTATCTTTATCTATATAGAACCATAATGCCCTCCCCTCTTCCCCTTCCTCCCTCCTCCCTTGTTCCCCTTCCTCGCTCTCAACAAAAAAGCATTTCAGAATGCAATGTTTTATCTCCATTCGTTTGCCGACAAGGGTGGTGCTTAGCTTTTTGTTCCAGAAGGGAAATGGTTGATAGGGAGCTTAAGTCTCATCAATCACCTAACTTTCTCATTTGATTCTGCTACTAAAGATACATGTGGAAGCCCAGATTAGATACTTATTGGTGATTTAACATGATAAGTGTTCGATTACCCATAAATCTCTTTCCACTAATGGATTATTGTCAATGCATGTTCATCTTCTTGTTTTAGTCACAAGATCATGCATGTTTTTACTGTATTTGTGGTCATAACAACATTCTCCATTTCTCTTCGATGCTTCAGGTTTTACTGTGTCAGAACATTTGTAAATCTATATATCCCTTTTCATGTGTTTCCTGTGTCTTTAATTGTATAATTGGTCTTATTGATAATTTCAATATCAGTCACATGACATTTATTCTTGAAATCTATATGTGTTTACCAGGAAGAAGCGTATGTGAAAAAAATGCTTTATGCAAGCCTAGAATATCAAGATTTGAGATCTTAACTCTCATTTTCTCTTGAAATGCAGTAGTTGAAAGCTTTCTCTTAGCTTTGAACAACTTTATTGCAGATCATTACTCTGCTAATCATTCACTATCAGAGTTCTATGCATACATGTTTTTCAAGGTATGGGTATGTGGACGCGGATTTTTATTATCCTCTTATTTAAATCTTATTTATTTATTTATTGATTTATTCGTTTGTTGGTTTATTGGCGTGCCAGTCACCGGGGTGACAATTTTATTGTGCGCTCGATCTGACTTGATCAGTCGATTGTGAAGTCCGAGTCGGGACCGGAAGTCCGCCATATCATAAAGGCTATGACGTTAATTACATCCCCCCCAAGGAGGACAACCCTTGATTAAACGCTAAAGGTAGGAGGCCTCGAGAGGCAAACATATATTCATGTGCGCAAATGGAACTTCATACCGAAGCCAGGAAGGCGGGCAAGATAACAACATCAACCATAGAAACAGATGATATCGTTAGGTCAGCGATTCAAAGACCGGGCTTAGGGGGGAAGGAGGATCTCAGTCACAGGTAGACTGAGCCGTGACCATGATGGGGTTTAAAGCATCGATCGGTATTTCGACAGCATTTCTCCTTAATCTGGATTATGCCCAGGGAGAAATAGGCTATCACCCACGGAGTGCCGGGATGAAAGCCGGGAGAAAGAGAGAGGCCAGACCTCCCTACCCATATGTATATATATATGCCATGGGGCAATGTTTGATATTCCCTATAGAAGCCGGCGGAACTCATGCAATGGCAGAGTCCTCCCGATCTAAAGGGGTTACTCATCAATGCAGTTCAAGTATACATAAGTTCCCGACGCGAAGGCAAAATGGCCGGGGTTCCCGACGTGCCAACTGGAGAGCTTCTCGGCGCGAAGGGGAGATGGCCAGGAGTATTCTCGGCCTGGTTGAAGGGAGGAGGAAGAGGATCTCGGCACAGCTGAAGAGGAGGAGGAGCTCTCGGCGCGCTGACAAGAGGGCCAGGGGGGGGTTTTCTCGGCGTGAGGGTTCCCGGCGCGCCCAGGGCCGCACCGGGAGCCATGGCGCCGAGAGAGTGTTGGTGTTCTGGCGCCGTGAGGACCCGAAAGGGGTTCCGGAGGCTCTGCTTTGGGTTTCTTGGCGATGCAGGACAAGCCAGATAGGTTCCGTGAAGTCAAAGTGGATCAGTTCATCAAATCTGAGCTGGATTAGATTTGGGCTTTACAGGAGCATCAGGATAGAAGAGGGATTTAGGAAGACTAGGGTCGAGGGAAACCCTGTCACCATTATCATGCAGAGCCCGGGGGACAACCTGATGTCGACTTTCATCTTCATGAGAGAATTTTGGCAGCACCTCCCCTGGACCGAGCATTTGCCAGAGAATGGTATAGGCTGACATCCACGGAGTGCCGGGATGAAAGCCGGAAAATGAGTGAGCACTAAGGCTCGAAGAGACTATCCATGTCTCTGGCATCGGTCACTATTCCCCTTCTCGGAGACTGACGAAACTCATGTAGAGACAGGGTTCGTCAGACCCACGGGGTGGCATGTGAATCCTGTTAGGGACCTCAGAATGTAGGGGAGGTCAATCCCCAGTTAATTTATCCCCTGGGGTGCATATGACGACTCACGAACGCCCCAGAATAAATGGACGAAGAGGCCAAAGGAGTGGACGAAGGAGAGGCTCTCAGCATGGTTTTCATTGGCAAGAAGATGGCTCTCGGCGTGAGATTATAGGTTGGCCAAGGGGTTCTCGGCATGGGTTTACGGGTTGGCCAAGGAGGGCTCTCGGCACGGGTTTAAATTGACCAGAGGGGGTGCTCTCGGCATGGGTTTAAATTGACCAGAGGGGGTGCTCTCGGCATGGGTTTAAATGCAAAAGAAGGAAGAAGGGAGGCTCCCGGCGTGGAGCCTCTCGGCGCGCTCCTCACCGCGCCGGAAGGCTGGCGCCGAGAGGCCAAAGGCAAGGGGGGAAGGTCTCGGCCAGGGGCTTCACGGCGCGCCCATTACCGCGCCGGGAAGGTGGTGCCGGGAAGCCAAGAGCTGGGGGTTCACGTGGAAGTGGCCTGGAGAGATTTTTGTCGGTTTGCTGAAGAGGGAGGTTTCTCGGCAGCGTAGTTCTCGGCGGGGAATTTTGCACGCCGAGAGGATGGAATTGCTACAGGATTTCATGGTTTACAGAGCTGAAACGATGCTCTGTTTGGGGATTTTATGAGATTCCTGGCTCGGATTGAGGCTGGATTTAGAGTGTAAGCGAGAGATTACACAGATATGGGTTTGATTTGCCAAAGATGGGCTGGGTTCAAAGGGGAATCGAAGGAACCACTGCAGGATGGGGTTCTGAATCGTCGTATTATTATTGACCCTCAGGGGTTCATTTGCTGGCATCTTTGGTCGCCTGGGAGCCAAGAGATGGCCATCTCTGACCCCAGGGGCGACCCTGATGTAATTGTTCGGACTGGAGCCGGATTAGAAACCATCGGTATTAATTTATTGAAGCAACTTACTTACTCCTGTGAGAAGAGGATCTCGAGCAAACCCTCGGAGTTACTGCCAATATCGGTAGCAGACTGTCCCAGAAGCCAAGAGATGGTCTGTCTCTGGCCCTAGGGCAAGCCTGGGAAACTTTATGCAAACGATGATGAATCGGAGAGGGACATCGGCTCATTTAGAACGACATTTATTCTACTGCAGACAATTGAGCCCGAAGACCCACCGGGGAATCGGACGCACTTCAGTTGGACTTAAAATGAAAACATATAAAGGAAAAGCATAGCAGCAGACGGAGAGATAGCGGGCAAATACTTCAATCGCCTAGCGCCCAAACGGGCCACTGGAGCATTTCATACAATCACATCATTCCGGGACTCACCCCAGCCACATAGAGGGAATGGAGGAAAGGGAGATGAATGGCGGCCGGGATATCCCGGTTATCACCGATGAATCGAGATAAGACTCGGATGGTTACATAAAGAAGAAAACAGAAACAAAGAAGATGAAAGGGGGGGGGGGAGGGCGGAGCATTGACTCCTCTCCCTCCCCGGCTGCCCACCTTGAGCTTCTGCTCCTTCGTCTCTTCTCAGATATTCCTTCGCTTCTTCGAGTCTCTCCTTCTGGAGCTTTCCTTTTCTTTTTTCTTCTCTCTTTTTGTTCTTCTGTTCTGTGTTTTCTTGTGTGTCTCTCCTCTTTTTTTCTTGTTCGAAGGGAGGGGTTTTTATAAGCGTTTTCCCCCTTCTCGGCAGGCTTCATCAAGCCTTTTCCTTCTCGGCAGACACCATCTCGGCGCGCCTCAAACGGGCTTCCCGGCGCGCCTGCCTTCAACTTCTCGGCGCCACCCTTTGGGCTTCAGCAAGTGCCTCTCGGCGCCACTTTTTGGGCTTCAGCCAGTGCCTCTCGGCGCCACCTTTTGGGCTTCGGCAAGTGACTCTCGGCGCTAATATTGCAGGCCCAATTAAAGTATTTTAGCCACTTTCACAGGCCTATTTGGGTCTTTCAAGGGCATCCTCACCCAAAAGGGTCTTCCATTGGTGACACAGCTTGTATCATTATTAAGGTTTTCATCAGTCCGTAGACAGGGGTCTCATCAGTCCGTAGACAAGGGTTTCATCAGTCCGTAGACGGGGGTTTCATCAGTATTGCCATCTGAATGGTGACAAAACGGGTATTATCTTATCGACATCGTCACTTGAATGGTGACGAGCTCGTACATCAGCTTTAGTCTGGGAAGACCTCAGCCGGGTATATAGTTTGTGGAGACGATTCCTCTTGTGTTCTGACTTTGCAAAAGCCTTTACAATCTTCATCTGCCGGCACCGGCTTCATCTTTATCTTACGTCACATCTGTCAATAAGCCGACATCTGGCCTATGCTGACATGTCATCTGTGGGTTCTTGGATGTAGCAGTAACATAGCTCTTAGTAAAAGTGTGTTGGGAGGTCCCATCAGTCGAGTGACTGCCGCTCTATCAGTGTTGTCGTCTGAATAATATCGGCACCGGGTATCGGTTTGGCCGACAAAGGCTTCAGCCGGGTAAAAGGTTGGCGGACTTCATCATTGGCCTTTCACTATTGGTCTGATCCTCTTTTCAACTGTGCTTTCACCCTTGTTCATTTTCAAGGCGTCAACAAATGCCCCCCACCTGCGGGCGGCGTAAGCGCAGAATAAGCGGCACGGGGCTTGCAGGTGTCTTCGTCATTCGAGGGTATCTTCCTCAATTTGTCTTCAATCTGGTTCTCAGACCTGATCATCTTGATGCAACAGTATTTTGCACACTTATCTTCCCTTTTCATATTTTCATTCTTCATATTTTCTTTATTTTCAGCAATTCGGACTTTCTCGACACAGGGCCATAGGCTTCTCAGCATGACCCTCTCGGCGCAAGGCTTCTCGGCATGCAAGATCTTCCGGCGCGAGGCTTCTCGGCGTGAGGGGCCTCTCGGCGCGGCCGAAGGAGGGCTCTCGGCCTGGGTGCTCTCGGCGCGCCTTTGGCCGAAGGGGGGGGGGGCTCTCGGCCTGGGTTCTCGGCATGGGGGAGATCTCGGCGCGCCCTTTGGCCGCCTGGGGTTCTCGGCATGGGGGCTCTCGGCGCGCCCTTTGGCTGCCTGGGGTTCTCGGCGTGGGGGGTTCTCGGCGCGCATTATTTCGCGCCGAGAAGCCTCTCCCGCCCTTTCTCCTATTTAACCCCCCCGAGAGGGTCTTCTTCTCATTTCTTCATCTTCTTTCTCTTTCTTCATTTTTTTCTCCTCCTTCCGTTTTCTTTCATCGGCAGGAGCTTCTTCTCCTCTCGGCCGCTCTCGTTTTTCTTCCCGTTTAGTTGGATTTCGCCCTGGTAGGACGTTACTTGGGATTTAATCCCTTTTTCTTTCGGGTTCACCCCCTCTTGGTTGGTGATTCCCTATTCTTCTTGGGCAGACCCCGAATAAGGGGAGGTGTTGCCGAAATTTTCATAGAATCTCATGTTACAATCTTTATAAGACTGGCTTTTAATTCACACTTTTTCTCCGACTGCAGGCACTGCAATGGCTTCCAGTTCTGATGTTGCATCTTCCGGAGCTGTTGGTGCTAGCTCATCGGCCCAGCCAGACATATCTCGGGCCACAGTAAATTGGCTGAATGTGCACAGCCTGGATTTCGGATATGATAGGATAGCTTCAGTTGACGAGTCATCTGACTCTGAAACTGACACCGTGTCGACGGCCCGGGTATACTCCACGGCGACCGAGACATGCTTCAGGCGGGATGATAGCTATCGGCCAGACCTCCGAAGGACCGACATTTAATGCCGTTCATCCGGACTTTCACAGTGGGTGGCATGCGAGATTACCGGATAGCTCGCGTGGTTGAAGCTGCCATCCTTACTGAGCGAGATAGCCTGAAGTGCTCAGTGTATCGCAGCAAGGCCATCTATCTTCCTGGGGAAAAGCGCGACTGGGATGCAGTCCTTGGCATATCGGAGCTGGAACCAGAGAAGAAGATGCTGGTCCGGGCCCCGGAATTCACACCTGCCCGGTGGGATAATGCTAGCGGCCGAGTTCATAGGGAGAAGCCCGGCTATGGTATGTTGTTGGCACCATTAAAGTGGGGATATCGCGAAGAGCCCTTCGTGCTGAATTGTTCGGCCGTTCAGTTCAAGTATCATCTGGCCGCTGGTTGGTTCGGGGATACCAAAATCACTGACGCGCACTTATTCCGAGTAGGATCAGTGGAGTTTACCGAGTTTGTTCTGAAGGAATATGCCCCTCTGCTGATCAGAGCCGGGGTGTATCACATCGTCTTCGCTTCTAGATTCCGGTATCCCATATCCCGAGGGTTGTGCTGTGGAATGTTTGAAGTGTTCTGCCCTTTATTCAACACTTTCTATACAGCAGAGGGGGAGACATCCCTGGACCTCTGGAGTTTATCACAGCTCTCCGGCCTGCCCATTGATGGCGAGCCGTATGAGGAAGTTTGCTTGTCAGATTCCGAGAAGGATAGCTCTGATGGCGAGGGCAAGTATTCCATTGGCTTCTCATATAGATATCTGATGAAGGTATACCGCTCCATCTGTCTGGCGTATAGCAGAGGGTCCTCTAAAGGCTATCAACCCCGAGAGAAGGGCAACAAACTGAGGGTCCGGATAGGGCAGTGGATCCAGTATTTCTTTGACGGTCCCCTGAAGTATGCAGACTTTCCTTCCATGGGTCCGGCTGCTAGCAAGCAAATAAGGGCCCCTCGCTATAAGTCGGCGCTGCCATCCTCATTGCGCCGTGCAGGCAACGGTGGTCCCAACCCAGCAGGCGTAGACCCCATCACACACTGTGCGGCTTATTTCACATTTTGGCTGTGCACTTTCGCTCTCCCACAAGGGGACGAGATAGTTATTCGGCCAGAGGCCATATATCCAGCTTGTCAGATGGCATGGGGGATGAAGCTGTCGCTCTGCCCAGTGGCCCTGTGTTTGATATATAAATCTTTGGGGGACCTGTACAAGCATCGGACTCCCCGTTCTTTGAGGACCGTGGGTCCTTTTCATTTCTTCAACGCCTGGGTCTGCAGTATATTCCCTGAATTAGCTCCGAGAACCTTGCAGGCGGATACAGTGTTACCCAGGATGGTTGAATTTGCCAGCGCTGAGCCTGGTCCCTTTTATGATCAGCTGTTTAAAATAAGGGGCCGACTGATAAAAGTACCAGTGGACGCCCCTGGCAGCATACATTTCTGGAGCTTGGCGGCAGGTTCAGCTCCTTTGATTGATCCTCAGAGAGAGTGCAAGCTGGAAGAGACAGAGACATATATCCATCCTGTCTCAGGAGTCAACACTGCCCGGCCAATCCTGGAACCGGAGCTGGTGAGATGGGCCATGGCAATTCGGCCCAGTGTTTTGGTCTACAGGAAGGGTGGCCTGCTTCTGTTGGAGCCATACTATCCGTTCCGATTTGGGCGAAACTTCGGCTACGACCAGCATATTCCTAGCTCAGTTGCCCAGTTTCTCCTGGATAGCCGGGCCAAGCACGGGTCCATCATTGTTGGCGAGGGCCGGTTGTGGTGGGATTTCTATCATCGCCAGGATGATGTAGTTTTCAGGGTGCCCACTGTTTCTAACCGTGTTCCCCGGGTAACACCAGAATATATCAAATGGTGGAATATCCGGACCGGCTTTTATAGGGACGGTAGGGGTGCCTTCTGGGATGTGGCAGAGCGCTCCTTCCTGAAACAGCAGCCTGGGCCAGTGTTTGATATTTCTGAGGCCCACTTGAAAAAACTTTACTCACAACACCTGAGGGAGGCGGAGAATTATCTGAATCAGCGGCGGGCCTTGAAGGAAAAGAGTTCCGAGCCGCTTGCTCCTGTCTTCGCTGCTATCAACGAGGACACTTTTATGCAGAGTTTGGAACATCTGAGCCATGTAGGGGGCGCTCGCTTGGAGGTGCAGCAATACCCATTTCCTGTCGAAGAGCCGCTCCCGACAGTAGCTCCTTGGAGGGGTCCAATTGATAAATTTCATCCATATAGGACGTTTGTACGTCGAGAAGATAGAACTCAGACGTACTACAGGCAAACGTCCTGGCTGTTCATTCTGCTAAATTTGCATGGATTATCTGCAGAAAGCCCGATAGCTGGCATATTGAACAAGCCACTGTTTATATCATTTCATTATGTCGATGGTTGGGGCATGGACCATCTTGACTTATTTCGATGCCTTGACTTTCGCGGCCATAATGATCTGGCTGCTTTAGTAGAGAAGTGCCAGATATTTGGTGATGTGTGCTGGCTCATCAAGGAGGTTGCTTCCCGCTCCAAGGAGGTAGCTTATCTGTACTGGCCACTTTCTGTATTCTATGACGGCCCGGCAGGTAAGATTTCTTCTTTTCTGATTGCAGTGTTTTCTGCTTAGCATCTGAATTTCGCACCCACTGATCCCATCACCCTTCTGCCACTTTCAACAGACCGGCCTGATATAAAGCGGCAGGGGCTCTATAGAAAGATTATTGCGCAGGCCGAGAAGCCTACTTATTTTGAAGTCCCTGCTGCAGCACCGACCACTACTCCCCTGCCTCCTGGTAAGAAGAGGAAGGCTTCCGCAGTCAAGACTGCAGTTGGGAAGGCCAGGAAGGCCAAAAAGGCCCATATTCAGCAGTCGACTTCGGTGGCGATGGACACTGGGACCCCTCTCCCCGTCATTCCATCATTCGATGAGTTTGAGCTGCAAAGGGAGGCTGCTCAGACACCGGTTCAGGGTAACATCAAAAGCTTGCATTTGCATTCTTCACTGTCTTCTGCAGGATCTCAAAGAAGTCCTTGAATCTGACCCATTCTTTTTGCACAGCCCAAGAGACAGTCATAGCACCTTCTGTGGTGGAGACCAGATTGCCTTCTCCTACGCCGGCTAGTGAGGCGGGGGGGGGGGTAAGTGTATCTTCTCATCTGTTTCATACCTGTATTTGTTTTCTTTGCTACATTTCTCAGAGGTCTCTTTTTGCATCAGTGGCAGGCGAGGAACAGACTGAGGCTATGGTGACAGAAGAATTGCTTCAACCACAGGAGGGTTACAAGGCTCAGTCGAAGCAGCGTACTGTTCCGGCCAGGCGCATAATTACTCGGTCTGCATCTCGACATGTTTTAGAGGTGGCCCCACAGCGTATAGCTAGTGTGGAAATATCCTCGGGCAGTTCTAAGACCGCCTCTGATGAGGAGGAAGCGACCTTCAGCGACAGTGAGGGGGATGCTTCTGAATCAGAGGCCCCACTTGTATTTGCAAAAGGTGCTCTGTCTTTTCAGCCTGCTAAGCTGGTGGTGCTATCTCCTGAGGAGGAGTTGCAAGAGGAGTTTGCCGGGCTCGATACCGAGATTGACATAACTCCACCATTTGTCAGTCCGACTACGGAGCTTCCTTCTCTTTCACCCCACTTCGAGGATGTGGACCCTGCTTCAGGGGTGGGTTCCTTTTCATGTTTGTTGCTTCATCTGCCCCCCCCTCTTTCTTCCTTTTTTTTTTTTCCTAGCGCTGAAGTTGCTTTGTTTTGGTCTCAGGGCATTGCCATTGCTAGCTCAGACATAACTGCGGCTATCACGGACATTTCTTCTATAAACTGGGCTATTGTCCCTTTTCAGCCTTTAACTTGCACGGGAATTCCTGAGATCATTCGCCCTGTGCCAGCGCGGATACAGTCTTCGACAGATTTAGCATCGTTGGACTTAGGATCATCAGGAGAGATTTCCCTCCTTGTTAAGGCCTCAGAGTTCAGAGCCGAAATAGACCCAGCCAGAAGCTCCGCTTTTATACCGGCTGTCATAAAGGCTATAGAGACTGGATTTCTGCCTTTACAGACTAGGGACCCTTCGCCCCCATTATCAGGAAGAGTAGCTGGAGACGAAGCCTTTATTCAGGAGACTCATGAAGAGATAGCTCCATCATTCATTGGTCCTCCCTCCGCGAATGTTCAAGCCATAGCACCCGAGACAGCGGTGGAGGGGGAATCTTTAGTTCAGCCAGAGGGCACGGAGAGGGACCGGCCAGTTCCTCCAGCAGATTTGCCGTCTTCATCCTCTCAGCCGGATGTCGCACTGTGGGCAGATATTGATAGCGAAGTGACCTTCGAAGTGATCCCCTCTGCTTCTTTTGGCTTTGCATCGTCTGAGAGCTTTGTCTGGCAGAACCTGGATATGCTGCGCCAGCTGGTAGAATCTCAGCCTGGCTTGACACATTTGCAGCTGAAGGAAATTGCTGATCGCTTCACTGCCGGCCTGCAGGCCATGGGTTGCCCTCTGGACACATGGGTTCAGCGGGTCTTGCTTTTGCTAAAATTCGTGCATCGGAGGGATTTCCTAGCACGGACCATGGTTGATAAGCTAACGGCGTTGAAATTGCAGAGGTCAGAATGCAAATCGAGCTGGGGAAGCTGACACTTATGCTTGATGGACGCCGAGCTGAGCTACAAGGTACTGTTCAGCGGGAAGAAGCTGTGCGGAACCGGATAGCCATACTGGAGACGGAGCTCTCTGGACTTCGAGCCGAATTGCAGCAACTCTCCTTTATCCGACCGCAGTCTGAAGAGGAGGTAGCCTCGCTGGAGGGACGAGTGATGTCTCTCCAGGACATGTCCATTGGGCTTCAGGAGGAGGAGGCGCGCCTTCATGAGCTAGGAGCCGCTCCTTATGTGGGTCTTCTGGCCTTCGAAGATATATTCCGGCGGCCGTGAATTGTTTATCCCTCCGTTTTTGTTCTCTTTTGTAATGTGATGTCCCCTCGGGGCCCTTCATGTATTCCCTTTTTATTGAAAAGGAATCTCTTGGCTTCAAGCATCTCCATCTTACTTTGCATATGGTTTTATCACTTTGGGAAGTGGGATAGCGGTTTTGACAATCCCTCATGCGAACGGCTCGTACCTTGGTAGGAGAGCGTCCACCCTTTCAGAGAAAGGATGGGGGACTCGCTCCACCGCGTGACGGCATCCGAGGGGGTGCTTGAACCGAATTTTGTTGGTGGCAGCAAACGTCCTATTGGCCACATGTGCCGTAAGGGAGACGGTTTGCCGGGATGCAGATAAAGAGGTCTCATCAGAGTAGACGTATGGTCTAGGCTGGGTAGAGACTATTGCAGGTGGGACATTGAAAAGGATATGTGGTTTTCATCAGAACGGACATAATGTACGAATTGGACAAATTGTATCATTGGCCGGGCGGTGTACCGATCAGCCAACGGTTGACTTCATCATCGATATTGAGCTTATATCGATGCAAAGGGGGCTTTCAGAATAGACGTAAGGTCTAAACCGGGTAGGGTTTTATCATTGATCGGGCAAGGTGCCAATCGATCAACAGTTGGTTTCATCATCGATATTGGGTTTATATCGATGCAAAGGGATTTCATAAATCTCATCAGGATAGACGAAAGGTCTAAACTGGATAGGGTTTCATCATTGATCGGGCGAGGTGCCAATCGATCAACAGTTGGTTTCATCATCGATATTGGGTTTATACCGATGCAAGGATTTCATAGGTTTCATCAGGATAGACGAAAGGTCTAAACTGGATAGGGTTTCATCATTGATCGGGCGAGGTGCCAATCGATCAACAGTTGGTTTCATCATCGATATTGGGTTTATACCGATGCAAGGATTTCATAGGTTTCATCAGGATAGACGAAAGGTCTAAACTGGATAGGGTTTCATCATTGATCGGGCGAGGTGCCAATCGATCAACAGTTGGTTTCATCATCGATATTGGGTTGATATCGATGCAAAGGGTTTTATAAGTTTCATCAGAATAGACGAAAGGTCTAAACTGGATAGGGTTTCATCATTGACCGGGCAGGGTGCCAATCGATCAACGGTGGGAGGTATGTGAAGGTGTAGGTCTCATCAGGACAGACGTAAGGTCTATTCCAATAGGTTTTATCGCAGGTGGGACTTCGCCAAGAAATGCGTAGGTTTTATCAGGACAGACGTGAGGTCTGAGCTGGATAGGCTTTAGCAAAATGGTGATGGGCTTCATTGTCGGTGGGACGTTTGAAAGAGGGTATGTAGATTTTATCAGGGTAAACGTAAGGTTTACCCCGGAAGGGTTCTATCGTCGGCGGGGCGCGGAACCAGTTGACCGACGGAAGGCTTCATCAATAGAAGGGAGGTAAAGGTAGCGTGCCGGTTGGCATGGAACTTTTAAATTACCACATTACTGACCCAAGTGCCCTTTCGGGTTTTCACCGGAGTCAGCCCCCTCTTGCTTTTGCCCACGCGCCCTTTCGGGTTTTCACGTGGCGGGGTACCCGATTTTGCCTGCAGTGCCCTTTCAGGTTTTCACCACAGCTGGGTTTCGGCCATTTTTGCCCTTGTTCAGAATGTCTGAACAAGACTGGCGGGGTATCTTTATTTTTAACCCCATTTTTATATACATATATATATATATATCTTTTGAATTCGGACTTCAGCACAGGTCAGGCGATGTGCTGCTTCATTGGCGGCTGCTCTTATCATCGGTATTGGGTATATACCGACGCAAGGATTTCATAGGTTTCATCAGGATAGACGTAAGGTCTAAACTGTATGGGTTTCATCATTGATCGGGCAGTGTACCAATCGATCAACGGCAGGTTTCATCATCGGTATTGGGTTTATACCAATGCAAGGATTTCATAGGTTTCATCAGGATAGACGAAAGGTCTGGCCTGGATAGGTTTCATCGTCGATTGGGCAGTGTGCCAATCGACCAGCAGCAGGTTTCATCATCGGTATTGGGTTTATACCAATGCAAGGATTTCATAGGTTTTATCGGCATAGACGTAAGGTCTAAACCGGACAGGTTTCATTGTTGATCGGGTGAGTGAGCCCATTGATCAGCAGCAAGTTTCATCACGGTGGGACCTGGGACAAGGTATGAGGACTTTTATCAGGATAGACGTAGGGCCTATACTGAGTGGGTCTAATCGTCGATCGGGCAAGGCGCCGGTCGATTGACGAGGAGTTTTATGGCGGGAAGTGAGGCTTTTTCTTTGGGATTACCACATTACTGACCCAAGTGCCCTTTCGGGTTTTCACCGGAGCCAGTCCCCTCTTGCTTTTGCCCACGCGCCCTTTCGGGTTTTCACGTGGCGGGGTACCCGATTTTGCCTGCAGTGCCCTTTCGGGTTTTCACCACAGCTGGGTTTTAGCCATTTTTGCCCTTGCTCAGAAAACCTGAACAAGACTGGCGGGGTATCTCTATTTTTAACTCCATTTTTTTTATTTATTTTCATTCCCCCTTTTTTTATTCTCTCTTCCCCTCTTTTTGGGAGGGTGACAAGTCGGACTGCCATTAGATCATGATGAGGGATGGCTTGGTTAGGGCGGAGTGCCACTAACCCAAGAAAAGGGTAGCTTGGTTAGGGCGGAGTGCCATTAGACCAAGGAGGAGGTAGCTTGGTTAGGGCGGAGTGTCGCCAGACCAAGAATGGGGTAGTTCGGCTAGGGCGGAGTGCCGCTAAACCAAGAAAGAAGGTAGCTCGGCTAGGGCGGAGTGCCGCTAAACCAAGAAAGAAGGTAGCTCGGCTAGGGCGGAATGCCACTAGACCAAGAAAGAAGTAGCTTGGTTAGGACGGAGTACCCCTAGACTAAGAAAGAAGTAGCTTGGCTAGGGCGGAGTGCCGCTAGACCAAGGAAGAGGGTAGCTTGGCTAGGGCGGAGTGCCGCTAGACCAAGGAAGAGGGTAGCTTGGCTAGGGCGGAGTGCCACTAGACCAAGAAAGAAGGGTAGCTTTGGGCCCGATTATTCGGAGAATGTCGGTTGTGCAGCATGATACAGCTTTAGGTGCCTACCGTTGAGTGGTGAGAATTGGATCTCCCCTCGATGGTTAACAACCATGTAGGCCCCACCTTCGTAGACCCTTTGTATCACATAGGACCCTCCCAATTAGGATTTAGCTTTCCTTTTGGGTTGGACGCCATGACTTCTCTTTTCTTGACCATGACAAGGTCACCTTTCTTAAATTCTCGTCCTTTTACGAGTTTGTTGAATGCAGTGGCCATGCGGGCCTGATACATCTGGATATTCTTCTGAGCTTGGAGGCGCTTCCCTTCCAATTCAGCCAATTCTTGTAATCTTCTTTCTGCATTGGTTTGTTCGCCATGGGCCAGGTCATATTGGACAGCCACTCTGAGTGACGGGACTTCCAGCTCTAGTGGAACTACTGCCTCTGAGCCGTATACCAGTGAGTATGGCGAGCACCCTGTAGGTGTCTTGAAGATAGTGCGGTACGCCCACAGAGCTTCATACATCTTTTCTTCCCAGTCCTTCTTATTAGAACTGACGACTTTAGCCAGCAAGGTGCATAAAGTTTTATTGAAGGCTTCTGCCAATCCATTTGCCTGTGGATTGTAAGGAGTGGAAGTCCTCCATTCGATCTTATACTTTTCGGCGAGCCGATAGATCTTTTGATTTCTGAAATGACTTCCATTATCAGATATTATCCGGCTGGGGATCCCAAACCGGAAGATAATGTTCTGTTTGATGAATCTGGCGACCAGTTCACCAGTCACTTCTAGTAATGCTATAGCTTCCGCCCATCGGGAGAAGTAATCTGTTATTGCCAGTATGTACTTATGTCCGGCCGATGAGGTCGGTAGTGGGCCGACTACATCAGTTCCCCATTGTGCAAACGGCCAGCTAGGGACTGTAGGGTGCAGAACGGCAGGTGGCCTTCTAGGCACAACAGCATGCTCCTGACATTTCTGGCATGACTTTGCAAACTGGCAACAGTCTTCAAACATAGTGGGCCAATAGTAGCCCAGCTTCTTGATTTCTATCTTCATCTTAGGGCCAGCTTGATGAGCACCTGCCGTCCCAGCATGTATTTCTTTCATTGCTTGCCAAGCTTCCTTAGTAGACAGGCAGCGGAGCAAAATCTTCTTGCGTGCATCTGCCATTATTCGGAACAGAGTTCCATTTCTGAATTCATAAGAATCTTTGATCCTTAGAAGTTTCATCTTTTCTTCTCTTTTCTGCGGCAGCTGTTGGTGTAAAAACCATTGTAGCAGGTGTTGTCTCCAATCAGATGCATGTTCTGTACTGATCGTGGCGACTTCATTTTCTTCGGGGCAGCCTTCTAGCATGCCGGGGACTTGCCGCCGGTTTATAACAACAACGTTCAGTGTCTCATCTGGTGGGACTGCTATTGAGCTGGCTAGCTTTGCCAGTGCATCAGCTTGGGCATTATGTCCACGGCCCACATGCTTGAGCTCAATATGATAGAATTTCGCCATGAGACGCACAGCTTTTTGGTGGTAGGGGTTCAACTCCGGCTTTCGCACTTCGAACTCCCCTTGGATTTGCTTTATTATCAACATTGAATCCCCGAATACCTGAAGCATCTGGATACCCATGTTGAGGCTTATACATAGCCCGATTATCAGAGCTTCATATTCGGCTTCATTATTGGTGCAGGGCTTGTTTATAGAACAGGAAGTATGCACAACCTCCCCTTCTGGTGATCTTAGCACAATACCGGCTCCGGCCCGTATTCTGGTCTTTCCATCGGAGTCCGTCTCTGTTCTAGATGCTCCATCAAAGAATAGCTGCCACATAGTTGACTGAGCCTGGCAGGCTTCTAGTGTCTCATCATCGGGTAACTCAGTCCCCAACATATCATTCTCTGGCACAGGATGCTCTGCGAAGAAATCGGCCACGGCCTGTCCTTTTATTGCCCTCTGGGGTATATATGTGATATCGAATTCCATCAGAATTACTGCCCATTTGCCCAACCAGCCTTTCAGTACTGGCTGAGTCAATATGTATTTGAGTGGATCTGCTGCAGATATCAATCTGATTTCATGTGACAGCATATAGTGCCGGAGCTTTTTAACGGCAAAGACTAGTGCCAAGCATGTCTTTTCTATATAGGTGTAGCTTTCTTCAGTTCTAATCAGCCTCCGACTCAGGTAGTATAGAGCCTGCTCTTTGCCTTCTTCATTTATATGTGCTAGCATTGCCCCCAGGGAACAGTGTGTGGCTGCAATGTACAGTATCAGGGGTCTGCCCTTAATAGGTGCCCCCAGCACTGGAGGGGTCTTGAGATATTCTTTCAGCTTCTCAAAGACTTCCTGACAGCCATCGTCCCAGAGGAACGGTACATCTTTCATCATGAGCTTGTGAAAAGGGTGGCATCTCCCCGACAGATTTGATATGAATCGTCGGATATAGGCCAAACGCCCTTGTAGAGATCTCAACTCGTGGAGATTCCTTGGTGGAGGGAGCTCCTGGATGACTTTAATCTTGGATGGGTCGATCTCAATACCCCTATGACGGACAATGAACCCAAGGAATTTTCCACTGGACACGCCGAAGGCACATTTCATAGGATTCATCTTGAGTTCATATTTGCGCAGCTTCTGGAACACTATCCTCAGGTCTTGCAGATGATCTTCTCTTCTGCTGGTTTTCACCACCAGGTCATCAATGTAGCACTCTACTTTCTTGAAGAGCAAATCATCAAAGATCTTTGTCATAGCTCTTTGATAGGTAGCGCCGGCATTCTTAAGGCCGAACGGCATTCTTTTATAATGAAATATCCCCTTCGGGGTGCGGAATGCAGTGTGCACTCTGTCTTCTTCAGCAATCCAGATCTGGTTGTATCCGGATGACCCATCCATGAATGACAGGGCTTCATGGCCAGTGGTTGCATCGATCATGACTTCAGTGATCGGCACTGGGAAATCATCTTTCGGGCAAGCCTTATTCAGGTCCCTGAAATCTACACATATTCTGATCTGCCCATTTTTCTTCTTCACGGGCACTATATTGGCCAGCCATGTAGTATACTGGTTCTCTTCAACAAAGCCCACATCAATCAGCTTATCAACCTCTTTGTTAATCTGATTTATCAGTTCGGGGCGCATTCTCCTGGAAGGCTGCTTCACAGGGCTTGCCTCTGGGTTTATCGCCAATCGGTGCTGTGCCACATCGGAACTCAGTCCTGGCATTTCATCATATGTCCATGCGAAGCAGTCTCGGAATTCTTTCAAAAACTGAATATACTGTTCTTTGACAGCTGGCTCCAGCAGTGCACTGAGGAATGTCGGCCTTGGCTCATCTGCGGACCCCAAATTTATCTCTATCAGCTCATCGACGGTGGCTTGGCCTCCGTCTTCAACTTCGGGTGGGGCTTCTTGCAAATCAATAAAGCCTCCCGGGATATAATCTTCTTCATTCTCATGATTTTCTGTTTCATCATACCGATCATCGGCAGATGCTGGTGCATCGTATAAGGCCAATATGGCCGGATTCTGTTCAGTCTGCCCCGAGGACGTGACTGGCTCAGCGGAAAACTTCGAAGTGGAGTCTTCCGTGCTTAGAGGCTCTTCTGATGTGGGCTCCCCTGAGAGGTCATCATTATGTAGAGCTCGGAATTCTTCTAGAATGCGCCCAAACTCCAGGCACTCTTGCAGCTCTCTGGCTACTTGATCTTCATCCGGGGTTCCCGTATCAAATTTCGCTTCATCCTGGAACAGATCCTCCTTGCAAGATAGATCCTCCCAGTACCAATCTCTCTTTGTCTCGTCAGGTGTCCCCATCCCCGGCTGATTGTCTAGGACTTCATTGTCCACTACGGACTGATAAATGATTTCTTCATCTTCCGCAGGGTATTGGTCATAGTCCATCCCGGGGGAATCTTCATGCTGGTAGAAGGCAGAGATAACATCTACCTCAGCTTCATAGTATTCTTGCAGGGTATAACCCAGTCCCGGGTGCTGTGTGATCTTCCTCAGTTCTTTATTATCTCGAGGTGGATCCCATAGCTCCTTGAATGCTTTCTTCTGGGCTGCAGACTGTATCGATGGCATTTGCATCTTGGAGAACATCTGCGAAACCCGTTGGGTAGTGTACTCCAGGCCTGTAATTGGCACCATCCGGTTTGCGGTTTCTTCAGGGACCATGCAATCTTGATCATCTTCTTCGACTGCCTCCCCGGTGTAGAATATGATAGGAGGCTCGCAGAAGCGAGGGATTTCCATAGTCTTCAGTGGCAGCACCGTCTGGTATTCTATGCTGGCTATGGGCTTGACTAGACCCTGAGGAACTTCCACCTGTGTGTATTTTTCTTTCATTTTTTCTTCAGTATCATCTGGGTGTATGCCAGGAGGAGTGATCCGAGCAAAATCACCAGCATAAGAGATGTGAGATACCCCATGCTTTCTAATGTAGCCCTTTGGCGGCGGCGGAGACCAATTTTTTGTCGCCGGCTTTTTCTGGCTGACCACAGCTTCTTTTTCTTTATCCCTTTGTGACACCTCGGTGTAGTAGGATGCATCGAGCATATGGCACTCGAATACTTCAAAGGGATGTAGATCAGCAAACACCCTTTCTTCTTTTCCTTCATGGCAGTATTTTATGCATTGGTGTAGCGTGGATGGCACTATCTGATATTCGTGCAGCCACGGCCTTCCCAGCAGGGCCTTATACGTGGTGTTGGAGTCGATTACATAGAATCGTACCACGGTAGTGAGGTCGCCCAGTGTGAGGTTGAAATCAGCCACCCCGAGAGGTGTTTCACATTTCTGGTTGAACCCCGCAATCTTCATATCTCTGACCTTGGTAAGCTGCAGGTCAAAGTAGTATTTCTGATAGATGCGATACGGGAGAATATTTACAGCAGCCCCGGGATCTATCAGTATCCTGCTTAGCGACTGACAGTTCAGGGAGCCCCTCATATACAGCGGTCTGTTATGACCGACATTTGGGATTAGCATATCATCTTCCGTGAAGGTGATCGATGGCCCAGCATTCACTTCTGCCAGGAGTGCTTCACATTGTGCCGGGGACTGCAGGGCATCCACGATTGCTTGGCGAGCTTCTTCGCTCAGAGAGAGAATTTCCCAGATGGAGAATCTGGTAGGGAGCTTCTTCAGCATTTTCATGACTCGACTGCCCACCCGGACATTAGATAGTCTCATCTCCTCTGCCCATCGGGGTCTTGGAGGTTCATGTGGTGCCTGTGGCCTTTGCTGCCCAGTCCCAATTTCATCTTCTTCATCGGTCTCCCGGAAGGCTTCTTCTGCAGCGACTGCCCCTGGTTTTGCTAGAGGGTCACTTTCTTCATTTTCTTCATGCTGTTTCTGCTTTCTAGCTGCTGTCTGCTGGCATTTATTGCTTTTAGCTGGAGCAGTATGAGCCGGTTGCTCGTCTTCTAAGCTGGACAGGAACTCCAGGAATGAAGGGGCTTCATCTGCCTTCTTTTTGTCTTGGTACAGACTGGCAGGGGGAGGAACCTGGACACCTCGTATCTCTGGCTCCGGGATTTGATAGGGTTGCTCCCCTCTGAACATAATATTATGGTTGGCTGGTGGTGGGCGCCCCCATCTTCTCCCAGAACGTGTTGCATGGGCCGAGGTAGAGGCTTCGGCATGGTTAGCTTCTAACGGGGCGGCGGATGCTTCTGGCTCATCATCCTCCCCGGGCAAGGAAAAGAGTACCGACAGAGTGTTACATTGTACTGTCGTGACCTTCTTTCCCTTCTTGGGCTTGGGTCGTCTCCTCTTCTTCTGGGAATTTGGCTTTACTAGCTCCTGCCCCCAGAAGGGTTCATTCTCAGCTTTTTCTTGTTCATTTTCAATTCTTCGAGCTGTTCCCAGAGTATACAGTCTTTCATCAGCAGATGCTTGGGCTTCTTCTGCTCGTACTCATCAAGCTCATTAATATATTGCTGCAGACGCCTGGCTGCAGGGCTTACTTCTTTATGTGTAGGGAGGGGAGTTTGTCTCCTCCGGTTGTGAGTAGGGATCCGGATGACTGGTCCAGTCTCAGTTGTATGCCATATTGGCTTTATCGAGGCGGCTCGGGCCTTGGGGTAACACCCCGGATAACTGCTCCGCTGGTACTGGCTGCAGGAGTCTTCTTTTTGCTTTTTATGGGTATCATCTGCCATCCTTCCTGATCTTTCTGTGGGGTGAGGAAGCAAGCTTCATAGGTGTGCTTGGTGCATTCTTCAACGGCTTCCTTGGGCAGCTGTTGGTAGACTGAGATCATATTGGCAGCCATTCTCCATGGTGGAGGCTCATGTGGATGGGGCGGCTTCACCTGGTAATCTCCCAGCTGCAGCTCACCTTTCTTGACCATTCCTTCCATGATATCTTTGAAGACATAACAATCTTCAATTGCGTGCCCCAGCGCACGGTGAAATGGACAGAACAGCGGATCATCTTTCTTTGCTGCATCTGCTGGTCTTTTGGGTTCAGGCAATGTTACCTTATTGAACTTGTATGCCCAGTTGAACAGTGCGGCCGTCTTATCTTTTGGGAAGGAATATGCTTTTCTCATCTTGTCTCTCAGAGAGACTTTATCTTTTCTTTCTGCTGTATCTGCCAGCGGGGGAGCTTCATCTGCCCCTTTCTTCCCCTTCTGTTGCTCGAAGGTCCTGAAATCGACGGTGTTGGCCTCAGAGTGTGATGGCCGTCGCTCATTGGATTTTCCCTTCGGCATGGTGGGGACATTGGCGGTCGGACGCTTGGACAAGAACGTCTCGACTTCTGCCACTATATTGTTCAGTCGGTCAAATGTTCTGACATCTGCACCGATCATTTTTTCTAGCACCTCCCTCCTGAGGCTCTGCTTGCATATCTGCACCGCATCTTCTTGATGAGGAGGTCTTCGGCATCTCATGGCTAAGTTCCTCCACCTTTTGATGTAGTCCAGTGCAGTTTCATCTTGCTTCTGCCTGGTTGCATATAGCTCTGCTATCGTGATTTCCCTTTCCGTGACATGAAATCTGTCGCGGAATTTTCTCTGCATATCAGGCCAATCAACCACTGACCCAGCTGGCAGGCTTGAGTACCATTCAAAGGCCAACCCAGTGAGGGATGAGCCAAAGAACTTGAGCAGATAAGCTTCATCGACTGCTAGGTCGCCCATGATTGTAGTGTAGTAGGCTATATGCTCCCTAGGGGAGCCTTGGCCATTAAATTTCTCGAACTTCGGCGGCTTACTGACGCCTGGGGGTAGTCTCTTGGCAGTATACTGGGGAGGATACGGTACCTTGTACACATCATCGGTACCAGCATCACCACCAGTCTTTTCTGACAGCTTCATTTCCACAATTCTTTCAATCATCTGCTTGTGGGCTACAGCTGGATCTATGTCTTTTGGAAAGAACTGAGCTTGTTGCTGGCTGTGAGGAGTTGTCATCACAGTGGCGCGCAAGATGGGCGCGGTAGGCTGTGTCTGAGACACAGAGGGCTGAGCTGCTGTTTGCTGTGGAATAGGTTGGCTCGGTGTCTTGCCCTTATCAGCTAGGAGAGGGTTAGCTGGGATAGCCGTCTCTGCTGAGCTGGATGTCTGCCCCGCAGGTTCGGCTTGCTTTGAGACCGATGTAGCTTCATGTCTCTCATTGAGCTGCCTTCGGAGAGCACTGATCTCCTGCTGGTATCTTCTGAACATCATCTGGACCATAGGATCCAAGGCTGATGGGATTTGCATATCTTCAGAAGTCCCTTCAGCATCATCAATAAGGGGATTGTCCTCATCCTCTGTCGTCACTACATTAACTGTCATGGTGGTGATCTTGCGGACTTCATCATATTTCTTCATCTTATCTTTTGCGGCCTGGCCTCTTCTTGTGACAGGACCAGGTCTAGTAGCCAACCTGAGCAGTTCATCTGGCCGAGTTGGTAGTATATCTTGCCCCCTGGCAAGTCCAGCCATGTTGCAGGCGAAGATTTGCATTTTTTCTTTCCGCCTGTAGACCTTTCTTTTCACCTGGTCAGGATATTTGAGCCGGTCAAAGACCGATATTCTTTCTTTGGCTTCTTCCCGGTACAGGTCTTCTTTGTCATATCCGGCCCTGAGACCTTCTTCATAGTGATTTGAATCGGAGGAAGAGGCTCCGATCATCGTTTCTCGAAGTGTTTCTTCTTTTTCTTCACCTCTGGTGCCCAAGGCACGGGATAGTCTTTGCTGACCGAGGGCAGAGCTCCCCAGGTAGTGGAAGTAGTCTTGGACTATCTGCTTCATCTCTTCAGAATTGTGCCTCTGTGGCTCAGGCTGGAGCATTAGTCTTTCCTGGCTTCTCTGCTGATAGGCCAATCTTGTTACCTGAGCATTCAAATGCTCGGCTTTGGAATATTTGAACAAGTCGGCCTGTCTGGCACAGGCCCTCGGTCTCTTGGGATGGCGACCGTGACTGGTTCGCTCATTCCCACATTGCCGTTTTGGCAGCAGTTGACAGCAGCATCATATTTCTTTCTTTGCCATCTTCTGCCCCCAGCCCTGGGACGGGTGACAGTAAGGTCTTCCTTCCTCTCATCCCTTCTGCCCCTCATCATGGGGCGAGCAGCAGTCAAATTTCTTTCTTCATCATTTCTCTCATCTCTTCTGCCCCAGGCTTTGGGGCGAGCAGCAACAGCATTTCTTGTCTCTTTTCCCTCTCTTCTTCGGCTTCCTGCCCTGAAGCGGGCAACAGCATCTTCAGCAGCCTTCTCCTCATCTCGAGCTGGAGCCCAGCTCTGAATCCTCTTCGGTCGCAAGACCTGTTTGTATTTTGCTGGCTTGGGCGCCAGCGGCTTCCTCTCATCAGACTCCCAGTTGGCCTGCCTGGTGGCCAGAGTCTGGAATCTGTTGGTAGTGGGCACCATCGGGACGATCACGTCCGGCTTGACCGCCCTTGGGCAACCATTCATATTTGCCCGGACACCCCCAATCATCATGGTCTTTCCGGAGTTGGAAAGACGACGGTCAACAGCAACATACCGGCTCCTCCGGTTGGTTCTTCTCCCCTTCTGAGCAGTAGCAGGGACCATGTCCCTTTTTTGGACATGATGGACGTAGCAGGCGACGGCCGTGGGGACCGTTTTCTCTGGTAAGATATTCTTCTGGTCAGTGATCTTCACTGGGGCACTTGCAGCAGTGCCTTGCTCATTGTCATCGACCTGCAGAAGGTCAGTGAAGACGACGCCCAAGCAGTTGGGCAGCCCAACGGCAGGCGGCATTGATCCGAACGCGAGGGGTACCGCCAGGTAGCCTTCTCGCACATGCATGTCAATCGGCTGCTGGTCGAAGCAAACGGACATGATTCCGGCTGTCATTGTAGATTCCTGAAAATAAGGAAAGTACACAGAATCAGAAATTTGAGGGGGGCCCGCTGGGCCTCCTCCTTTAGCGTAAAGATGAAGGGAGACTCAGTCCCACCGGGCGTGCCAGACTTGTGGACGCGGATTTTTATTATCCTCTTATTTAAATCTTATTTATTTATTTATTGATTTATTCGTTTGTTGGTTTATTGGCCTGCCAGTCACCGGGGTGACAATTTTATTGTGCGCTCGATCTGACTTGATCAGTCGATTGTGAAGTCCGAGTCGGGACCGGAAGTCCCCCATACCATAAAGGCTATGACGTTAATTACATCCCCCCCAAGGAGGACAACCCTTGATTAAACGCTAAAGGTAGGAGGCCTCGAGAGGCAAACATATATTCATGTGCGCAAATGGAACTTCATACCGAAGCCAGGAAGGCGGGCAAGATAACAACATCAACCATAGAAACAAATGATATCGTTAGGTCAGCGATTCAAAGACCGGGCTTAGGGGGGAAGGAGGATCTCAGTCACAGGTAGACTGAGCTGTGACCATGATGGGGTTTAAAGCATCGATCGGTATTTCGACAGTATTTCTCCTTAATCTGGATTATGCCCAGGGAGAAATAGGCTATCACCC
Organism: Amorphophallus konjac; assembly: GCA_022559845.1. NCBI lineage: Eukaryota > Viridiplantae > Streptophyta > Magnoliopsida > Alismatales > Araceae > Amorphophallus > Amorphophallus konjac. Next base: position 361,002,552 of record CM040123.1, read on the forward strand.
ACGGAGTGCCGGGATGAAAGCCGGGAGAAAGAGAGAGGCCAGACCTCCTTACCCATATGTATATATATATGCCATGGGGCAATGTTTGATATTCCCTATAGAAGCCGGCGGAACTCATGCAATGGCAGAGTCCTCCCGATCTAAAGGGGTTACTCATCAATGCAGTTCAAGTATACATAAGTTCCCGGCGCGAAGGCAAAATGGCCGGGGTTCCCGACGTGCCAACTGGAGAGCTTCTCGGCGCGAAGGGGAGATGGCCAGGAGTATTCTCGGCCTGGTTGAAGGGAGGAGGAAGAGGATCTCGGCACAGCTGAAGAGGAGGAGGAGCTCTCGGCGCGCTGACAAGAGGGCCAGGGGGGGGTTTTCTCGGCGTGAGGGTTCCCGGCGCGCCCAGGGCCGCGTCGGGAGCCATGGCGCCGAGAGAGTGTTGGTGTTCTGGCGCCGTGAGGACCCGAAAGGGGTTCCGGAGGCTCTGCTTTGGGTTTCTTGGCGATGCAGGACAAGCCAGATAGGTTCCGTGAAGTCAAAGTGGATCAGTTCATCAAATCTGAGCTGGATTAGATTTGGGCTTTACAGGAGCATCAGGATAGAAGAGGGATTTAGGAAGACTAGGGTCGAGGGAAACCCTGTCACCATTATCATGCAGAGCCCGGGGGACAACCTGATGTCGACTTTCATCTTCATGAGAGAATTTTGGCAAGCACCTCCCCTGGACCGAGCATTTGCCAGAGAATGGTATAGGCTGACATCCACGGAGTGCCGGGATGAAAGCCGGAAAATGAGTGAGCACTAAGGCTCGAAGAGACTATCCATGTCTCTGGCATCGGTCACTATTCCCCTTCTCGGAGACTGACGAAACTCATGTAGAGACAGGGTTCGTCAGACCCACGGGGTGGCATGTGAATCCTGTTAGGGACCTCAGAATGTAGGGGAGGTCAATCCCCAGTTAATTTATCCCCTGGGGTGCATATGACGACTCACGAACGCCCCAGAATAAATGGATGAAGAGGCCAAAGGAGTGGACGAAGGAGAGGCTCTCAGCATGGTTTTCATTGGCAAGAAGATGGCTCTCGGCGTGAGATTATAGGTTGGCCAAGGGGTTCTCGGCATGGGTTTACGGGTTGGCCAAGGAGGGCTCTCGGCACGGGTTTAAATTGACCAGAGGGGGTGCTCTCGGCATGGGTATGACCAGAGCCAAACACGGTTTGCCATGCCGATGATTTGGTGGGTTGGAGGGATTTCCCAAAAGGCCTCAGGGTTCTCCTCCTTGTTGAAGACAGCTCCTCTACTGCAGACATAAAATTCAAGCTAGAGCACATGGACTTCATTGGTATACAAAAAAATCTTCATTGTTTCTTTTTCTTATCTCACACCCCAATTGAGTCCTTGTGTTATTTTCATATGGGATTTTTTTACTGTTGGTGGGCGTGCGGGGGAAGTTCAGGGTCCTTGCTGGTTTATCATAGATTTTGATATGTCCTCCTAGTGTTTGGTTATATCATTTGAGATTTTATTTCTGGTTTGATACTCATTTGATATGTCCTACTCAGGATACTCTGCAAACTGTTCTGCGTCAAGACCCCTCTGGTTGTTGTATTTGCCATCCCACCTATGAAGTAGATTGCAATTTCTAAACCAAGTGACAAATGTGAATGGCCATACCTTGATTATAATTATTTATGCCCTATCCATACCTTGATTATAATTTTTTCATAGACTTTAATTTCTATTGAGTGTTTCCTTTCACAACACTTGGCAATTAGGTATTATGTAAACTTCATTTTGTGAATCCCTTTCAAGCAGGCCCGTTACTTGTCTCCCAGCAAATGAGCTGTCTGATGTAATTTCACCATCCTACAAAGTGTAATGTTTATTTGACATTTTTAGATACAAAGTGTAATGTTTGTATTTACGATGTGGATCTGAAAGCATATCTGAATTATCCAAGAAAATTGTAAATGGACATGAGTGCACAGATTGCAAAGATTTCACTATTTAGCTAGCTTTTATACTTTCTCTAATTATATAATGTTGGTTTGGTTCTTACAAAATATATGTATTTGTTTAGAGCTATTTGATTTTGTTTGCATCTAGCTGCTATGCTAGGTTGTCATCATGAGTATCTAACAATAGCTAGAGAAAAAAAAACAGTTCAGCATGATTGTGTAAAGTAACCTTGTTTAGTTAATAGGTTCGATAAAAGTTGAAGGCTGGTCTCTTTTGGCCCACTAGTGAGGTAAAAGATATCACAAAGTTCAATTTCAGATCTGACTCGGATCTGAAATCAAAGGTGAAGATTTGGGTCTAATATTGTTTGTCCACCTTGTTTAGGCTAATATGACTTTTGTTTTCCCATCCACTTCCATGAGATGTCATATTCTCTTGTGTAAGGAGGTTATAAATTTTAAATTCTGTTGTTGCTTATGATGCTCATATTAGTTCCTACTGTTGGAGAAGAGAGCTACTTAGCATTAGGCTTTTGGGAAAGCTGTACTGATTTATTTATGTTCTCTTCCTTATTCTCTTCTATTTGATATTTTTTTGAGTTTGTGTTGTTGTTTAAGATTGTAGAAATAAAATGTTATGATTGACTATATATTGATCAGATATCTCAATAATGCAGATTTTTAGCATAGCATGGGCCTCTTGTGTACTTCTCTCAACCTTCACTCTTTATCTTTTCATATCTATTTGTATTTCCTTGACTTCTTCATGACTCTGACCCGCATCTGTATTGTTATGGGTGTTTTTTATGCTTCTATTCTAAAATAGAATCAATGGAGTTACTCTTGTATGTATTTGTCTGCATTTCTCTTTTATTATTTCTTGTGTCGTTTCTTTTAGTATATCAAAATGCTATTGTTTTATTGTCATTTGCTTGCCCTAGACACTCTTTCAAACATGCAAAGCATTAATCAATTGTGTAACTTGAGACTGCAACATTGCCATCATCATCCAAAGTCTCTGAAATACTCACTTCTGATCTGAGGCCCTAGTTGGATCCCATTTAGATCTCTTGCACTGTGTTCATAATTTTTTATTAGGAATTAGTTGTGCAATGGGATCATGAGGATGATGGGGCTACTACTGTACCATTTGCCTACAGATAGTTGACATTATTTAATAGTCCAACAATTACAATACTTCCACTGCTCAAATGACTATTAATTGGGATGGCTCTACATCTTTAGTATGCTAGTGTAGTGTTATGTTTCTGAAATTTGTCATTTGTATATTTGTGTGTGTATATATGCTTGTGTATTATATGATGTCTGCCATTCTGTTGTCACAGAATATGATGGATGCAGCCAATATTGGGTTAATTTTCCCTATCTCATTCTTTGAGCTTATTATGTTACTTATTTTCATTCTCTCTTCACTGTCTCAAATTAATGGCATGCAACTGTGGCTAACTTTGTATAACTAGTCCTCTCCGGGAAAATTTAGCTCAGACAGGTAACTATGTACCTGCTATTTGTTGTGTTGCAGTAAATCTGAGTATGTAATATATATACAACAGCTATATCTACAGGAAAGAAAAGGGATATATATTTTTTGCTAAAATCATATTAACATGGTCTCAGCTGGGAATCCATGAGAAAGCAGTGAGCATACTGAGTGCTCCTGTTTCATTTTCCTCTTTCCCTTTCCCATCTAATAGATCCAATCTCAATTTGTCCTCCGTAATGCAGGTAGGATTGTTGAACAAGGAGATCGTGGGGTTTGAATCTTCTCTTGAAGAGGTGGTCCATGTATCTAGCTTCATAGGCAATGTGGACATTGTAGACTTAGAAAACATGCTTAATGATCATATGACTGTTGATGAAGCTGACGGATGCAATGTGTTCTCTCTTCCCCAAGCAGAAACTTGAGTTTAAAAAACAAAAGAAGAGACATAAATATTGTCTTATTTAGGGCTTGATAATCTGATTAGGGAATTAATAAATCCAGATCAAAGTGTCAAGATTCATGGCCAAATGGCTCAATCCCGACTAGACACAGTTAGTATAGGTATCCTTGTTGTTGTTGCTATGGTACAGAAGAGACTACCATTGATCTGTAGGTCGGTAGGTCTCTTTCTTTTTTTTTGGTAGGAGGGCAGGGGGTGATCTCAATGGCCAACCCACTTGGGAAATGTGATATCCAATGAAGGACCGATGGTTCTATGCTCGGTGGAAATTTTCAAACTGGTGGCTTGTGTGGAGTTGATAGAACGTTTCCATTCTTTTTTATGGATTTGTTGTTTGGCTCGTGCACATAGCCGATTATACTTAGCTAATATAGAATATCTTATTTCAAGTCTAATTTGTCATCGGGGGCTCAATTTGGGTGATCTGAAAGGAGTACTGAGATCCTTCTTTGCACATCTTGGTATTGATGTGTGTCCCCATTTGAGTCATTTAGCTTTTTAGTTTTTGCTTTAAGCACATATTTTACTTATCTGTAATGACATAAGCAAATTTTCCTATCAAGCTGGGTAATCATCTTTAATTTTCCCATCTGATCATCAGTGAGATAGTAGCAGCTGTACATAGTTAACATCTTGCCATTTAATTGATGGTGCTGATCATAATAGTGGCTTAGATAGTGATATATACTGTGTTTCTGTTCTAATGGACATAAATTTAATGGATGCAACAAGTAGCGGTGAGATAGCATACACTGTCAAACATAGAGGGGGGTGTTTGATCTACTTGGGCCTACTTGGGTTTCCTTGGCTACAACTACACGAGAGGAAGCTCTGATGGACTTATATTGTATATATAGTCAATCTGTATGTGTAATGAGCTCAAGTGCAATGTTGTGTTTACTATTTTTACATGAATTTAAGTCCAATGTTTTGTTTACTATTTAGATCCGAAAATTTGGGCTTGCTATTTACCCACAAAGGTATGAGCTTAGGTGCAATGCTGTGTTTAATATTTAGATCCGAAAATTTGGATCCGAAAATTTATCCTTATTATTTACTTATAAAGGTATCCGTTTAGGTGCAATATCTTGTTTAGTATTTAGATCCAAAAATTCGGATCCAAATTTAACCCAACATGCAAATTCGGATCCCCTTACTCATTATCTATTAAAGATGTACATAATAGGATTTCGGTTTAGATCTGAATCCGAAAATTTAATTTCGGATTTGGATCAGATCCGAATTTGAAATGGTACTTTATTTTGGATTCGGGTCAGATTCGGATCTGATATTATTGGATCCGGATTCGAATCACAAAGGATCTGACCCAGATTCGACCCGTTGACACCCTTAGAGTTAATCATGTAAATGTATATTCCTCACTTATCTTCAATGAATGAGATTTGTAAATAGGTGTGAATGAGAATTGTGTGGATCAACATGGTTGTAAGTGATACAATCCATGAATGTGAAGATATGAATAGATGCACTATTATAGGTGATGATAGCTCGTATACTAATAGGATTTTTTTTAAAAGAAGATAACATATTCCTACATTTTTTTATTAACCGATGTTAAATCATTTCTCTACATTTTTTAAAAAGTGATGTTAATCATTATTCATATGTTTCTTCTACTACGTGGTAAAATATAATATCTACGTTTTCAGAAGCGTAGGTATATCCTCTTATATGTGTGTCTATAGATGACTTTTACCTACGCTTTTGTTGGATTATTCCTATGCTTATAAAGTGTAGGTATAGCGTGATCTATATCTATGTTTCATTGAAACTTAGGTATAACATATAGTCATTGCCACGTTTTTTAAAGCGTGGCAATGAAACGTAGGTAAAGGTTTTACCTATATTTTTTTCACCTATACCTACGTTTTCAAAATGTATGTAAAAGTCTATTCTATTGTAGTGTAGCCAGGGTTACATAATTCATTGACAAAGGAATTTTTCAGTATGATATAGAGTACAGAGTTCATTGGGTCATAAATAAGAAGGGTTTAACAGTATGACTATACACTTAATTATGATCAGGGACATTATGTATGAATGAAGATCTATAATTGTGTAGTAACTGTGGACGGAAAGGTCCCAAAGTGATTTTATAGACCTCCTTTGTTTACTTTATACTTACCGTGGCCTGAAAGTCCAATAGAGAAATAATCATGAGGTGATTGTATGTCATAAGATGATGAGTTAATTATTTAAGTTATGAAATAATTAAATAACTAATTTTATGTTAAGTGCTAATATGAAAAATATAAGAATGAGTTCTTAAGTTTAATGGGCCTAAAAGTAAACTGACATTGGGCCTGGAGAGACACACATTAGGGTTATGGACAACATGAGTTTTTATACAATTATAGACTTATGAGGGTAAGGGTTTTTGTGAAAAACTACATAGCGTATAAATAGTCCCAGTCAGTGCCACCCCCTCCTCTCTCCTCCTTAAGAGGAGCGCCCCCCCTCTCTCCTCTCTCTTCTCCCTCTTGTCTCTAGTGTAGAGACTCTATCGGAGTGCCGCTAAGGAGATCGTTCGCAGAGTGTTACGTGGAGAGAACTCCTCCGTCTATGCCCGTGTAGATGCAGCTAGAGATCGGGCACTTGCGTGGTTCATTACGGTCACGAGGGATCACTTTCCGCTTCACTACAATTCGTGTATCGCAGAGGTAAACTTGGATCTCCTGTTCTAGATAGTTATCATAAATCACAACGGAGCGATCGACTCGCCCGATATAAAAATTTTTATTTTCTGTTTCTACTGTATTCTTCGAATCCTGGCTTAGATCCTTGGAGTGATATCAGAGCCAGGTTGATCGCACGTGATTCCCGCTTGTTTCTGAATTTTTTTTGTTGATCATCTCATATTTTTGTGGCTATGGCGTACCTTATGAGATGGGGATGGAACTCCACGGGATGGGGTCCAGATCGTCGGGGAAGGTGGCCAAGATCGATGAGGGTTGTTGCCAACAGTGCCTACAGCACCAGCAGCCCCTAGATGGGCCGGAGACACCGTGCACGAAGCGGCCCTTAGCCGCATTGAAAGAATAGCCGCGAAGTCGAGGCAGGCCTGCACTGCGGCCCTAGGGCACTGCCTCGGAACCCACAATGGTCGTGCCTAGCTCCGATGACCCGCCAAGGTGTCGAGAGACTGTTCGAAACTCTCAAAATCACCGAAATCCCCCCACCCATCCACAAGATAAATGGAGGTTGCAAGACTTTTCAAGGTCGATAGGGGTGGTGTCCTTCGTTGGCAGCATCGTCGGCCCTCCCATAGAGGCGATCGGAGCCACCGAGTGGTCGTCCGGCATTATAGGGGCTATTGTTGGGCGGTGAGCGAGTGCTTCACAAGCAAGGGGCAACTAGGCTTTCTACTGTTGAAGGTTGAAGAGGACCATGCGCATTGCGTCGCGGTTTACTCCCAAGAGAGAGGCATTGCAGCAGTGGTCCAAGCCTCTATGTCGTGTGTGCCTTGGCACAATGAACCTCAAATGCTGAAATCTATATTTTAAATCCGATTTAAATATAATCTTCTCTAGTTACTACCCTAAATGTCACAATTTGCAGGGGGAATTTATGAAAATCTAATTTTGATAATTTCCTATTTTGCATATGATGTTTAAATTAGGAAATTCATTTTAAAATGGAAATGTTCTATTACTACAATTATAAAACCCAGAAAATTATGTGAAAATTGCATAGTTATAATTTTACCTTGGATGTTAGATTTAATATGATTAAATATGTTTTTTAAAATAATCAAAATTCTGATTTTGATTTGAAACCCATGTTTTAAGACTAAAATTATTTTATTTTGAGAAAATAAAATATTATTTGAGCAAGCCACGGTGCGATGATTGGGTGAATATGGACAACGCTTAGATGTGATTGATGTGTTCATGTGATGAATAGTGCAAGGCTATCTATGTTGATGAATGATGTATATTTTTATGAGGCATGCCTCCCTCCTCTCTCTAAATTTTGTGATATAAATTCTACCTCCCTCTTGGTTATGTACTCACTATAAGGCATCTTCCGTCATTTTATGTGTAAATTTATTTATACATATTTGAAGATGTTGCGGAGGCGCGTACATGAGAACGAGGATGATTCATCAACGGGAGGTGACGTAAACAAGGGCTACAAGTTGCGTGCTGTCGAAGTCCATCTGGAGGCCTACATGCATGTGATGTCTGTGTAAATATCATGTGATGATATTTAGGAGTTGGTGACTGACTATCATGCTCTAGTCAGGTCACAATAAGTTGTCCATACTCACCCATAGCATGTGTTTATTGTTTATTTACTCTTTAGATTAGTTTTTGAATCTATATCTATTAGGGTACTATATATATATATATATATATATATATATATATATATATATATATATATTACATACCACATTTGATGAGACCAAATAAAATTCTAAAATTCCTCTTTTGATTATATTGGGTTGTAAACGTGAGGCATTAAGAATGACTCACATGGCATTCTATTATTATAGTTTAGGTGAGCTTGCCTTAGATTGGTAAGGCTTGTTGTACTTGTTAGAAATCTCGTAAGATTGCTGTCGACGGTGTGGGTCGGGGATCAGTGACCGAGATGAGGGAAGGAATAAAGCGATAAAGGAAAACACAGGAGTTTGATGTATCTCGGGTATCCTCCTTCATAGCCGTATGCCTCTCACGATGGTACCGGGCACTCGCCTTTTATGGAAGGTTGAGAGGGGCTCGAATGGCACGAGAAGTTTCTGGGGTTAAGGTAACTAGACCGGGGTGCGGGCGTGCCAGTCGATTTCTCGACAATCACCTGTGGAACCGAAGGTTGACTGGGGAAGCGTCGCCAGGACGCGGCACGTGGGATCGGGAAGTCGGGCGACACGTGGAGAAAGAAGGTTCCATTGGTGCGAGTGCACATATGATTGTGGGGAATCGTGTACTGGACGTCTTTCCCCATCGACTGCAAGCAGTCGGTGTTTATTTACATCGAATTGAATCCGAATGCCTTTTTTCTGTGCTGAAGAGAAGTTTGTATATGTCTGAAGCCATAGATAGAGGGCCGGGGGCATCCTGCAGCTATAAGAGCGCATTTAACTGGGAGGTTTGATTTACTGGAGTGAGAGACGATGGACACACACTGGGTAGTGCAGGAAGAAGCTGGGACCTGAGTACAGGTACATGTATTCAACTGGTTTCATGCTGTACGAGAGCCACGTAGGCTTTACAAATGGGCCTAGGAGGCCAAAATATAACTTGTGCAAGCCGCGGGACAGTTCTGATGTGATGACCCAGACTCCGGATACCGGGTAAACCCGATACCACTTGAATTCTAAGAAGCCTCCCAAGAGCAGTAAAGCTCTAAAGGGATAAAAGGTATGTGTGAAGTACATTGAAGTTCCAGATAAAGCAGTAAGCAATTAATAATTCAATGATCAGGTTTGCTAAAGTAGCCGAAATAAAATTATATTTTCAATTAACAATTTAAATTACAGAGTCCAGTCCAAAGAAAGACAAGTACAGTCCAACAAAAAGGGAAATGTACCCTCAAATCGGGGGAAGCCCGACACTGGCAAAGCTAGCAACCGCGAACTACCGGACAACACCTCGAACTACGAGGAAGAAGAACGATCACACCTGAAAAGCAGGGGTGAGTCTCATGTCACTGGCTCAGTAGGGGTCACGCAGATCTCCACTGGAAACAACGCAGTAACATGCAAGACAACGGCGCTAAACAGTAAAGCAGGAGCAGAAGTAACAGCAGTGCTAAACTACAATAGTAAAGCTGTAAAAGTAGGGGTAAGAACAGCTAAAAGAAATAGTAAAGTCGTATCAAACAGAAACCCGGTTGTCGAACGAACCTCGTCTCTCTAAGTTACTCCAAACAGCAACAGAAAGGCGAACCCCGATCTCACAAAGTCGAGCGTTACTGATCCGTCGACAAAGCACTAGTTCCATAGTGAAAACATACAGAAACATGTAAAAGCCCTAGAAAAGACCTACACAGTCAAGAAACACTAACACATACACAACTAGATCGTCGTGCACGCTACACTGTGTTTGGGTGAAGCCAAGAACAGGCTACCCGAAAAAATCACGAAGCACGAGAGTCATGCGTCATGTGACAGAAATACCTCCTCACTAGAAGAACAGCCAGATGCGTCCACTGACGTCTTACACTGCACCACAAGTATCTCCCACACACCTGGAACGGCGGTAACTGAGACACTCACAGAATCAAGTACAAGGAACGACAGTACCAAGTACAATAGAACCACAGTAACGAGTGACTAGTCAGGGTCACGTCCGTCGACGCCAGTCCAAATGCACCTAACCACGTGTGCACACACAAGCTCATTGCCTTGAGTCAGGTCTCTAGCTAGTTTTCTCCACCCAGTTGGACGCTACTGATAAGCACGGGAGTCCACGGAAACTAGCCTAAAAACCGTATACCGGAAACTGCCCATCCACCACTCCCAGGTGGACCGACACTGGAACGGAACGTGTCGTAAGGCTACGACTAGTGGAGGCTCACTAGACACAATGACTAACACACCGAGTATGGTCAAGGTCAACAGGAATGCCTATGACGCATACTACGAAGTACAAAGGAAACGACACAAGACAGTCGGATCAACACATCCGTATAATACGGATCACAGAAACATGAGGGATCACCAAGACCCTCAAAACACATGGACATGCAAACTGAGGTAATACAGTACCTCACGGCGTCTAAAACCATATCTCGATCCTCACAGGATAACCGAGACATTCACGAGGTCACATGTCAACCACTGAGTCACACCGCGTTGACCAGAAACCAAATCGATGATGAAACAATACTCTGGAAAAGGTGGCAGTCTAATCTTGACCGCTAGGCAAGAAAGACGGTCAGACGAAGGGCCGCTACCCTCACAACAGAGCACAGGCAAAGGCGGTCATACCAAGGCCGCACCATGCCAAAGATGGTCTACAAAGGGCCGTCCCACTGAGTGAAGCGGTCAATGTAACGTCTCGGGTTTTTCGGACATTTCCCGGATCTGGATCCGTGGGTTTCGGATCAGTTTCGGACGTTCCGAAGCTTGTATAGTGATTCCCGTGTATTTTCTCGGCAAAACATGCGGAACCCTATGTAGGATGCTCTGATGCGTTCATCCACGCCGGGATGGTACCGTTGCGATCAGCGCGTCTCGAGGATCGAGAAAATATTTTTTTGTGAATTTTTGGCATTTCCCCGATTTTTGGGATTTCCTATAAATACCCCCTTATTTCCTCATTTTCTTTACCTTATCTTTTTCTCTCTTCTCTCTTTCTTTTCGTTGGAGAACCCCCGCTCCCCTGCTGTAGCAGCCAGCTCTCTCTCTCCCCGACGATCCGTGAGCGCGCCTTCCTCCCTCCGGTGGCGGCGCGATCGTGACGGCGGTGACGAGGCGGGCTTGGCGGTGGTAATTCGCGGCGTGGGGGCTTGATTCGTGCGCGGCCGAGAACGGCGATCCACGTAGATACGGCGGAATTCGGCCTTCTTTGAGGTAGGGTGACAGACCTCTGCCCCTCTCCCCTCCCTTACCGTGATTTATAGGCCGTGGAGAGATCTAGAGGGATTTAATTCCTTGCCGGGGGGATTTTTCATGTTTAGGGTTCGTGAGACGATTTGTGAGCCGATCCGCCCGTTTTTCAGAGTTTTGATCGATTTCGGGGCCCTAGATGCATGCTAGGAAGGGCTGGGGATGTTTCCCCTTGTTTCCCATCACATTGGGGTGTGATTGGGCGTGGAGTTGGGCTTCGACGGAGCTCAATTTCGGCTTTCTGTAACACAAAACTGATGGGGACATCAGAGCAAGAGCACTAATATTTTCATTTACATTTGTGTCCTTTAGTTTATTTTTATATCCTTGGGAAAGTATGTTTACAATTGTAAGACTTTATAAGCCAATGTGTCATTCCCTATGATTGTTTGGGTTTTTGTGCAAAATGTCAGTAGATCTAGCAAGAGGGCCCCCACTCCTTCTCCACCTAAGCCATTTGGGTCCATATGGGACAGGTCAACTATCCTAGGTGGCTTCTAGAAGGTTGGACCATTCAAGGAGACAAAGTGGCAAAAATGTCAAGATTCCACCCAAGCTAGTCAAGGGCCCCCCCTTAATATTAGTTTAATGTGGTTCCAAACCACATGAGAGAAATAGTTTTGAACTTCCTCTTTTACCCCTCCCAATTCTAGATCTAGGGTCATTTTGAATCTTTTTGCATTTCATACAAATAGAATGTAATTCACATTTTATTGGAATTAATCATATGAAAATTCAGAATTTTGCTCCAAGCAAGAAGGGTGCGCCCCTTGTCTCTCCCCGTCTCCCCCTTTGCAGATGGATTTCTGCTAAATCTTGGGTGTGAAGCCCTTCTATCTTTTCCTTAGCCCCTCTGGATTCTACTTCTGCCGCCAACGCCGTCGCCATCGCGCTGTCGTCTTCAACATCGAAGTTTTGTCTACATCAGGATAGAGCCCTACTCTGTGATTTTTAGCTCCCCATCAGGAGCTCAGATCGCAACCAAACTTGGAGGGTGAGTCATCCACATCCACCTCACCCTCCACAAAAAACTCCACAAAAAACATTCCGTCATTTACCTTTCGTTTTCTATTTTTCTATTTTCGTGTATTTCCACCTTCAAATTCTATCTTCTGTTCAGATCCTGTCACAGCAACCCTGAGTTTCCACGTTTCGACCCCCTTCTTCTTATCTTCTCAAGTCCTGAATTTTATTAGGAGTTCTGTCCATCTAGTACCTCTTCTAGAAATTTTCTTGTGAATTTAGGATCCCGTTTATAATTTCAAAAAAATCACTTTCAGATCCCAACTCAGTATGTCTGCCTCTATCTAGATCCGACCACCCAGTAGTATAAAATACCTTTTCCCACCCAAACCTCCACCAAATCTGTCACAAAAATTATCCCCGTTTTCTTTGTTTTCACCTCTACAACTTTTGTGAAGAAGTTAACTTCTATGTCTGAACTTTGATCAACGGTCAATGTCAGTTCTCAGGAAAAATCACTTCTGTTCTGAGATTTCAGGTCATATTCAATAGCAACTTTTAAAATCGATTAAGGCCATATCCGAGAAATTCAAAATTATTTCTCTGGCCCTAGATCGAAGTATTTTGAAAGAGCTTTCCAACGGTATCTCTTGTAGGTCGATCCGACGTCGGGAGTGATCGCAGTAGCGAGTTTCATCGAGTCGCGCACTGTAAAACAGCAGCTTCAGATCCGTGGGCAGCAAAGTCAACAAGTGAGACCAGAGCCGACTCACCTCCCACGAGGCGAACCAGCGTGCCTCCGGCCCAGGGAGCGCCTCTCCAGGAGCCAACGTCACAACGGTATCACTCCGGGCCCACTCGGATCCGCCGATGAGCACGTGGGCCCTACGTTCATGAATACACGTGCCACTAAAGCTACACCAAAACGCTGCCAGTCAACCCAAGTTCGGTCCTCCCGGGCCCCATTTGTAGCATGTTACCTCCCTGCGTGGAGTGGGCAGTAAATTTCATTTCTGTAATTATTCTAATAATTACTTAACCGAGAGTTACTATCTTAGCCGGGATCGTCTTCCCCACGCCCGGAGCGTGGAGGTAAACTCGCCCCCTCTCTCTTATCACATTTCGCTCAATTTGTATATATTTGAATGCCGCTGCTAGTGTTAGGTATCTAGCCCGATATATATTGTTATCACCGCTGCGAGAGAGAGTGATTGATCCGTCCCGTGACTCGACCCGAGTTAACGCGGAAAGTCCGATACCCGAGACTCACTGCCGGTTTCTCAACCGCGCACGGTCCAGCGTTTCCCTCGCATAGGGACGATCGCGAGCTAGAGTCCCAGGTCGCGTGTCCGTACCGCATTAATTTGGTATCAGAGAGTCGGTTGAGTTTAGGGTGCTTATAACAAAAAAAAGAGTCATTGAAGTCTAGGTGTCACATTTGCATACCATTATTTGGTATATGAAAAGGTGTCGCCCGACCGTTAGGTTACGCCTATCGGGGAGGTGATTCACTCGCGTGAGAGGATCTTCGGATCCCCGGACTCTTCCAGGTACCGGATCTTGGTTTACGTCTAGGGTCCCTTAGTTTGCATTAGTCAGTGCATTCCAACCTTGCATAGTCGTGTCTAGTGTCTTGTCCAAGTGTCAGCATGTCAGTCTTATAGTTCCCCATTTCCAATGGAATCTCGGTCGTCCAGGCGATTTGACCGTTGGCACACCCATGAGCTTGGCAACCGCCCTCTCCACTTCCGTAGGCCCGAAGCCTCGGATTTTTATGGCTCCAATGACCCGGGCGACTACCTCAAGTGGGAGGCCGTCATGGACACATACTTTGATTGTTATACCATGTCCGAAGCCGGGAAATTCTATGTTGCCAAGGAGAGGCTCCTCCACGAGGCGACCGAAAAGTGGAGAGACATCGAAGGCTCGAGAGAGGTTAGGAGGTAAAGGCCCATCGAATCATGGTGGGACATGAAAAGAGAGCTTAGGAGGGTCTACCTTCCCCATCCCGTCCCCTCCAACCCATCCCACCCAGTCACCTCCAACCGACCCCACCCAATCACCTCCAATCAAGTGGGTCATAGTCGGAGGCAAGGAGCCCCGTACTTAGATGAGCCTCAACCCAAGCCGAGGCCGGTTAATTACGGGTGAGTCCACCGCGATACCCCTACTCCAACCCACACCGTTGCCGAACTTGTGCAAATGATTTCGGATCGGGTGGATAAGAGGTGTGCGTATTTTGAGTCGTTGGTCTCCCCTTGCCCACCTCCGAGACCGGAGGTAGCCATACTCGAGCCTAGGGAGGTCATGGCCGGTAGTCCCAACCCGGCCCCACCTACAGGGTCCCAAGGGCCTCTTCTCCTCCTAGTGGACAGCCCTTCCCCACCCCAGCTGGGGAGCCCTTCGCCTAGTGCTCCTTTGGCACCCATTTTCCATCCTCACCCGGAGCCATTTCATTTGGAGTCACCTCAGCCCGAGCCACCCGTGTTTCTAACGGGAACGCTTTTCATCGCCGAGTCACTACTTAGCTGGCTCAAAGATGGCTTGGTCTCACCTCTCTACCAATCCATGGACCCTACACTACCATTGGTGCCCGCCAACTCCTACCACACGACATTCGATCTAGTCACCATGTTGATACCTTGGGTGACCTTATTATGGGTTTACACCGGCAATGGACGTTGACGCACTTATTGTCCTGAGACTTCGACCAACCCATTAGTCGTAGCTTCACTCATCCGGCCTTAGGATCCATTACCTCCATGTGCACCGTGGGTTGTGTCACCACGGAGATCCTCTTATTCCTCCCCATGCCGGCCGAGCCCGACTTCATACCCTTTTGTCCGAGGGAGGAACCATAAATCCTACATATGATCACCGTCCCACTTATCACAATGCATGAGGGTGACCATCCACACCTTGAAGACTTCTACACGTGGGACCGTGACTTGTGGGAACCCACTGTAGACACACTATTTTCACATTTTTCACGGGTAAATTTCATATTACGCCACGATACCCCAAAGTGGTTTATGCATTTGACTTATTTAGGTGATTAATATTTTTTTGGGTCTTTATATAAAAATAATAAAAATTCAGAAAATGTCATAAAAGGTTATAAAAATTGAAAATGTTGTTAAAAAAATACCAAAAAAATAGAAAAAGGTCATATAAAAATAATAATATATGTATATATATAACATTGAGAAATAAAAAAAGGTGAGAAATAAAAATACAAAAAAATGAGAAAAATCCTGTAAAATACAAACAAAAAATTTCAGAAAAAATGTTATAAAAAATACAAAAAAATTAGAAGAGGTTATAAAAATACAAAAAAATTAAGGAAAGGTTAAAAATAATAATAATAAACCAGGATATATATATATATACGTGAGGTTGTAACATATAAAGTGTTGTAAATATATATATGTGTAATATATAATATATAATATAAATATATACATAGTTGTAAATATATATATATATATATAGATTTATATGCTTATTTTTGTTAATCCATATCCTAATTACTCTCTCATATATTCATCCTACGATCAACACCTCACGTACACACTCTTGTTCTCTCAACCCACCCTACTTTGTCTCTTCTCTCTCTCTCTCCTTTTTTCTATCACTCGTCCACCTCATTCCCTTATCTAGACTCTCTCAAGTCCCTCTCTTATCTCCCCCTCCCTCTCCTAATATCTCCCCAGCAGCCCGGCAGAGGGAATATCTCCCTTTCACGTCTCTACCGCCTCCGACTGTCGTGACCCGCCCCACCGACGTCCACGTCCGCGACCGCCTCCGACCGCCGCCGAGCTCACCTTCGCGAAGTCCCCCCGTCGACTGCACCACTGCCTCCGGACGCCATCGCCACCACCGCTCCCATCTCACACCCACAGCCACGTCACCGAGCCCCCACACCGGCGAACCTCCCGCGTCTCTCTTTCTCGCCGCCACGCGGCTCTCTTTCCCTCTCTGTTCTCTCTCGCCGCGATCTCTCTTTCTCTCTTCTCTTCCTCTTTCTCCCTTTCTCTCTCCTCTCTCGATCACCATCTCTCTCTTTTCTCTCTCTGTCTTTCTCACATACCCTCTCTCTCTCTCTCTCTCTCTCTCTTTATCTCTCCTCCTGCCCCCTCTCTCCCCGTCTCGCTCTCTCTCTCTCTCTCCCCCTCTCTCTTCTCCGCTCTCTCCCACCCCCTCTCGATCTCTCTCTCCATTTTTTTTATTTTTTTTAATCCCCCCGCCGCGGCGTGCTTCCTCTATCTCTTTCTCTCTCTCATCTCTCTCTTCCTCTCTCTCTCTTCCTCCCCCTGTGATCTCTCGCTCTCTCTCTCTCTCTTATTTTTTTATCTTTTTTATATATATTTTTAATTCTCTATCTCCTCCTCTTTCCTCCTCTCTCTCTCTCTCTCTCTCTCTCTCTCTCTCTCTCTCCATCTCGATTTTCCTCACTTTTTATTTTTCTATTCCCCTCCCTTTCCCTATCTCGATCTCTCTCTCACCCTCTCTTTTATTCTCTCTGCTTCTCACCCTCTCTCTATCACTCCCTTTCCCGTTTCTCTGCTCACTCTCTCTCTCCCTCACTTTCTCTTTTTATTTTTTTTATTTCATCCTCTCTACTCACCCTCTCTTCTCTCTCTGTTCTCTCTCGATCTCTCCCTCACTTCTTTTTCTTTTTTATTCATCCCTCTCACTCTCTCTCTCTCTCGCAAGCCCCACCTCCTCTCTATTTCTTTCTCTCTCTCTCACTTTGTTTATTTTCCTTCTATGTCGTTTTTCATATCTATATACATCACATACACACTGCACACGTAGATACTCTTTCACATTCACACTACACACACTCATGCTTTTCACATCCCTGCACATCATTCACACACCATGCACGTATAGCTCATGTAGTTTTTGATTTTATTAGTTATTAACCCTGTCATCTATATATATATATATATTATATGTATATATATATGTTTATATAATATGTATATATTCACATGTGTGTAATATATTTATACATATATAGGTTTATGTAATATATCTAAGATGATATCTAACATGTATAGACGTATATTTATTCACGCACATATGTATATTTAGTACGCTTTTATCTATATATGCACATATTGCAACATATGTGTGCGTGTAGAGTTAAATATATGTACATATTTTATTCGTGTTAATTTGTTACCCTTTTAAATGTGTAGAAAGAAGAGCGGCCCTCGGCCTCGTTAGTGTTCCCCGTGGGAAGTCGTGTCATCCCACCGTTGGCCCGTGTCCTTCTCGTGCCCGCTCGGATCTCCCCCGGGCTTCTAAATAAGCTCCCCTCACCTCTTGTTATTTTTGATATTTTTTAATCTGTTATTTATGTTGTTATCATGTTATTACAGCATGATTCTCACTTAGTCTTTGTTTCGGTGTTTGTTCTTTTTACAGGGTAACCAACTCAAAAGCCCTCTTTTTCGGTCAGTCGAACGAAGAGGAAGAAGGAGCCCACATCATCCCGCGTCAAAGGTAAAAGCGATCAACCAGTTTGGGGTCCTCATTCCCTGGCGATCACATCATCAAACAAGTGCTTGTAGTAATTTTTATTTTATGTCTATAATACCCGCGGATAGCTAAATCCCGCACGGGTCTGTTTGTACTATAATCGGCCGCGGTGAGTCATTTCATCGTGGTCATTTACTTTCAGCACTTTTCTTTTATGCTTTGTTATATTACTGTTAAAATCCCGCAAGGACCAATGTCCTGCGGCGGTCTGTCTACTTTTTATATTCCTGCTATTATCATTGTGTGAGGAGTGATATACCGTTCCAAATTCCGAGTCTACGTGTGTCTTTTCGTCAGTCAACTTCTACTACGTAGAGTCCCAGACTCGCACTCGGTATATAGAAAATTGCTCTCGCAATGGTGGGTCACGCCTACTAGGAAGGGGTTTAGTTTACGCGAGAGGATCTTCGGATCCCCATCTCCACCCCGTATCGGAGTTCGGTAAGTCTAGGTTCTACGCATTCTACTACAGTCTCGTCTACAGGTCATACTCTCCGTCTTTTTTCCCCTTTTACGCACGCGTTTCATTTCATATTTTTTTCTTTCACTAAGAGAGGGAGAAACTCCATCTCTCTCTCAGTCCACCACGTGACGCATTCACACCCACCACAAGGGGTTATACTTTCTTTGATTCTTTTGATCCATTCCCTAGTGGACCCCTAGACCCACCATATATACTTCACTTCTTCGAGGGAGTCCACTACCACACCCCTTCCCCACGGGCCGGGTCGTCTACACCCACCAAGCCCGTTCACTTGCGAGATACTCAATCATCTAGGGAAAGGAAGAAGATGCATTTGGTACTCCTGGCCCTCCCGCATCCAAGTCCAATGTGCATGCATGGTCCACCTTAGGATGTCTAAGAGCCCCACATTCCGCCAACCACCGGTTGCATCTAGTGTATGCATGGCACACATTTGGGTGTTCTGGTCCACCTTTGCATATGCATGAGTCGGACTAACCGCAGGTTTGTTTAGGGCCGTGTGTCAGTCTTTGTTTCGTACCGTTTTTCTGTCGAGTGCATGTGCATACGTCAAGTCGAGTCGGTCTTTGTACGCTCGCGTTGTTAGTCCCTTTCGAGTGCGAGACTTGTCAAAATTTGGAATCGGCTCTACCCCACATATCGGATCTAGTCACATAAGGGACAAGCAGTGATTCCTAGTGAGTCTTCGAGCTGCCTTCTCTTCTTTTGAGAGTGACCCCACTCCGGAGTGTTCACCTCTAGCCTCTTCCCCAATAGCGTGTGCATATCGAATCTATACGGGATGAGCAGGTGTCGATTACTTGGAGTGGAGCGTACTCCGCGCTTCCAGGTTCGGTGATGCATCCGCCGGAGCTACTCAAGCAGCCACATCCCTTACTCGATGGGGTCGAGTTCTTCTCACCCGGGGAGAATTGATGGGGACATCAGAGCAAGAGCACTAACATTTTCATTTACATTTGTGTCCTTTAGTTTATTTTTATATCATTGGGAAAGTATGTTTACAATTGTAAGACTTTATAAGCCAATGTGTCATTCCCTAGGATTGTTTGAGTTTTTGTGCAAAATATCAGTAGGTCCAGCAAGGGGGCCCCCACTCCTTCCCCATTGGTCCACCTAAGCCATTTGGGTCCATGTAGGGCTGGTCAACTATCCTAGGTGGCTTCTAGAAGGTTAGACCATTCAAGGAGACAAAGTGGTAAAAATGTCAAGATTCCACCCAAGCTAGTCAAGGGGGCGCCCCCCCTTAATATTAGTTTAATATGGTTCCAAACCACATGGGAGAAATAGTTTTGAACTTCCTCTTTTACCCCTCCCAATTCTAGATCTAGAGTCATTTTGAGTCTTCTTGCATTTCATACAAATAGAATGTAATTCACATTTTATTGGAATTAATCATATGAAAATTCAGAATTTTGCTCCAAGCAAGAAGGGTGCGCCCCTTGTCTCTCCCCTTCTCCCCATTTGCAGATGGATTTCTGCTAAATCTTGGGTGTGAAGCCCTTCTATCTTCTCCTTAGCCCCTCTGGATTCTACTTCTGCCGCCAACGCCGCCGTCATCGCATCGCCATCGCGCCGCCGTCTTCAACATCGAAGTTCTGTCTACATCAGGATAGAGCCCTACTCCACGATTTTTAACTCCCCATCAGGAGCTCAGATTGTAACCAAACATGGAGGGTGAGTCATCCACGTCCACCCCACCCTCCACAAAAAAAATCCCATCATTTACCTTTCGTTTGCTATTTTTCCATTTTCGTGTATTTTCACCTTCCAATTCTATCTTCTGTTCAGATACTGTCATAGCAACCCTGAGTTTCCATGTTTAGACCCTCTTCTTCTTGTCTTCTTGAGTCCCTAATTTTATTGGGAGTTCTGTCCATTTATTACCTCTTTCACAAATTTTCTTGTGAATTTAGGATCCCGTTTATAATTTCAAAAAAATCACTTTCAGATCCCAACTCAGTCTGTCTCCCTCTGTCCAGATCCGACCACCTAGTAGTATAAAATACTTTTCCCCACCCAAACCTCCACCAAATCTGTCACAAAAATTATCCCCGTTTTCCTTGTTTTCACCTCTACAACTTTCGTGAAGAAGTTAACTTCCCGATTTGAACTTTGATCCATGGTCAATGTCAGTTCTCAGGAAAAATCTCTTCTGTCCTGAGATTTCAGGTCCTGTTCAACAGAAACTTGTAAAATCCATTAAGGTTAGATCCGAGAAATTCAAAATTATTTTTCTGGCCCCAGATCAAAGTATTTCGAAAGAGCTTTCCAACGGTACCTCTTGTGCATCGATTTGACGTCGGGAGTAATCGCAGCAGCGAGTTTCACCGAGTCGCGCACTGTAAAATAGCAGCTTCATATCCGTGGGCAGCAAAGTCAACAAGTGAGACCAGAGCCGGCTCACCTCCCACGAGGCGAACCAGCGTGCCGCCGGCCCAGGGAGCGCCTCTCCAGGAGCCAACATCACAGCGGTATCACTCCGGGCCCACTCGGATCCGCCGATGAGCACGTGGGCCGCACGTTCGTGAATACGCGTGCCACTAAAGCTACACCAAAACGCTGCCCGTCAACCCAAGTTCGGTCCTCCCGGGCCCCATTTGTAGCCCGTTACCTCCCTGCGTTGAGTGGGCAGTAAATTTCATTTATGTAATTGTTCTAATAATTACTTAACCGGGAGTTACTATCTTGGTCGGGATCATCTTCCCACGCCCGGAGCGTGGAGGTAAACTCGCCCCCTCTCTCTTATCGCATTTCGCTCAATTCGTATATATTTGAATGCCGCTGCGAGTGTTAGGTATCTAGCCCGATATATATTGTTATCACCGCTGCGAGAGAGAGTGAGTGATCCGTCCTGTGACTCGACCCGAGTTAACGCGAAAAGTCCGATACCCGAGACTCACTGTCGGTTTCTCAACCGCGCACGGTCTAGCGTTTTCCTCGCATAGGGACGATCGCGAGGTAGAGTCCCAGATCGCGTGTCCGTCCCGCATAAAAAATAGAGGGCGGACACATAGGTGGCCGCCCAGGCCCAGACTGGGCGGTCAAGACCCTGGCCGCCCAGCCCCTGGGCGGCCATCACTCTGGCCGCCAAGGCCAGGGATAGTGGGCGGCCCAACCCCTGGCTGCCCATATCCTGATGCCCAGGTGGGCGGCCAGGGCGATGGCCGTCCACCCCCTGGGCGACCAGAGAGATGGTCGCCCAGGCAGGGGCAGCACAGGGACCCAGGGCGACCCATGGTTTGGCCGCCCAGCCCTGTCTCTGCTCCAGGGGCATCGTACTACGCGCTTTCTTGCCCCGTGGGTGTCCGGTTGGGGTTAGGTTTTGCGGGTGAGGTGTCCGCACACGGTTCTAAGGGTTCGGGCTTCCCTTGTGGGACAATTGGGACGTCAAGTGTGTGATTATGGTCTGAGATGGACCGTCATACGTTGTAGTAGTCCAAGAGTGGGCCGCCACACGTTTGTCTTACCGGAGTTGTTCTTGCCGATTCGAGTCCCGGTCGAGTGGATCTCGATCCGCGTGTTGACCCGTGGTCTACCCGATGCTGGGCATCGTGTGGGGGCCTCATGTTAGGGTGCCGTGGAGTCCCGGGAGATGTTGTTCTCGACTTGTGTCACTGTGAGTCGGTGTTGGTACGAGGAGTGGTCCTTGTACTTCAGTCCAGTTTAGACGTTATTTTTCGTTGACTTGAGAGTCTACTCCTTTAGTGACCCTCCACTAGTCGTAGCCTTCCCGAGAGTGGTCACACCAGGGAGTGGTGGAGAGGCTACCCCGAGAGATGATTTTTAGACTAGTTACCATTGGGCCCCAGGTTTAGCAGTCAAAGTCCAGCTGAGGGGAAAACCAGTTAGAGGCCAGACTTGGACGCGTGGTCTGTGTGTGCACACGTGGTTGGGGGCAGTGGACACGCGCTGACGAGCGCGACCCCAGCTAGTTCTTGTCAGTGTTACTTATGTGTGTCTGAGTCTCGTGCCTGGGGCGTGATAGCTAGACACTTGTGACGCGGTATAAGACGTCAGTGGACGCATCCGGTCGTTCTTCTAGAGAGAGGTACTCCTGTCTGAGCAGGTAGAGACTCATGATTTTGTCGCTTAGTCTTGTGTAGAGACTCTGTCGTGGCTTTAGCTATCTTCGAGCGACCTTTCGGCTTTAGCCGTTTCGACTCTTAGTCGTGGTTTACCACCGTGAGTGTGTCTTGATTTCAGCGCCATGAGTTTGGTGTCTGTAGTAGCAGGGTTTCAGTTGTACTCGCCTTTAGCTGCTTTGCATTGCAGTTCCGTGTGTTGCGAGGTAGGGGTCCGAGTGATCCCTACTGAGCCTTGTTTATACGAGGCTCATTCCCTACGTGTTTTCACCATATTTCAGATGAGGCGAGGCTTCAGGAGAGCGCGGCTGAAGTTCAGCGAGGTTCAGGTGCCCAGGATTAGTTGCCAGTTGTCAGAGCCGAGGACGTCCCGTGTAGTTGTACTTCACTTTCTGTTACTGTACTAGCTATGGATTGGAATGGACTAGACTACTGTTATCATTGTATGATTTGATTATTGTTAAACTATGGACCATGTAATATGTTTAATGAAATTTAATTTTCTATTTATTCATATAAACTGTTTAATTCTATAATTATTTATGATACTTGTGTACTTCCACACCATCCCTTTAACCCTTCCGAGTCTTCGGGCTCGTGGGTGGCGGTTTGGGATTCAAATGGTATCGGGTTCATCTCGGTATCTGGATCACGGGTCGTTACAGTCAAGGAGATGATCGCTACGCTCAGAAGACTCCCAAAATGAAACTACAGAAGCAAAAGGGTTTTGTGATCTATCTAGGGCCGTTTCTTACACAAGGCGGTCTCCCCAGGGCCGCAGGAATGAGTTTGATGATCATAGGCCGGCCGCTACACTCAGTCCACCCCAAAATAATTTAACCGACTGTGGACGCACTTTTTATTTAACAATTATTTTATTCGTTCGTTGGTTTATTAAGTGCGTGGGCGTGCCAGTCACAAAGTGACAATTTGTTCGGGCTCCGAAGAGCCCATGATGCGCTCGATCTGACTTCGTCAGACGATTGTGTGGTTCGTGTCGGGACCAAAACCCGCCGCGCCATAAAGGTCACGGCGTCATTTACATCCCCCATACGAGGGAACACCCTTGATTAATTGCCGGGATTCAGGGCCTCATGGCCAGGGAATTAATTGCATGAAAGGTCTATTACGAGATATTGAAATCCTCGCGCGAGGGCGAGAAAAGAAAAAAAACATTCGAGATCATGTCGGTCGTGTACTGACCATTTAATGTTCGGACGAATGTCCGGCTCGAGAAAAGTGCGATCGTCGCGGGAAAATCGGAGCATATGTACGCCAGGATATGGCAAATTTATTGTTCAGAGGAACGAAAGACATTCGGCTAAGCCTCGGTTGGAGCGGTCAAAAACCAGTAAATCTGTTGGCCCGGTGCAAGAGCAAGCTGCGACCATACTGCGGTGGGCCCCCCGCGGTCGAAACAAGACTTGCATGAGCGTCATTAATATTTCCGGTGCCAAGGGGCGACGAGGGAATATCCCTTGAATCGGCTGAAAAGCCCTGTGTCCGGAGAAGCGGGCGTTCGAAACATGTCGGTCATTCGGGAGACCATTTAATATTCGGACGGGAGTCCGGCTTGAGAATATTGTAATCGTCGCGGGAGGACCTGGAACATATGCATGCCGGGATACGACAAGTTTATTATTCTGAGACACTGAAAATATTCGGTTAAATCTCGGTTAGTGTAGCAGGAAACTAGCGAATTTATTGGCCCGGTGCGAGATCGAGTCAGGACCATACCGGGGGCGCCTCCCGTGGTCCGAACGAGGCTTGCGCGGGCATCATTAACATTTCCGGTGCTGGAGGGCAACATGGGAGAGTCCCGAGACTAGACTCCAGAACCGAAAACGTGTTCGAAAGGAGCGGGCTGTAGACCGAGGATATGAGCCAGATGATGACCATGATCGGGACAGGCCCGAGGTCTAAGTGTGGCCCACAGAGGTCTTATTGATATTCCCATGGAAGGAGTCCAGGGGTGGCGAGAGCCATCTCGTTCTATTCCGATTCTGTCGGTCACTTGTGGACCTTTTCATGTTCGGGTAAGGGCCCATATTGAAAGTGCGACGTGGGTGGAAACGACCCCGTACAAATGTATGTCGAGTTTACGGCAATTTCAATGAAAGAGCGGGAGCGAATCCCATTAGAATGAATCCGATTTAATGGGCTATCGGCCCGGAACAATGCCGGCTCACGACCATATTGGGGCGAGAGTCGTCGGCCATGTTGGTCGCTCACGGGCCTTTTCACGTTCGGACGCAGGTCCGTAATAGAAACGCGGTGGAAATCGAGGTGAACCCATTCAAATGTCTGCCGAATGTGCGGCAATTTTAGTAGCGGCTCGGAAGGGATCTGGCCGGAGAAATGAGTCCGGTTTAATCGGAATGTCAGCCCGAGGCGAGGTCGGGTCATGGCCATTTCGGGATAATTCCCAAGACTCAGGCCCAGCCCGCAAGGGCGGCATTGTTGTTCCTTCAGCACCGGGTCGCAGGGGAGACGGGGCTGCAGTGTAGATTTTACCATTTTTTATCTGGGTTTTAAATTATACATATATATATATATATATATATATATATATTTATCGCTTATTTCCCTTTTATGTATTTATTCTGAAAGATTTCTCCACTTTGTTTATTATTATTACTATTATATCTTCCCTTTCCCCTTTTTTTTACTATTATTATTATTATTTCACATTTTTGTTTATTTCTCATATATATATATTCAGGTTTATTTATTTATCATGATTTTTATTAATTTATTATCATTATTATCATTATTATTATCATGACATATTTATATATATATTTATTTTGGGAGGAAAAGTGGGCCGTTGGGGGCAGAAAGGGGTGTACCGGCGAAGGCAAGCGGGCGTGCCGGCGAGGGGCGCGAACGGGCGTGCCGGCGAAGGAAGATGGCTGGGAGTGTGCCGGCCAAGGGCGGCCGGGTGTGCCGCTAAAGGGGCGGGCAGGTGTGCCGGCGAGGGGCGCAGGCGGGTGTGCCGTTGAAGAGGCGGGCAGGTGTGCCGGTGAGGGGGGGCGCAGACGGGTGTGCCAGCGAAGGGTGTGCCGGCCAAGGGTGGCTGGAGGGCTGTGCCGGCGAAGGGTGTACCGGCGAAGGCGGCAGGAAGCGTGCCGGCGAAGGCGACAGGGAGTGTGTCGACGAAGGCGACAGGGAGTGTGCCGACGAAGGCGGTATGGAGCGTGCCGTTGAAGGGCGCTGAAAGGTGTACCGGCGAAGGCCAAGGAGGCGTGCCGGCGAAGGCCACTGAAGGGCGTACCGGGGAGGAGTTTGAAAAGGGCCCACCCCTTCTTCATTCTTATAGCTTCTTCCTTTTTATTTCTCTCTTGATTTTATTCAACTTGCGTGGGTTTGTTTCTTTCCTTTTCTTGATCAATTTCCATTCTTTCTCCCATGAGGACGAATGTTCGAGTTGTTTAGTTGTCGTTTGATTTGGCTCTCTTTGAGTTAATTGCGGTTCCCTTGCCTTGATTAAAGCGTTTTACCATTGTTATCTTTTTTTTTGTTTGTTGCTTCTTTTTATCTTTTTAATGTGTTATCGTTTCTAACGAAAATTCGGCAGCATCTCCCCTTAACCCGAGCGTAAGGGAGATAAAGGGAACGCGCCCACACGGAGTGGCGGAACCCGACAACTGGAGGTGGGCGCCCGAGGGCAGCAACACCTTTATAGAATCTCGGAAAACGTGAAGTAAACAAAGAACGGAAGGCTTCCAATACTAGACGGGGTGGGCTGGGGCTGACCAAAGCGTATCGGCCAAGGATGAGCTCGGGGTGTACCGCTGGAGCCCCACAAGGGGGAGGTGTGCCGCTAAGGGCCACTGGGTGTACCGGCCAAGGGCCGAAGGAGTGCGCCGGGCTAAAAAGGGTGTACCGGGGAAGGCCATTGGGGCCGTGCCGGCGAAGGCCGCCCGGGGCGTACCGGGGAAGCACCAAGGGGGGAAAGTGTGCCGCTAAGGGTCACCATGGGGTGTGCCGGCCAAGGAGCCGGACGGGTGTGCCGCTGGAGCGTCTGGGGCGTACCGGTGAAGGCCATTGGGGCCGTGCCGGTGAAGGTCGCCCAGGGCGCATCGGGGAAGAGCCACAGGAGGGCTATTGGACGTTGGGTGTTCAGGAGGGGAGAGAGGGTTAAAGGCCTTGGGTGGGCTGCTGGATGTGAGGTGTTCAGGAAGCGGGAAGGCCAAGGAGGAAAGATTGTCACCGGAGGCCAAATCGATGAAAGAAGAAGAGGAGGGAGAGAGGACGATCAAATGCACGTAAAATACCCCAGACGGACGGAGACGGCAAGAAGCCCAGAGAAAAGGGACTTTTATTCATAAAACGAGAAGGTCAAAGTCGGCCATGCGTACATCAAACACCAGGGTGGAAGATACACCAATGGGGGGGAGAAAGGGAAAGGAAAAAGGAAAGCATAAAAGGGAAGAAATGGGGGAGGGGGAACGGAACGCAACGGGGAAGAGGGACGGAGCGTGAGCTCCTCCCCCTCCTTCTCTTCTTCTCTTCTTTTCTCTCAGGCGGTGGTGGTCGGAGCGGCAGGCTCCTCTCCTTCTCTTCTTCTTCTTCTCTTTCTCTTCGCACGGACGACGGTGGCTGGAGTGGCGGGGCCTCCCCCCCTCTCTTCCTCTCTTCCCTCTTCTTCTCTTCTTCTCTTCTTCTCTTCTTCTCTTCTCTTCTTCGTCTGTGTCTGTCTGGCTGGCCTCCTCCTCCCCTTTCTTCGCAGCGAAGGAGAGGGGTCTTATACCCCTTGTGGCGGGAGCGTTCGGAGGCAGGAGGCGTCCGAAGTGCATTAAATGGGAGTTGACTCCCTTGTCCTGGGTGGCAGGAGGAGTAGGCAACGTGGCCCAATCCCCGGCCGACACCTCAGCAAGTCCACTGCGCGCCAAGAATCCATAGGGCATGGACGTAAGATTTGATCCGCCGGAGCGTGACGCTGGGAGCCAGCAGGCTGCACCGCTGGAATGCTGTGAGAGCGTGCCGCTGAAAGGGCTGGCCAGCGTACCGCTGGAAGGGCCAAAGGCCGTGCCGCTAGGGGCACCTTGGGGGTGTGCCGCTGGAGGGCACAACGGGCGTGCCGTTGGAGGCACCTGGGAGTGTACCGTGGAAGGCAGCAAGGAGTGTGCCGCTGGGGTTTGCTCGGGGGCGTGCCGTTGAGGCCCCAGATGGGCGTGTCGTTGAACGGCGAGAAGAGTGTGCTGCTGAGGGGCAAAAGGGTGTGCCGCTGGGGCTTGCCAGGGTGTGCCGTTGAAGGCCAATTGGGTTGTGCCGCTGAAGGCTTGCCAGGGCGTGCCGTTGAAGGCTTGCCAGGGTGTGCCGTTGAAGGCCAATTGGGCTGTGCCACTGAAGACCAGGGGCGTACCGCTGAAGGGCCAAATGGGGCATTTCTGAGCCCGTCGTGAGCACGAGTTGTGGCCCATTTAATTTTCTTCGAGGCCCATGGATTGTGGGACTCTTGGGGGTTGATTTCTCTTCACTGTCATGACTCCGGAGACGGCTTCACGGCGGTGTGTGCATGTTCGGGGAATCTGGATGGCCAGTCTCTCCGGGGCTTCTTCACTCGGTGCCGTTGTTGATGCTGGGCCGAGCAGGATATCTCTGTGTGTAATTTTTGGTGTCCACAAATGTCCCCCACCCACGAGTAGCGCAGGCGAAGGATGAGCCGGGCGGTGCCCGTGGGTGTATTTGTCTCTTTCCTCTTCGTCGATGCCGACGGGGTGCCGAAAGCTAATATGTTGGTCTCTTCTTCTCTTCGTCAGTGCCGACGGGGTGTCGGGCGTTGACATGATATGTTGGTCTCTTTGTCTCTTCGTCAGTGCCGATAGGGTGTCGGGAACTGACATGATATGTGGATCTCTTTGTCTCTTCGTCAGTGCCGACAGGGTGTCGGGAGCTGACATGATATGTGGATCTCTTTGTCTCTTCGTCAGTGCCGACAGGGTGCCGGGAGCTGACCTGGTTTGTTGGTTCTTCTTCTCTTCGTCAGTGCCGACAGGGTGTCGGGAGCTGAGCTGGCTTGTCGTCTCTTGGTCTCTTCGCCAGTGCCGACGGGGTGTTGGGAGCTGACCTGGTTTGTTGGTCTCTTTGTCTCTTCGTCAGTGCCGACGGGGTGTCGAGAGCTGACATGGTTTATTGATATCTTTGTCTCTTCATCAGTGCCGACAGGGTGTCGGGAGCTGATCTGGTTTGTTGGTCTCTTTGTCTCTTCATCAGCGCCGACGGGATGTCGAGAACTGAAGCTGTATATTGGTCTCTTCATCAGTGCCGACGGGGTGCCGGGGGACTGACCTGGTTTGTTGTCTCTTCGTCAGTGCCGACAGGGTGTCGGGAACTGACCTGGTTTGTTGGTCTCTTCATCAGTGCCGACAGGGTGTCGGGGACTGAAGTTGTATATTGGTCTCTTTGTCTCTTCTCTCTCTTTTCTTCTCTCTTCTCTCTTTTCTCTTCTTCTCTTTTTTTTCTTTTCTTCTCTTTTGTCATCTCTTCCTTTTTTATCCTTTTTGTTGTTGTTTTTTTTTGTTCATTCTCTTCTTCCCTTCTTTTTTTTTCTTTCCTTTTTTTTGAAGAACTCCAGGTGGCTGTTGGCATGGATGCCAATGATATAAGAGTTGTAGGCACAGCGGCTGATAATTGAAAGCTGTTGGCACGGGAGCCAGTAAGTGAGGCCGAAACAGCCAAGGCCAGAAGCAACTGAGATGTTCGTCGTTCGAAGGGACGGAGAGAAGAGTTTGTTGATTCAAAAATGCACCGGGGATATCAGTTATGAAACCCGGACTCGGGAAAGTGGGCCGCGAGGGCCAAAGTTGGCGTTACGGAAGCGGGCCGTGCAGGCCAGATTCTGGGGAGCAAGCTGTAAAGGCCGAATTCTGGGGAGCAAGCCGTAAAGGCCGAATTCGGGGAGCAGGCCGTAAAGGGCTAAATTCTGGGAAGCGGGCTGCAAGAGCCGGAGATGTTGGGAAGCGGGCCGCAAGGGTCGAATCGGGGAAGCAGGCTATGGGAGCCAGAATCGGGGAGCAGGCCGCGAAGGCCAAAGGTAAGTAGGCTGCAAGAGCCAAAGATATTGGGAAGCAAGTCACGAGGGCCAGAATTGGGAAGCAGGCTATCAAAGCCGGAGTTGGGAGATTAAGGAGCCGTGAGGGCAAGATGTAGGCCATGGGGGCCAAGATTGGACCCTACGAGCCGTAGCTGGGAACGTAGGCTTCGATGGCCAGAATTGAGTTTATTGTATGCACACATTTTTATTATTTTTTATTTTTTATTATATATTTTTTTAAGCATGCAAGCATTCATTAGCAAGCATAACATAAATATAAGTAAGGCAGCTCCCCCTATAGGGGACATGATAGGGACATCGCCCGTAATTCGTAGATGCGGTGCGGGCCGCGAGGCACAATTGAGGGGTGGTGCACCCGTCAAGAGGATATCGCACGTCTTGCATGCATAGCCTAAATTCACGCATTTCACCCGAGGTAATTCTTTGTGGCGTGGCAGTGCAAATGTGTGAGCAAAGAGCCCTGACCAAAGGGATATGCAGGTTTTCCTGGTGACACTCGAGGATCACTCTAGCGCCTGCACATTAATTCGAGGCTTTCGACTTTCGGTAGCTTCACACAGCCCCCATCTGTTTATTTTGGTAGCAGATTTCACCGTTCGGCGCGAGTCTCCTCATGTGTCTCAATGGGGATTCCCGGCTACTAAGATTCGTCCTTATTGTGATTCTATTGCGGATTCCACCGTTTGACGCGAGTTTCCTCATATGTCTCAATGGGGATTCCCGGCTAATAGGTTTTATCCTTATTGTAATTCGTTTCACCATTTCACACGAGTCTCCTCATGTGTCTCAATGGGGATTCCCGGCTACTCGGATTCACGTTTCTCTCTTTTTTTTACATCATTTTTTTCCTTTCTCTCTCTTTTTTTATTTTTTTTTGTTTTACAGTGGGGGTAGGC
The DNA here is from genome assembly GCA_022559845.1 of Amorphophallus konjac. Lineage (NCBI taxonomy): Eukaryota > Viridiplantae > Streptophyta > Magnoliopsida > Alismatales > Araceae > Amorphophallus > Amorphophallus konjac. Next base: position 361,033,076 of record CM040123.1, read on the forward strand.
AGCTTTTTCCTCACGATTACCTTTCACGCGAGTGCAGGAATTCAAGCATCCGTAGAGTGCTAAGAAGAAATTCGGGCAATCCCTATAGTTAAAGCTATTGAACACGCTACGTGCTAAGTGTGGGAGCGTTGCCTCAGGTTTATTTTGTGAGTTGGGCTTAGCGATTCAGCCATGACTCTTCCCCTTGACGTGTGCACCCGCCATAATTGGGTTCCCTTCGAGCGCGTGTCATGACGTCCGTGCATCCGGAATCGGGGCGATATTATTTAGCAAGGAAATATGGTCCTAGAAAATTCCAAGGAGGTGTGTTATTCTATATTAAGCAACCATTCAAGCAAGGAAATCATGCATTCTCTTTTTTTGTTTCCATTTTTCCTTTTTTGTTTTTGTGTTTGTTTCGTTTGTTTTGTTTTGTTTGTTTTTTTTTTTGGTGGCATTATTTTTTTGTTTTTGTTTGTTTGTTTTCGTTTATTTTTTTTTTATAAGAAAATATTGTTGTTACGTATAAGTGTAATGGTAATAAAGGTATTAGGGAAGCAGACCACGAGCGGCTGAAAGAGTATTAGGGAAACAGGCTATAGAAGTCGGGAGACGCTGGGAAGAGGGCTACAAGGGCCAAAGGTTGGGGGAGCAGGCTACGAGAGCCCACATTGGGAAGTAGGCCACAAAGGCCAAAGGGAAGCAGGCTGCAAGAGTCAAAGTTGGGAAGCGAGCTATAAAAGCCGAGGGGAAGCAGGCTGCGGGAGCAAGAGATAAGCAGGCTGCGAGGGTCAAAATTGGGAAGTAGGCCACGAAGGTCAAAGATAAGCAGGCTACGAAGGCCAGAATTGGGAAGCAGGCCACGAAGGCCACAGGTAAGCAGGCTACGAGGGCCAGAATTGGGGAAGCGGGCTACAAGCCGAAGCTGAGAAGCAGGCTGCAAAGAGCCGAAGTTGGGAAGCAGGCCACGAGGGCCAAAGGTAAGCAGGCTGCAAGAGCCAAAGTTGGGAAGCATGCTATAAAAGCCAAGGGGAAGCAGGCTGCGAGAGCCAAAGTTGGGAAGCAGGCCACGAGGGCCAAAGTTGGGGAGCGAGCTATAAAAGCTAAGGGAAGCAGGCTACGAGAGCCAAAGATATTTGGAAGCGGGCTGCAAGAGCCGAAATTGGGAAGCGGGCCGCGAAGGCTGAATTCTGGGAAGCAGGCTGCGAGAGCCAACGATATTGGGAAGCGGGCTGTAAAAGCCGAAATTGGGAAGCGGGCCGTGAAGGCCGAATTCTTGGAAGCAGGCTGCGAGAGCCAAAGATATTGGGAAGCGGGCTGCAAAAGTCAAAATTGGGAAGCGGGCCGTGAAGGCCGAATTCTGGGAAGCAGGCTGCGAGAGCCAAAGATATTGGGAAGCGGGCTGCAAAAGCCGAAATGGGGAAGCGGGCCGTGAAGGCCGAATTCTGGGAAGCAGGCTGGGAGAGCCAACGATATTGGGAAGCGGGCTACAAAAGCCGAGATTGGGAAGCGGGCCGTGAAGGCCAAATTCTGGGAAGCAGGTCATAAAGGCCGAATTTTGGGGAAGCAGGCCATAAAGGCCGAATTCTGGGAAGCAGGCTGCGAGAGCCAACGATATTGGGAAGCGGGCCGGCTGACAAGTCGAGAGATGTTAGAAGTAGGCTGTAAAGCCGAAAAGATATCGGAGAGCGCAGTGCAAGGACCATGTGTGCCTCGCGGCTGTTCTTTCTCTTCTTCTCTTCTTTTTTTATGGGAAGAGGCGGGCTCGGGGACCACATCTGCCTCATGTGTATTCTTTCTTTTCTCCTCTTCTTTTGTATGACTAGACGGGCTCGGGGACCGCGCCTGCCTCATGTGTATTCTTTCTTTTCTCCTCTTCTTTTGTGTGATTAGACGGGCTCGAGGACCACGTCTGCCTCATGTGTCCTTCCTTCCTTTTCTTCTCTTCTTCTTTTGCGTGGAGCGGTGGGTGCAAAGACCACGTTCGTCTAGTGACTGTTGTTCCTCTTCTTCTCTTCTTCCTTTGTAGAGAGGCAGGTGCAAAGACCATGTTTGTCTCATGTATCATGTTTTCTCTTCTCTTCTTCTTTTGCAGGGAGGCAGGTGCAAAGACCATGTTTGCCTCATGTATTTTTTCTCTTCTTTTTTTTGTGGAGAGGCGGGTGCAAAGACCATATTTACCTCGTGACTGCTCTTTCTCTTCTTTTTATGGAGAGGCAGGTGCAGAGACTATGTTCACCTCATGTCTATTTTTTCTTCTCTTCTTTTGTGTGATGAGACGGGCTCGAGGACCACGTCTGCCTCATGTGTCTTTTCTTCCCTTTCTTCTTTTCTTTTGTGGAGAGGCCGGTGCGAAGACCAAGTTCGCCTCGTGACTGTGCCTTCTCTTCTTCTCTTTTTCTTTCATAAAGAGGCAGGTGCAAAGACCATGTTCGCCTCGTGACTGTTCATTCTCTTCTTCTTTTATGAAGAGGCAGGTGGAGGGACCATATTCGCCTCATGTCTCTTTTTTTTCTTCTATTCTTCTTTTGTAGAGAGGCAGGTGCAAGGACCATGTTTGCCTCATGTCTCTTTTTTTTCTCTTCTATTCTTCTCTTGTAGAGAGGCGGGTGCAAGGATCATGTTCACCTCATGTGCATCCTTTCTTTCCATCTCTTCTTTTGTGTGATGAGACGGGCTCGAAGACCGCGTCTGCCTCATGTGTCTTCTTTTGGTTCTGCTCTTCTTTTTTTGTGTGTGAAGAGGCGGGTCCAGAGACCACGGCTGTCTCATGACTCTTCTTCTATTCTTCTTTTATGGAGAGGCAGGTGCAGGGACCATGTTTGCCTCATGTCTCTTTTCTCTTCTATTCTTTTTGTGTGATAAGGCGGGCTCGAGGGCCACGCCTGCCTCTTGTGTCTTTTCTTCTTCTTCTTTTGTGTGATGAGGCGGGCTCAAGGGCCACGTCTGCCTCATGTCTCTTTTTTTTGTGGAGAGGCCGGTGCAAGGACCATGTGTGCCTCATGATCGCTCCTTCTTTTTTTTCTTTTGTAGAGAGGCAGGTACAGAGACCATGTTCGCCCCGTGTCTCTCTTTTTTCTCTTCTATTCTTCTTTTGTAGAGAGGCAGGCGCAGAGGCCATGTTTGCCTCATGATTGCTCCTTCTCTTCTTCTCTTCCCTTTTTGGAGAGACAGGTGCAAGGACCATGTTCGCCTCATGACTGTTCTCTTTTTTCTTCCTCTTTTATGGAGAGGCAGGTGCAAAGACCGTGCTCGCCTCATGTCTCCCTTTTTTATTCTTCTGTGTGATGAGGCGGGCTCGAAGACCACGTCTGCCTCATGTGTCCTCTTTTGGTTCTGTTCTTCTTCTTTTGTGCGAAGAGGCGGGTCTAGGGACCACGGCTGCCTCATGCATGTCTTTTTATTTATTCTGCTCTTCTTTTCTCATTAATGCTTCCATGCTGGAGTGTATTTCTCTTAATGTGCCCCCAGGTTGGGGTGTAGCTCCATCTGGTATGCATCCCCCCTGAGGGGGTGTGTTTTGCCTCTTCGCTTCTGTGCCCCCAGGTGGGGTATATTTTTGGCTTCAATGTCCCCAGACCAGGGTGTACTTTTTTTTAATGCCCCCGAGGGGGGTGTAGCTCTCTTCAGATGCCCCCAAGCTGGGGTATACTCTTCACGACTTCTATGCCCCCAGGTGGGGTCTGTTTCTTCGTCATATGCCCATGGTATGGGGCGTAGCTCTCTTCAAATGCCCCTAAGCCAGGGCATACTCTTCACGGCTTCTATGCCCCCAGGTGGGGTATGTTTCTTCTTCATATGCCCTGGGACGGGGCGTAGCTCTCTTCAAATGCCCCCGGGACAGGGTATACTCTTTACGGCTTCTATGCCCCCAGGCGGGGTATGTTTCTTCTTCATATGCCCCTGGGACGGGGCGTAGCTCTCTTCAAATGCCCCCGGGACGGGGGTATATCTTTTGCTTCTTATGCCCCCCTGAGGTCGGGGTGTATCTTTTGCTTCTTACGCCCCCCTGAGGCAGGGGTGTATCTCTTTACGGCTTATGTGCCCCCGAAACAGGGTATGTTCTTTCTTCAAATGCCGTTTGGGCGGAGTATATCTTTCTTCTTATGCTCCCGGATCGGGATGCATGTCTCTTTGTTTCTGTGCCCCAGGTCGGGGTAGATGCTTTTGCTTCTTATGCGCCAAGGGCGGAGTGTATTTTTCGTGCCCCTAGGCTGGGGTACATTCTTCATGTTTCTCATACCCTTTTCGCAGGGTGTATTCTCTTACTTCTCGTGTCCCTGGATCGGGGCGTATGTTTCTTCTTCTGACGCCCCTGAGCCGGCGCATATTCTTTATGGCTTCTATGCCCCCTGGCGGGGTATATTTCTTCTTCAAATATCCCTAAGACGGGATGTATTCTTCTCTTTCTTATGCTCCCGGGGCAGGATGTATCTTCTTCAAATACCCCTAAGCTGGGGCGTATTCTTTATGGCTTCTATGCCCCCTGGCGGGGTATGTTTCTTCTTCAAATACTCCTGGGCCGGGGTGGACTTCTCTTCATATGCCCCTAAGTCGGGGCGTGCTCCTTATAGCTTCTAGGCCTTCGAGGCCAGGTTTGCTTCTTCTTCAAATACCCCTAAGACGGGGGTGTGGTTCTTGACTTCATATGCCCCCGGCGTGGGGTACATCTTTTGTTTCTTATGCTCCAGAGCCGGGATGTAGCCTCTTGGCCTCATATGCTGCGGAGGCGAGGGTATGTTGCTTCATGTGCCCCCGGGGGGATGCATTTTGCTTCTAATGCCCCCACGGCGGGGTATATTCTTGGCTTCTTACGCCCCAAGGTGGGGTGTGTTTCCTTCTTCTGATGTCCCTGAGTTGGGGTTTACTTCTTTATTTGTGTACCCCCGAGCCGGGGTGAATTCTTGCTTCTTATTCCCCGTGGCGGGGTATGGTCTTTCCTTCTTATGCCCTCATGACGAGGTGGATGCATGCTTCATATGCCCCCGTACCGAGGTATATTTCTTCCTCGAATGCCCCTAAGCCGGGGTGTGGGTTCTGCTTCTTATGCCCCAGAGCGGGGTATGCTTTCTCTTCACGTTCCCCTAAGTCGGGGTGTATTCTTTTGCTCTTTATGCCCCTGGATCGGGGTGAAACTATGTTGCTTCTCATGCCCCCAAGGCGGGGTGTGTTTCTCTTCATTTGCCCTACAGTCGGGGTATGTCTTCTGCTTCTGTGCCCCTGGACCGGGGTATGTTCTCTTCTTCAAAGGCCCCTGGGCCGGGGTGTAGCTTTGTTGTCTGTTGTGCCCCCGGATGGGGTAGAATCTCTTCATGTGCCCCCAGGAGCGGGATGCACTTCTTTGTTCAAGTGTCCCCAGGTCGGGGTGAATTCTTTTCTTCTTCCCAGACACACCGGGGGGAATATTTGCTTCTTGTGCTCCCAAGGTGGGGTGTATGCTGCTTTTGATGCCCCCAGGGTGGGGCGTATTGCTGCTTCTGATGCCCCAGAGCGAGGCATCCCCCCCTTTTTTTATGTATGCCCCCGGCACGGGATGTATTCCGCTTCTAGTGCCCCCAGAGTGGAGTGCATTGCCGCTTCTGATGCGGGGTGTAGTTCTTGCTTTTTATGCACCCGAGGCGGGATGTATCTTCTTCAAATACCCCTAAGCCGGGGCGTGTTCTTTATGGCTTCTATGTCCCCTGGCGAGGTATACTTCTTCTTCAAATACCCCCAAGACGGGGGTGTGATTCTCCCGCTTCCTCTGCCCCATAGTGGGGTATACTTCTCTTTGTATTCCCCTAAGCCAGGGTGTATTCTTTTTGCTTCATACGCCCCCAGGGTGGGATGCGTCTTCGGCTTCTCATGACCCCGGGATGGAGTGTATTCTCTTCATGTGCCCCCGGCACGAGGGTGTATCTTTGCTTTTTATGCCCCCCCCCCCAGGGGGGATTCTTCTTCTTTTGCCCCGACATGCTAGGGAATGTTTGCTTCTTGTGCCCCGAAAGTGGGGTGTGTACTTGATGGCTCCTGTGCCCCCGTTGGTGGGGTGTATGCTTCTTCTTCAAATTCCCCTAAGGCGGGGTGTATTCTTTGTCGCTTCATGTACCCCAGAGTAGGGGTGAATTCTTTTCTTCTTACGCCCCCATGGCGGGGTATGTCTTTTGCTTCAGGTGCCCCAATATCGGGGTGTATTTCCCCTTCAAATGCCCCTAAGCCGGGGTGCAGCTCTATTTCTTCTTACGTCCCTAGGTCGGGGCAGATTCTTCTTCAAATGCCCCGAAGCCGAGGTGTAGCTTTTGCTTTGTGCCCCTCAGTCGGGGCGGATTCTCTTCATGTGCCCCCGGGAATGGGGTGTATCTTTTTTGCCTCTTATGCCCCGTAGCAGGGTATATATCTTCTTCTCATCCCCTATGGCAGGGTATGTGCATGCTCTCTTCGGGGGTGGTGGCTGTGCTTGGCCTCATTGCTATAAAGCATTCCCCACAGCGGGCAGCCATTCACCGAACTACAATCGTGGCTCGCTGGGTCTTTTAACAACCACTCGGGGGCCGTTTTGTGCCGAATGGAGGCAGTAGGAAGGAGGGACAGGCCGGGGTCATTGCACCCGGGCTCAGAGCCTCCTAGAGTCAGGCGGGATGCCTGGTTTCTTCTTGCTCTTTTAGTCGGCGATGCTGGCCGACTTTTCTTCTTTTCTTCTTTCTCTTTTTTTTTCCTTTCTCTTCTTTTTGTATGATTGACCAGGGTGGAGGTGCAGGAGAGCGCTCACCCTCTCAGGGAGGGGATGAGTGGTTCGCTCCACCGTATCAACCCCACAGTGATAATCTTTGTTCAGCACGGGTCTCGACGGACGTGACCGTACAACCCTCTCTTGCCAATTCTTTATCTTCTTTTTTTTTCTTCTTTCTTTTCTCTCTTTTTTTTTCCTTCTTTTCTTCTTTTCTTCTTTTCTTCTCTTTCTTCTTGAGGGAAACGGGGGGGGGGGTTGATTTCCCCTCCCTTCTCTTCTCTTCATCTTCTCTTCTCTCCTCTTCTTTTTTTTTTTAACAGCCCCCCCATGATTCTTGGAAGCTGCACCTGCTTCGAAGCAGCATTCTCGAGGCCACGAAGGCAGCTGCACCGAGCCTGGATCTTCTCCCCATAGGGCTGGCGAAGACAGGACCTGCCATTCATCAAAGTAGGCGAACCTCGTTTATTAGGGGGCCATGAGGCCCTGAATCCCGGCGAAGAGATGAAGGGTGGTTTGGTCCCACCGGGCGTGCCAGAATTGTGGACGCACTTTTTATTTAACAATTATTTTATTCGTTCGTTGGTTTATTAAGTGCGTGGGCGTGCCAGTCACAAAGTGACAATTTGTTCGGGCTCCGAAGAGCCCATGATGCGCTCGATCTGACTTCGTCAGACGATTGTGTGGTTCGTGTCGGGATCAAAACCCGCCGCGCCATAAAGGTCACGGCGTCATTTACATCCCCCATACGAGGGAACACCCTTGATTAATTGCCGGGATTCAGGGCCTCATGGCCAGGGAATTAATTGCATGAAAGGTCTATTACGAGATATTGAAATCCTCGCGCGAGGGCGAGAAAAGAAAAAAAACATTCGAGATCATGTCGGTCGTGTACTGACCATTTAATGTTCGGACGAATGTCCGGCTCGAGAAAAGTGCGATCGTCGCGGGAAAATCGGAGCATATGTACGCCAGGATATGGCAAATTTATTGTTCAGAGGAACGGAAGACATTCGGCTAAGCCTCGGTTGGAGCGGTCAAAAACCAGTAAATCTGTTGGCCCGGTGCAAGAGCAAGCTGCGACCATACTGCGGTGGGCCCCCCGCGGTCGAAACAAGACTTGCATGAGCGTCATTAATATTTCCGGTGCCAAGGGGCGACGAGGGAATATCCCTTGAATCGGCTGAAAAGCCCTGTGTCCGGAGAAGCGGGCGTTCGAAACATGTCGGTCATTCGGGAGACCATTTAATATTCGGACGGGAGTCCGGCTTGAGAATATTGTAATCGTCGCGGGAGGACCTGGAACATATGCATGCCGGGATACGACAAGTTTATTATTCTGAGACACTGAAAATATTCGGTTAAATCTCGGTTAGTGTAGCAGGAAACTAGCGAATTTATTGGCCCGGTGCGAGATCGAGTCAGGACCATACCGGGGGCGCCTCCCGTGGTCCGAACGAGGCTTGCGCGGGCATCATTAACATTTCCGGTGCTGGAGGGCAACAGGGGAGAGTCCCGAGACTAGACTCCAGAACCGAAAACGTGTTCGAAAGGAGCGGGCTGTAGACCGAGGATATGAGCCAGATGATGACCATGATCGGGACAGGCCCGAGGTCTAAGTGTGGCCCACAGAGGTCTTATTGATATTCCCATGGAAGGAGTCCAGGGGTGGCGAGAGCCATCTCGTTCTATTCCGATTCTGTCGGTCACTTGTGGACCTTTTCATGTTCGGGCAAGGGCCCATATTGAAAGTGCGACGTGGGTGGAAACGACCCCGTACAAATGTATGCCGAGTTTACGGCAATTTCAATGAAAGAGCGGGAGCGAATCCATTAGAATGAATCCGATTTAATGGGCTATCGGCCCGGAACAATGCCGGCTCACGACCATATTGGGGCGAGAGTCGTCGGCCATGTTGGTCGCTCACGGGCCTTTTCACGTTCGGACGCAGGTCCGTAATAGAAACGCGGCGGAAATCGAGGTGAACCCATTCAAATGTCTGCCGAATGTGCGGCAATTTTAGTAGCGGCTCGGAAGGGATCTGGCCGGAGAAATGAGTCCGGTTTAATCGGAATGTCAGCCCGAGGCGAGGTCGGGTCATGGCCATTTCGGGATAATTCCCAAGACTCAGGCCCAGCCCGCAAGGGCGGCATTGTTGTTCCTTCAACACCGGGTCGCAGGGGAGACGGGGCTGCAGTGTAGATTTTACCATTTTTTATCTGGGTTTTAAATTATACATATATATATATTTATCGCTTATCTCCCTTTTATGTATTTATTCTGAAAGATTTCTCCACTTTGTTTATTATTATTACTATTATATCTTCCCTTTCCCTTTTTTTTACTATTATTATTATTATTTCACATTTTTTGTTTATTTCTCATATATATATATATATTCAGGTTTATTTATTTATCATGATTTTTATTAATTTATTATCATTATTATCATTATTATTATCATGACATATTTATATATATATTTATTTTGGGAGGAAAAGTGGGCCGTTGGGGGCAGAAAGGGGTGTACCGGCGAAGGCAAGCGGGCGTGCCGGCGAAGGAAGATGGCTGGGAGTGTGCCGGCCAAGGGCGGCCGGGTGTGCCGCTAAAGGGGCGGGCAGGTGTGCCGGCGAGGGGCGCAGGCGGGTGTGCCGCTGAAGAGGCGGGCAGGTGTGCCGGCGAGGGGGGGCGCAGACGGGTGTGCCAGCGAAGGGTGTGCCGGCCAAGGGTGGCTGGAGGGCTGTGCCGGCGAAGGGTGTACCGGCGAAGGCGGCAGGAAGCGTGCCGGCGAAGGCGACAGGGAGTGTGTCGACGAAGGCGACAGGGAGTGTGCCGACGAAGGCGGTATGGAGCGTGCCGTTGAAGGGCGCTGAAAGGTGTACCGGCGAAGGCCAAGGAGGCGTGCCGGCGAAGGCCACTGAAGGGCGTACCGGGGAGGAGTTTGAAAAGGGCCCACCCCTTCTTCATTCTTATAGCTTCTTCCTTTTTATTTCTCTCTTGATTTTATTCAACTTGCGTGGGTTTGTTTCTTTCCTTTTCTTGATCAATTTCCATTCTTTCTCCCATGAGGACGAATGTTCGAGTTGTTTAGTTGTCGTTTGATTTGGCTCTCTTTGAGTTAATTGCGGTTCCCTTGCCTTGATTAAAGCGTTTTACCATTGTTATCTTTTTATTTGTTTGTTGCTTCTTTTTATCTTTTTAATGTGTTATCGTTTCTAACGAAAATTCGGCAGCATCTCCCCTTAACCCGAGCGTAAGGGAGATAAAGGGAACGCGCCCACACGGAGTGGCGGAACCCGACAACTGGAGGTGGGCGCCCGAGGGCAGCAACACCTTTATAGAATCTCGAAAACGTGAAGCAAACAAAGAACGGAAGGCTTCCAATACTAGACGGGGTGGGCTGGGGCTGACCAAAGCGTATCGGCCAAGGATGAGCTCGGGGTGTACCGCTGGAGCCCCACAAGGGGGAGGTGTGCCGCTAAGGGCCACTGGGTGTACCGGCCAAGGGCCGAAGGAGTGCGCCGGGCTAAAAAGGGTGTACCGGGGAAGGCCATTGGGGCCGTGCCGGCGAAGGCCGCCCGGGGCGTACCGGGGAAGCACCAAGGGGGGAAAGTGTGCCGCTAAGGGCCACCATGGGGTGTGCCGGCCAAGGAGCCGGACGGGTGTGCCGCTGGAGCGTCTGGGGCGTACCGGTGAAGGCCATTGGGGCCGTGCCGGCGAAGGTCGCCCAGGGCGCATCGGGGAAGAGCCACAGGAGGGCTATTGGACGTTGGGTGTTCAGGAGGGGAGAGAGGGTTAAAGGCCATGGGTGGGCTGCTGGATGTGAGGTGTTCAGGAAGCGGGAAGGCCAAGGAGGAAAGATTGTCACCGGAGGCCAAACCGATGAAAGAAGAAGAGGAGGGAGAGAGCACGATCAAACGCACGTAAAATACCCCAGACGGACGGAGACGGCAAGAAGCCCAGAGAAAAGGGACTTTTATTCATAAAACGAGAAGGCCAAAGTCGGCCATGCGTACATCAAACACCAGGGTGGAAGATACACCAATGGGGGGGGGGGGAGAAAGGGAAAGGAAAAAGAAAAGCATAAAAGGGAAGAAATGGGGGAGGGGGAACGGAACGCAACGGGGAAGAGGGACGGAGCGTGAGCTCCTCCCCCTCCTTCTCTTCTTCTCTTCTTTTCTCTCAGGCGGTGGTGGTCGGAGCGGCAGGCTCCTCTCCTTCTCTTCTTCTTCTTCTCTTTCTCTTCGCACGGACGACGGTGGCTGGAGTGGCGGGGCCTCCCCCCTCTCTTCCTCTCTTCCCTCTTCTTCTCTTCTCCTTCTTCTTCTCTTCTTCTCTTCTTCTCTTCTCTCTTCTTCTCTTCTCTTCTTCGTCTGTGTCTGTCTGGCTGGCCTCCTCCTCCCCTTTCTTCGCAGCGAAGGAGAGGGGTCTTATACCCCTTGTGGCGGGAGCGTTCGGAGGCAGGAGGCGTCCGAAGTGCATTTAATGGGAGTTGACTCCCTTGTCCTGGGTGGCAGGAGGAGTAGGCAACGTGGCCCAATCCCCGGCCGACACCTCAGCAAGTCCACTGCGCGCCAAGAATCCATAGGGCATGGACGTAAGATTTGATCCGCCGGAGCGTGACGCTGGGAGCCAGCAGGCTGCACCGCTGGAATGCTGTGAGAGCGTGCCGCTGAAAGGGCTGGCCAGCGTACCGCTGGAAGGGCCAAAGGCCGTGCCGCTAGGGGCACCTTGGGGGTGTGCCGCTGGAGGGCACAACGGGCGTGCCGCTGGAGGCACCTGGGGAGTGTACCGTGGAAGGCAGCAAGGAGTGTGCCGCTGGGGCTTGCTCGGGGGCGTGCCGCTGGGCGTGCCGCTGAGGCCCCAGATGGGCGTGCCGTTGAACGGCGAGAAGAGTGTGCTGCTGAGGGGCAAAAGGGTGTGCCGCTGGGCGGCCTAGGGGGCGTGCCGCTGGGGCTTGCCAGGGTGTGCCGTTGAAGGCCAATTGGGCTGTGCCGCTGAAGGCTTGCCAGGGCGTGCCGTTGAAGGCTTGCCAGGGTGTGCCGTTGAAGGCCAATTGGGCTGTGCCGCTGAAGACCAGGGGCGTACCGCTGAAGGGCCAAATGGGGCATTTCTGAGCCCGTCGTGAGCACGAGTTGTGGCCCATTTAATTTTCTTCGAGGCCCATGGATTGTGGGACACTTGGGGGTTGATTTCTCTTCACTGTCATGACTCCGGAGACGGCTTCACGGCGGTGTGTGCATGTTCGGGGAATCTGGATGGCCAGTCTCTCCGGGGCTTCTTCACTCGGTGCCGTTGTTGATGCTGGGCCGAGTAGGATATCTCTGTGTGTAATTTTTGGTGTCCACACCGACTCAACCGGTCAAACCAACAAACAAGGTCTACCAAGAACCGTTTCACAGAGGCTAGCGGTCACCCTAAGGCCGCCAAGGACACCCAGGCGGTCAGAGCTAGACGCTAGCCCAAACCGACATAAAATCATAAGTGGCGGTCATAGATGGGCAGCCCAACTCCATAAAACGGCCAGTCGTTGGGCCGTTACCCAACGAACTGACTTAGCCAATAGCGGTCACCAATGAGGCGCTAATAAATAACCAGCGGTCCTACCTGGGCCGCTGAACAGAGCTTAGCGGTCCTCCTCAGGCCGCTACGCCAACATAAACGGTCAGTCGTCCGACCGTTAAAACCTAACCGACTTACCTACTGTTTATGGAGCCAGAAAATTGTCCTCAACGGGCCACCTCCTTCACCTGGCGGTCTCTGATTTGACCGCCAAGCTCCCATGGCGAGCAAACCGTAGGGATGGCTTAAAATCGATGAAACCACGCCTTGTTCACCCTAAAACAAAGGGGGAGCAACGCTAATGATAGTATAAACCTTTCACAAGTTGAAAGGGATCCAAACCACGTCAAAATGACAAGAAACGGGCGATTCTAACGAATCAACCCAAAATGAGTCACGTGGGTTCCCGGGCTCATACCGGCCCCAAATGACAACCAATTGTAACGAAACTAGCGGGAGCAAAAGGGGTTCGAATGAAACTAACTAGGCAAGAAACCGTCGCCAGGAAAGGCGAACTTGTCTCACACCCCCCAAAGCATGCTTTCGCCCTAAAGCTGGAAAACTCGCTCGTACGCACCCGGTTCGACTCGAAATCGCGAGGGAACGCAGAAGAGAACTAGGGTATCCATCTCCCTACCTCCACCAAAGTTCTCGCGCGCCAAAATGACTAAACCACGTCGAAAACGTCACACGAACCATGCCACGTCGGCTTTGAATCCACCGAGGGATCACGCCAACGCCACGCTCCGTTCCTCGCGCTATCACGCATCATGACAGCTATACGACGTTCCTACCTCACCCACCTCGCCTTGGTCGCGCGTCCCGCGGTGAGAGGAGAAGAGAGGGGAGAGAACGGAGGGAGAGAAGTGAGAAACGTGAGAGAGGAGAGAGGAAGGAGAAAGGTTAAATAGGAAAAGGAAACACGTATTTTTGTGAAATCTAATTTTCGCCTAAAAATGCACTAATTCAGAAAAATACGAAAAAATAGTCTACGCGATCCTCGAAGGAGCATAACGCAACTGTAGCGTTCTCGAGTCGATGAACTCAACAGTAAACTCACCACAGGGTTCCGTAACTTGTACGAGAGAAAAACCCGCGTGTATTGTAAAACACAACTCAAGACCCACAAAAGCGATCCGAAAGCTCTCTGATCAAGATCCGAAAGACCCAGGACATTACAGCTTCCCCTCCTTAATAAATTTCATCCTCGAAATTAAAGGAGCTAACAAGTGAACAATGGAAGAACAAACCCAAACACTGGCTACGCTCTCCAAGCATCAGCCAAACCTCAAACACAAAACACGATAACACAATTATCGAAAAACACATTTCAGAGGGACACTGCCAGACCACAATCACATGCACACGCTCCAAATCTCAAGAAAAATCAATCCACATGACGATCATGGCACACAAGTGAACACAAGTCCGACACCTCCGAAACAGGACAACGTCGCTTACGTCTCACGGGGAAAGGAGACACGACCCATGCCGCAAAAACAACTACCGATACAACACTCGACAGACACAACAAGCACCAGCTTAAACAAGGAAGCATAGTCCTCTCGGCTGACAGCTCGAACACATCGGCTTCCGCACCAAGAACAACAACGAAACCTGGCACACAGAAAGCCAACGACAACACTGGACCACGAGCACAATCAAGTCAGTCCTCATTTAGACATTACCTCTGATTTGAGTCGCATGCCAACTCTACCATAACAGAAGAGTACATCAAAATCAACTGACAAGACCTCGGTCCACACAATGCCAAATTAGACTCACAGGGAACTCCTCCCCAGCTGAACACAATAACCAACAAACAACAACAACACCTGCAGAATCCCGGGTCCATTCTCAACACAAAACCAAGAAACACAACTGCAAGCTGGGTCACATCGTGGCACAATTATAGCTGAACACAGGACTGAAAATGTACTAGTCACGCACACAGCTTACCAACAAGGACCCACAACAACCTCTCGGAGAACGCATCTCTAGGACCACGATCACGTCCTAAGAGCACAACTCCCAAGAAAAATACAAAGAAGAAAAGGGTACTCGACCAGCATAATCGCCGACATATTTCCCCCAATCCTCAAGCATGCCAGTGCTAGCCATCACAAAGCCTTCAGCAACGGCACGGCAATCAACAACATCAAGGCACACATAGCCAAGACGAAGTCACACCGAGGAAACAATCCTCTCGACCGGCCAGAATCTTCCAACTAAACGATCCTCGACCTGTGGGTTATAAGCCCACACGCTTCCATTGCGCACTCAAACAATACGCATACAGGCATCAGAGATAACTCGGCATCCGCATCTCAGCACACACTCGACGCCATTGCAATTCACGGAACTGTAATATAACATGCCTCGAGTACCGATCATGCTAACCACCGATCACAAGTCGCCTAAGTACAAACCAGGAAGATCACCAGCTTCAGCACAAAGAATACTAATCTCAGCTTATCCTCACGTCCTGAAAGAAATACTGAACCTTTACAGTACAACAGCCACCAAACACGGCACATCGAACATGGTGCACAAACTGGGTCTAAAGCCAAGCAACTGTCGAACAAGAACATATCAGGTTTAGAACTAACACAGTCCACACTTAAGTAGACACATGACAAAGGCTTCACGGAGACAACACTTCCAAAGCTTACCTCGAAAAGACACCACCAAACAGGATGAGAAGAATCAAGCTCGACTAACACTAGCTCACCAAGAAGGAAAATCTTAGGTTCGCCCGAGCATTCTCTCAATCAAGGCATCCAATCGAACAACACAAACACAATCTAAACACCTCAGGGGCTAAACAAACCTCATGCTGGGACGACCAAAACAACATACAAATGTGCACGGCCATTACACCAATAATAAAGTCACCAGCCACCTGAACAAGCCACGGAAAAATCTCGAACACCACACCACAGATTCACGTCTATCGGTGAACTCTGCCAAGTACAACATAACCGAGACAAACACCACGAAGAAAGAAGAATACTCTGTCACATCGTGACGAGAGCAAAAACCATCTCGCACAGTGCCAACACAGCACACACAAGACCACACGCGAAAAGTAAAACGATAAACAATCGCAAAACCAATGCCAGCTGCTGACTGTACTAGACCTTAAGGACTCTGAGTACTGCAATATCTCGAGTTCCCATGTACTTGCACACAACTAGATCTGATACCAACTATGACGACCCAGACTCCGGATACCGGGTAAACCCGATACCACTTGGATTCTGAGAAGCCTCCCAAGAGTGGTAAAGCTCTAAAGGGATAAAAGGTGTATGTGGAGTACATTAAAGTCCCAGATAAAGCAGGAAGCAATTAATAATTCAATGATTTGGTTTGCTAAAGTAGAAGAAATAAAATTACATTTTCAATTAATAATTTAAATTACAGAGCCAGTCCAAAGAAAGACAAGTACAGTTCAACAGAAAGGGAAACGTACCCTCAAGTCGGAAGAAGCCCGACACTGGCAAAGCTGGCAACCACGAACTACCGGACAACGCCTCGAACCACGAGGAAGAAGAACGACCACACCTTAAAAGCAGGGATGAGCCTCATGTCACCGGCTCAGTAGGGGTCACGCAGATCCCCATTGGAAACAATGCAGTAATACGCAAGACAACAACGCTAAACAGTAAAGCAGGAGCAGATGTAATAACAATGCTAAACTACAATAGTAAAGCTATAAAAGCAGGAGTAAGAATAGCTAAAAGAAAGAGTAAAGTCGTACCGAACAGAAACACGGCTGCCGAACGAATCTCGTCTCTCTAAGCTACTCCAAACAGCAACAGAAAGGCGAACCCTGATCTCACAAAGTCGGGCGTTACCGATCCATTGACAAAGCACTAGTTCCATAATGAAAGCCTACAGAAACAGGCAAAAGCCCTAGAAAAGACCTACACAGTCAAGAAACACTAACGCATACACAACTAGATCGTCATGCACGCTACACTGACTTCGGGTGAAGCCAAGAACAGACTACTCGGAAAAGTCACGAAGCACGAGAGTCATGCATCATGTGACAGAAGTACCTCCTCACTAGAAGAACAGCCAGATGCGTCCACTGACATCTTACACTGTGTCACAAGTATCTCCCACACACCTGGAACGGCGGTAATTAAGACACTCAGAGAACCAAGTACAAGGAACAATAGTACCAAGTACAACAGAACCATAGCAACAAGTGATTAGTCAGGGTCATGCCCGTTGGTGCCAGTCCAAACGTCCCTAACCACGTGTGCACACACAAGCTCATTGCCTTGAGCCAGGCCTCTAGCTAGTTTTCTCCCCCCAGTTGGATGCTACTGATAAGCACGGGAGTCCACGGAAACTAACCTAAAAACCGTATACCGAAAACTACCCACCCACCACTCCCAGGTGGACCGACATTGGAACGAAATGTGTCGTAAGGCTACAACTAGTGGAGGCTCACTAGACACAATGACTAAAACACCGAGTACGGTCAAGGTCAACAAGAATGCCTATGACGCATACTATGAAGTACAAAGGAAACGGCACAAGACAGTCGGATCCACACATCCATATAACACGGATCACCAAAACATGAGGGATCACCAAGACCTTTAAACACATGGATACGTAAACCGAGGTAAGATAGTACCTCACGGCATCCAAAACCATGTCTCGATCCTCACAGGATCACCGAGACATTCACGAGGTCACATGTCAACCACTGGGTCACATCGGGTTGACCAGAAATCAAATCGACGATGAAACAATACTCTGGAAAGGTGGCTGTCTAATCCTGACCGCTAGGCAGGAAAGACGGTTAGATGAAGGGCCGCTACCCTCACAACAGAGCACAGGCAAAGGCAGTCATACCAAGGCCGCACCATGCCAAAGACGGTCTACAAAGGGCCGTCCCACTGAGTGAAACGGTCAAGGAGATGACCGCTACGCTCAGAAGACTCCCAAAATGAAACTACAGAAGCAAAAGGGTTTTGCGGTCTATCTGGGGCCGTTTCTTACACAAGGCGGTCTCCCCAGGGCCACAGGAATGAGTTTGGCAGTCATAGGCAGGCCGCTACACTCAGTCCACCCCAAAATAGTTAAACTGACTCAAATGGTCAAACCAACAAAAATGGTCTACCAAGAACCGCTTCACAGAGCCTAGCGGTCACCCTAAGGCCGCCAAGGACACCCAGGTGGTCGGAGCTAGACCGCTAGCCCAAACCGACATAAAATCATAAGTGGCGGTCACAGATGGGCCGCACAACTCCATAAAACAGTCAGTCGTTGGGCCGTTACCAAACAAACTGACTTAGCCAATAGCGGTAACCAATGGGCCACTAATAAATAACCAGCGGTCCTACCTGGGCCGCTGAACAGAGCTTAGCGGTCCTCCTCAGGCCGCTACGCCAACATAAATGGTCAGTCGTCCGAACGTTAAAACCCAACCGACTTACCTACTGTTTATGGAGCCAGAAAACGGTCCTCAACGGGCTGCCTCCTTCACCTCGTTGTCTCTGATTTGATCACCAAGCTCCCACGGTGAGCAAACCGTAGGGATGGCTCAAAACCGATGAAACCATGCCCCGTTCGCCCTAACACGAAGGGGGAACAACCCTAATGACAGTATAAACCTTTCACAAGTTGAAAGGGATCCAAATCACGTCAAAATGACAAGAAATGGGTGATTCTAACGAATCGACCCAAAATGAGTCATGTGGGTTCCAATTGCAACAAAACTAGCGGGAGCGAAATGCTAACATGCCAGGGGTTTGAATGAAAGTAACTAGGCAAGAAACCATTGTCGGAAAAGGCGAACTCGTCTCACACCCCCCGAAGCATGCTTTCACCCTAAAGTTGGAAAACCCGCTCGTATGCACCTGGTTCGGCTCGAAATCGTGAGGGAACGCAGAAGAGAAGTAGGGTATCCATCTCCCTACCTCCACCGAACTTCTCGCGTGCCGAAACAACTAAATCACGCCGAAAACGTCACATGAACCACGCCACGTCAGCTTTGAATCCACTGAGGGATCGCGCCAATACCACGCTCCGTTCCTCGCGCTATCACGCATCATGATAGCTCCACGATGTTCCTGCCTCGCCCACCTCGCCACGGTCGCGTGCCCTGCGGTGAGAGGAGAAGAGAGGAGAGAGAACAGAGGGAGAGAAGTGAGAAACGTGAGAGAGAAGAGAGGAAGGAGAAAGGTTAAATAGGAAAAGGAAACACACATCTTTGTGAAATCCGATTTTTGCCTGAAAATGCACTAATTCAGAAAAATACAAAAAAATAGTCTACGCGATCCTCGGAAGGAGCATAACGCAACTGTAGCGTCCTCGAGTCGATGAACTCAACAGTAAACTCGCCATAGGGTTTCGTAACTTGTACGAGAGAAAAACCCGCGTAGATCGTAAAATACAACTCAGGACCCACAAAAGCAATCGAAAAGCTCTCCGATAAAGATCCGAAAGACCCAGGGCATTACATCTGACAAGTGGGTCGGTCCCCAGGTCAATGCATAACAAGGCGGACATCCGCATGTTTTTACAGAGGCTCTCCACAAGGCTAGGGACGTGCCCGGTTCGCTAAGGGAGGACTAGACTGGATGACAGGGGGAGATATTGGTCGTCGCTTGGAGGAGGGCCAGATGCGGCTCGGGATGAGCAGTCGGGTACGGGTCCTGAGAGGCGAGTATCTTCATGCTGGGGAGTCTGGGCCGGTCCCGGGAATGTTACTTCCAGGCCGGGGTCCGGCTAACTCGAGTCATCGGTGAGAGCGATCGGCGGCCAGCTCGGGGCGAGCTGTAGGCACGCAGTTCCATGACAAAAATAGGTGTGGCATCATGGCGTATGCATAGCCATCATGGGTTGTCATACGCAGGCGGACCTGGAATGCGGGTGTGTTCGTCGTCGGCATAACGCCTTACATGCGATGGAGATAGGCTTGTGTGCGATGGCTAAACGCCGTATGAGGGAAGTGCGAGCGACATACCCTCGACATGTGTGAGCCGATCAACAAGCCTACCACGTGCGCACACTTAGCTCTTTGCGTCCGTCCTTGCTTAACGGGTGCATGCGGAAGTCCGAATGTGTGTTAGTATGCTCCTTGTTCTTCTTGTTGTATGCCCCTTGAACTTCAAAGGGGGCTTTTATAGAGGAATACAAAGGGTCAGGGGGGTTTAGGCGGACCAAGTTGAGGGTAGAACTTGGACCGCGTAAACCTTTGAAAATTATATTATTTTTTTGTTTTCAGAGTGGGGGAGGGGGGTTTAGGCGGACCAGCCCAGGGGCTGGGTCTGGTCCGCCTAAACCCCTCCACAGGGGGGGTTACGTGGAGTAAAACTAATTTTTTTTGAAAAACCCTTTTTTTGTTTTGGTTGGGGTTTAGGCGGACCAGACCTAGGGGCAGGTCTGGTCCGCCTAAACCCCTAATGGTTAAGCCGGCTCTGGGCCTGGGTTTTGATTAAAAAAACCTTTTTTTGGTTATTGGAGGGGTTTAGGCGGACCAACCTGGGGGCATGGTTTGGTCCGCCTAAACCCCCTCCCCCATGGGGGGGTTTACGCGGAGTAAACCAAGGGTTTTTTTCCCCAAACCTCTATAGAAACCCATTTTTGTCTATTTTGGGCCCACATTGACTCTGGGTGACCGCAAGAAGATAAAATGATACGGGTGTTGGACTGGTTGGCTGGTCGCATGCGCACGTGGAACGAGGTGGTTGACTTTGCGACCCCGGGACTTCGTCTTCACGAACGCCTTGAAGCTGGTATGCCGATGGATCTTACGCGGGACTTGGACGATTGCTGACTAGGGCTTAGCGGGCTGGGTGGAGGGGCCGCCCCTCCGGGGGAGTTCGCCCCCACTAGGGTGCGGCCGCGCCTGGGGCAAACTCCCCCCCGTGCGAGCCGTGGCCACAGGGGGTGGTCCCGGGGGTCCTCTTTTGTCGCCTGGGGTTGTCCTTTGAAGGACGGGGTGTTCCAGGATGCTGGGATTGGCCCGTGGGGCTTGTCGTTGTCGTGTTATCGCTGTCGCTTGCAAGGTGTTCGGGGAAATTCCTGACACACCTCAGCTTGTCGATCGGCTTGGGTAGGTGACCGGCGGGCCTTATATTTTGCCATGGGGCTAAGGGCAGGGGCTCGCTGGAGCCGAGAGAGGGCCTTCTGGGCGTGTGGGCCCGGCCTTCGTGGCGTATGCCGTATAGTACGGCGGGTTGGTGGGCAGCCCCGGGTCGGCCCGGGAGCTGAAAATAAACGGCTTGTCGTCGCGTGTCTGAGGGTCGGTGGTGGCCGCGACTTACTGGAGAGTTGTTGTCACGCCCCGAGCGCGGAAGATACCCGAGGTCGTGGTCAGCTTATATAGAACTATTCAATCAGAGCAGTATACATATATTTTTTTGACAAAAGACAGAGTGCGCAATTTATATAAATCATAACTAAGATTAAATTATCAAATTAATACCAATGTCTAAGATGGCAATTATCCAATTTACCAAATGATAATAATTCTAATTTACGACATTCCTTATTCAAATCCAAATACTAGGCTACAAGCCTTATCAAGCTTCAATCAACCAAACCAATCATAACTAGAAGTATAGGGTAGGACTTAAAACACAAAGGACACGACTAGTTGGCAGAAGACAACCGATGACTCTAGCACTCTTCACTCGGTCTCGTTCCCATTCATGTGGACGTCGCTATCCAAATTTCCTGAAAATGTTAGGAAGCAACTAGATGAGTGAATCGCTCAGTAAGATTTATATCTCAAGCTCTAGCAATCTTTAAGTTAATTACAAGTTCATGCGGTATAATGATGCATGTTGGATCAAGTAATAATATCAAGAATTGTATCAAGAGAGTATCACATGAATTTCAATACGATGTAACAACAAGGAACTAGCAAGTAATTTGCAAGTAATTGCACAAGTCTTTCCAAGAAGATGATAATCAATATTCAAGCAAGTCCTTTCAAGAAGGTAATAATCAATGATCAAGCGAGTAATCTCAAGCTCATATAATAACAAGTAGTGCAATGGAATTGGCTATTTCATTCATTCATTCAAGCAAGTAATTACCCTTTTTCGGGCCACGCGAGTCAAGTCAAGTAAGTAGAGAGAGAGAGTAAGCGCGGAATGTCTCAAGTCAAGCAAACAAGTACTCTCGCCCTTCGCGGGTCTCGAGTCAAGTATTGCCCATTCTGGGCCACGCAAGTCATGTATTACCCATTCTTGGCCTAGCAAGTCAAGTCAAGCAAGTAGTTCGGTGCAATGTCAAACACCGTGGTCAATAAACTCCCATGGGCATAAATATCTTCGGGTGCTCCTCTCAGGACCAGACCGGGCCCTATATGCACATCATTCATGTATACTTTTGACATCCACTCTCATTTATATAGCCAATATAGAATTCCAAAAATTTACACATGGTAGGAATGTAAGGGGGATTTTTTCAGGAACAGATTTCAAGGACAAATGCATGTAAATGATGATATGATGACTTAACCACTTAAAATGCAGTACATAAATGCAAATCAGGGGTTAAGATGGCAAAAAGTCTTGTATAGAAAGTCAACATTATTGGTGGTCAAAGTCAACACTATTGGTCAAGTCAACGCTATGGTTGATGTGAAGTTAAGTGCAAATTGGTCAAACTCAATGCTATTGGTCAAAGTCAACGCTACTGGTTAAAGGTGTCAACCGGTCAAGGTCAGACAGCGTTTTACTTTTCGTGTAGAAATACAAAACTAAGGTCGATGCATATCACTATTCATGTATATAGAAGTCTATACATGTTACTATTCATGCATATAGAAGGTCTGTGCACGTTATTGTTCATGCGTATAGAAAGTCTGTGCATGTTACTATTCATGTCTATAGAAAGTCTGTGCACATTACTATTCATGCATATAGAAAGTCTGTGTATGTTACTATTCAAGCCTATAGAAAGTCCGTGCACGTTACTATTCATGCATATATAAAGTCTGTACATGTTACTATTCATACCTATAGAAAGTATGTGCACATTACTATTCATATATATAAAAAGTCTATGCATGTTACTATTAATGCCTATAGAAAGTCCGTGCATATTACTATTCATGCATATAGAAAGTCTGTGCATGTTACTATTCGCATCCGTGCATCTTTTGCTTGCGTAGGTATAGGTCTACATAAGGTCGGTGCAGTGCATGATAAGGTCTGTGCAAGTCACTATTCATGTCCATGCATCTTTTACTTGCGTAGGTATAGGTCTACATAAGGTCGGTGCAGTGCATGATAAGGTATGTGCAAGTCACTATTCACGTCCGTGCATCTTTGGCTTGCGTAGGTATAGGTCTACATAAGGTTGGTGCAGTGCATGATAAGGTCTGTGCAAGTCACTATTCGCGTCATTGCATGTTGCAGGATGAAGCCTGTGCAATTCACTGTTTACGTCGTGCATGTTGCAGGACGAAGTTTGTGCAAGTTTTCCCTGCCCATTCTAAAGTCAGTGCATGTTGTATGACGAAGTCTGTGCAATTCACTGTTCACGTCTGTGCATACGTTAAGGTCAGTGCGTGTTGCATGACGAAGTCTGTGCAATTCACTGTTCATGTCCGTGCGTGTTGCAGGACGAAGTTTGTGCATATGCGAGCCAATGCATACTAAAGTCAGTGCATTGCAGTATAAGGTCGGTGCAGCCCGCTACGAAGTCAGTGCATAGGCGAGATAAGGTCGGTGCAGTCTGCTACGAAGTCAGTGCATATGCGATTTTTAAGGTTTAAGGCCAGTGCATATACAGACCAAGGTCAGTGCAGGTACTGTTCACGCAGACCAAGGTCAGTGCACATGCGAGCCAAAGTCGGTGCAGATCACTATTCATGCTGTCCAGGGTCGGTGCTAGTTTTGGCCTTATGCATCCAAAGTCGGTGCAGATCACTATTCGTGTAATCCAGGGTCTACGCTAGTTAGGCCTCGTGCATCTAAGGTTAGTGCACTTTTACAGTGAGCAATCAATTTTTGACCGCGTGAATAGTAACGTCAAGTATTGACTATTACTATTTATTCAATTTCGTTTTCAAGGCCAAAATTTTATTTAATAATTTTTCATGGTAGAATAAATCAAGTTGATTAATGGGTAACAGTTAGATTTTTTAATCATTTTTATCTTGTGAGATATTAATTTTTAAAGTGAGTCGTGAATAGTATTTTTACTATTCACTCAATTTCATTTTTAAGGCCAAATATTTATTTGATAATTTTCTCTGGTAGAGTAAATCAAGGTGGTTAATGGGTAACAATTATATTTTTCTAATCTTTTTTATATTGTGAGATATTGATTTTTTAAGTGAGCCGTGAATAGTGTTTTTACTATTCACTCAATTTCATTTTTAATGTCAAATATTTATTTGATAATTTTTTCTGGTATGATAAATCAAGGTAGTTAATGGGTAACACTTAGAATTTCCTAATCATTCTTATCCTGTGAGATATTAATTTTTAAGGTGGGCCATGAATAGTATCCTCCATAACCTTCACGTAACTAATGACGTAACTTACTGTTCATGATTTTAAGAATGTTCACAGAATCAGGAAGTAAAGATATGGCTGGACAAATAGCAGGATTGTAAGATCATGTTCATACAATATTTGTAGGATTTAATTCTATAGATATGAATTTTTAAATATGAGGCAATTTACAGGAATTAAAATGAAAGAACGCATGGACACAGGGTGATAATTACCATATTCATGCATGTCACCCTATTTAACTCTTAATTAAGCCAGATCTTGAGAACACCTACCTTTTGGGTGCGATTTACTAGGTAAAGCTGTAGAGAAAGAATTGGAAATCCTAGCCACACCAAACCCTTCACGCTCAGCAAAGCTTCTGCAGCAGGATACTTCTCCTTCTCTTCCGTGGTAAAAGCCAGTAGGGTCACCTACGGTTGATGGAGGGATTTGTTTATAGAAGGAAAAAAAACAGAAGGGTCTATTGCCAGGGAAAAAGAAGTAATTAATGCTTCAATCCATTGAATCCATTGTCGGGTAAAAGGGGTCTGTTGCCAGCAAATAATGGTTGGCTTGTCAGCTGTGGGGTCTGAGGGGGATATATATATATTAGTATATCTATATGTTTATAGTGGGGTGGTGGCCCTCCTGGAGATGAATGGCGCCTTGGCCATCCCCCTTTGATGCTTCTTCACGTGGTGATGTCTAGGCATATGATAATGGTTGGTGGCATATATATATATATATATATATATATATACATATTTTTGCCCAAAAAGAGAATGGCGGATGCAAGAATTGAACCGTGGTCACCCATTTGGAGGACACATCACTTACCCAACTACACTAAGAAGTCACTTTGTTAGGTGGATAACCTTTTTGGAACTTTAATGGTGGTATATTTATATGATGGCCCTCATTAGTTATTCTAACATCTTATTTAACCTTCCTATATAGTTATCTAAAGTTTTTTATTTGTTTGGGGGAAAAGTCTTTATAGTATTATCACTATTATTATTCTTTTGGGTTTTTTACATAAATACCCCTCTAAATATCGGTTATGCCAAATATACCTCTCATTTGAACATATTATCAAAAATATCCTCTATTTAATCTTAAATGTTGCAACTATGCCCCTACCGTAACCTTCGTTGATTTAACTTGAGTTAAACATGAGTTAATCAGTAAAATTATTTGGGTTTTTTACATAAATACCCCTCTAAATATCGATTATGCCAAATATATCCCTCGTTTCACTGCAATTAATGGCGATAGATAGGATATTCCACAGAATATTCACCTCCCGTCGACGTAAGTAAACTACAGGGGCATAGTTACAGCATTTAAGATTGAATAGAGGATATTTTTGATAATATACTCAAATGAGTGGTATATTTGGCACAATCGATATTTAGAGGGGTATTTATGTAAAAAACCCTATTATTTTTTATCATCTTTATACGGGGTGCTACAGTCGTCATAGGACATGGCTGGAGTGTTGGAGCCACGGATTGGCCCTCGGCTTGTTGTAGAACCGATGGGATATGCATGCTCGCGAGGTGTTCGGGAAAATTCCCGACACGCGTGTATGGCAGGTGCTATGGGATTCTAAAGCCTGTGGTTGACCAAGATAAGTCTTCCTTTGACTTTAGAAGGCTGGATCGAGGCATCTTGGGGGTAGATCCCGGCCTCGTTCCTGGGTGCCACGTGTCGTGGCCTGCCGTAAGGGCGCCCCCGGGTTAGCCCGGGTGGCTGTATTGAACGCGGGTAAACCCGCAAACTTAGTGATCAGGGGTGGCCCCAATCAATTTTTGATGTTGCCGTGGGTCACGGCTAGATGGTTGGGACCCTTGGCTGGGCACGAGGAGCCATAAGAAGGGCTGGGTAGCCCACGCTTTAAAGGTGTTCGGGGAAATTTCCGAACCCTTATTTCTTGATATTTTGTCGAGAAATTGTCTGGGCACAACAGTGGCCTAAAATAAAAGGGTCTTTGGACTTATCTTAAAGAAACCCAACAGTGTATGGACACATCTACAATTCTATTATTAGGTGGGTGTATCATTCAATCAGGTCATGATGGGCAGACCCGATATATAAGTGAATGAGTCTTGGTCCCTCTCTACCACCAAGAAAGTGCTTGGCGGTTCCCATCAACTACCAAGCATCATCAGGAGAAGTGGAGAAGAGAGAAGACCTCGCACTCACACAGTCTCGCGAAGATCGTGTCATCGTCTCTGACGTTTTAGGCAGCACTAAGTGGATCTCAACGAGCGACGTCTTCCGTGTTGTGAGATTCCTGAGATGGATTCAGGTACGCTTATGCTGTGCGAAATCGATCAATTGGTATCAGAGCCGCGTTGTTCTTTGGGCTCGTCTCCGTCAATTTTCTACGCACATAAAAGTCACATTTTGAATGTTTCTCGGATTTCTATGTGTAGTCCTCTCCACGCAGCAAAGACGTTGGAGATTGCACGGTGTCCTGGTCATCCGGGCATGTTAAGGGGCACCCGAAGGCGAACTGGGCACCGCTGGCTCCCTGGCTAGCAGATCTGGGCGCGACCACCGCAGTGGCCGCTCGTGGCTACCACGCTAGCGGGCTGACGGCGGCCTCCTCCGCCTGGATGGGAAGGCTCGACTTGCTGCCGTGGTGGCCGGTCCCGTGAGCACCGTGCGAGGGAGCGGCCGGGTGCGGACGCAGGCGCCACCGCCCCCACAGGCGCCGACGTCACCGCGCGCATCTGCGCTGGTCGCTGTGCGTCGCCGCTGGCGCCCTACACAGGTTGGGGGGGGCACAGCCCCGAGCAGGACCGGCCTGATCTGCCTCTCCCCTGGGCTGCCTATCGTCCGGTGGCAGTGGACCGATCGGTGGCGGGGCTCGCCGGTCTCCTCCCTCTGTATGGCGGCGGCAGCTACGGTTTCTTTGGTTCCCCGATAAGTTTTTTTGGGGAGAAGAAGGAAGGAGATGATGGTTTTTTTTTTGACTATTCTACCCCCCTTAAGTTATGGATCTATCTTTGGATCCTTATTGGGTGTTGGTTTAGTAGATGGATCCAGGTTTGAATAAAAGATATTGGATCTCATAATGAGACCCATGTAAAGATCCGAACCCGTTAAGTTACTGGATCCTGACTTAAACTAATTTTAAAGATATCCGATGGACATCTCTTTTTGTCATTATATCCTTGTTTCTTTAATTGTTAATTGTACATATATCCCTACTTTGTTATGAATGGACCTGAGGCCCATTTCAGTTGTGGGTTCTTGGCCCATTAATGTTTTAGATTTACAAATCCATTAAATAAACAATTTGTAGAGACTGTTTGCTAAATTTATTGGGTATAAATGCTATACAGTGAGTCTTTTGTTTGAACAGAATAGAAACTTTATTGCGTTTATGTCTAGAAACTTCATGTTCATGTCTTTAAGTTTCATATAAATTGTTATTTTACTTTTGATGAAAGTTTAGACATTAAATTTCACTGTACATGATCATGTAAACCCAAAATAATGCAATAATTGAGATTATGTCATATCATACCTGAAATTTGCATATGAACATTGAAGACGTACAAATTTGGGGTGTCTCCTTTGAGGTATTATCCCCGCTACGTCCGGGGGCGACTAAGGTTTTGTCCTTTCTTGCTGGTAAAAGGGCCCTCAAAGGAGAATACTTGGGTCTTACTTATAAGCACATGTCCATCTTTGTAGTTTCCAGTATGGGATCTTTTGAGCCCCCGTCTTAGGCCTCTACACTAGCCCCCTAACAAAGGTGGGCTTTGTGCTTATTGGGCCAAGGTTCCCACAGACGGCGCCAATGAAGACGTAGAAATTTGGGATGTCTCCTTTGAGGTATTGTCCCCGCTACGCCCGGGGGCGGCTAGGGTTTTATCCTTTCTTGCTGGTAAAAGAGCCCTCAAAGGAGAAGACTTGGGTCTTGCTTATAAGCACATGCCCATCTTTGTAGTTTCCAATATGGGATCTTTTGAGCCCCCTTCTTAGGTCTCTACAAACATCAACTTTTCCAGATTATGTATATGCCCTTATTCATAAATGTTTGTAATATAAGTGCATGGATTGTTGATTATGCATGTGAATTTCATAAAGCAATTTATGGTTAATAATTTTAAATCACTTTCATATCTCTAGTTGCCCCGAAGGGTCTAGAATATGTTAGTATTTAATGTTGTTAACGAAGTAGAGAATATTAATCTTTCTCTCATAATGGAAATTGCATCATAGACTATTAGATCGTAGTTACACCTGAAGGTGTCTATGATCCAATATGTGAAATGAAAGTTAATAATTAACAATAACTACATAAACACGAGGAATCTTTTACCCAAAGGTAAGATATCTTCGCCTTTATGTATTATGGAATTATTTATAAATCATGCATTATGGATGGTATGATGCTTGTGAAATTTTAGCTATGGCTAATTATTATTCATTGGAATTGCACATAATGTTTATATGCATCATGATAGTAATGTGAGCTTGATTTGTAATTGTTTCAGCTATGACCCCAACTTCCTTGCACTCTCATTTATCATTGATTTCTGCACTGAATGGATCGAATTATAGTGATTGGCATGAGCAGTTTCTCATCACTTTAGGGTGTCTAGACCTTGACTTAGCTCTTCGCACTGAGAAACTTACTGAAATAACTGCTGATAGTACTGATGAACAGAAAGCTCAATTTGAAAAGTGGGAGCGTTCCAACAGGCTATCATTAATGATTATCAAGAGTTCAATTGTAAAGACTATCAGGGGTTCTGTCCCAGATAATAAAAGTGCCAGTGAATTTCTTGATTCCATTAAACAACAGTTTAGTGGATCTGACAAAGCCATGGCTGGAATGCTCACTAATAAATTGACTTCTATGAGATATGATGGAACCAGTGGAGTGCGAAAGCACATTATGGAAATGTCTGACATAGCTAGAAAGCTTAAAGCATTGGAGATGACAATCTCTGAATCTTTTCTGGTTATGTTTGTACTCAATTATCTTCCATCACAGTTTTCTCAATTTAAGATATCTTACAACACACATAAGGGAACGTGGAGTCTGAACGAGCTGATATCCATGTGTGTGCAATAAGAAGAGAGATTAAAACAGGAGGGAACACTGGTCATCAATTATGTTTCAACCTCTAAATAGTACAAGTCAAGAAAGGGAAAAGGAAAGAAATTTCCATCAAAGAAAAGCCAAGAGAATGAAAAGAAGAAACAAGATGACATATGTCACTTCTGCAAAAAGGAGGGACACTTTAAGGTAGACTGTCATAAGCGTAAAAGTTAGTTTGAAAAGAGAGGTAATCCTCATTTAAGTGTTTATTTTGAAACTAATTTTATGTAAGTTTCCTCAAATACTTGGTGGATTGACTCTGGTGCTGTTATTCATGTTGCAAACTCATTGCATGTATTCCTTTCAAGTCGAAAACTAAAACAGAATGAGTCTTCCATCTTCATGGGCAATCTGACTAAGTCCAAGGTCAAGGCAGTGGGGACTTGTAAGTTTCGTCTTGACACTGGATATTATCTAGATCTTCATAATGTCTTTTATGTTCCATCAGTGTCTAGGAATTTGATTTCTTTACCAAAGCTTGATGTATCAGGTTACTCATTTAGTTTTAAAAATTCAAAGTTTGGTTTGTTTAAAGATTCCATTTTAGTTGGTACTGGAACATTATTTGATGGTCTTTATCGAATAAATGCAGATTGCTCAATTTCAGGTAACTTGTCCACCTTGAATGTGAATGTTAGTGTTAAACGTGGTATGATTGATGAAGGTTCCTCAATGTTATGGCATAAAAGGTTGGGTCACATATCGAAAGAAATGATGTTGAGGTTAGTAAAAGATGGAGTATTATCCACTCTAGACTTCATTGACTTTGGCACTTGCATCGATTGTATAAAGGGAAAACAAATTAAAACCCAGAAAAGGCACGTCTCAAAGTGTGAGGGACTTCTAGAATTTATTCACACTGACATTTGTGGTCCCCTTCCTCCTTGCGTAGGAGGTGAACAATATATTATCACATTCATTGATGATTTCTCACGTTATGATTTTGTTTTCCTATTGCATGAAAAGTCCGAGTCTTTGAAAGTTTTTAAAGTTTTCAAAGACCAAGTAGAGAATAAAATGAATAGGAAAATCAAAGTTGTGAGATCTGATAGGGGTGGAGAGTTTTATGGAAGACATGGTTAGTTAGGTCGTATCCCTGGACCCTTTGCTAGATTCCTAGAAGAGAATGGCATTGAGCCTCATTGTACAATGCCAGGAACTCCCCAACAAAATAGTGTGGTTGAAAGATGAAATTGTACTCTCATGGACATGGTGAGAAGTATGATTAGCAACTCTTCCTTGCCCTTGATTTTGTGGAGTGAAGTCTTGAAGACTGCTATGTATATCCTCAACAGGGTTCCCAGTAAGGCTGTTCCTAAGACTCCATTTGAGTTATGGACAGGAAGGAAATTAACCCAGCCTGAGGCATATGCATATTTGTGGTTGCCAAGCAGAAGCTAGGCTATACAATCCACAAGAAAAGAAATTGGACCCTAGAACAATTAGTTGTTCATTCATTGGGTATCTAGAATGGTCTAAAGGGTATATATTTTATAGTCCATCCCATACTATAAAAGTTATTGAAACTGGAACTGCCAAGTTCATTGAGAATGGTGAGAACAGTGGGAGCTCTATTCCACGAAATGTGGAATTTGAGGAGATAAGGGACCCTTTCCCTGCTACCTCTATAACAGCTGATGAATCTGAGCATGTAGGTCATGACATGATAGACCAACAGCCAGATCATATTATGGCACACACTGAAGAGATTAATGTTGAGGCAACACCAATTCAAGATGACACTCATAATGATAATATTTAGATCATAACCATGAACTTAGAAGGTCTCAGAGAGCTAGGAGACCTGCTATTTCAAATGACTACATTATATACTTGCAGGAGTGTGATTTTGATGTTGGTATTGAAAATGATCCATTTTCATTTAAAGAAGCCATAGAAAGTAACAAATCTGAATTATAGATTAATGCCATGAAAGATGAGATTGAATCCATGCACAAGAATGAAGTTTGGGATCTTGTTGCATTGCCTAAAGGGTGTAAACCGGTTGGTTGAAAATGAATTTTCAAAACCAAGCGTGACCCTAAAGGTAATGTGGAAAGGTACAAGGCCAGACTTGTCGCTAAAGGATTTACTCAAAAGGAGGTCATTGATTATAGGGAGACATATGCTCCAGTTTCTAGAAAGGACTCATTCAGAATTATTATGGCATTGGTGGCTTACTTTGATTTAAAGTTACATCAGATGGATGTAAAGATAACCTTCTTAAATGGGGATCTAGAAGAAGAGGTATACATGATGCAACCAGAAGGATTTGAAATTAAAGGAAAGGAAAATTTAGTATGTAAATTAAAGAAATCCATATGTGGACTTAAACAAGCTTCCCGACAATGGTACTTAAAGTTTAACAAAGTTATCATGTCCTTCGGATTTATAAAAAATATTGCTGATCAATGTATATATCTGAAGGTGAGTGGGAGCAAGTTTATATTCTTGATTCTATATGTGGATGATATATTGCTTGCTACTAATGATTTAGGTCTCTTACATGAGACGAAAGGTTTCCTTTCCGATCATTTTGATATGAGGATATGGGTAATGCATCATGTGTTGTAGGAATTGAGGTCCATCGTGATAGATCTAAAGGTTTACTTGGATTGTCCCAAAGAGCTTATGTCACCAAGGTTTTAGAAAGGTTTAGAATGCCAAACTACTCATCATGTGAAGTGCCAATCTTTAAAGGTCATAAATTTGGTTTACATCAGTGTCCAAAGAATGACATTGAGAAGCAGGAAATGAAGGCTACTCCATATGCTGCTGCCCTTGGGAGTATGATGTATGCTCAAGTTTGCACTTGTCATGATATCAGTTTTGCTATGGGGTTACTTGCAAGATATCAAAGCAATTTAGGAATGGAACACTAGAAGGCTGTAAAGAAAGTAATGAGATATCTTCAAGGAACTAAAGACTACATGCTCACATATTGCAAAACTGATCACTTGGAAGTGATTAGTTACACAGATGCAGATTTTGTTGGATGCTTAGACAGCATGAAGTCCACATCAGGCTATGCTTTCTTACTAGTTGGTGGAGCAATTTCATGGAAGAGTGCCAAACAGCACATTGTGGCAACTTCTACCATGGAAGCTGAGTTTATTGGCTGTCATGAGGCATCTTCACATGCACTATGGCTAAAGAAGTTTATCACAGGGCTTAAAGTTATGGATTCTATTTCCAAACCCTTGAAGCTTCATTGTGACAATTCCTCTCCAATTTTCTTCTCCAATTACAGCAAGTCAACTGGTGCTAACAAGTACATTGACATCAAGTATCATTCAGTACAAGAAAGAATTAACAATCATTTTGTATCAATTAATTTTGTCAATGATACTGACATGATTGCTGATCCCATGACTAAGGCTTTGGCACCTAAAGTTTTCTCCGAAAATGTAAAGAATATCGGCCTTATTGCATGGGATAATTGATGTTGTAATTAATACATTTGAGATATCATAATGAATGATTGGTTATCTCCTTCTATTTTATTATTGTGGTTGTTAACATTTATGTATGAAATGGAAGAATTTGTCTGTATGACTGTTGCTGCAGGTTTTTTTTTTGCCGATTGACCGGGTGAAGGAAGGGATACAGCGAGGAAGGAAGACATGGGAGTTTGATGTATCTCGAGTATCCTCCTTACGGTTGTAAGCCTCTCACGGTAGTATCGGACACTCTCCTTTCATGGAAAGTCAAAAAGTGTCGAATGGCACGAAAGTGTCAGGATAAGGGTTAACCGGACATGGTGCGGGCGTGCTAGTTGATTTCTCGACAATCACCCATGGAACCAAGGGTTGACCGAGGAAGCATCGCCATGACGCGGCACGTGGGCTCGGGCGATCGGGTGACACATGGAGAGAAGGGGTTTCATGGGTGCGAGTGCATAGGCGATTGCGGGAATCATGTATTGAACGTCTTTGCCCACCGGCCGCAAGCAACCGGTGTTTATTTACATCGGATTGAATCCGAATACCTTCGTTCTAAGCTGAAGAAAAGTCTATATATATGTCTGAAGCCATGGGTAGAGGGCCGGGAGCATTCCGCAGCTGTGGGTGCGCTCTCGACTGAGAGATGTTTACTGGGGCTAGGATGTTAGGCACAGATGCCGAGTGGTGTAGATAGAAAGCTGGGGGCCTGAACGTGGATGCGAGAGTATTCGTCCAATTGGCGGTGTAATCTTTGATATATACATGTCTTTACAGGTGGGCCGTAGTGGCCAGGGTACAACTGGTGCACGCCACAGGACAATTCCGATATGATGATTGGTCCCCGGGTTGGTGCTTGATAGACGAACACATATGTGTTTTACAGAGGGCCCCTCCCGTGGCGTGGGCCATGGTGGCGGCGCTGAGCGAGGGGGTTTATGACTGGACGACTGGAGGGATGCATCGATCCGGTGTCTGGGCGAGGGCCGGTCATGGCTCAAGTAGAGGGGTCGAACGTGGCCTCGTGACTACAGGAGAGCGTGACGTCATGGTACGTGCATGGTTGGAACCGACGGGCACGCGAGGGGGAATCCCGACATGAGGGGATGTTCGCCCTTGTTATAATGTCTCGCACATGGTGGGTGTCGACTTGTATGTTACGGCTAAATACGGCATGAGGGAAGTGCAAACGACATACCCTCGGCGTACTAAGCCGACGAACAAGTCACCCACACACGATTCTCCTTAGCTCGTTGTCCAGAGCCGCTTGAAGAAGGCCGGATGTCCCGGGGCTTCTATGTGACTTCAGTATGCTGTGTTGGTGTCTATCTGTATATGTGTGTATTCCCCTTGAGCTTCTAAGGGGTTTTTATAGAGAAGTTGAAGGGGTGGAAGGGGTTTAGGAGGGTTGGGTTGATAGGGTTAAGCCAGCCCGCGTAAACCCCATGAATAGTGTAGGTTTAGGGGGACTAGGTTGATAGGGTCAAGCCAGCCCGCGTAAACCCCTCACGGAGGGTGTTTTTCGTAAAAAGAGTGGGCTCGGAAGGGTTTAGGCGGACCAGCCTCACCCCCTGAGGGTTTAGGCTAAACCCCACCCCAGGCGGTTTAGGCGGGCTGGGTTTGGCCTTTTTTTAATTTTAAAAAACCAATTTTTTTTTTAATTGAATTGAAGGGGTTTACGCTGGCCAGCCCAGGGGGCGGGGCTGGTCTGCATAACCCCCCAGGGGGTTTAGGCGGACCAGCGTGGCGGTCCAAGCTGGTCCGCCTAAACCCCACCCCGGGGGGGTTTAGGCGGGTTGGCGCATGGAGAGAGAGGGGGCGGTCCCCACCCTATAAATCCATTTTTGGCCTATTTTCTTCCTAAATTGACTAAGAAGAAAAGGACGGTTGTGACGACCCAGAGCTCCGGATACCGATATACCGATAAAATCGATACACCGATACCAAGAACTGGGGAAGCCACCCAAGAGGCTGATGAGGCCCCTGAAGGGTTAAAGAAGTTTGCTGAGGAGTTGCATAACGAATTGGGACCGCAGGCGTGCAATATTAATTAGGACAACAATTAATAATTAAGTGCGGAAGCAATTAAAACATCAGAGTGGTAGAATAAATACAATAGTCCAGATTTTATAATAAAAAGAGGTCCACTGTACAACTACACGGGGCATACCCCGGCACAACAGAACAAAAGATAAACCAACACAGCTGGCACTCTAACGACGCTCGGCACAACCACGAGAAGCACCGACGGACGATTGGGGCGGCTCACCTGAAAGAAGGAAGGGTGAGTCACAGCCAGACTCAGTAGGGGTCACGCGGATCCCTACCCCAAACTAAACAGACAAGCAGGCAAACATAAAAGTAATTAGAGCATGCATTTAAATAATAAGGCAGATGCACAATTTAATAAATAAATAACAACAGAAAATAAATCTACCAATAGAATAAACCATCACTAACCAGGTGAAGCGAGAGACGGGACAACCCACTAGAAGAACAAGACCAGACACATCCCCTGAAGACTTACACTGCGTCTCGGCAACTCGCAAGTCTGGCTCACGACAAGCGGGAGGCGTAATAGGACCAAACCAAGTACTAGTCAGAGCGATACTCGTCAGTGCCTGTCCAAGTCTCCAACCACGTGTGCACACACTGACTCCTGCCTAGAGCCAGGCCTCTAGCTAGTTCCCCCCCCCCCCCCCCCCCCCCCCGTTGGACGCAACGGTAACCACAGGGGCCCACGGTAACTAGCTTACAAACCGTTCCTCGGGAACACCCCTCCACCTCTCCCGGGTGAGACGACACGCTCGGTCGCTGGGCTACGACTAGTGGTTCCATCATAAGGAAAAGAAAACAATTCCATCGGGATCTACTAATAAGCCATCGGTCACAAAACAACCTAAACATGGGATATATACAACATGGAATGCATTAGAAATTGACCATGCATGCTATTAAAACCCAAAGGAATGTAACAGTCTAGGGCTGCCGCGTCACAGAGTGTGACGGCCAAGGGAAGGAGCGTCACAAGGGCTGTGACGGTCGAGGACGGTGGCGTTACAAGGGCTGTAACGGTCGAGGATGGGGGTGTCACAAGGGCTGTAACGCGCCAGGGCAGGGGCGTTACACGGACGTAACGCGCCTCCCCGGGACCGTTACACCCGCCCGAGGCTAAAAATAAAACCACGGCGTTCTAACAGAACTTAACGCACTCTCGGAGGCGCGTTACAACGCCCTGACGGCCGCCCGACAGGCCGTTAGGCCAACCGCCATACGAAGTCAACGGTCAAACCGATCAAGTAACGGTCATGTGACGATCTAGCAGATGACCGCCACACCAAGTGTGGCGCCCCTACAGTGGGCCGTCACACAGCCGTAATGCACCCCACAAGGGCTGTTACAGTGTGACGGCCTCTGGAAGAACCGTCACACTAGCTGGGAGCTTAAACCAAAACGGTCAAAACCAAACCCCCTCCCGGTCGAGCCGGATCGACGGGGAAACGTGGAAAAACTATAAAACTTGTCAAACCATAACATTCTACAACTAATCCATGCATCAAAACATAAAAACAATGCCCATGGAGTGATTTTCAAGAATTTAGCCTAAATGACACTAACATGGAATTTTGAATGGAAATTGAAGAAAATGACGTCGGATTGACGTGCATGCTATGCCAATGCGATCCTAGCGAGGCAAGGATTCCATCCCCCTACCTTAATCGCGACGAAAACCGGATTTGGGCCGCATGCAAGCAACGGGTCACCGCGGCTCCTCCCGCCCCATCTCACCTCCACGTCCCACGAACCGCGACGAGGTCAGCGTCTACGCGTTCCTCGCGACGAGCCGGTTCCAACAACACCTCTCGCGCCTCGATCCGCGGCCGTCCGGACCGAAACCGAGAGAGTGGGGGCGGAGAGATCGTGAGAGGGAGAGAGAGAAAGAGGGAGAACGAGTGAGGGAGAGAGAAATCGATGGGGATATATATATATATATATATATTAAAATTATTATTATTATTATTTAAAAAAACTTAACCATAATTGCCATTAACCTTAAACAAATTCCGATAAATGCCAAACGAACACCTAAAAATCCACAAAAATAGCCAAAACGATCAGGACAAAGTCTAGATCCGAACTGTTAAGAATCCGCTAAAGCACGAGCGCTACAACGGTTGTGCTGGGAGGATACGTGGAGGCTTACGGAGGCTTGTGTGTGCGTCGACTTGCGGAATTCTCGCGTGTTATCGCTTTACGCTCCCGCGTCCACGCGTCGACTTCTCGAACTGGTACGGCACACGAACCGCATCGTAGGACCGCAAACTGGACGAACTGAGGCT
Source organism: Amorphophallus konjac (assembly GCA_022559845.1). Classification (NCBI taxonomy): domain Eukaryota; kingdom Viridiplantae; phylum Streptophyta; class Magnoliopsida; order Alismatales; family Araceae; genus Amorphophallus; species Amorphophallus konjac. The sequence goes on from CM040123.1 coordinate 361,069,711, forward strand.
AAGTGGGATCGTGGGATCACCAGGCTGGAGAGAGGGCGCGACCCCCAGGGAGTTCGCCCTCCCTAGGGGCGCGGGGCCGCGCCCCGGGGCAAATTGGCCCCGGGGCCGGTTGTGACCCCGAGGGATGGCCCCCGGGTCTCATTGTATCTTCTACAAACATCCTTTGGAGGACGTTAATCTCCGGGAAAATGGGATGGACCCGTGGGGGCCGTCGTTCTTCGAGTTGTCGTAGTCGCTCGCAAGGTGTTCGTGTAAATGCCCGACACACCTTGGATGGCCAAACGACTTGGGTAGATGACCGGGGGGCCCCAAGGTGGGCCATGGGTTGAAGAGGGGAGCTCGTGGGATCTTAGGAGAGGCACCTTAGGGACATGAGTCATGCCTCAAGATGCGTGCCACGTTGCATGGCGGGTTGGCGGGGTAGCCTCGGGTTGACCCGAGTGCTAGAGTTGAGTGGCTCGTCGCCATGTATCTGAGGGTCGGGGGTGGCGCCGGTTTGCTGGGAGGTCGTTGTAGGACCCAATTAGTGTGCTGGAACCACGGGGTGGTCCATGGTCTTGTGTAGAAGGGCTGGAACATATGCGTCCACAAGGTGTTCGAAAAAATGCCGAACACACGTGTGTGAGCCGTATGCACGTGCTGTGGGCTCCAGAGCCTGTGGTTGACTTACTTGGGTCTCCCTTTGACCTTGGAGGGTTGAAAGAAGTGTCCCGGGGTGGGCCATCGACCCTTTCACTGGGTGCCACGTGGCGTGGCTTAACGTCGGGGCGCCCACGGGTGATCCCGGGTGGCCATGTAGGATACATGCAAAGCCCGTATGTGAGTGGCCGGGGTTGACCCCGGACAGTTGCTTATGTCGCCGCGTGTCGCGGCGAGCTGGTCAGGGCCTTTGTAGGGACCTGCAGGGTTGTAGAAAGGGCTAAACAGCCCGTGCCTTGAAGGTGTTCGGGGAAATGCCCGAACCCTTATTCCTTGTCATTTTGCCGGGAAATAGTCCGGGTACAACAAATGCCCCCCACGGGGCGTGCGTCGGAGGCGGAGACGAGGGCGTACGGCCCGTGAGACCCCTGTTCCAGGCTGTTGTAGTTGTATTTTGACACTTCATGTGCCTTTATTTTGCTGTGCTGTATATACTGATTTTCTGGTATACTGACTATTTTTTTGGGTGCCTTGTCTTGCAGCTATGGCATGCTTCGACAGAGATGGGCGAGTCCCGAGGTGGGTGGCTCGGGAGGAGGACTACTGGGTGCGACGGACTGAGCAGTTGATGCCTCCTTTGGGTCCACCAGTGGTTACAGCGGCTAGTGTGGAAGAGTTGGATTCAGGGCATACAACAGTGGCCGAGGGTCCCGTCAGTGAGAGGGCAGTTGGAGTCGGGACCGTAGAGGTGGCCCAGATTTCGGGAACAGGCGGTCTGTATACCTATGACCGGAGCGGGGGTTATCCTTTGGAGTTTCCCTTGGATCTCCATCTGTTCGAGTTCCTCGGGAGCTATGTCCCTCCCGGCATGGAGGAGGGTGACACCCAGATTCTAAGAGCCCATCCCCGGCTTGAGCGAGCTATCTTGATTGGCAGGGATAGCCTGCATGGTGTAGCATTTTACAGTTACCCGAGCTTTCTGAGGACTACTGGAGGTAGTGTCGGTTCCCCAGTGTTGAGTGCCTAGGGTTCTTTGGCAGAGCAGAGCAGTCTGGTGTCAGAGTTGGGCCACTGGGCCTTACTTCCTGGGACTTGCACGGTCGCCATCGCACAGAGATAGAGGGGACCGCTGGGTTGGTACTGGAGCCTGCGGGCTTGCTGTATGCTGGGGAAGGCTATGACGACCACAACATCCTGGATGGAGTCATGCGGCATACCGTCATCAGCTGGTACGGTCGATGGGCAGTGATCTCGTCACACTACTACCGTCAGGGTGCCATTGAGTGGCTGATGGGGATTGTTCACCACTACCGGGTGCTGCTGGACTGGGCTGGGATCAGGTACGCGGTGACTGTTGCTTTGTACGCATACCCGTGCTACACCGGACTGCTACAGGGGTTGCTGGAGCACTTCAACCGCCGATGGAACACGGTGGCAACAGCAGAGGGAGAGACCAGCCTTGACTTGTGGTCTCTGTTCCAGATTTATGGGTTGCCGATCATCGACGAAGGTTATGATGAGGTGGTACTAGATGACTTCCACCGCAGCCATACCGATAGACAGGGGCGATACCGGGTGCCTTACAGTTACCGGTATCTTCTGAAGACCTGGAGGGACCTGGACCTGGCCGGGAGAGACAGAGTCGCACAGACTCGAGGGTGTCGCTAAATGTGTGGGTCTGCCACTTCTACAACGGACCCTTCTGCTTCTATCAGGAATTCGCCAGGGATCAAACTCCGTGGGAGGAATATACTGAGGTGGAGCTACGGTTTCGGACGTACTCCCGATACATATATGCTCCACAGGAGGGGTGGAATCCCCACGGCTTATCGGACGTGACACATCTTGCCGCCTACTTGGCATACTGGTTGGCGACGTTTGTGGTCCCGCACGGAGAGGATGGTCTGTTGATGGCCGAGCTGCTTTGGTCGGGCCTATTTGTTAGCTGAGGGGAGGCAATTGGCTCTAGCTCCTGCTGCACTCACCAACATGTATCAGGGACTGGGAGTTCTGGTGGCGCACCCGACGCTGAGAGAGAGCAGTATACTTCTACCGACCCACTGTCTCAGTGTGTGGGCCGGGCTGCTATTTCTGGGGCTGGTGACGCAAGGGACTGTGGCGAACTCAACGGCACCACTTTTGTTCAGCTTCACTGGGCAGCCTGACGGGGATGTAGAGGCACATCTGGAGGGGGCCAGGAGAGCTCTTTGCTACCTGCCCGCCCGGGGCGAGGAGGGACTGCCTTTTGACAGCGCTACGAGGGACTTCAACCTCTTCTTGGGGGTTTTAGGCGGAGGGGTGATCAGCGCCCACCCCGGTCAGGGAGCGGCAGATGCAGGGCCGCTGACTTAGTGGGTGCTGAGCACCCGGTCGGCAGTGTTGACGTTGCACCGGTTGACGACGAGTTCCTTGGAGCCATACTATCCGCATAGGTTTGCAAGGAACTTCGGGTACGACCAGAGGATCCCGCCGAATCGAGAGTTTCCTCTGATAGGCAGGCAGTATAGGGGCAAGGATACCCACCTACTTGCAGCAGCATGGTGGGACTTTTACTGTCGCCGGGAGCCCGAGCAACTACCGATGCCGGGACAAGGACGTCGAGGGTGATTCGACGTCCACTACGCTAGGTGGTGGTTCGAGCACAGCCACTTATATCGGCAGAAGGCCTCCGCGATTAGGAAGGTGGAGGAGAGCTGCTTGCTGAGGGAGGATCTGCCTCCGATTATGCTGGATGAGGGGTACCTGAGGACCCGCATCGCTCGGATCCGTCGAGAGATCGAGCGAATTGCGGAGTAGTGGCCCCGGACAAGCCGGGGGTCATCGTCCGGGATCCGAGGCAATGGAGGAGCATTGAAGCCCCTGAAACAGGTGGTAACGGCAAAGGCAACAACCCGGGCGGAGATGCCTCGACCAAAGGCACCTAGGAGCTTGTGGACCCAGTTCCTGGCCGACTGCAGCTTCCAGAGCAGAGGTTCATTGGACCGGGCGCTCCCCGATCGGAGCTTTACCGACACGGTGATCGAAGACTGGAGGCGGCACATCGGCCACGCGATCGGATCAGCCGGGCCCGTGGAGTTCGTGTCCCAGATTGAGTGTGCTCGCACTCTAAGGGACATTCGGGAGGCCGTCGCGAAGGCGGCCCGGGCGCCGACATTGAAACCGGAGCAGCTAGTGCCCTTGCCATTGACCCCCTTCGGAGCTTCAGGTAAGGCTATCTTCTTCCTAGCATGCGCCCCTCCCTTTTTGCTTTTGTAGTTTTTGGGTATAGAATCGAGGCATTGCATAATGATATGTTTGTTGACAGGCTCTGTGGCAGAGGGGGATCACCCCTCCACTGAGGCATCCTCGGGAAGTGGGGACGGAGGTCTGTAGCCTAGGCGGAAATGCCCTCGAGTAGAGGTTGCAATTGTTGAGACTGGTGAGTCCCCTGGGGGACTCGAGACTGGTGGGCAGGTTGAGGCAGAGACGGCCCTGAGTAAGTGTCGCTTCGCCTTCTTTGCTCCTATTTGGTTTAGCCATGGTAGCTATCTAATCTTGTTTTGCTGGATTTGTGTTTTGTAGCCCTCCTGGAGACTAGTGTGGAGGCAGCTTTCTCGCCCCCTCAGAGGTGGATCCCCTTCCTGAGGAGGGGGATGAGTACGAGATAGAGATAGAGGGGCTCCTTCGCCTGATGGACGAGACTATCTCCAATGTTGAGACCTTTCCAGATTTCGAATCGTGGAAAGCTACTGGAGGAGCCCGTTCAAGTAATGGCTTCTAATGTTGGGTGTGAGCTGTGATTTCGCTTTCTTCCGGTTACTGACATAACCGTTTGGATTTTGCAGAGGAGGCAGAGGCGTCAGGGGCCAAGACCCCTGCTGAGGTACTGAGTGGAACACCTGAACATGCGGAAGAACCAGCACCCATGGTGGCTAATAGCTGTCTGGGTAAGTGTCCAATTGTTGCTGAGGGGGTCTTCTCGTTGTTGTTGGACTTTTTCTGCAGGCTGGCATTATTGACTTAATTTGAGTTGTTTGTTTGGAAGGTGAGGACGCGGCGGCCACATTGGAGATGATCCAGGAGCTGGTTCACGTCGGCCCCTCAGTGGCTTTGCCGTCCTTTGCCAGCGAATCGGGGCAGGTGGCTTCTGTACCCCCACCCATTATCGAGGACATGCTGAGCGGACTGCCACAGTCACTGGCAAAGGTACCTCTCCTACCTGTGCCGACCATGGTATTGGCTTGCACGGTGGGGCTGGTAGAGTCCTCCAGTGAGGGACCATCAGGTATGTAGTCGAGCACTTGGTCATTTCATGGTGGATTGCTCTGCTTTACCCACCCGTGCTAAGCTTTCATCAGGGTTGATTGCAGGTACCTCCTCCCCTCTGGAGGAAGGAGAGCTTCCTCGGGACATGGCCCGTGTAGCGGGAGACGAGCCTGCTACCATAGCTTCTACTGAGGGTGACGAGGAGTTCGTCAACATTGAGGGGGTTTTCGAAGGGGACGCCCCAGTTGGTGAGATTCTTGCCTAACACCTCTTGCTAGGAAGTTGTCTTCATGTGAGGCTAGATTTGGTAGTAGCCTGACTTGGCTTCTTGATGTACAGGTGCCTCTGATTTGCCTGCGGCCGTGGGTGTGGACGGACGTCACGGGGTTTAGGAGAGGGGAGGGAAACACGTTACGCTGGGAAAACGCGGGAAAGGGACTCTCGGGGAGGGTTGTCTCTACCGGGTTTAAAGGCGGAAAATATACGGAATGAGAAAACCCACGGAATGGAAATGTACAACGAAATGAATTGACATAAGGAAATTAAAGAATGGAAACCACCGCGAGGAATTACTTCCGTCCACGGGGTTTAAACAGAAATTAAAAGAACAAAATTGCGGAATGAAAAGGCTCCGCGAGGAATTACTTCCGTCGCAGGGACCTCCGCGAGGAATTACTTCCGTCACGAGGTTTTGACAGGAATTGAAGGAATTAAAATTACAGAATGAAAAGGCTCGCGAGGAATTACTTCCATCACGGGCACCTTCGCAAGGAATTACTTCTGTCGCAGGGTTTAGACAGAAATTAAAGAAATAAAATGACAGAATGAAAAGACTTCGCGAGGAATTACTTCTGTCACGGGAACCTTCGCGAGGAATTACTTCCGTCGCAGGATTTAGACAAAAATTAAAGAAATAAAATGACAGAATGAAAAGGCTCCGCGAGGAATTACTTCCGTCACGGGAACCTTCGCGAGGAATTACTTCCGTCGCAGGAACTTCCACGAGGAATTACTTCCGTCCACGGGGTTTAAACAAAAGGAAAAAGTAACAGAAAAGAAAGGGGGGGAGTTAGAGTCAGTATGGAACCATCGCGAGGAACTCATTCCGTTCGCGGGGTTTGAGCAGAAAAGAAATAACAGAAAGAAGGGGAGGGGAAGTGTGATCGCCAGGGGCTGAGAACCCCACAGGAAGTGTTCTGATCGCGTTCGCCGCCGGAGCGGGAGCAGTGCGGGTCCTCTCTTCCTCTTCTGTCGGCCGGCCGACGAAGAGGGCTTCCTTCGGTTACCCTGATTTTGTTATTCTTTCTTTTTTTAGCTTTTATTGTTGTTTTTGGTTTTTGTTTGTGTTGCCTTTATTATTTTTATTCTTTTATTTCTTTCAAAGAGACATGAGAAAATGATGAAAGAAATTGAGATGTAAAAGATAGAGAAAGAGAGTGAGGTATAGAGAATTAAAATTATTAAAGATCACTAGGAAAATATATAGAGAGAGAGAAAGACTCTTTTTTAGACAAAAATAGAGAGGGACGGGGGTGGAGGCTTAACAATAAATAACAATAGAAAGAGAGAAGAATAGAGTAAAATGGAGGGGGGACGGTTGGGTACCTCAAAATAGGAGGGAATGATCCCTTCTCATCTCCGAACTGAGGAATCACGTGAGTTCTCTCCTCCTCTTCTTTCGGCTGGCCGAAGGAGATAGCTTTCCTTTGATGGTTCCCCTTGCAAAAGAAGACGAGATAATAAATCAGGATAACGACAATGCAGCATCAATCCCTTGTGATGAATATGATGAAGACATGAACAAATACGCACCTGCTCGATGTTGTTTTAAACCTCTTTTATACACAAAGGTAGGCAGATGATATGATGAATGATCAAGTGAGGGTCTCTCAGGGAGAGAGATGCAATATGGATGAGAGATGACGCATGCAATGTAATGCAACTAACAAAATAAGAACGAAAATAAGACGAAGAAGTGAGGAAGCTTATTGAGAGACGATTGGCGGGCTCGAAGGAGCTTCTCCAGGACGAGGATGGTGCGAGAGTACGGTGGAGTAGACCAGCTTCTCCCGCATGCGCTCGGACATTCAGAAACTCGACTTTCTTTATTTCATAGGCTTCAACACAGATCGGACTGGAATATCTCTTTTCGTTCCGTACAGACCCATACACGCGCTTACAGACGCATACACACCTGCAAGCACACTCGCACACACACCTATATATACATATATATAGTTGTACACTATTTATTCGATTATGAAGAGAAAATACTAGAAATAGTAAGGCAAAAGAAGATAAATATTAAAATGATGGAAATGAAAGTATGGGAATATATAGAGGAGAGGTAGAAAGAGAGAGGGTTAGAGAGAGAAAGACTCTTTTTTAGAGATTTTTTTGTACTTTACTTTTACTATATAGCACTATTTATTCGATTATGAAGAGAAAATACTAGAAATAGTAAGGCAAAAGAAGATAAATATTAAAATGATGGAAATGAAAGTATGGGAATATATAGAGGAGAGGTAGACAGAGAGAGGGTTAGAGAGAGAAAGAGAGAAAGGGAGAGAGAGGAGAAAAACTCTTTTTTAGAGATTTTTTTGTACTTTAGTTTTACTATATAGTATGTATATATGTAGATGATATATATATATATATATATATAAGAGGGATGGAGAGATAGAGAGGGCAAGAGAGAAAAATAGAGGGAGAGGAGAAAACTCTCTTCTTTTTTTTATTATTTCAGCTTTTTTTAGATAAAAATGAAAGAGAGTATATACATACATATATATATATATATCACGTGAGGGAGAGACGCAGAGAAATGAAAGGGGAGAGGGAGGGAAAGCAAAACAATAAAAAAGGAAAGGGAAGTGAGAGGGAGAGAGAGAGAATTCGCTGGAGGAGGGGGAAGAGGAGGCAGAGACGGGAGAGAGAGAGAGATTAAGAGAGGGAGAAGAAGAAATATTAAAATAAAATAAAAAAGAGAAGAGAGAGAGAGAGCCGATGAGAGAGCAGAGAGAGAGAGAGACAGAGGGAGGAGGGAGAGAGAAAGATGAGAGACGGAGGGAGAGACACGGAGGAGAGAGAGAGGGACGGAGGGAGGAGAGAGATCGAGAGAAAGAGAGAGAGAGAGAGAGAGAGAGAGAGAATGAGAGAGAAAAGAGAGATCGGGTGTGAGAGAGAAGAGAGAGTGAAAAAGAGAGAGAATAAATAATAATAAAAATGAAAAGAGAGAGAGTTAGCAAGACAGGAAGAGGGGGAAGGAAAAGAGAGGGCGAGTGAGAAACGGGAGAGACGAGAGGAGAGACGAGAGGGAGAAAGTAATTAAAAAAAAGAGATAGAGAGAGATCGCGTGAGGAGGGGAGAGAAAGAGAGAGAGAGAGAGATCGCGGAGAGGGGAGAGAGAGAGACGGGAGGAGGGAGAGAAAGAGAGAGGGAGAGAGGAAGACGCGGGGGGGTCGGGGGTGGCTCGCGGCAGTGGTTGACGGCGGTGGTCGGTGGCCGGCGAGCTCGCCGACGGGCTTGAGCAGGGTGGCCCGGTGGCATTGGCGGAGGGAGGTCGACGGCGACGTCGGCAGGTGGCGTCCGCGGGGCTCGCGGTGAGCGGGGTTGGCAGGGACGGGCTGCTCGTGGACGGCGGTCATGGCGAAGGCGATGCAGGGGGATGGCGATGGCGTGAGAGAGAGAGAGAGAGAGAGAGAGAGAGAGAGAGAGATGCTCGGTAGGGGGAGAGAGAGACAAGAGAGATAGCGAGAGGGAGAGGGCATGAGAAGGAGGCCGGAGGTGGGCGGCCCGTGGCGACAAAGGCAAACGCGGCAGTCGCGGCAGCGGCGTCCGGTGGAGGACGTGGACGATGAGGAGGGCAGCCGTGGGTGGCCGGTGACGACGAGGACAACGGCAACGAGAGCAGCGGCGGTGCGAACGTGGACGATGAGCAGGGAGGCCGTGGGTGGCCGGTGACGACGAGGACAACGGCAACAAGGGCAGCGGCGGTGCGAACGTGGACGACGAGCAGGGCGGCCGTGGGTGGCCGGTGACTTTACGACGGTGGCATGGTGCAAGTGGAGGTAGTCGACGGGCTACGACGGTGGCTGGGAGATGGGCACAATGGCGACGGTGGTGTACGCGGCAGGAGGTTGAGGGTGGTGCGGTGGTTCACGGCAGGTCGACGGCGGTCACGTTCGGTTGGCGAGGTATGGGGAGAGAAGGGAGAGCAGAGGGAGTGGGATGGGGAGGTTTAGTGGCGACGGTGGGTGCAACTGGTGGAGTGAAAGTGGAGCACAGGGGATTGCTAGAAGGTGGCTTAGCAGTGAGGGAAGGTGAAGTGCAGTGAGGGGGAGAGTATATGGGTGTGTGAGAGGGAGGTTTGGTGGACGAAATGGACGATGGCAACGGCGGTATGGAGATGGAAGTCTGTCGTGGGAGGTGGATGTGGTGGCCGGGCGGAGATGCTGCGGGCGTGGGTTTGCAATGGAGAAGAGATGGTTAAGGGAAGTGAAAAGGGGAGATGGAGAGTGGCTACTGATTGTCCGAAGGTGAGGGTGCAGGTTAGAGAGATAAAGAGATGGAGTGGGAGAGATGGAGGGAATCAAAAAGTGTAGTGGCGGTGTTTGAGGTGGTATCAAAGGTGGCCAGAGGGGAGGGGAAGTTGGAGGTGAGAGGGACAGACTGTCGTGGACAGTGAGTTGGACAAAAGAGAGGGGTGGGGAATGCCAAAAGGAATAAGTGGGATGAGGGGTCTCGGAATGGGTGTTTGATTGGCAGAGAAAAAGAGAGAGGGAGAGTTGGGTCACGTGGGTTGGTTGGTTGGGAGAAAAGAATGAGTGAAAGATGGGGAGTGGAGAGAGGGAGATGGCCCACATGAAGTGGAGTGTGGGGTGTGAGTTAGGGAGAAAATGAGAGAATAGAGAGATCTCTTGATGAATGAGAGGGGGCATAGATCCTAGAGACACGGAAGGGGAGTGATTTAATAATTTAGGCAATAAAAGACGGGGCCATGTCCACTAAAATTGATGTATTTATTTTATTTATTTATTTTTAGAACAAGCATGGGCCAAGCCCATTAGCACATGTATTTTTTATACATATTTTTGAATAAGAATGGGCCAAGCCCATTAGCACACAACAACTTCTCTGTAGAAAGAACGGGCCGAGCCCATTAGCACATGGTTCCAAGTCCATCAACACAAGAGGCTTTCATGTAGAAAAGAATGGACCAAGCCCATTAACACATTTTCTTGTAGGAAAAGCATGGCAAGCCCATTGACAAGGGTCTCATTTATTACAAGAAATAACAATTTACTTTTCGTGAGACGAGATTATCAGATAAAAATTGGAGATCATCAGATAACTTAACTGTGCAAGCCACTTTGGGGCGTCTTAGTGTAATACGGGATCTGCTCAACATAATGCTAAAATGCCGTGTCTACAGCTGCCCCGCCTTGGCGTCTGCTTTGCAGGGGAATGACACGGAGTGGAATGAAATAGAAGTGTAATGAAATGGAGTGGAGAATGGACCGAAAAGTGGATGCCAAGGCGTGATGAGACATGTTTTTAACACTACGTGATTGGAGTCTTTCCTGAGTTTCAACGAAACAACCTTGAAGAAGGTCCTCCGAAATCAACGATTGTTTGGCTGGAAATAACAAAAGACTAACAGAAAGAAGGACCAACTTCTCAGTGCGGAAGTACCTGGGTCGTAGACCCGCAGGTTTCACCTTGGGGAGCGGTTACCAGCCAATATGGAAGTGCTGCAACCAAGGCGGGTCCAATGGAGTAAAACAGAAAAGCGCAGCTGATAAATCCAAACAATGGTCTCTTTTGGCCAACCAGCCCAAGATGGTTTCACAGAAACTCAGCACTCGATTCAGAATGGAACATCCCGTATTTAGTCAAGAATTTAAGCACAGCGGCTCTCATAATCGAGTTAAATGAATGATCTTCCACAGTGATATCAAAGTCCTACATGAATGCATGCTGGGTTTAAAGGAAAAATTAAAACAAACTAAAAATAGAAGATAGCCAAGGATAATATTGTTAAGTTGCTAAGTATGGGTCAGGATACCGCTCCGATGAGCCGATACTGAGCCGGGGCCCGTTTATCCACGCACCGACTTCACCGAATGGAACCATCGTCCCCAAACTACCACAACCTAACGGCCTATCCGTACATCCTGAACTCCTCTGAAGTTATCACTGTTTTTGTTGGAGGGGAACTCAAACTCCAGATTCATCCAAGTCATAAAGTCCTTGGTGTGTTCTAATAATGTAGATACCATATAGTAGGATGCATGACACAGTGGGGTCAGTCACCGAGGTGACCGATGGTGAGACATGGTAGGATAGTGGTGCCCTTTTGCACTCTCTTTATTTTCTTTTATTATTGAGACCTGCACTGAACAGTAAACATGCAATTATTTCATGAGAAACAGAATTTCATTCTACTGTACAAGGAGATCCGCACACCAATGGTGATTCACAGAAGCAAGGAAAAACACAACGCGAACCAAACTAGATTCCTCCGGTTAAAGTTCACACGGTAACTCATCATTAATGTTTTTACATTTACCTTTTTACCCCTCTCCTTCCTATAAGTATCCCCCTACTTCTAGCAAAAGGTCATCAACCGGTTCGGGGAGTTAAGCTCTTTTTGAGATGGGAGGAGAGAAATCCTGCCCTTTTGAGATGGAAGGTGGGCCTTCCCGCCCTGTCAAGAGGAGCAGGTTCAGTCACGAATTCAAGAGGCTGACCGACATCGAAGGTCATTTGAGCGAGAGGATTCTTTCACGGGTGGTAAGTCGGTTCTTCCTTTTCCTTTCCCTGCATAAATTCTCTCTCGCTTCTTCATTCTTTTCTTTTCTTTCTTTTCCAGCCATATTCTCTCTTTCCGGGCCCAAGGAAATTCTCAAAGCTACCATGGCTGTCAAAACTCACCTCCAACATAAATATCGGCATGAGGGCTGTTATTACAAAGTGGCACCTCCAAGGTCTCGTCATCCACGCCAAACATTATAACAAAATTCATATGGACTGGGCGGCCATGGGTGCATTGGTAGAGGTTTGGCACCCTAAAACTCACACCTTTATCTTCCCCACTTTTGAAGCAACGGTTCTCCTTGAGGAGGCAGATCTCCTACTCGGTTTGAAAAGGTTTAGAAGGGACGACAAGATGAAGATTTTGCCCTTGCAAAGGAGGATAACCTCCGAGAAAGTCCTTGAAAGTTTTATGCCGTCTAATGCCATCAAGATCGTACAAACTCAAAGGGGCATCAATTTACAGAAGCTTGCGGAGTGGACTATGAATGCCCTGGGAGAGTCAACAGATGATGATCATTTGGAAGCCCTCATGAAGGGCTTCACGATCTGTTTGGCGGGTGCCCTCCTATTCCCTCACATTGACAACATTGTGGAAGGAGATCAGCAAGGCGCGATCTGTGGACTTTGGGAGAGCAAGAGTGTGGGGCCCACCGTCCTTGCGTATCTCTATAGTGGTCTCACGGCTTCCAGCATGGGCAGGCCTCCTCATGGGTGCATGCTTCTCCTCAATTGCTGGGTTGATCTCCATTTCAAATTTGATCAGCGCGAAGGGGGACAGACGGCCTCTAGGATCTTCGAACAAAGCCCCCTTCATTACATAGCCGATGTGTTGGGCTTTAGCGGGAAGGTGGCCAATCGCATGCCCCGTCTGAAGACACGCGGAGACTGGCGTACTCACGTCGACACCTTGGCGCAGAATATGTTTACTGGCGTGCCAGCAAGTTTACTTCCAACTTCTCACACGATCTTCTCCTGATGCTGAACTCCAGCTTATCGGTGCAACCAAATTTGTTCTTTACAATTCGCACCGGTGTTGCCTGCAAATCGGCCTTCCTCGACACTCTTTTCCTAAGCCATCCAACCTTCCTTTGATCAAGGAAAGGGAGCTGGGCACGGAAGGTGACGCAAAGGATGTGATGGCGATCAAAGAATCGTGGAAGGCAAGCACTCCACGGAAGGCGACGGTGTCTGTGATCGAGGACCAGGAACTATGGAAAGTTTATGTAATTGAGCTGTGGAAATTGAGGCCGGTGGTGCCCAAACCCTGATGTATCTTGTTTTGAAATAAATGCAAAGCCTTAATGCCATTGCACGCTCTTTCAGTCTCTCCCTTCCCCTTTTCTTTGTGACTGGAATGGCGGACGCCGGGTGATGGTCGGCCGTCACTGGATAGGAGCTGGGGGATTAAAGCAACTACAGTATGCGAAGTTGTCCTGAGATGTCATGGAGCTGAGGATTTCTCTTCAGGTGACGAGGAGAAAAGTAAACTGGGAGAGAATGGAAAGAGAGGCATGGATAAAGTGACATCGGGATCGAGACGAGAGGAGGGCACGTGAGGCCCAAGTGATGAAGCTCCGAAAGAAACAACACTCGGACACGTCACTCCTTAAGAGTCACTGCCGATTGGAGGAGAGTTGGAGCTCACGGTGGAGGAGCTCTTGGGGTTGGTGTAGTCTCCATCGCATAGTAGGGGGCGGCTCAGCCAACGGCCTCGGGTTCAAGAGCTTCGCGGCCATCGGGGTCGCGAGAGAGGCCAGAGGAGGGCGAGGAGGGCTACCAGAGAGGGTGAGAATGCGCGATGCGATGAGACAATTGCAACGTCGCAGAGCTCTAGATGACCTCCGAGGGACCTCCCCCTTAGGAGAAGAGAGAGACGACCAAGAGGGTGGTGTGAGATTTAGCAAGTTGCTCGTACACCCGCTCTCTTCTCACAGTGAAGATGACAGTTTATATAGACGTATGAATGGAACGACTTGCTCTCATGTGACGGGTTTGCCCTCCATGCGTTCCTTCTCTTCTACGCCTCCTCTTTTCATGCCGTCCCCATGTGACATGTTTAACAGAACTCCCTTGAGATAACGGATCGTGTCTCAGACTCATTGTGCATTTCTTTCGGGAGAATCCATCACAAATTTTAATGATGTGCCACCGAATTCAAAGATGCCAACCGCCCTTCTGTCCTCTTTCCATGTAGACGAGTCCACTCCCAGATTCAAAGATATCAACTACCATTGTCCTTTCTCCTGTGGATGAGTCCACTCCCAAATTCAAAGAGGTCGACCTGCATTGTCCTTTCTCCATGTAGATGTCCTCATCTCAAATTTATTTGAATCATGATGAACACAGAGAACCTAGACGTGTAGGGTGTGAATCAACCAGCTACGCCCCCGACCTCGTTTACTTCGAGTGAAAGATGGGTGCTTTGTTACAAGGCCCATTGCAAGAGGAACTGGGATAGATCTGGATCATATCGCTTCAATCCTATAAATACTCCCCCCGCCTGCTTCACTTGAAAGCACGGAGTTGTGGAGACTGGTTAGAAGAGTGAAAAGTTGACAGAAAGGAGTAAGAGTTTCTCATTTTCTGAGATGGAGGGAGAGTCCAGTTTCAGGGTGGAGGGCGAGTCTTCCCACTCCTCGAAGAGGAGCAGATCCAGTGGTAGTTCCAGGAGACTCTCCGATGTTGAAAGGTAGCTCAGTGAGAGGACCCAATCGGAGCTTGTAAATGAGCCAGTTCTTCCCTCTCATTCTTCATGATCCCTTTCTTCCTTTCTCATTCTTTTTCTATTTTTTTATTTCAATGATGCACCCGCTTCTCACTTCCTGTGTAATCCACAGAGTATGACGAGGTCACACATCTCATGGGAATTAGTGGTGGCTACCTATCGAGGCTTGCCTGACTTCCAGAAAGCCCGGCTGGATGCGATGGGGTTTGGTGCATTCCTCCGGATCGAACCCATTAAGCTCGACCTCGCCCTCATCCTAGCATTGCGCGAGAGATGGGACCCAGAGAGTCGTGCCTTCTTGATGCCCTTGCGGCACATGGTGCCCAGTCTCGAAGATGTGGCCCGAATCACTGGCCTTAGAGTGGATGGCGAGGCGGTGACCGGGGTCACCTACCCCGATTATCGCGAAGTGGCTCAGAAGCTTCTTGGTCTGAAATTAAAGGACCAAAAGAACAGGTCAGTAGCCAAGACGTCTATCATGGAGGCATTGGGACTCACTGACACTCGTCAACGTGATAACGAGTCCTTGGAGGAATTCATGGAGGGAGCGGAAAGAGGGTCCCGCGCTGTGTATTGCGTGGATGCCAGTAGCTAGGAAAGGTCAAACATGGACTTGAGGATATTCCTCCTCTTCCTGCTGGGAAAATTACTGATGGGTTCCAAAGGAGACGACATCCATTGTCGTTTCCTAGAATTTTTGGTGGACCTAGAGAGGGTAGGGCAATATGCCTGGGGAGCCGCCGTGCTGGTGCATCTGTTCGCAAGTCTGTCCCAAGGGACAGATCGAGAGATGACTGTGAGTGGCTTCATACCGTTTCTCCAGGTAATTATTTATTTATTTATTAATGCAACTAATCTATTTCATGAAATGCTGATGACATGTGACAACACAGGTATGGAGTTATTACTACATCCCAATGGGGGAGCTCGACAGTGGCGTGTGGCTGTGGCACCACTAGCTCGGCGGTGGCAACCCATTATGAGCACAGCCTCTCTGTCTTACCAGCTGATGGTATTAAGGCGTGAGCTGCAAGAGTTCCCCGCAGAGATGGTAAGACTCCATTTTTTTGTCTTTTCTTTTGTCTCTCTTTTTTGGTCCTTTTGAGTGATTAAGGAGATATATGCATGCCAACGTAGGTGATCTGGAGGCCTTACTCGGGCTTGGTCGATGTCGACCAACCGTGGGTCATCACAGGTCGCCCTCGATTTGGTCGGGACCGTTGGGTCCACTGCCTGAATGAAATTGAGCCACTCCGGCTACGATTGGTCATGAGGACTCTAGGGCTTGCCCAGGAATGGGTAGATATGACCGCACCACCCCGCGTCGGGAGGAAGACACGTGGGCTGGTAACCTGTGTTGATTGGCGGGTGCGCTTCCCCGAATAATATGAAGATTGGCAGCGGGGTGGCATGCTCGTGGAGTCGCACGCCCGGGATAGTGAAGATTATCTACGTCTCTATAGGGTGATGTATGCAGAGTGACTCCATCCTGAGGGACTTGTGGAGGTGTATCTCCTTTCTCACTTTTTGATCATTTTTTTTATATTTTTTTATCATTTTTCTAAATGTAATGCTGACTCCTATGACATGGGTTTAGGATGCCCGTGATACCATGATAGCGAACTTGCGGGCTCGCTTGGCGGACACGGAGGAAGAGTTGGGTGACACCCGTGAGGCTTTACATGTCTCGGTGAGTATGTATGCAAATGCATATTCCTAATTATACCCCTAGGTTTCTGGTGTTTAGCCACTCATTGCCACTTCTTGCTATCATAGCGCGCTCAGCTCGACGCAACCCTACCAGTAGTAGGGGCAGAGGGTGCTTCTTCCAGTCTATGGATTCCTTCGTCGGAACTAGATTCGCTCCACGAGTAGCTTGCCCGTGTAACACAGCGCGCCGCGGAGGCAGAGGGAATGCTTTCCGCGCAGGTGAAGGTTCCTCTTATCCGAGCTTCTCTGTTTACGTCTCATCACACCCCTGAAATGACAGATATGTCAGGCCAAAGAGATGCAAGAGATGTTTGCTCGTGCAGCACAAGGGGAGGCCAGGATAGCGGAGTTGGAGGAGGAATTACAGCGTTGCTTAGATGACAATTTTTCTCGGGACGCCATGGAGCTGAGGATCACCCTCCAGCTGGAAAGGGATGACAGAGAGAGAGAACGAGTGGAGAAAGAAAGGGACAGGGAACGGGAGAGGGCCGAGAGATCGGCAGAAAGAGAAGAGAAGAGGGCCCTGGAGGGCCAATTATTTGAACTCCGGACCAGTCTCGTCTTGCTGAACAGTGGCTGAGGGACGGTGAAGAGCGCTATCGAAGAGCACGAGAGCGCGGCTTTCGTGTTAGTAGCTTCTTTGCTGCCCCCGTAGATCGACGTCGGGGTGTGGATATGGAAAGAGGACACCATAGCGGTAGGAATACCGCTTCTCATGGTTTGATGACACCCTCTAGAGCATCTTGCCCAGAGAGGGGCGAGACGAGTAATGCGGAGAGAGAGGGTGGAACTTGATGTAAAATTTTTTGTTTTGGAATAAAATGTTTGTTTCTTGGTTTTTACCTCTTTCTTACTTTCTCGAGTTCCTGCACACATCGCTTAAGCAAACAAGTTAGAATATCTGTTCTGACTTGGCCCCTTGCTCACTAAGCGAGGTTTGTTTTGAGCCATCCTTGATAATGGGTCAAGGGGCCAAGCCTTTATCAATGAAGGCAAGGTAAAGTGAAATGGTGAATGCGACACACAGGCATACAAATGCAAGCGAAAATTTAAAAGTGAAATGTTGCATACAAATGTGATCATGCGGAATGTAAATTTTTTGTTTTTATTTTTCTTGCATTTTTTATTGTTTTATTTTTTATCATTTTTTTGTTTTACATATATCTACATTTTCCCTCTTTTTCCTTTTTTGTTGTTTTTATCATTATATTTTTTTAGTTGCTAACGCCTGGTAGATACCCATATAGCACCTAACCTACATGAGAACAGGGGTTTCTTACTAACCTCTCAGGTATCCTAAGCACACATCTAGGTTGATTCGGGCCTCTAGACTCCTCGAATGATAATCCCGCCGGTTAAGACTTATCCTGATGACAATGCCGTCATGCCATGCTTAGGCTCTCAGTCGCTTCCGACCATAGGGATTCACCCAAAAAGTATTCGAGGAAAATGATTTACCCGACCCGGGTCTATTTCCTCACAACTCTAGATAGCTTCCGACCATAGGGATTCACCCAAAAAGTATTCGAGGAAAATGATTTACCCGACCCGGGTCTATTTCCTCACAACTCTAGATGCTATATAATGGAACACCCTGGAACCCGAACGGCCGACCGCGCGACGCTGACCCGGAATCAGACGCCGTCGCACCCATAGGTGACGCGCTTGCATTGACCTAAGCCCGAGGTTAGATGAGAAAACATCAAGATGGTAGACAAGGGTCTTGACCAGCCAGAAACACAGAGACTCCTTCGCAGCAATAGCTTATGCTTTTCAAAGTAGGCAACCATATGGGTATGTTAAAACAGGGTTGCAAACCTTGGCGGGTCTCACCCTTCGGATGCTCCATCGAGCTTTCATCTTCGGGGGAGAAAGAAGAGTGTAGGGGGTAAACCTCCTGAGAGGACCGGCAAAACCGTTAACCCGGCGAGCCAATAAGGGTCCATTCAACTCTCCCCTTTCGGGCAATTTCAGACCAAAACTCGAGCATTTACATCTCATTGCCCCTTTTTTGTGGATTCTGGACTTTTACACTTTGAAGGGTTTCATTTATCACAATCAGGCACGGTTACGACCATGCTTTTCTTTTGATTCTGATTTGTCATTTTTTTTAGGGAAATATAGTCATTTGACATTGTAGAATCCCTTTTCCATGCCTGCGGGGACACTGCCCTCTTCTCGTGCTCTGACCGATGCTTGAGAAAATAGATCCTACCCTTGCCTTAAGGGGCTTGAGTTTCAGGTTCTTATGCTCAGCGTTTTAAGGGCGCCGGCTATCTCATTCGGTCGAAGAGAAGAGAATAAAGATTACAGCATTCTGGAGACCTTCTGGGTGAGGCCCCACCATAGGTGATGCTACCAATTTTTTTGAATAAAACACGTAAGTATGTACATGTTGGTTCCCTTTGAGCGGGCATAGGCCGACGTGGCCGGACAAGGATCTCTACGGTTCTGGCAGATCAAGACCCGGAACCTACCAAGTCTTAATAGGCCCTGTACTAACATGGAGGTTGAATGCAATGACTTAGCTACATGGTGGTCTCCAGGCATTGGCATTTTGAATTTTTTTTATTTTCTCTTTTGTCTTATTTTCTCTTTTGTGGTTGTATATACATATTTGTGTTATTTTCATTATTTTTTATATTATTATTATTATTATTATTCGTTTTATTTTTGATACTATGTACACATATCTAAGGGTAGTACTTCTTAAGATAAAGCCCATTCCAAGGGTGAGATAACTCGATCCCCTCAGCATTAACTAGCATGTAGGCGTTGCCAGGATGCACAGCCTGAACCACGTACGGTCCTTCCCAATTGGGTTGGAGTTTAGAACGCGGTCCACCAGGTTTTACAAAAACTCTTTTAACTACCATTTCACCGACTTGAAATTTCCTTTCAATGACCTTCTTTTGATAAAAACATGTGAGTCTGTTCTGATATACACGTGCATGCTCGGCAGCGGCCAGCCATTTCTCATCTAAGAGTTCTAATTGGGCAAGGAGTGAATCACGACGTTCGTCGAGAGGAAGCTCCTTGTCCAACTGTACCCTGAGAGAAGGAACCAAGATTTCATACGGAACTACCGCCTCCATCCCATAAGTAAGGGCGAACGGAGTTTGTCCAGTGGGAGTACGGATTGAAGTGTGATAGGCCCATAGAGCTTCAATCAGCTTTTCTGGCCAATCCGAGAACTTGTTTGACTCACAGGTCTTTTTATGATTTTAATCAATGTTTTATTAGTGGCCTCTGCTTGGCCATTATCTTGTGGATAATAAGGTGATGAATGATGCAATATAATTTTATACCTTTTGCAGAGATCCTGAAGGTCCTGAGAAATGAATTGCGGCCCATTGTCGGTGATGATTGTGCTTGGAATGCCGAACCTGACGATGATGTTCTTCATGATGAATTTGCAGACTGTTGATGCTTTAACCTCCACGTAAGCTTTGGCTTCGGCCCATTTGGTGAAGTACTCTGTTGCAGTAAGGATGAATGATTTTTACTTAGTGAGGGAGTTAGGATTACCAAGAGGACCAATGACATCAAAAGCCCACATGGAGAAAGGCCATGGGGAGGATACTGGATGAAGTGAAGAAGATGGGGAATGAATTTTATCGGCGTGAAGTTGACACTTGGCACACCTGCGGACATAGACGGCGCAATCATCTTCCATGGTGGGCCAGTAAAAGCCTTGCCGAAGGATTTTCTTGGTAAGCATTTGGCTATTCACATGGCCACCGCACACACCAGAGTGTGCTTCCTCGATGCATTTCCAGACCTCCTCTTCGTCGAGACATCTTAGAAGAACACCAGTAATACTTCTCTTGTACAGCACTCCTCCGACCAGCGCGTATCTCTGTGCCACTCTCCTTATGGCTTTTCTATCTTCCGATATGGCTTCTCCAGGGTAGGATGATCTTTGCAATACTTGGCAATTTCGTAAAACCATGGCTTTTCTTCATCAGCCAATTCTTCTTCTAATTCTGTCAACATGATTTCCCTCTTCTCAAGAATTTCTTCCTGTAGGACCTTCCTTGCTATCCTGTCCTTGATATCTACGTAGGAAGCGTCATCGATTGCAGGGGCATGACGCTTGTAGACGGAAATGGAATCAAACCATCTTCCTAGAGGGAACCTTAAAGATGATGCCAACAAGGCGAGGGCATCGGCGAGAATATTCTGATGACGAGGGACATGGACAAAGATCAGCTTGGTGAACAGTTTGGCAAAGGCAGCAGTGAGCTCTTGGTATGACTTGAGTTTGGGATCGTGAGTGCGATATTTAGTGAGCACCTGACGAAGAATGAGTTGACTATCACCTACGACTCGTAATTCGGTGATACGAAAAGAATGAGCGAGTTCCAGACCAGCTAGAAGGGCTTCATATTCAGCTATATTATTGGTAACTGGAAATTTGAGCTGGTATGCCAATGCGAATGTAAGGCCTTCCGGTGATAAGAGGGCAATGCCGATTCCTTTCCCTTGGGAATTCAGAGCTCCATCAAAATGTAACGTCCACATGTAATCATCTGATTGGTTGATGGACATTAGTTCCTCATCTGGAAACTTTGATTGGACAGGGTCGAATTTGGGAAGAGGATGGTGAGCGAGATGCTCAGCTATGGCATAACCCTTAATCGCCTTTTGCTGAATGTAGGTGATGTCAAACTGAGAAAGAAAGCTTTGCCAGCGTGCTAATCTATCTGCAAGGACAGATTTTTCTAGAAGGAACTTGATAGGGTTCATTCGGGCAATCAAATGGACTTCATGAGCTAAGAAGTAGTGTTTCAATTTCTGTACCACCCAGACAAGGGCGGAACATGTTTTTTCCATAGCCGTGTACTTCTGCTCACAGGGGTTGAGGAGTTTGGACAAGTAATAGGTCCCTTTCCTTGCCTGCTTCATCGGCCTGTGCTAGGACAGCTCCCACGGAGTCGTTCGGGACTGAGATGTAAATGATTAAAGGTTTACCTGGCGTGGGTGGAATTAGGACGGGTGGATTGGCCATATATTCCTTCAATCCTTCAAAAGCTTTTTGGCATTTAGAATTCGAAAGGAATTCTACTCCTGACTTAGTCAACTCGTAGAAAGGTTTGCACATTTGCAAGTGCTGGGACACAAACCGACGAATGAATTGCAACCTTCCGATTAACCCTCGAACTTCTCTCAGATTTTTCGGGGGTGGCATATCCCTAATTGTTTTAGCTTTGTTGGGATCTATTTCAATACCCCTCTTACTCACAATGAAACCAAGCAATTTGCCTGACGAAACACCAAATACGCACTTCTTTGGATTCATTTTCAAATTGAACTCCCTTGATCTTTGTAGCACCTTAGCTAGAACTCTCGAGTGTTCTGCCCTAGTCATGGATTTCACCAGTAAATCATCCACATACACCTCTAAATACACATGCATCATGTCATGAAATATTGTCATCATAGCCCTTTGATAAGTAGCTCCAGCATTCTTCAAGCCAAACGGCATGACTAAATAACAATAAGTTCCCCAGGGTGTGGTGAATGATGTTTTCTCCTGATCCTCTTCTGCCAAACGGATCTGATTACACCCCAAAAATCCATTCATAAACGAGAGAGTTTCATAGCCAGCCGTGTTATCAACCAACACATCGATGTGAGGCAAAGGGAAATCATCTTTTGGACACGCGCGGTTAAGGTCCCTAAAATCGATACAGATTCTCACCTTTCCATCCTTTTTCATGACCGGGACAATGTTTGCCATCCATTGAGGATATAGGATGACTCTAATAAACTTGGCTTTGTGGAGCTTATCGACCTCCTCCTTCATCTTCAAAGCCATCTGGGGTGGAAACGTCTTAACCTCTACTTTACCGAGATAGACCCTGGTTTTACCGTTAGGCGGTGTTCGACCAGGGTGGAATCCAATCCCGGCATATCCTCGTAGCTCCATGCGAACGTGTCCCTATACTCCTTGAGAACCTCAATCAATGCCTCTTCTTCAGACAATGGCAAATTATCACTTATGAGGACGATCCTAGGGTCTTCCTTGGTCCCCAGGTTGATCTCTTTGGTGGGTTCTTCTATAGCGGCTGATGGTTCGTCAAACCTCCTCATTCCGCTAGCATATGCATCAGCCGCGTCCTCATATTCTTCGTCCCCTTCTTCAATAGGGTATTCTCCATCTATGAGCTCATAAACTCCATATCCCTCATCAATTGTGCAATCCTCCTCACATTCTAACTCCGGTAGATGGATGGGATTTTCTAGCAGTTGAGGAATAGCAAGACATGCTTGGCACCTATTGGCCAAATCTAGAAGAAATCGGCGAGGAACTTGCCTACCCTTGGATTTTCTTCTAGGCACTACCCTTGACTCATTATTGTTAAATTGACCTACCTATCCTACATACGAAGGGGAAACTGAAGAATATATAGGAAAAGACCCCTCAATGGAGGGGTAAAGAAGGTCGCTCAAGGGACCTTGAATGAATGGCCCGTAGGTCGGGGCGCACTCGTGGGAGATGTAGGAGGTCTCCTCAAAGGAAATGCACTATTGAGGAATTTGGAAATTGACGTTTTTTTTCATTTTCATTTTCAATTACAAAACAATTGAAAGAAATTAGGGAATGGGAGGAGGAGACTATAGCTAAGGGGTTGTAGGGCTCATTGAGCAAATCATGGTTGAAAATTCGGCACGGGCTGAGAAACCCGCGCAAGAATGTGAGCAAAGAAGGGGACCTGGGAATATCATCAGATAAACGTCTAGCCCAAGAAAGAGTCAGCAGCAACGGCTAAGGAGAATGATTAGATAGAATGACGGAAAGCGATCGTCAGTGGCAACATCCTCTTGGCGAGGAAAACTTGGAATTTTGGCAATGTCAACGACACCTTTTAGCACCTCGGAGATCAAAAGCGGCCCCTCCAAGTTCGGAGGTGAGAACATCTGCTGTAGTGCAATGGAAATATCATGTATATCGAACCACTTGTTCCACTCGCAGTCTAGGTCATCGTGCTTCCCCTTCTTTGTAGCCCTCGAGCAACTTTCGGCTAAGTAGGCAATCCGAACTTCCCCATGTGATTCTTGCGGCTGATCCCCCAACTGTATAACCGGCCCTTTTATGAAATGAGAGTACAAGGTCCATGTAAGAGGTTCTCCATCTTCCTCAATCGGGCCTTCAAAGCCTAAGCCAACTCTGAGGATTACCCTGGCCTTCCCTACCGGTCTCAGTCTTCCTTGTAATTGTGCTCCTAGACCTTTGCCTTGATGGTAACCTAAGTTGTTCATGATCTCCCATCCCTTGGAATGGGAAGGGGAACGTGGCATTGGCCCAGGAAGTGGCTTTCTTTGTGTTGGTGAAGGGCGGCTAGGGTCACACACATCTAGCAGGGAAAGGATAGGCCTATGGGTCGGCCAGACAGAGGGCAATGAATTGTTAATAGCATCCACCGTAGGAAGCAGGGGCATGCTAAACACCTTGATGATCCGTCCCTTGTACGAGAATTTTAGGCATTGGTGGTTGGTGGAGGGGACGGCATTCAGCGTCTCTATGTAAGGACGACCCAATATGCCCTTAAACGTGGGGTCCATGTCGAGGATGTGAAACTCCGTAAGGATAGCAACATGACCCACTTCTACATTAAGGATAATCCTTCCCTGCGGAGGCCTCTTGCTATTATCATATGCGGTGACTGTGATAGCCGATGGCCTTATTTGTTCTAAATCAACCCCACATAGCAAGAGAGTGTTCATGGAGATCACATTGATTGAGGCACCCGTGTCCACTAGGCACGGGTTTACGGGCACCCTGTTGATCTTCACTGCAATGCACAAAGCATATTTCCGAGCTTCCTGGGGGGCAAGCTCGTGGTCATGGAATGTGATGGCCGGTTGCATGCTTGTCGGTGTCAGCACCGACGATATCTTCTCTACCGGGATATCCTCGTTCACCATGACCATTTGGAGATACTTCATTAGTGCCTCTTGATGGGACGTGGACCTCTTAATCAACTCCAAGATGGAGATTCGGGCAGGCGTCTTGTCCAGATATTTTAGAAGATCATATTGTGTCCCGGGGATGGATTCCTCTAACTGCTCTTCAGTTCCTTTCTCTTGTTGGAACTGTTCTGGACTCCAACCGTTCTGGGGAAAAACTCGGTGGAAGATCCTTCCACTTCGGAGCACCATGGCTTGTTGCTTTGGTTGCACCTCGACGGGGTTAGGTATGGGTTTTATCAGAGGTTTAAGCGGGGGAGGGATGGTTGGCGGAGCGGAGGTGATGACGGGTGTAGGGATCCTGATGAGGGGTTTGTTTGGGAGAGATGGAGGCAGAGTGGGCGGCACCTGGGATGGATGGTGGATGATGAGAGGTTTCGAGGGTAGGGGTGAAGGAGTGGCGGAGGTGGATGGGGCCTCGGATGGGCGAGGCAAAATTAGGGGTTTTGAGGGTGTAGGTAGAGGTGTGGTGAAGGGCTGGATCGGGAGGGAATTGGCGACGGGGGAGCGGATAAGAGGGCGTGATGACTGTGGGACAAAAAGAGGTCCACTCAGGGGTTGTGACGTGGTTCGACCAGAAAGAGGTGCCGACCGGATGAGGCAAGGGGGTTGGCTAGGAACGTGATGGGCAACAAGAACGGAGGTGCCCTCCGCGTGCCAACCTTGCCCTCTTCCGATTTCTGTGAAGGAAGAGATGGGGTTGACTTGCTGATTGGGTTGTTGGTGCTCCGGAAGTGGGTTTTGAACAATGCCCATGTTCGGTTGTTGCTGTGGGACCTGCTGAGGTTGTTGTTGTTGTTGTTGGGGTTGTTGTTGTTGTTGTTGTAATTGCGGTCTGGGGGGAGGTCTCCTTGCCTTCAAAGTGGCGACAACTCTCCTCATTTCATCCCAATCAATTAAGTGTCCATCATTCATATCATAAATGTAATCCTTAAAATCAAAGCAGTTCTCCACTGTATGGCCCGTCTACCTATGATAAACACAATATCTGGATGTGTCAACATTCAGTGGCCATATGGGTCTTTCTTTGGGCAAGATGAGTGAATTAACAGCCATGAGAGCATTAAAGATGTCCGGTAGTGATTCCGACAATGGTGGGTAGTGAGCTCTCTTCGGGCCAATCGGCCTTCTCTATTGTTGTGGGGGGCCGTAGTTCCCCGGGGGTGGAACATGATGGTACTGAGCAGGTGGCTGTTGTTGTTGTTGTTGGGGACGGAAGGGTCGTGCCACATTGTTCTGATAGAAGTTGTTTTGTAGGGGAGGACGATAGGGTTGCTGACCCTGTTGGTTCTGATGGAAGGGGAGTGGTAGGGCTTGTGGAGGCCTGGGGTCGGCCTGCTGGTTGGGATTGCCAACCGCACTCACCTGCTCATTTGTCACTACCCCTTCTGTCACCTCACCTTGGACACGAGTGCCCGATTTCCTAAACACCCTCGGCTTTGGTGGCTCGAACATATGCATGAGAGGGGAATCTTTCAGTTGTGTCTGGACATACCGAGCCCTCTCGTGCAGCTCCTCCATGGTGTTAAGCTTGTTCATTGCTAGGATATGCCTAAACTGGGGGGTAGCATGTGATATAATCATCTTCACCTGCTCTGGCTCTGAGATGGTATCCTTTATCCTCTCTGCCAGGGACCTCCATCTATCGGCATACTGGACGAAATCTTCGTCCGACTTCATTTTTTCGGCGACCAGGTCGGTGATAGAAAGAGGTAGGCCAACCCAGTCCCGGTACCTCTGTAGGAACTTCCTCTGAACCACGTCGAAGTCCTCAGCCTCACTTGGCTCTAGGGCGTAGAACCATTCCAGCGCAGGGCCATCTAATGATCTCCTAAAGAGGTATGCCAGGGATCTTTTATCATTCTGCCAGAACGAGGACTCATACATGAAGTCCTTCAAATGGGTAAAGGGGTTGTCAGTGCCATTGTACCTACGGTATGTGGGCATCTCAGAAGGGGGAAGGCGAAACATTGGTAGGACATGTAGAGAAACTTCAGGGGTGGATTTTACATCCACCATTTTCTGTAAGTTTCAGAATTGCTCATCCATCTTGTTCAGCTTGTTTAAGAGGGACTGGGTGAGCGGGTCAATTGGTGAAGGTGGTGCTTGCCACGGAGAAGCGGTAGGCCTCCCGGAGGCCTGAGAAGGAAACCTAGAACATGAAGGGTATTGGGGTCTACCAGTGGATAGGCCCGGTTGGATTGGTGTTTGAAGGGCGGCTGGCGTCGGAGATTGGGAGGGGAATTGGAAGGAGGGAGGCTGTTGATTTGCCTACCCGAAAAGTGAGGGGGAGGGAATGCCTTGTACAGACTCTTGGACAGGAGTAGCAGCCGGATTCGGCTCCGTGGGAGAGGGGGAAACCGATTTCCCTTTCAGAATGGCCTGGAAGGCCTGGAGTTGCTCAGGGTTGAGCTGGGTGTTGGCGAGGACACCTAACAGAGAGGAGATGTCCTAAGGGGAAGATGTATCCCCGACAACATTCGGCACCTCATGTGAGGGCTCGTGGGATGGACCGGCGCTCATGGCGTAGACATGGGGCTCACCTTGGTAGCCCTGGTCCGGGCTGTATTCTATGTAAGAGCCATGACCTGGGTCATGCATTTGGGGCTCATAGCCGAAGGTGTCAGCCTCGAAAGCATCGTAATTATACTCGGCCATCCTTAACACTTTTCCAGAACGTAATAACATACACCAGCATACAAATAGCAGAGATTAACACACAAGTGGATGCTTTACGTCCCTTTTTTTGTTTTGGTTTGTTTTCTTTTTTTCTATTTTTTTCTTTTTTCTTTTCTCTTTTCACAAACGAGGAGTTCACACAAAAGACAAGACCCTAGTTAGAATTTTGGCCACCGCCGTGTCAGCTAAGGTCCCTCGCCTCACCACGAATGGGTAACTAAACTCCGGGGAACTTCAGTGGTACAACCTGCCCAGTGAACGAAGAGGGAATCTTTCGCTGTCGGGGACTTACAGAGGTCCCGATGAAGGAGATCCTAGTCCGTCGAGAGGAATTCTCGAACGGAGAGTCCTTCCTTCACCGAGAAAAGGTGATCCTTAGAAAAGGCAAAAGAAAGGGGGAAAATGCATGTAATGCAGTGCAGTATAACTGAGATATGTGAAACACAAACAAAGCAAGGAGAATAGGGATTATGCAGGATCTTAGAACTAAACAACTTTAACGAGAACAGAACTTCGGACAGGATAGAACTAAACAGATTCAGGATCAGAACTTATTGCAGGACAGGACAGAACTAAACAATCTCACAAGATCAGAACTTATGCAGGACGGGACAAAACTTAAACAATTTTTACAAGAACAGAGTTTATGTGGGATAGATTAGAACTAGACAATTTATCACAGGATAAGACTTATGCAGGATAGAATATAACTAAACAATTTATCACAAGATCGAAACCTATGCAAGAAATGGAACTAAACAAATTTTCACAAGAATAGAATTTCAGTAGGGTGGAATAGAACTAAACAAATTTTCACAAGGTAAAGGAAAATAGGAAATGTACCTGATAGAGCACCATTGAGGTTTTTTTTCTTTCTTTCTTTTCTACCTTCTCCCCCCTTTTTTTTTCTCAATTTGGGGATGCCAGATGGGAAGTGCCATTGGGAGAACACGTCCACTTGTCAGGACGTGTCCGCACAACGACTGACAGTTGCTGAGGGTGATGACGCTGAGTACGCACCTGGGGCTCCAGGCACGCCCTCGAGCTGAAGCCCGTTTTTCGGAAAACAATGGAAAGAAAGGGAACAACGTGAATCTCTTGAGAAATCAAGGGAATGAGGGGGAAGTGCACGAGGTGCACGAGGGATAAACGCAAAGCAAGGTGCTGCTTGGAGCACGACTGTAGCGCACGCGGGCGCAATGGGGAGGGACACACGTGCGTGCCAATGGGGGAGGGGCACACGCGGGTGCCAATGGGAACGCAATAGGGAAGGGCACACGCGGGTGCCAAATCACACGGGTAATCGAACGGAAAGCAAAAGAGGTCCCACCGTGATCGCCAAGAGATGTGGACGGACGTCATGGGATTTAGGCGAGGGGAGGGAAACACGTTACGCTGGGAAAACACGGGAAAGGGACTCCCGGGGAGGGTTGTCTCTATCGGGTTTAGAGGCGGAAAATATACGGAACGAGAAAACCACAGAATGGAAATGTACAACGAAATGAATTGACATAAGGAAATTACAGAATGGAAACCACCGCGAGGAATTACTTCTGTCCACGGAGTTTAAACAGAAATTAAAAGAACAAAATTGCGGAATGAAAAGGCTCCGCGAGAATAACTTCCGTCACGGGGTTTTGACAGGAATTGAAGGAATTAAAATTACAGAATGAAAAGGTTCCGCGAGGAATTACTTCCGTCACGGGCACGTTCGCGAGGAATTACTTCCGTCGCAGGGTTTAGACAGAAATTAAAGAAATTCACGGGACACAGGAACCTCCGCGAGAAATTACTTCCGTCCACGGGGTTTAAACAAAAGGAAAAAGTAACAGAAAAGAAAGGGGAGGAGTTAGAGTCAGTATGGAACCACCGCGAGGAACTCGTTCCGTTCGCGGGGTTTGAGTAGAAAAGAAATAACAGAAAGAAGGGGAGGGGAAGTGTGATCGCCAGGGGCTGAGAACCCCACAGGAATTGTTCTGATCGCGTTCGCCGCCAGAGCGGGAGTAGTGCGAGTCCTCTCTTCCTCTTCTGTCGACCGGCCGACGAAGAGGGCTTCCTTCGGTTACCCTGATTTTGTTATTCTTTCTTTTTTTAGCTTTTATTGTTGTTTTTGGTTTTTGTTTATGTTGCCTTTATTATTTTTATTCTTTTATTTCTTTCAAAGAGACATGAGAAAATGATGAAAGAAATCGAGATGTAAAAGATAGAGAAAGAGAGTGAGGTATAGAGAATTAAAATTATTAAAGATCACTAGGAAAATATATATAGAGAGAGAAAGACTCTTTTTTAGACAAAAACAGAGAGGGACGGGGGTGGAGGCTTAACAATAAATAACAATAGAAAGAGAGAAGAATAGAGTAAAATGGAGGGGGGGCGGTTGGGTACCTCAAAATAGGAGGGAATGATCCCTTCTCATCTCCGAACTGAGGAATCATGTGAGTTCTCTCCTCCTCTTCTTTCGGCTGGCCGAGGGAGATAGCTTTCCTTTGATGGTTCCCCTTGCAAAAGAAGACGAGATAATAAATCAGGATAACGACAATGCAGCATCAATCCCTTGTGATGAATATGATGAAGACATGAACAAATACGCACCTGGTCGATGTTGTTTTAAACCCCTTTTATACACAAAGGTAGGCAGATGATATGATGAATGATCAAGTGAGGGTCTCTCAGGGAGAGAGCTGCAATAGGGATGAGAGATAATGCATGGAATGCAATGAAACTAAAAAAATAAGAACGAAAATAAGACGAAGAAGTGAGGAAGCTTATTGAGAGACGATTGGCGGGCTTGAAGGAGCTTCTCCAGGACGAGGATGGTGCGAGAGCACGGTGGAGTAGACCAGCTTCTCCCGCATGCTCTCGGACATTCAGAAACCCGGCTTTCTTTATTTCATAGGCTTCAACACAGATCGGACTGGAATATCTCTTTTCGTTCCGTACAGACCCATACACGCGCTTACAGACGCATACACACATGTAAGCACACTCGCACACACACCTATATATACATATATATAGCTGTACACTATTTATTCGATTATGAAGAGAAAATACAAGAAATAGTATGGCAAAAGAAGATAAATATTAAAATGATGGAAATGAAAGTATGGTAATATATAGAGGAGAGGTAGAAAGAGAGAGGGTTAGAGAGAGAAAGAGAGAAAGGGAGAGAGAGGAGAAAAACTCTTTTTAGAGATTTTTTTGTACTTTAGTTTTACTATACAGTATGTATATATGTAGAGGATATATATAAACTATATAAGATATATATATATATATATATATATATATATATATGTATATATATATATTTATATATTATATGTATATATATATATATATATATATATACACACCGGATCATCCCCCATATAGGGGGTTGTTCCGGTGGTGCCGGCCCCACCCCCCCCTCTCAGCGCCCCCCCCCCCTGCATTCATCCCCCATATATATATATATATATATATATATATATATATATATATAAGAGGGATGGAGAGATAGAGAGGAGAAAACTCTCTTCTTTTTTTATTTTTTTATTATTTCAGCTTTTTTTAGATAAAAATGAAAGATAGTATAATATGATATATATATATATATATATATATAAATGGGATCACGTGAGGGAGAGACGCAGAGAAATGAAAGGGGAGAGGGAGGGAAAGCAAAACAATAAAAAAGGAAAGGAAAGTGAGAGGGAGAGAGAGAGAATTCGCTGGAGGAGGGGGAAGAGGAGGCATAGACGGGAGAGAGAGAGATTAAGAGAGGGAGAAGAAGAAATATTAAAATAAAATAAAAAAGAGAAGAGAGAGAGAGAGCGGGTGAGAGAGCAGAGAGAGAGAGAGAGAGAAAGACGGAGGGAGGAGGGAGAGAGAAAGATGAGAGACGGAGGGAGAGACGCGGAGGAGAGAGAGAGGGACGGAGGGAGGAGAGAGATCGAGAGAGAGGGGGAGAGAGAGAGTAAGGGAGAGAGAGAAGAGAGAGTGAAAAAGAGAGAGAATAAATAATAAAAAATAAAAAGAGAGAGAGTTAGCTAGACAGGAAGAGGGGGAAGGAAAAGAGAGGGCGAGTGAGAAACGGGAGAGAGGAGAGGAGAGACGAGAGAGAGAAAATAATTAAAAAAAGATATAGAGAGAGATCGCGTGAGGAGGGGAGAGAAAGAGAGAGAGAGAGATCGCGGAGAGGGGAGAGAGAGAGATAGAGAGAGAGGAAGACGCGGGGGGGTCGCGGGGTGGCTCGCAGCAGTGGTCGACGGCGGTGGTCGGTGGCCGGCGAGCTCGCCGACGGGCTTCAGCAGGGTGGCCCGGTGGCGTTGGCGGAGGGAGGTCGACGGCGACGTCGGCAGGTGGCGTCCGCGGGGCTCGCGGTGAGCGGGGTTGGCAGGGACGGGCGGCTCACGGACGGCCGTCGTGGCAAAGGCGATGCAGGGGGATGGCGACGGCATGAGAAGGAGAGAGAGAGAGAGAGAGAGAGAGAGAGAGACACTTGACAGGGGGAGAGAGAGAACGCGGCGGGGGAGAGAGAGGAAGTGAGAGAGAGATGAGAGAGATAGCGAGATGGAGAGGGAGTGAGAAGGAGGCCGGCGGTGGGCGGCCCGTGGCGACGAAGGCAAACGCGACAGTCGCGGCAGCGGCGTCCGGTGGAGGACGTGGACGATGAGGAGGGCAGCCGTGGGTGGCTGGTGACGACGAGGACAACGGCAACGATAGTAGTGGCAGTGCGAATGTGAACGATGAGCAGGGAGGCCGTGGGTGGCCGGTGACGACGAGGACAACGGTAGCAAGGGCAGCGGCGGTGCGAACGTGGACGACGAGCAGGGCGGCCGTGGGTGGCCGGTGACTTTACGACGGTGGCATGGTGCAAGTGGAGGTAGTCGACGGGCTACGACGGTGGCTGGGAGATGGGCACAGTGGCGACGGTGGTGTACGCGGTAGGAGGTGGAGGGTGGTGCGGTGGTTCACGGCAGGTCGACGGCGGTCACGTTCGGTTGGCGAGGTATGGGGAGAGAAGGGAGAGCAGTGGGAGTGGGATGGGGAGGTTTGGTGGCGACGGTGGGTGCAACTGGTGGAGTGAAAGTGGAGCGTAGGGGATTGCTAGAAGGTGGCTTAGCAGTGAGGGAAGGGGAAGTGCAGTGAGGGGGAGAGTATATGGGTGTGTGAGAGGGAGGTTTGGTGGATGAAATGGACGACAGCAATGGCGGTATGGAGATGGAAGTCTGCCGTGGGAGGTGGATGTGGTGGCCGGGCGGAGATGCTGCGGACGTGGGTTTGCAGTGGAGAGGAGATGGTTAAGGAAAGTGAAAAGTGGAGATGGAGAGTGGCTGCCGATTGTCCGAAGGTGAGGGTGCAGGTTAGAGAGATAAAGAGATGGAGTGGGAGAGATGGAGGGAATCAAAAAGTGCAGTGGCGGTGTTAGAGGTGGTATCAAAGGTGGCCGGAGGGGAGGGGAAGTTGGAGGTGAGAGGGATAGGCTGCCGTGGACAGTGAGTTGGATAGAAGAGAGGGGTGGGGAATGCCAAAAGGAATAATTGGGATGGGGGGTCTCGGAATGGGTGTGTGATTGGCAGAGAAAAAGAGAGAGGGAGAGTTGGGTCACGTGGGTTGGTTGGCTGGGAGAAAAGAATGAGTGAAAGATGGGGAGTGGAGAGAGGGAGATGGCCCACAGGAAGTGGAGTGTGGGGTGTGAGTTAGAGAGAAAATGAGAGAATAGAGAGATCTCTCGATGAATAAGAGGGGGCATAGATCCTAGAGACATGGGAGGGGAGTGATTTAATAATTTAGGCAATAAAAGATGGGGCCATGTCCACTAAAATTGATGTATTTATTTTATTTATTTATTTTTAGAACAAGCATGGGCCAAGCCCATTAGCACATGTATTTTTTTATACATATTTTTGAATAAGAATGGGCCAAGCCCATTAGCACACAACAACTTCTCTGTAGAAAGAACGGGCCGAGCCCATTAGCACATGGTTCCAAGTCCATCAACACAAGAGGTTTTCATATAGAAAAGAATGGGCCAAGCCCATTAACACATTTTCTTGTAGGAAAAGCATGGCAAGCCCATTGACAAGGGTCTCTTTTATTACAACAAATAACAATTTACTTTTCGTGAGACGAGATTATCAGATAAAAATTGGAGATCATTCAGATAACTTAACTGTGCGAGCCACTTTGGGGCGTCTTAGTGTAATACGGGATCTGCTCAGCATAATGCTAAAATGCCGTGTCTACAGTGGGTTCATTAGAGACTTCGTCTGGTACTTCCAACAACGGTAGGGCAATGATGGAGACTGACGAGAGCTCGAGCTCGAGCTCTTCTTCCTCCGAGGCCTCTTCTGCCGGGGATGCCGAGATGGAGACGGTTTTGGAAGGTATATAGATATCTTTCACTCCTCCCCATTAGCTTTGGCTTAGAGTTTATAGCATGGTGTTAATGCCATCGTGCTGTGTTCAGGCATGGAATCCGAGGGGGAGCGCGTGCCGGCTCCTATCGAGGATAACCAGGGAGAGCCCTCTATCTCCCCGATGACAGCTGGGGATGGCCAGATTATTGGGGAGGTCCTGCCCTCTCCGACTCCAGGGGGGGATGCCTCCGACGTGGGGGAGAGGCTACTCTCACCGACCCCGAGCGGGGATGTTGCAGGCGCGGCGAGAGCCACACCATGTGAGAGTTAGGACCTTTGTCAGGTTTTCCACCTTGTCTTATCACAGGAAAGTCCCTGATGTTGCTAACTGTTTGATGGAATTGTGCAGGTCCTTCCGGTGTGTTGGCTGGAGTGGGCCACTCTTCCCTAGAGCTGGGGATTGAGTGGCCAACATCTGTTTCGTCGCCAGAGCGGCTGCTGGACGCCAGCGTGGGTGCAGCCTTGCTCCAGCGGGCCCGAGGGTACTTAGGAGGCGACCCCCTGCCTTCTTCAGTGGAGCTTCGGCATCGGCTGAGGGATTGCACCCAGGGCTACCACGGCCTTAGCTTCCCGCGCGAGCTTTGGGTGTCTGGCTTAGCCAGCATCTGGGCAGAGTACCTGCGGCTCCTGGAGCCTCAGGAGCAGAGGGCTCGGCGACTAGCGGCCCTTCGAGAGGTGCAGGAGCAATGGGCTCAGCTCGCGTTGGCGGCTGCCGAGCAGAGGAGGCTCGCTGATGTGGCCGTGTCACTTGCCAGGGACCGCACTACGCATCTGAGCAAGGCTGAGAGCAGAGCTGAGGCCTTGCAGAAGGCCTTGGAGGAGCAGCAGCAAGCCGTAGAGCTTGCTAGGGTCGAGTGGCAGATTGCCGAAGCCGGGGCCGAGGCTAGTGTTCAGCTTGCGTCGACCTTGGAGGCGGATCTCACGACCGCGGAGTCTCGCCTGATGGCACTAGAAATGGGCGAGCCTGGGATATGATTGTATCACCACTCTCTCTCCTTTCTTTTTGTTATCTGGGCTATGTGTCTTTTGTTACCCCAAGGGCATGTCTTGTGCTCCCTTTTATAGAGTATGAATGACAAACTCCAGATTTTGGTGTTATTGTTTGCTGAGTTCTTCTTCTTCCCAGTCTATGGGATAGTGTTGGGTACAAGGGATGGCTACCACTTATCGTCGGTCGTGCTTGGTTGTTTTAACACGTACCGGCGTAGGGGGCAAGGGACTGGGTTTACCCGACTTCTGGACATTGGAATAAAAGACTGGGTAAGGGGAACGGTGCAACTGGATTTCAAATATTGGGAGCTGAGTGCTGGTTACTGGGAAGTAGGGGAAAAGCCCTAGTGCAGGGTTGGCGTAGGCCCGTCAGAACATGGCGGCCTACTGGGTTGGAGTCGGGAACTGACTCTGGAATGCGTCGGTTGTAGGTTGACGCCTGGGTGTTGGTTGTCTGTATGTCGTTAACCGGTAATGTAGCTCTTCTCGGTTTAAGAAATTAGGAGCTGGGCTGGTTGGATGGCCTCAGCAGGTGTCACAGCCGAAGGCCAGATTGGGGGCTGGGACTGGTTGGCCGACCTGCAAAGGGATTATGGCCGAGATTGGAGCTGGGAGCTGGCGGCTGGCTTGTGAAGGCGTTGTAGCCGGGAACTGGAGTTGGAAACTGGCGGCTGGCCTGTGAAGGTGTTGTAGCCGGAAACTGGAGTTGGAAGCTGGCGGCCAGCCTGTGAAGGAGTCGTAGTCGGAGGCTAGAACTGGAGACTGGAGCTGGCCGGCTGGCCTGTGAAGGCGTTGTAGCCGGAGGCTGAAGTTGGAAGCTGGAGGCTGGCCTGTAAAGGCGTTGTAGCCGAAAATTGGAGTTGGAAGCTGGCGGCTGGCCTGTGAAGGCATTGTAGCCGAAGTGCTGGGACCGGATGCTGGCGGCTGGCCTGTGAAGGCGGTGTAGCCGAAATACTGGAGTTGGAAATTGGAGCTAAGGGCTGGACCCCTTTAGCTTTTTCCGGCCCTACCGCCCTTGCGGGTTTTCGCCAGAGCTGGCCCCCTTTAGCTTTTTCCGGTGCGCCCTTGCGGATTTTCACATCGAGGGGTTACCCGATTTTGCCTGAGACGTCCTTTCAGGTTTTCACCTCAGCTGGGTTAGTGGTAATTTTTGCACCCAGTCGGCTCCCTGTAATAGATTCGACTAGGCCCGCTGGGGTATCTCTATTTTTAACCATATATATATATATATATATATATATATTGAGATTGTTGTCCATAATGTGTTACCGTCAGGGGACATAACCTGAAACTGGAAGGTGTGGGTGGTCGGAT
Organism: Amorphophallus konjac; assembly: GCA_022559845.1. NCBI lineage: Eukaryota > Viridiplantae > Streptophyta > Magnoliopsida > Alismatales > Araceae > Amorphophallus > Amorphophallus konjac. Next base: position 361,105,210 of record CM040123.1, read on the forward strand.
ATTGTTCCACCGTTAATAAGGGTTTTCTACAAACCCTCATGTCATGGTGGAGAAAGGCCACTTCGTTATGGCGAGATATGACTAGAGTTATGACTGGTGGATCAGGGATTGTAGGAGAAAACTTGGATCATGGTGAAACTTGAAGGCTCTGGATTCGCAGGGAATATAGGATGTAGGGGTGTAGAATGATAAGTGCCTGGGAATGTGCCTGGACATAATTCTCCTGGGATGGTGACTGGGAGCTCGACTATCACAGGGACTGGTTGACATGTGCGGTCGAAGCAAGGGCCTAAGGTTGGCTGAACTCAGTGGGTGTTGTGCAAGGCCAACTGGGAATTATAGGGTTCGTGCTCTAGCAGTGTAAGTTGATTGAAGACTGGCTCTGGGTGAGGCTAACGGCCCACCGAGGAATGGGTGGAAGACCGTTCTGACTAGTGGGGAGAGAAGATTTTCTCGTTATCGGCTCTACCGCCCGTTCGGGTTTTCACTAGAGCCGACCCCCTTTAGCTTTTTCCGACGCGCCCTTGCGGGTTTTCACGTCGAGGGGTTTCCCAATTTTGCTTGAGGTGCCCTTTCGGGTTTTCACCTCAACCGGGTTACTGGCTTTTGTGGTGAGGATGACTGGGTCTACCGGAAGCCTAGTGGCTAGACTGGTGCCGGTGCAGAAGTGGCCGTGCTCTCGTGGTGACGGGAACGAGGGCAAGAGATTGGTCCCCGAGGATGCCTGGCGGCCGTTCTGGGGAGCTGGGCTGGGTGCTAGACTGGGAATTGAAGACTGGGAGGACTGGCCTGTTGGATCCGTCACAGGGGAAGGACCGGCCTCGCTGGTAGTGACTGGGATGTGTACCTCAGTCTGGCTGGCACACGAACTCGTGCTCTGGTGCATAGTATAGCTTCATATGTTTGCCGTTGAGAGGCGGGAACGGTCTATGACCTTTATGAACGACGACCGTGTAAGCCCCACCCTCATAGACATTCTGGATAATATACGGACCTCGCCAATTTGGCTGTAGTTTTTCACTGGAGCGCCCTGCCATGACTTCCTTTTCCTTGATCATGACAAGGTCGCCTTGCTTGAAAGCTCGCTGCTTGACGAGCTTATCGTAGGCCCGGGCCATGCGGGCCTAGTATACTTGCAGGTGTTTGTAGGCTTCGAGCCATTTGCCTTCTAGATCGGTGAGCTCTTCTAGCCTTCTCTGGTACTCACTTTCGTCAGAGCCGGCAAGGCCGGTGTGGACCGTCACGCGATAAGAGGCTAATTGGACTTCGATGGGGATAACTGCTTCGGTCCCATAAGCAAGGGAGAACGGCGAGCACCCCATGGGGGTTTTGTAGACCGTCCGATAGGCCCATAATGCTTCGAAGACCTTCTCACCCCAATCACGTTTCCGGTGGCTAACCATCTTAGCCAGGAGCTTGCAGAGGGTCTTGTTGAAGGCTTCCGCCAAACCGTTAGCTTGGGGGTTGTAGACCGAAGAAGTTCTACAGTCGATGTGGAATTTGGCCGCTAGCTGGTATATGGCATTATTCTTGAATGGTGTCCCATTGTCAGACACTATGCGACTGGGAGTACCGAATCGGTATATGATGTTGTGCCGGACGAATCTGGCAACCACCTCGCCGGTGACTTCTCGCAAAGGGAGAGCCTCCGCCCAGCGAGAGAAATAATCAGTGGCGGCCAAGATGTATTTATGGCCCTTGGAAGATGGCGGGAAAGGCCCCGTGATGTCCATGCCCCACTCAGGAAATGGCCAAGTGGGAGCTGTGGGACGCAGTGGGTTAGGAGGTCTTCTGGGTACTGGGCCAAAGGCTTGGCATTGATGGCATGTATGGGCATACTGGATGCAGTCCACGTACATGGTTGGCCAGTAGAAACCTTTGAGCTTGATGTTGTGCTTCATTAGATCCCCGGCCTGGTGCGCACCGCACAATCCGGAGTGGACCTCATGCATGACGGCTCGTGCCTCAGCGAGGGAGACACATCTCAGGAGAATTGAGTTGTCCTTCTCGTGGATGAGCCTATATAGGGAGTCGCCAATCAACTCGTAAGAGGTTGCTCGGCGGAGTAGCTGGACCCTTTGAGCCCGGTCAGGAGGGAGCCACCCTTTCTTGAATTTGATGATGGGCGCACGCCAATCCTCTTCTTTTGGAGGCGTGCTCTGGTCAAGGTCGTGGACCTCGTAAATGGTGAGACTGGTGTTGCCTTCGAGTGAGCTCGACATCAGCCTTCTGTGTTTGATAATGATGTCGACCTCGCCCTTGGGCGGGAGCTTGATGGCCGCGGCCAATTTTGCTAAGGCATCTGCCTGAGCGTTGCTGCTTCTGGGAATATGATCTATTTCAAAGAAATAGAACTTCCGGGTCAATCTGGTGACAGCGGTATGGTACGGAACCAACTCTGGCTTCCGCACGTCATAGATGCCGAGGACCTGCCGGACTATCAGTTGGGAGTCCCCGTAGGCTTTGAGACATTTAATGCCCATGTGGAGAGCCATCTGGAGCCCAATGAGTAGAGCTTCATACTCGACTTCATTGTTGGTCAGGGACTTCATGAGGACGCAGGAGTTGTACAAAACTCTGCCCTGAGGAGTCAGGAAAACTATGCCGGCACCTGCCCTGGTGGCTGGATCCTGGTTGCTACGGGTGATCCCTCGGGAAGCACCGTCGAAGTGGAGCTCCCAGCAAGGTACGCTGGTTGTGAGAGGGCTTTGCTGCCAATAATTCAAGACATCTCCACTTTGTTCAACCGGTTGTTGTGATTGAGCAGCAAGGGACTCCTCGTCCGGGAGCTCCGAGCTGAAGGGTGAGTCATCTGGCACTGGATGAGCTGCCAAGAATTCAGCCATACCCTGTCCCTTGATTGCTTTTCTGGGGACATAAGTAATGTCATACTCCATCAACAGGAGAGCCCATCTCCCCAATCTGCCTGAGAGAATAGGTCGTCGAAGGAGATACTTTAGGGGGTTGTTCTTGGATATAAGCTCAACTTGATGGGACAGGAGGTAATGTCACAGCTTTTTAACCGCGAACACCAATGCCAAGCAAACCTTCTCCATAGGGGAGTAGTGGTACTCGGCACCGATTAGCTTCTGGCTGAGGTAATAGAGGGGCTGCTCTTTACCTTCCTCATTGATTTGTGCCAAGAGAGCTCCTAGCGAAGCGTCCATGGCGGAAATATAAAGGATGAGGGGTTTACTCTTGATTGGTACCCCCAGGACTGGGGGAGTAAGGAGGTACTCCTTGATTTGCTCGAAAGCCGCCTGGCATTCCGAGTCCCATGCAAACGGGGCGTCTTTCTTCATCAGCTTGTCGAAAGGTGCACATCGACTGGAGAGGTTTGAGATAAACCTCCGAATATAGGTCAACCTCCCTTGGAAGGACCTGAGTTCAGTGATGTTGCTGGGTGGTGGGAGCTCCCAGATCGCTTAGATCTTGCTGGGATCCACCTCGATTCCTCGGTACCTGACGACGAAGCCGAGAAATTTGCTGATGGATACGCCAAAGGGGCATTTCATGGGGTTCATTTTGAGCCCATATTGCCGGAGACGCTCGAAGACTTGGAGGAGGTCACGCAAATGGTCTTCGCGCCTTTTAGTCTTGACGACGAGGTCGTCAACATAACATTCGACGATGTTGTGCAGCATCTCGTCGAATATTTTGGTCATGGCCCTTTGGTAAGTAGCGCCGGCATTCTTCAAACCAAAGGGCATGCGCTTGTAGTTGAAAATCCCCTTGGGGGATCTAAAAGCTGTATGGTTCTTGTCTTTAAGGGACATCCGGATTTGATTATAACCGGATGACCCGTCCATGAAAACAAGGCTTCATGACCGGTGGTCATATTGACCATCGTTTCTGTAATCGGGACTGGGAAGTCGACCTTCGGACAAGCTTTGTTGAGGTCTCAGAAGTCGATGCAGATGCGGACTTGACCATTCTTCTTCTTGACTGGGACTATATTGGCGAGCCAGATCGGGTAGATGCACGGCTCGATGAAGTCGACCTCCACCATTTTATGGACTTCAGCCAAAACCTAGAGTTCCAGCTCATGGCGCATGTGCCGCTGTGGTTGCTTGACCGAAGCGACTGAGGGAGAAATGGCTAGATCGTGCTCCGCTATGGAGGGGTCTAGCCCTGGCATCTCCATGTATGTCCAGGCAAAGCAGTCTTTGTATTCGAGCAGGATTTGCTTGTAATCCTGCCTTTCCGCCTCAGTGAGGAGAGCGCTTACGAATGTAGGCTGAGGGGCTTCATCTTCGCCCAAGTTGATTTCAACGAGCTCATTCATGGTCGCCTGGCTGCCGTCCTCCAGCTCGGGAGGAACGGGTTGAAGGTCGATGAAATCCTCATCATCAGTGTCAGCTTCGTGTATTTCTTGATTCTCGAAGCCACCGGTTGATGTTGAAGGGACTAGAGAGTGGTTGTTACTGGGATCCATCGGGGATTGATCTCGGCCGCCGGCTCCCGGCCAGCAGTTGTCGACCGGGCTGTTGAGATCTCCCCGGGGTTGCCTGGCGAAGCTGACAATCTTTCGCAGCTCGGGCTGGAGGTATCCCCCCCTCAGGAGGGTTTGTTGAACTGGGTCCTTCGACTGGCTGAGAGACCGGGGGAGCTTCTTCATCCCTGATGCCTTGGCAGGGAGACGAGGAGGGTTCCTCGACGGCTTGAGCTGGCGTATTGGAGGCTCGTGGCTGGGCCTCAACCGGGGGTGTGCCAAACCTAGTTGCCAACGGGGTTCGGGCGATCGCCGCTGAGGTGTTGGCAGCCTCGCGAGCTACAGGTGGTGCCGATGCCTCGGCCTGGGGCCTAGCAGGTTGCTGAGGATGAAGGTCCTGCTCCTGGAGGAGATCTTGCAGGAGGGCCTTCAGATGCTGGTTCTCCTTCATGAGAGTGTCGAGGGTCACTTCTTGAGCCTTGTTCGCAGGAGGGTCGTTGTTGACCGGATCTGCGTTGATAGGAGGGTCGTGGTCTTCCACCGGGACCTCTTCCGCGCGTTCCGACAACTGTGATCCGACAGAAGTGTCGATGTGACCTGTTGGGGGAGGTGGCGGAGCCTGATGGCGCGGCCTCCTGAAGTGGGACAGAGGCTGATTTAGGTCATCCGACTGGGTATCCGACTGGTGTCCGGTGGTGTAGCACGCTAACACTTGAACCGCGTCGTTGATGAATCGGGTCGTCCGCTTCCTCCGCGGGTGCCGCTCGGGGCCGACAGGCGTCCCTAGTCTGTCAAAGACCGAGGTGCGTTGCAGAGGGGGCTCACTCTCGATATCAGTCAGAGGAGAACCTTGGACAAGTTGCTGGAGGGCCCAGCAACGGGCTCGCCTTTGCCTCCGCTTACTTGTGCGGAGGACATTGGACGACTGGGCGTCGTCAGACGATGCTACTCTGAAGCCAGCCGCATCCCGTCTGATGCAGCATCTAAGTGCTCGCAGGGGGTTTCTGAGACGCACCCTTCGAACGGCCTAAGCTTCTTCTGGGGTAACCCAGATTCTCCTCAAGTCAGATTGCTGGTCTCCCTTATCGCCGCCTTTCCAACGGGTTTTCTTGGGAGGCCATGTGTTAGGCTGTGGTGGGTGCCCCCGGGCTGTTGTCGAGGAACCCGCTCCTTTGAGCTTCGCTCCGTCCTCTCGTGTTTGCCGCAAGAGGTCAAAACGATTGGAGGTAGGGATGGTGGGAACGGTCCGTTCCTGGGGTATGATTGGTTCACCCCCGTCGAGACGGATCCGCAAGTCACCGACAAGAACCGTCCTGCCAGAGTTGCTGGTCACAGCAGTGAGCCGTCTGCCTCTGCAGCCATGGCGACGCTTCTTCTGAGGAGTGGAGGAAGACTCTGCCCCGAGATGGTATACCGAGAAGGCCCAGCCTGGAGCGACTGACAGCATGGAGCTGTCAGTCGGAGGTACTGGGGTCGGCCCTCGGGGTATGAAACCTACGCCGGGAGTCGATGACTGGGCGACCCTGGTATAAGCCTTTGCTCACGCCGATAGAAGTGTTGCCGATGCTCGAGATGACACTCTTGCACCGGAAAGCGATGCCGTCGGAAGTGCTGAGGTGCCGACGCCCCTAGGTCAAGGACCCGTCGGAAGACCTGAGGAGGGTGCTGAGGAACCTTGCCCCTTGGGTAGGAGACCCGCGGGGAGAGCCGGTTCAACTGGAGCTCGGAACCGGGGTCCCGAGTGTAATATCGGAGAGCCATGAACTCGGGGCTGGGAGCCCATATCGAGAGTCGGCTTTGTCGGGGTTCGGGGTCGATAACCCGAGGAAGGTGCTGAAGAGCCGTGGACCCGGGGCTGGGAGCCCGTATTAGGTGCTGGCTTTGTTGGAGCTCGGGGTTGGAGACCCGAGAAGGATGTCAGGAAGCCGTGGACCCGGGGTTGGGAGCCCGTGTTGGGTGCCGACTTTGCTGGAGCTCGGGGTTGGAAACCCGAGGAAGATGCTGAGACAGTGACCAAACTCTGGGGCGCGGGGCCCGTGCTAGAGATCGGACGATGCTAGCCTTGGGAGCTAACGCTTACCCGGGCTGGTGTTGATCTGGGGACCCTGCAGGGGCCAGTGGTGACGGTCCTGTGCCTGGCGCTCAGGCGGGACAGCGGTGCTGGAGGTGCGCGTGGCGCGTTGGCCATGAGAGCCGACAGAGAAACAAGGGTTGGCTGAGGAGCAGCCACAGGGATCACACCCAAGAAGTAGGGCGATCCGATAACAGGGGTGAAGCTGTCGAAAGCGATCGACGTCACCAAGTAGCCCACCCGGGCGTGGGTGGCAATGACGTTGGGGCCGTAGGTGACGGCCGCCACGGTTACTAGAGAGCTGAGTACTACGGAGGCAACGGTCACTGACAGTCGCCGAGCGCGGTCCGACGGTCAGAACGTGAACCGGAAGCTGCTGGAGAACGCTCGCACGAGTACCCTCCTCTGCCTCTCCTGCAAGGATAGGGAAAGGGCACCAGGGCTTCAGGGCTGGCACATACTTTTCTTCAGTAAAAAGAAGGAAGGTGGGAGATGTCCCACTGGGTGTGCCATCCTCTCTGTTGCTGCGGGTTTTTTTTTTTTTTGCCGATTGACCGAGTGAAGGAAGGGATACAGCGGGGAAGGAAGACACGGGAGTTTGATGTATCTCGGGTATCCTCCTTACGGTTGCAAGCCTCTCACGGTGGTATCGGGCACTCTCCTTTCACGGAAAGTCGAAAAGGGTCGAATGGCATGGAAGTGTCAGGATAAGGGTTAACCGGACAGGGTGCGGGCGTGCCAGTCGATTTCTCGACAATCACCCAAGGAACCAAGGGTGGACCGGGGAAGCGTCGCCAGGTCGCGGCACGTGAGCTCGGGCGATTGGGCGACACGTGGAGAGAAGGGGTTCCATGGGTGCGAGTGCGTAGGCGATTGCGGGAATCGTGTATTGAACGTCTTTCCCCACCGGCCGCAAGTAACCAGTGTTTATTTACATCGGATTGAATCCGAATACCTTCGTTCTAAGCTGAAGAAAAATATGTATATATGTCTGAAGCCATGGGTAGAGGGCCGGGAGCATTCTGTAGCTGTGGGTGCGTTCTCGACTGAGGGATGTTTACTGGGGCTAGGATGTTAGGCATGGATGCCGAGTGGTGTAGATAGAAAGCTGGGGGCCTGAACGCGGATGTGAGAGCATTCGTCCAATTGGCGGTGTAATCTTTGAGATATACATGTCTTTACAGGTGGGCCGTAGTGGCCAGGTTACAACTGGTGCACGCCACAGGACAATTTTGATGTGATGATCGGTCCCCGGGTCGGTGCTTGATAGACGAATACATATGTGTTTTACAGAGGGCCCCTCCCGTGGCGTGGGCCATGGTGCCGGCGCCGAGCGAGGGGGTTTATGACTGGACGATTGGAGGGATGCATCGATCCGGTGTCTGGGCGAGGGCCGGTCATGGCTCGAGTAGAGCGGTCGAACGTGGCCTCGTGACTGTAGGAGAGCGTGACGTCATGGTACGTGCGTGGTTGGAACCGACGGGCACGCGAGGGGGAATCCCGACATGATACGGCTCGTTATGGGTGTCGACTTGTATGTTACGGCTAAATACGGCGTGAGGGAAGTGCAAACGACATACCCCCGGCGTACTAAGCCGACGAACAAGTCACCCACACATGATTCTCCTTAGCTCGTTGTCCGGAGCTGCTTGAAGAAGGCCGAATGTCCCGGGGCTTCTATGTTCCTTCTGTATGCTATGTTGGTGTCTATCTGTATATGTGTGTTTTCCCCTTGAGCTTCTAAGGGGTTTTTATAGAGAAGTTGAAGGGGTGGAAGGGGTTTAGGAGGGTTGGGTTGATAGGGTTAAGCCAGCCTGCGTAAACCCCATGAATAGTGTAGGTTTAGGGGGGCTAGGTTGATAGGGTCAAGCCAGCCCGCTTAAACCCCACACGGAGGGTGTTTTTCGTAAAAAGAGTGGGCTGGGAAGGGTTTAGACTGACCAACCTGGGGGGTCCAGACTCGTCCGCCTAAACCACACCCCAGGGGGTTTAGGCGGGCTAGGTTTGGCCTTTTTTTAATTTTAAAAAACCAAAAAAAATTAATTGAATTGAAGGGGTTTACGTGGGCCAGCCCAGAGGGCGGGGCTGGTCCGCGTAACCCCCCAGGGGGTTTAGGCAGGTTGGCGCATGGAGAGAGAGGGGGCGGTCCCTACCCTATAAAATCCATTTTTTGGCCTATTTCCTTCCTAAATTGACTAAGAAGAAAATGACGGTTGTGCTAGGAGGATACGTGGAGGCTTGCGGAGGCTTGTGTGCGTGTCGACTTGCGGAATTCCTGCGTGATGTCGCTTTGCGCTCCCGCGTCCACGCGTCGACTTCTCGAACTGGTACGACACACGAACCGCGTCATAGGACCACAAACTGGACGAACTGAGGCTGAGTGGGATCGTGGGACCACCGGGCTAGAGAGAGGGCGCGACCCCCGGGGAGTTCGCCCTCCCTGGGGGCGCGCGACCGCGCCTCGGGGCGAACTGGCCTCGGGGCCGGTTGTGACCCCAAGTGATGGCCCCCGGGTCTCATTGTATCTTCTACAAACCTCCTTTGGAGGACGTTAAGCTCCGGGAAACTAGGATGGGCCCGTGGGGGCTGTCGTTCTTCGAGTTGTCGTAGTCGCTCGCAAGGTGTTCGGGTAAATGCCCGACACACCCTGGATGGCCAAACGACTTGGGTAGATGACAGGGGGGCCAAGGTGGGCCTTGGGTTGAATAGAGGAGCTCGTGGGAGCTTAGGAGAGGCACCTTAGGGACGTGAGTCGTGCCTCAGGCTGCGTGCCACGTTGCACGGCGGGTTGGCGGGGTAGCATCGGGTTGACTCGAGTGCTAGAGTTGAGTGGCTCGTCGCCATGTATCTGAGGGTCGGGGTGGCCCCGGTTTGCTGGGGGTCGTTGTAGGACCTAATTAGTGTGTTGGAACCACGGGGTGGTCCGTGGTCTTGTGTAGAAGGGCTGGAACATATGCGCCCACAAGGTGTTCGGAGAAATGCCGAACACACGTGTGTGAGCTGTATGCACGTGCTGCGGCCCTCCAGAGCCTGTGGTTGACTTACTTGGGTCTCCCTTTGACCTTGGAGGGTTGAAAGAAGTGTCCCGGGGTGGGCCCTCGGCCCTTTCACTGGGTGCCACGTGGAGTGGCTTAACGTCGGGGCGCCCCCGGGTGGTCTCGGGCGGCCATGTAGGATACGGGAAAAGCCCGTATGTGAGTGGCCGGGGTTGGCCCCGAACAGTTGCTTATGTCGTCGCGTGTCGCGGTGAGCTGGTCACCTTTGTAGCGACCCACAGGGTTGTAAAAAGGGTTAAACAGCCCGTGCCTTGAAGGTGTTCGGGGAAATGCCCGAACCCTTATTCCTTGTCATTTTGCCGGGAAATAGTCCGGGTACAATAATGACATTAAAGTGGGGCAATTTACAAACTCCACCATGAAAGACTTGATTAAGTGAATTTGTTGATATTATGATGCATGGAAGGAAGTATGTGATGGCATATACAACCGACATGATCTATGTCAATAATTTTTTTAATTTAAGTATAAAGATTGGATTGTAGATATACTGATTGGGCATGTTTTCAAATTGAGTGCACTCATCCAGTTTTTCAAACTATAGTTCAAAGACCATATTTTGTATAACGTGATTATTATTTTTATATTAGGTCAAGTGGGAGAATGTTAGAAATCCCGTAAGGTGGCCTAAAATAAAAGGGTCTTTGGACTTATCTTAGAGAAACCCAACACTGTATGGACACATCTATAATTCTATTATTAGGTGGGTGTATCATTTAATCAGGTCATGATGGGTAGACCCGATATATAAGTGAATGAGTCTTGGTCCCTCTCTACCACCGAGAAAGTGCTTGGCGGTTCCCATCAACTACCAGGCATCATCGGGAGAAGTGGAGAAGAGATAATACCTCGCACTCACACGGTCTCGCGTAGATCGTGTCATCGTCTCTGACGTTTCAGGCAGCACTAAGTGGATCTCAACGAGCGACGTCTTCTGTGTTGTGGGATTCCCGAGATGGATTCAGGTACGCTTCCACTGTGCGAAATCTATCAGTACTGCCATAAGGCTGACTCAACAAGGAGCCAGAGACCTAAACTATGGCATGTTAATACCATACGTGGGGTGGAGGACTGTTGTAGCTTTGTTTGCTCTCACAAGGGCTATATCACAATTCCATACTCACCACGTAATAATAGGTGTAATATAACCAGACTTTGTGATTTGTTGTGCTGCCACAAGATCACAAGTGTTCTAGAGGCCGAATAAGACTAGAAATTACAAGGAGTTACAATTGGCAAGAGTTGCCTACCTATTAAGTATGGGGTGATTTGTTGTGCTGCCACAAGATCGCTACTATAATATTAATGGGATTTTAATCACAACTAAGAAACCTACGGGAGTTTCTCATCTTTACATAATGAGGGTTATGCAAATTTGTTAAAAATTAGTGGGAGTTATAAATTAAAATTAAAGATCATATCTTAGTTGAATGTTTGCAATGTTAGTAATTTATACATCTCCTTCTGTAGATCAACAATGTCGAATCATCCACTTCATGGCATATTGGATGCCAAATAAAACTCACTGAACCTAATTTTAGTGACTGGCTCAGAATTTGAGAATAATTCTCATGACTGAAAAAATAGTCTATGTTCTTGATGAGCTATTGTATGTACCTCTTTGTGATTAATTGTATTGAAAATGGAGAAATTAACGTTTATGAGAAGCATAAAGAAGACATCATTCTTGCCTAATGTTATATGTTAACTTCTATGTCAAACGAGTTGCAAAAACAATATGATAACGTGAATGCTAATGGCATTCGGTTGCACCTACAAGAGTTGTTTAGTGCATATAACTGAACAGAGTGATGTGAGATATCCAAGAATTGTTCAGGGTAAGGATGGCTGAGGGATCATCAGTTTAGACTTGTGATTCTAAAGATGATTGATTGAGTTGGGATTTATTATGAATAATAAACTCAGTATTAACTTGATCCAAAAGTCTCTTCCTAACTCTTTTTCCAAATTCATTGTGTAGTTCAACATGAACATGATAGAATGCACTCTAGCAGAGCTTCTACACGTGTTGAAAATTACTGAGGGCACAATGAATAAGACAAAGCCAAACGTAGTGTTTGTTAGTAACACCAACATGAAGAGGACTCAACGGGCCTTTAAGAAAGACAAGGTTAAGTAGTATCTATCGCAGGCTAATGCTATCAAAAGTGACGAGACTATAAAAGATAAGAGCTAGTGCTTTCATTACCATGGAAATGGCCACTGGAAAAGGAACTGTAATTTACATCTTACAGAGAAGGCAAAGCAGAAGCTTAGTGACACTTTGGATGTTGACAAGTAGAAGGTGATTAAGCAAAGTCGAGGTTGTTTAATGGATGGAAAGTGACACAAAAGTTGATGACATTGCAGTAGAGACTACGAACCTTGAAATGCCTTCAAGATCTATATTAGAGTTGACATATTATTATTATGTTTCTTCCTCGTTAAGAACATTATTTCCATTTCTGCTTTAAATACTTTTGATTTTAATGCCAGTTTTGGAAACAATAGTTGTACAATATTCTTGAATGGTAAGAAGTTTGCTAGTGAGAGTTTATGTATTTGTCTGCTTATTTTAAATTTTGATACTCCTAAGTTTTGTGTGGATATGCTTCCTGGGAGGAAGAGGGTTGATGTAAACCGAGCCTATCTCTGGAACTATAGGCTTGGTCATATTAGTGAGAAAGGATACAGGAGTTACATAAAGATTGATATTTTGATCCATTTGATTATGAATCATTTGTAACTTGTGAATCATGTCTCATGGATAAGGTGACAAATTCTCCATTTATAAGACATGGAGAATGAGCCAGGGAGTTATTTGAACTCGTATATTCTGATTTATGTGGAAGGGTTATCTTACTTCATTACTTTCACTGATAATTTCTCTAGGTTTGGATATATGTACTTGATGAAGTACAAATCTGAAGCTATTGAAAAACTTAAGAAGTTTAAGAATGACGTAGAGAAACAAACTAGAAAGAGTATTAAAACTCTTCGATCGGATCGGGGAGAGAAATACTTAAGTATAGACTTCACACAATATCTCAAGGATAATGGCATATTATCCCAGTGGGCACCTCCTTGCACACCTCAGTTGTACGGTGTAGTAGAAAGGAAGAATTGTATCTTGTTGGACATGGTATGGTTCGTGATGAGTTTTGTTGAATTGTCTTTGTCTATCTAGGGTTATGTCCTAGAAGCTGTCGCTTATCTATTAAACAAGATCCTACCTAAAGACGTTCAAGTTTTGGACTGTCTTGCCCATGTAAAAAGGCAGAATCTGGACAAGCTTGAGTTCAAGACTGAGAGGTGCAAATTTGTGAGATACCCTAAGGAGACTTAATTATGGATATTATTTATACTAGTCTGGCGATTAAATGGTGTTTATCGCTAAACATGTCGTATTCCTAGAGGATGAATGCATCCTTGGTAAGAATAGTGGGAGCAAGGTAGATCTATAAAGAATTCTAGAACTACATAGCACAGAGTCACCTCAGGAACATGTTCAAGTTGACACATAAACTGAAAGTAGGTTTGACCGAGTACTTAGAGAACCAAGATGATATCTGCGACATGTATCTGATGGGAATGATAAGGTACCATGCAATGAGGATGGTGATCCCATAACCTATGGGAAGGCAATAAGTATTATTAACTCTGGGAAATGACAAGATGCCATAAAAGCAGAGATGGATTCCATGTACTCCAACCAAGTTTTAAACATGGTAGATCCACCAGAGCTCATTATACACATCGGATGCAAGTAGATTTTCAAGAAAAAAATTGGAGAAGATGGAAAGGTTGATATCTAGAGGGCAACGTTAGTAGCGAAAGGGTATCGTCAAAGACAAGGTGTTAACTATGACGAAACTTTCTCCCCAGTTGTCATGATAAAATCCATGAAGATGTTACTTGCCATTGTTGCATACCATGTCTATTAGATTTGACAGATGGATGTGAAAAGACGTTCTTCAATGGTAATATGGATAAGAAAGTATACATGTTACAACTAAAAAGATTTCACCACCATTGAACACCCAAATAAGGTATGCAAGCTTCAAAGATCCATCTATAGACTAAAGCAAGTTTCCTGTAGTTGGAACATAAGATTTAATGAGGCAATCAAATCTTAGATTTAATGAAGCAAGTTTCCTATAGTTGAGGAAGCGTTCTTTGTATTGGAGATTAGAATCTATAGAGATAGATCAAGAAAAGATGTTTGGCTAGACCTAGTCTTTGTACATAGACGCCATTGTTAAAAAAATTCGCATAGAAAATTTCAAGAGAGGCCTCATACAGATGATACATGAAATTTATCTCTCCAAGAAGATGTTCCCTAATTCTCCCAAGAAGAGGAAGCACATGAGTAGTGTTCCTTATGCTTTTGCCATAAGGGTTTACCATGTGTGATATGCTATGTACGAAGCTTGATATAGCAAATGCTCTAAGTGTTACAAATGAGTATTAAGCGGATCCAGATGAGTAACATTAGAATGTTGTGAAGTGTATCCTTACATTCTTGAGAAGGACTAATGATATGTTCTTGGTGAGTGAAGGAGGTGATTTGAAACTTCAAAGTTATACTGACTTGAGTTTCCAATCAAATATGGATGACAGTAATTGCTTTCACCCTAAATGGTGGGACAATTGGTTGGATGAGTTCCAAATAGGAAACAACTGCTGATTTGACATTATATAGATGAATAAGTTCATTACTTTGTTGGGATTTGTCCCAAGTGTCTCTGACATGGTACCCTTATTATGAGATAACAATGGGGTTATTGCGATAGCTAAGAAGCCAAGGTTTCATCAGAAGTCATTGCATATTCTGCGATGGTTCCACTTGATTATAAATATTATAGCAAAAGGAGATGCTATCAAAGAAAGAGTCACTTCCACAAGTAACATTGTAGATCCACTGACTAAGCTATTGACTGAAAGTGTGTTTGAGTCTCACCTAAGGCTGATGGGGATCAAGCAGGAGGTGATTGACTTTAGTGCAAGTGAGAGAATAAAAGAAGTCCATGCCTTGCAAGCCAATCACTTATGAAGTGATAGCGTCATTTCATATATATTCTCATTAATATTTATAACAATTTCTTCATTATGTCTTACTTATTTATGTGTATCACCGCTTGACATGATGAAGTTCTTGAATGCATGCAATGAAGGTTGGGTCATGATGAGTAATGAAATCAACATTCTAGATGTATGTGTTATAAACGTTCACAATCATAGGATCTTTAAGATGAGACATCAAAAAATCTGGATAGACCAATACACATGATATCCTCTCTTTTGTGATGAGTGCAAATGGCCTCATAATCACTAATGTAGAGACACTGATATATATGTACAGGTATCCATTACAAGAATAAGGTCTATCACACTAATCTGATTACGAATCTCTAGATAGTAATTATATATAACTGTTAACCAAGAGATTCTTTAGTCACACTAGCGCATTTGGTCATTGGACGTGAGTCACTAAAGATATCTTGCATGAGGACTCAGACAAATGGACTTTAGTCACAAGTTCTAAATGTTCAAGTATTCGAATACAATAGAATAAATGCAAAGATAATTGAGTGACAACAGTGGATCATTCACTCTCAGATATAACATGAGAGAATGTCCTATGAACGGTACTCGAGAAAATCCGTACATAAGATTACATAGTTCACTGGAAAAGAATTTTTGTAGTGGGACTTAGAGTACAAAGCTCATCGGGTCATAAATAAGAAGGGTTTGATAGTATGATCATACTCTTCATTATGACCAGGGACATTGTGTATGAATAAAAGGTTATAAATGCGTGGTAACTATGGACGGAAAGATCCTAGAGTCATTTTATAAACCCTTTTTATCTTCTGAGGTCACAGAGTGTTACTTGGTACTTACCATGATATGAAAGTCCACTAGAGGAATAATTATGAGATGATTATATGTCATAAGATGATGAGTTAATTATTTAAGTCATGAGATGATAAAATAATTAATTCAATGTTAAGTGTTAACATGGAAAAGCTAAGAAGATATTTTTAGGGTTAATAAGTCTAAAATTAAACTGACACTGGACCTAGAGGGTCACACACGTAGTGTTATAAACTATGGGAGTATTTATACAACTATAGACTTATGAGGGTTTTTGTGAAAAACTGTTGAGTCTATAAATAATTGCATGGAGAAAACCCAGAGCAAAGCATCTAGGGTTTCCTCAGACATGGCCGCCTCTTCTCTCTCTTCTCTTTGGGAGGAGTGCCGCTCTCTCTCCGCTCTCTTCTCCCTCTTGTCTCCAATGTAGAGACTCTGTCGGAGTATCGCAAAGGAGATCATTCGTGGAACGCCGCATGAAAAGAACTCCGCCTTTTTTGAAAAAAATGCCGACATCACAAGTGCATTAACGCATGAGATGTGTCATTTTTTTGAAAAAATGCCCCTCCCCCCTTTTATTGAATGCTCTCAAGAGCGTGTAGACATTCTTCAGACATGCAAGTGCCTTAAGAGCATGTACATGCTTTTGAGTGCCTAGAAATGCACTTGAGAGTACTTTACAAAAGCTTGCTCCGACTTTTGTTTTTCTTAAATTGTATGATGTCCTATGCATTGATGTGCACATGATGTCAAGATGCATTTGATGGTGCCGGTAGTCTCGTGTGGGGACAATCAAATTGCACCATGGGATTGCATATCACATTCCATGTGGCATCACTGCACTGCAAGTGGTGCAATAAGTAAAACTCTTCTCTCTCTCTCTCTCTCTCTCTCTCTCTCTCACACACACACACACACACACACACAAACCCTCTATCTCTATCACCTCCCCCCCCCCCACTCTCTCATTCTGCCTCTCCCCATGCCCAAATAATTCAGACTAGGCTAGTTCTGGCTTTAACTAGGCCATATAAACCAGAGATGGCCCCGCCAGGTTCACTGGAATGGGGTCTCTCTCCACACTATTCAGGCCCAGCCCAAGTACACTCATTCACTGCAGGCCAAACAATTCCCATGCCCAAGTAACAGAAGAAGGTCCAAAATATTCTCTTCCATAAGACTCGTGCCTTTGGTTGCTTGTAAGTAGCTCACTTACATTGAAGGTGAATTCATGAAGATGAGTCACACGGAAGTTAGCTCAAATTATGATACTTTGGTTGATTGTAACTCACTTTCAAGAAATCGGTTATATAGTTTGATTGTGCGTAACTAGCTTCCATGAAGTCAGTTTGGACTCTTTGGTTAGATGTAGGTACTGAGCCATAAGTAGCGTTTTAGATTTAGTAACTAGCCCAGACATTGCAAGAAATTTTGATTTTATAAAAAGGAAAAAAACAAAAAAATAACTTCAAACAAGTGATTCCACCGAGTCAGGTCAACTCATATTGGATCATGGGTAAGTCTGGATCTTCGATCCGGCAAACCCAAGTGCAAACAAGCTCTTATGTGTTTGAAAGATGGGAAAGGTCTGCCTAACAAAACAAAAAAAACTTTTAGGCAGGCCTACTGAAGCCCTGGCCTAAGTTTCACTCACATTGTCACATATAGTGTCAGTCAGCTGATGGTAACTCAAAGTCATGCATTTACTCCAGACGAGGTGACAATGAACTAAATACGCAATATCCGCCTTTCGTTGATGCGCATGCTTAAAATAATCTGCAGTTATTTCAGTCATTTATTTTTAATGACTACTAGCTTTCATTTTAGAAATATTTGAACGTTGTTTATATTTAAAAAAAGTAATTCCGTTTCTCTTTTTCCTCTCCTCCGTGCATTCTATGGGACATTCACTTGTATAATCATACGTTTCTAGATGTTTGAGTCCGCATTTATTTTTTATGCGGATCCTTTTCCTAAATTTCATTTCAATATTATAAACTTAATTCATATTATAAAGTCTGTAAAGAAATTTGGAACACTATTTTTTTCGATTCTCATTTTAACCTTTCGACAACGTTCGCCTGGGTTCTTGATTTGTTACCCGGCCCATATTTTTTAACTTTTATCTTGAGTAACCAATCGGCATGTCTCTAGTTTTCCTTGCGCATACAATATGCGAACATCGACGTCTGTACACTTTTAACGGCTAGGAAGAGACTCCGATGCGGTCAAGATCGTTATCAAATAGAGACTCCCGAAGGAGCTGGACTGGAACAACACCCAATCATTACCAGTATCATTGATGATGGGGTATCTCTTGACAATCTCGGATCTCTATGTCCTCGTGACTCGCGATCATAAACCTCGAATCTCACAAAGGATATTGACGATGCTGCGCTAGATTGCTCTTATGCCGAATGGCATAATTTAATTTTGAGATAATTATGTATGTATATATATATATATACATATATATGTAATCTCATACTATCTTGCATTCTCTAAATCCCATATTTCTCGTACCGTCGAACAACATTCACCGTCGTCGGACTCGGACAAATAGTAATAGTTTACTGAACTACCATTAGGGCCTCAAATGTGAAAGTTTTGGTGGAGACAATCAAGTACGAAGTTCTGCCTGGTGGAGTGAGAACATCATCCCCTGCTGGGGGAGGATGCACTCGACCGGCTGCAACTCCTAAAGCCCTTGTTTTTTATTTAAAAAAAAATCAAGTACGAAGGATCCTTAAGGTTATACGTGTAATATTACTTAATCATTGTTCTCTCTTTTTTTGAAAAGGCTGCTGAAGACGTATTAGATTCGACAAGAGGTCAGAATGAAAAAGGCTGCAAACAGACTTCAAAGGTCGAACACTGATTCATGAAGAGAAGGTTGAGAAAAAGCTCACAACAAAAGTGGGATTAGTCTACAACCGCAGTTTCACAATCAACCTTCAGTCTGTAGGTACTTCTCTTCATCTAATTCAAAGGTTGAGAAAAAGCTCACAACAAAAGTGGGATTAGTCTACAACCGCAGTTTCACAATCAACCTTCAGTCTGTAGGTACTTCTCTTCATCTAATTCAAAAGCTCTCCTTGCCTGTTTAAGCTCTTCATTCATGGACAGCAGTTCGGTGCAACGATGGAGTTTGGGTAAATCCTATTCAAACCAAAAAGAAGAAGAAATAAACAAAACTCGTCATTGAGTAGTACGACAGACTACAGGAAATTAGAAAGCGCTTCATTCTTGGATAATAGTCCGGAAGACAGGAGTCTTGGACAACACTTCGAATCCAAAGAAATGGGAAAAATACTTCCAATCCAAAGAACTGGAACATGGATGAGAAGCGTGACAAATGATACCCAAAAATTTCAACAGCAAGGATAGCTAAATGGTCAGAGAAAATAGATCGTTATGTAACACAATGGTAACATTGGACGATTAGCTCCATTTAATTTTGATGCATACAAGTTAGCACAGGTGTCCCAGTTATCAGTACTTGTCAAGATCCTATTTGTTTATCTATAAAAATATCAATTCTTCAAATCCATGGATATAATAGACAAGTTATTACTTATTACCATTACTTATTACCATGGTCTATACCTCATTTCAAGTTCTTTGCCATGGCTATGCAATGAGAATCATGTGGAGAAAAAAACTGTTCAGTAAATAAGTAAATAACATGCATAAAAAGAATATGAATATAGGTCCCTGGGAAGACAAAAAATATTGTAAGAATTTTGCCACATTTTACCTTGCGAATCAGAAACAAGAAGTCTTCAGTCAAAAGCTTTCCCCGCTTTGTTGCAATATCCTGGGCTTTATGTGCCTAGATAAGGTTCACAAAAGGTTCACAGTACATTAGGTGTTAGAGGAACAACAATTAGGAATAGAAAAGGTTCAATCAAGAAATTGATAATAGCAGCATCAATTACGTAACAACAATACATGAGTATCTATCCCATCAGATTCCAAAAAGTAGAATACTGGGCATTCAATAATTGTATGAGCAGCATTATTCATTCCAATTATATCACCCCTCAGCATAGTTGTTGGAAGTACATACAAAGCTGCGTGCCAACGAAAGAGGTCAGAGTGAGATGAGCCACAAAGAGATCAAGAAATTACTTTCAAGTGAAGGCTTCATTTTGCAGGATTTTTGACATCAGGCTGATGCTTCATTAGTCCGGAGATCGTTTCTTGGCTCCGTGCTTTGTAAATCAAGTTAAATATTTTTAAAAATCGGTGGGCACCTAGAAAGACAACATGCCTAGTATCTGCCTTTACCTGAAGTAGGTATATAGAGAAGGGCAAAACAAAGGTTATGAATATGGTTTGCAGACTCCAGCCCACTAGTACCAACTTGCATCACTCCACTTGGTTCCTCAGCAACCGAGTCTAGAGTCCCAATTCCCACCCAACTCCTAGAGTTCGTCAATTGTACTACTTGAATACATGGATGGGAATACAGTGCCAACCCTCAAGACAGCCCAAGTCAGTTACAAGTCAGCCCCAAGTCAATTTGATCTGCCTAAACCTGAGAAAACACTGGTTCTTGATTCCGAAACAATGTCTTCACCAAAAGCCCATAAGTTCTTGTTTGCAGGTGTCAGGTGTGATGTGTATCGAAATGATGATATCGGATAAGAAATGTTTTAGAGTCTGTTTTCACCAATGTCACTGATATGGAAAGATGAGATAAAGAAGAAGAGTTAAAAAGTAAGTAGAACAAAGACAGAATATAGAATGCAGTTTAAGAATAAGCTAAAAGATGAAGATATAACAATCAATCTTGGTGGTCATCTTATCCCTCAAGCAGAAAACTCTTGGTAGTCAGGACTATGCTGCAAGAGGATCATCATCATTAGAGTCTTATCCCAATTATTTCGAGTTGACTACATGAATCTGTTCCATCAAAGATTTCTATCAAGTGTTATATTCATATTTAAACCCAAGAAACTAATATCCTTCATAATAACATCGCACCATCTCATTTTAGGCCTTGCCCGAGCTCTTTTACTAGCATCCACTATGCTGCAAGAGGATGGCAATAGATAATTATGTCCAACAGAGGATTAATAGGATGGATGAAATGGAGAGCATCATTGTACTTTTTGTTTGATTGGCAAGCACTTCTGAGATTGAAATGTAACTTACGAGAATAAGATGGGGTTGAAAAAATAAAAATAAGTATATTTGAATAAGGTTAAGAATCATTACTCTAATAAACAGATTAGAGAAGCCTGAGGCATATTCACATAACAATCCCTCTATTTTATCTGTTCCCAGTCATGCCACTACCATGCATTTGATTTGCTTCGACGAAATTTACATCATCTGATTATAAAGCTTAATTCTACCTTTTTCTCCAAAAAATTTACAAACAAAGTTAAGCAGGCCACGCATATGATACGTTCTATCCATTTCACAAGCTCTGTTGTATTTGTAAATAATAACCATTTCTTTAAAAACTAGCATACTGATATGAAGGTCATAAGATGCATTCTAATAATGCAAAGGCATCATGAGCTGTAAAAGTTATCACATTAAACCTACGATGATCATGCTGAATCATTTTTAAATCAATTATCACAATCTAAATTACAAAGTAATATGATGACAATAGAGACAGCTTTTTTTCAGTGGACTTTATTATGCACCAAAATTACAAAAGAACTGGTCCTTCAAGGAAGCTTGGGACAAACTTACCAAATCAGTTACGTATTCAACAACAATGTCCTCCACCAAAGCAACAGTCTCTGGCAGTGGCTACGGAAAAAGAAAAAAACAAGGCAAGAACACATCAGGGTATCACACTTTACAAGGAAAATGAGTAGATAAATAAATAACATTAGAAACCCAATTTCAATGCGGTGCTTTAAAAAAGAACAGTAGGCAATTTTTCCAAAGAAGAAAACCAAACAGGATTACTTAATGTTCCGGGTCGCATATTCTGCAACATCCCGAGTTTGTGCTTAGAGAACCCGATTAGTCGATTGGTTCAGTCAGTTCTGCATGTGTTAAAATGACTACCACATGGGAACCAGCAAGAGATGGCAGAAGCATTGTTTTGAATGCTTACTCAATGACCTTAGGAACCCGAGAGAGTGAAAATGACATATTTAAACTTGCTAAATTAAGAGAAAGGAAAACTAGAGATTTAAATCATGTTCCTTGCATTAAAGGTGAAGATCAAAGGATCTGGAGATTAAAGAGAGGTGACATAGTCATTTTCAAAAGTTACTTAATGGAGATTGCGCCAAAGATTTTTCTTCAGAAGGTAAGAGTCCACAATATTTGATAAATATGAATATTTCAGGCGTATTAACATGTCAGAAGTTGAGGATGCTTTAAGGAAAATGAAAGTGGGCAAGGCCTTAGGACCAGATGGCATACCTATTGAAGTATGGAAAGGCCTAGGAGACATCGGTATTCAGTGGCTAATTAAACTTTTTAATAAAATTTTAAAGAAACGGAGAATGCCAGAAGTTTGGAGGAAAAGTGTTGTAATTCTTTTCTATAAAAATAAAGGAGATATTCAAAGCTACAATAATTATCGTGGAATTAAGCTTGCGAGTCATACTATGAAACTTTGGGAAAGAGTAATCGAAAAACGCCTCCGATATATGACTACTGTTCCGAAAAATTAGTTTGATTTTATGCCGAATAGATCTACTAAAGAAGCTATTTTCTTACTACAACAGCTAATGGAGAAGAATAGAGAGATGAGAAAAGATTTGTATATGATTTTTCTTGATTTAAAGGTGTATCATCGAGTACCGAGAGAATTAATTTGGTGGACATTAAGAAAGAAAGGAATCTCTCAAGGATATGTTGATTTGATTAAAGATATGTATGACGGTGCTATTACTAGTGTTCGAACTATTGCTGGAGAGACTGGTGAATTTCTAATTTCTATAGGTTCGCATCAAAGTTCTGCACTAAGTCTGTATCTCTTTGTCTTAGTTATGGATGAAGTAACAAAATAATTGCATGAGGATACCCCTTGGTGTATGTTATTGCAGATGATATTGTCTTAATTGATGAGAGTATTAATGCTTTAAATGCTAAATTAGAGCGTTGGAGACTTGCCTTGGAACCTAAAGGTTTTTTAATTAGTAGGAGTAAGTCAGAGTTTATGCATTGTAATTTTAGTAATAGGAGAGTGGTACAGGAAGACATGGTTCTAATTGATGGGCATAACATTCTGAAGAGTAGTAGCTTTTGATCCTTAGGGTCTATCATACAAGAGAATGGGGAGATTTATGACGACGTTACACATAGGATTAAGGTAGGTTGGTTAAGATGGAGAAGCGCATCAGGAGTTCTCTGTGATCGTCGCATGCCTGTGAAACTCAAAGGGAGACTTTATAGAACGGTTGTGAGACCTGCTTTGTTATATGGTATCGAGTGTTGGGCAGTACGAAAGGAACACATTCACAAAATGTGTGTAGCAGAGATGAGGATGTTGAGATGGATGTGTGACAAGACTAAGAAAGACAAAATTAGGAATGAGCGCATCTGTAAGGACTTAAGGATAGCCCCAATTGATAGTAAAATGAGAGAAAATAGACTCAGGTGGTTTGATCATGTGCTTCGTCGCCCTAACTCAACGTCGGTTAAAGATGTGACCGAATCTTAGTGAATACTAGTAAAAGAGCTCGGGGAAGGCCTAAAATGAGATGGTGCGATGTTATTAGGAAGGACATTAGTTTCTTGGGTTTAAATATGAATATAACACTTGATAGAAATCTTTGACGGAACATGATTCATGTAGCCGACCCCAAATAATTGGGATAAGGCTCTGATGATGATGATGACATGATATAATAGGATTAGAGGCTAAAAAGCTGATATCAATTCTGTAAAAAGGAAAAAAAGATATAAATGCAATTACAAAATGTTTACCGTAGTGAATAAATTGTAAAATTTGTGTTGACTTTTATACAAAAAATTGTAATTATCATAATTACTCCCAATCACCTTCATTGATTCCTTAGTCCCATGCTTACACTGATTTGGGAATGATTAGTAAAGTCAGGTGGCATAAGATGATTGGATAAGATAATATGTCAGTTTGATTGGCTGAAGCTTGGTATGATGAACCACTGCAGAACCCACATGGCTGACACATCCACGCATTGGTTGGTGGCAAAACATAGCAGCTCAAGATTGAATTGACATTCCAATGTTAGTTGGAACATGAACCTACAGGACGATCACATGTGACAAAAAGGGACCCATTTCACAACCACGAATTAGACGAGGCCATGTGACTTGATGTGGCATCCAAAAGGATTGACATGTAGGAAAAAGATTAAGGGCATGTTTGGTTCGGGGTTATACCTGGGTTATCCCCGGTTCAACCCTATTCTTCATTTGGTATGGCAAAAAATGGTGAAGATAAACTGGATTAACGGTAATAAGGATAACCCTGAAATCGGGGTTATCACGGGGATAACTCATCCCAACGAAAAGTTGGGATGCGTTATCCCCACCTCCATCCCCATCTGTCGCCCGTGTCCTTCCCACATTCGCCCTTTGCCCTTCTTGTGGACGGAACCCTCGTCCTTCGATGTCGCTGGCCCGCAGCTCGTGCCGGTGAGCTCTTCGTCTTCTCCGGTGGCCGACCCGCAGCTAGTGCCAGTGGCCGACCCCGCAGCTCTTCTCCGGTGGCCGACCCCGTCGGCTGTAATATCGTCGCTCTTCTCCGGTGGCCGACCCCGCAACTCGTGCCGGTGAGCTCTTCGTCTTCTTCGTCTGGGTCACCCGATTGTAGCCGACGATCTCGAGTTTTCTCCATCTGTGGAATCCCTTTTCTCACCTCGCCGATCACGCCGCTTCTCACGACAATTCCCAGTTGGCATCTTTGTCTTCTCCTCCAGTGAGCATCTTCCACGCACGCCGGTGAGTAGGCTAACACTCTCTCCCACCACCCGTGTATGGTCCCGCCATCCCTTGCTCAGCTCTCTCTACCCACGAGGGAACCCTAGCAAGCCTCTTCCCTTCTCCATGAACGGAGAAACTCTTTCGTCTTTCGTCTGCGAGCGAACCCCACTCGTCCGGCAGTTGCCTCATCTGCATATCCCAATCTTCTTCTCATGTGCAAGCGAACCCATGTTCTCATTTGCAGGTGATGAAAGTGTATTAAAATCGAAGAACATTTCTGATTATCAACTGTTTAATGGTTGGTTTTCAATGCATAGGGCCTTGCCCGCTCTTTCCCCATTTTGCTGTTTCAACTGTTCCCTGCCCATTTTCTTGTTTCGACTGCTCCTTCCCCATTGTGATGAATCGACTGCGTCTTCCCCTTTTGCTGTGTGGTTTGCTCTTTATGCCCCATTTCAACCCTATTTTTAGTTGCAGGTGATGTCATTTTATGAATATAATTTTTATCTCCTTATGAAATTTGGCGATTGTTTATATTATGCCAAAGGCTATCGACTGCTCCTTCCCTTTTGCTGTCGACTGCTCCTTCTCATTTTGCTGTGCAGACTGCTCCTTACCCCATTGGCTTGTACGCTACTCCTTTCCTTTCAGGTAGTTCAAACCCTATGATTAATTGCAGGTGATAAACGCCCTATTTTAATATTTTTTATTGTCTTGTATTTTGCCATAGAATATCGACTGCTCCTTCCCATTTTTCCTGTGTGGATTGCTCCTTACCCTTCAGGTAACTTGTAGGCTTCATCTATGCTCTGATTTTGGATGTTAGCTCCAAATGTTTCTGATTGATATTATGTATTTTATGATAGATGCCTATGATAACATGCTTTATGTAATATGTGTTGATTGTGTTTGCTATATTTTATAATCAAGATTATGTCTATTACATATATAACATGCTTTATGTCTAACTAATGTTTAGGCTATGATACATCATAGTTTTTTATACATATGAATGTTTGAATGTGTTTATTTGTGTGAGTTTCGGTCTCCACTACACAATTATCACCTAAACACACGCACACTCAGGCTGTCTCCACTGCACAATTACCACCTAAACACACACACACACAAAGGCTGTCTCCACTGCGCGCACACACACACACACACACACAGACACTCGGCATATGAATGTTTAGTTTAATTGTTTCAACTGCAAATTGTAGATATAAACTCTCTCACCCTGTCGTTAATTATGCCTTCAATCAACATAAATATATCACGTACAATTCATGCATATAATTAAACTGGTGATCGTTATACATCTTACCATGATGTTAGTTTGTTTATTTGTGTGTGCCATGTGAATGTTTAATTGTTCTGACTAATAAATTATCACTGCATGTGAATGGTGATTTTTATATACTAGCATTCATGATAATTTATTCACAATTATCTATGGGGGCATGGATTACTCTCATCTGTAATTTCCTAATGATTTTTGTTGTTGTTCTAAATAAGTATGAGTGAATCCAAAGATCCGAAGAGTAGGGTGAGAAATTGGAGCAACGAAGCACATATGTGTCTTGTTGAACTCCTCGCTGAGCACAAGACCAATAATGACTGTTTTACCAATGGAAACTTCGCAAAAGATGCATGGGGAAATATGGTAAAGAAATTCAACGAGTTGACCAAGTTAGGATATTCGTTGAAAAATCTGAAAAATCGGTTTAAAAAATTGAAAAAGAGGTACTATCTAATTGTTACTCTAAAGAATCGATCGGGATAGGGTTGGGATCATGAAAAAAAATGTCAGTCCCAGGTACTGTGGAAGCTTGGGATGATCTCATATCGGTATGTAACGTACCTATTGCACATTTCACAATTGTAATATTCACATTCCACTACATGAGTAACATGTGACTTCTAATTTCAAATGAATAAAGAATATAGAGCAATCCAAGGAAAGTCATTTTTAGTTTTTGATCAAATGGAATTCATTTGCTCTAGTTCTATGGCTCGAGGGGATAACATTGCATGTAATGAAGATATCTCTTATCTTGACCGGCGCAACGACAATGGTGATGAGCAGCAGGATGTGGAGGATGAATCAGGTGTCGAATTTAATATAAATAGTATCCTTAATGACACGGAAACACCAGAAAACAATCAGGAACAATCACAAATGGACACACCTATTATTGAGGCAACCCAAGATGTGCCACCATCATCTAGGAACATTCCTTCATCTAATAATGTAAATAGGAAGAGGAAGCGAGCTTATGTGGGTAATGAAGAATCAATTGACAAATTGGTAAGTTTAGGTCACGAAAGGTTAAACTTGCAAAGGGAGATGCTAGAATTATAGAAGAAAGTTACTCCACCAATGGATCTGGTAATTGATGCCATCTTGAAGCTACCTGGACTTCCTGAGCAAGGCATATTCAGAGCGATTGAGCTTATCAAGTGTGTTGAGGACCGTTCCATCTTCTTGGCTCTCCCAGAAGAGTTAAAGGTCGGATGGATATTAAGCCGTCTAGGCTATTATTGATAGATCTTTATATCCTTTTTAACCTTTAATTGTAATGTCCTACATTTGCTACTTCTTGCTCTTATTTAATGGAATGTGAATATGATTGGCTATGTTTCATTTACATGAATTGTGCGATGATATACTCGTGCATACTTTAATACATGCTCTTTCTTTTATATAGGATTTCTAACTTTTGCATTACCAATGGATTCTCCAACTGCTCAGGCTGGCCCGTCACTTGATCTCCTTATTAAGTTTATGATAGAGGAGGAGGAGTATTGGGAGGAAGTTGAGCATGTGGTTGTCCTTCAAATGTTGTCGGCTCATACCTGTATCCCTAGGCCGCTAATGCACACAGATGTTGGTCGAGGACATAGGTGGGTTAAACAGTTAATGGCCGGTCATGTAGGCAGATCCTACTCTAACTTTCGAGTGCATCCTTCTCTATTCTTAAGATTAAGGGATACATTAATGAAAAGGGTGTACTCAAAGACACCAAGAATATGTCGGCAGCAATTAGCTATCTTCCTTCTCGAGGTTGGACATGGAGTTGGTAATAGGTTACTCAGGGAATGGTTCCAGCATTCAGGCGAGACCATCAGCCAACATTTTAACAATGTACTCATGGCAGTGTTATCCATGCGTCATGATTGCATTAAGAAACCCACAGGTGAAGAGCTAGTTCATCCAAAAATGAGGCATGATCCAAAATTCTATCCATTCTTCAAGGTGGCGTGGTTTATAATCATTACGCATTGATTCCTAGTTATTGTTCATTAATTACCAATGCTTATTATTTTGTTACCTGTTTAGAATGTATTACGTGCAATTGATGGGACACATATTTCTGCAAACGGTCGACCACCCTCGTTATCAAAATCGGAAGGATGAAACATCCCAAAATATGTTGGGTTGTGTGAATTTTGATCTTATGTTTACTTATGTTGTTGTGAGTTGGGAGGGATCAGTTGCAGATATGAAAATACTGAGATGGGCCATTGAGAAAGGTGGATTTACTGTTCCAGAAGGTGTAGTTTACTCAGATGATAGAGTGTCCTTCTGTACTTTCTTCCACACTGTTACTCACAATTCGTACCCGTAGGGAAATACTTCTTGGTTGATGCAGGATACGCTAACACCCCCAATTTATTAGCTCCATACCGTGACACAAGGTATCATCTATCTGAGTACAGATCTAATAGGACCAGGGTTAATCACAGGAATAAGGAGGACTTGTTCAATCATAGGCATGCCCAACTACGCAATTGCATTGAGCGTGCCTTTGGTGTATTGAAGTCACGTTTCACAATTCTAGTGAAACGTCGAAGTTATCCAATTAAGACACAAACCAGGATTGCAATGGCGTGCTGTGTACTCCATAACTTCATTAGAAAGGAGCTGGGGCTAGATTTTATCTTCCAACGTGGAGAGGATGATATAAATAATGCAGGGGATGAGGAGGTCGATGAAGAGGACAATGTCAATAGCTCTGTGGTTGTTAGAGGAGACAGATTTCAGGAACGTATAGCCACTCGGCTTTGGGCCCATCATGTGGCACGAGGGTATTATCTAAAACCCATGTTCTAGTCAGTTTCATTTCATTTCATTCATCATTCATATTTTTATTAAGCATGTATCTTGTGTATTGCAGACGTCGTCATGTGGGAGTCAAAAATGATGAATGAAATTAATATGTTGTTTTTTAAAATTGGACATTGTACTTGTTTTCTAGTCGGACAATTGAGTTGTACTGTTACTTATGTCCTTGAGCACTTCACATGTTGTAACATAATTTCCTTAACAGCTCTTTAGATATGCGTGTGATTGTGGACTGGCATCCTCTTCTCCTCCCCCCTCCCCCACCCCTGACTTTACATACTAACGTGACGTTGATATTTTGCTTAGTACCCTCATATAATTTTTTGAAACATCCTGGCTCAACTCACACTCCTTTGTGGGCTTCAACTTGCTACACTGCACATTTCTTGCATGCTGGTTTATCGGCCATTGAAAAACTGTACTCTTACTTATTTCAGTAGTAGTATCCGCATGTTCATATTTCATGCTTTATGTAATTAACAAATTGTTTTCTACAGGGTCATGGACATTGTCCCTAGTAAGATGGGCAATGATGATGAGAAGGAGCATATATGTGATGAGGAGTACTGTGGGAGCATCTCATGTCATTTCCCTGCGTGTAGTTCACACAAATAGTAGGTTTGGCGGTCTAAGGTCTACCCCTACTTATGATGTGATTTACTGTAGTGCTATGAAATGCGACTACAGCATTTGTACCTCAATGAAACAACTAGAATGAATATTGTCCATCTGAGCCCAAGAACACATATTTTAAATTATTAATATCTACATATTCAATGTGCATAGTTATGTTTCAGGGCATCATGAAAATGGATTCAATGGGTGTTGATAAATATGATCGTATTCAATGTGAATGTGGCAATGGGGAATGTGTTGTCAAGATATCTCAGAGCAATAGAAATCCACAACGTCCCTATTATTGCTGTCCACTTGGCGTATGTTATTCTTACTTAGCAACACATTATGTCTGTGTCTGCGTTATCTATGTCATTTTATCTTATATACATGCTCACAACTTGGGAATGATAAACCATGCCGATTCTTCATGTGGGTGGATGAATTATTATTATGTCCTTGTGGCAAAGGCCCATGCAGAAGGCGTACTTCAAACACTACCAAAAATAAAGGGAAAGTATTTTATGTATGCCCAGAATCTAAGGTATGTTTTGTGATGAACATTGTATTATGGTTATTGTTTCTGCCTTCCCTACCAATTGTACATAATTTGAATTTTTTCGCTGCATGTGCAGACTAACAAGACAACATCAGGTTGTGGGTTCTTCAAGTGGATGGAAGAAATGTCAACGGTATACTATATTTCTCCTATCATTTATGTACCTAAATGAATGTGAATGTGTTGTGAATGAATTATTGGCTTAGTACAGCCGAGTGTGTGCTGTGACTGCATGAGTTTTTCGTTTTAGTACAGTCGAGTGTGTGCTGTGAATGCATGAGTTGTTTATTTTAATACAGCCGAGTGTGTGTTGTGTCTGCATGAGTTTTTCGTTTTAGTACAGCCGAGTGTGTGCTGTGAATGCACAAGTTGTTTATTTTAATACAGCCGAGTGTGTGCTGTGACTGTATGAGTTTTTCGTTTTAGTACAGCCGAGTGTGTGCAATTGATTGCATGAGTTGTTTATTTTAATACAGCCGAGTGTGTGTTGTGACTGCATGAGTTTTTTGTTTTAGTATAGCCGATTGTGTGCTGTGAATGCATGAGTTGTGTATATATAATTTCAGTTGTTTCGTGTGAATTGCGGCCAGATTACCTATGGCATTTCAGTTGTTTCGTGTGGCTATTGTCTTATTTCGTGTGGCTATTGTCTTATGATGATTGATCCCTATTAATTTTATGATGCTTATTCAAGACATATTTGTTAAATCAATTGTGTTTTATAATGTGCCTCTACATCTTCTCATTTGCATTACATCGCTATATGATGTTTAAACTTATTATATGCCAAGTAAAAGAGTATGGTTGCGTTCTTTAGATGGTAGATTCACCACAGAATCTGATCGCCAAGGTAATCTGGCTGCTGCACATCTGTATCCCCATTTGATGATGATCTTCTGAAAATCGGTTGTTGCACATCTGTATCCCCATTTGAAACGAAGAAAAATGTCATAGAAAACTATTATTCGATGTGTTTTACAGCAACTAAACTCGGTTGGTTTCTATGATGCCTTGCTCAGAATTGCTCTCTCCAAACCAGATTGTTATCATTTGTGTATATATCACAGGGCAGGCACGAAGATCCAATTATCTAAAATTAGTCAAAGCTAGCTATATCGTGGTTCAGAATTGAATGTGTGGGGGGGGTGTCAGTGGAGACAGATTGTGTGTGCGCGTGTAGTGGAGACAGCCTTTGTGAGTGTGTGTTTAGGTGACAATTGTGCAGTGGAGACAACCTTTGTGTTGGTGTGTGTGTTTAGGTGATAATTGTGCAGTGGAGACAGCCGAGTGTGTGTCTCTGTGTGTGTGTGTTCAGAGGAGATAACCTCTGTGTGTGTGTGTGTGTGTGTGTGTGTGTGTGTGTGTGTGTGTGTGTGTGTGTGTGTGTGCAGTGGAGACAGCCGAGTGTGTGTGTGTGTTCAGTGTGTGTGTTCAGGGGAGACATATTTTGTGTGTGTATGTGTGTGCAGTGGAGACAGCCGAGTGTGTGTGTGTATGTGTGTGCAGTGGAGACAGCCGAGTGTGTGTGTGTTCAAGGGAGACAGATTTTGTGTGTGTGTGGGGGGGGGGTTCAGTGGAGACAGGTTGTGTGTGAACTGCTCCTTCCCATTATTCAGTGCTCCCATTGTTTAATGTCGATATTATACTCCTTCCCAATGTCAAACTTTCGTTAGTCCTATCAGGTATACATGAGGAGATGATGATTGGGTGGATGGCCTAACGACACCCTCCAACTAATATGATGGAACATTGTCCATGCGATTATATTATCTCATGTTGTTCTGAGCCTCATCTCCTTACTCTTATCAAGTTCATATACTTTGCACTCAATGCTATAATTTGTGATTATATCATACACATCTTTCAGGAAAAGAGTTCGAACCAGTGGACAGTAGAAATCTCTAACATATCTACAACATGAGGACAGATCGAAGAACATGCACTGGTGGTAGATTTAAGAAGAACAATCGAGATGGAGAAATTTGCAGCCGATCGAACTGTGAAGCTATGTGATATTTTGTTGGCAAAATTTGATCAATTGAAATTATGTAACGAAAAGTGATATGGATTTTTTAATTGTAATCATTTGTGAGGATATGTACACATGAAACTTTTTTTTGTAAAATTTACTTTTTTGTAAACTTTTTTTAATTGTTATCATTTATCTCGCCCTAATTTCTGCTTGCTAAATATTAACGTGGATTGCATGTGTACGTACGTTATTTGGTGCATCTGTACTCGTTAATTAAATGAAGATAATTATTTCTAGATCGATCTCAGCAATTGATATGTTACAACATTAACAACAAGGAATGGGTTTTGAATTCTTTTTCCCTTCTTTTTTTTCACTCTCTGACCATTGATAGGATCAATCCAGAGAATTAATAGCACTCTCATGGTAAGATGTATAACGATCACCAGTTTAATTATATGCACGAATTGTACGTGATATATTTCTGTTGATTGAAGGCATAATTAACGATAGAGTGAGAGAGTTTATATCTACAATTTGCAGTTGAAACTATTTCTCTTTCTAACTCAAAGGTTTCAGAGGCTCTTGAGGACATGCCCTCTACCACTCATATATTCCACCACTCCCGTCTTCTTTCTTTATTATGCTAATAAAAGTGTAAACTAACAACGTTTTAATTAAAGTCAATAAGTACATTGTTAATTAGATCAAGAGAAATTAAACTTGTGATTGGGGTTGGCAACTATTCCGGTGTAATTTTTTCACATAGTTAATTTAAAGACATATTAATAAAAAATAATTGTTTAAAGTAGCTAGCATGATCAGCTGGGTGACTAATAGAAGGTGGGTGGTAGATCATGAAAATTACACTCTGTGAATGTAAAATTTAACAATATTAATAATCATTATTAAGATTCATAAACATACTAACAAATCACATAATAATGTTAAATAATAAGAAGGGAATAATGCTAAAACAATAATATCATGGGCATTAATTATTATTACAAATCAAGAAAAATGTCTTAATAGTTTTATTTATGCTGATCATAATTAATAAGAAAATTAATTCAAAAAAATTTCATTAATCAAATCAAAATCATTATGTAAATTTAATTAAGTTTGTCATTAGTGATAATCATAATTATTAATATTAATTAAATATAAGTTGAAGATTTATAAATTTTATTTAAGTCATCTTAATCCCTATCAAAAGAAGAATAACATTACATGTTTTAACCCAAGATAACAAGGGCAAAATTGTCTATTTATACAATTGTTCTCATTCTTATCCTTATTTTTACCAAACGAGTAATAGGAATACTCACATACTTATCCCCTCGCATACCAAACGCATATGAGAATAAGAATAGGAATAAATTAACCTAGAATGACTTACGCCTATTCTCGTCACAATTTATTCCGATACCAAACATAACCTAAGGGAGTAGGGGGTATCACGTCATCAAAATAAGTGCAGTAAGCATGAAAGTGAAAACTCAAAGACAACTCAACACCTCCAACTCCTTATAGGGTGTTTGGTTGCAATTTTTTTACCTCTTTCTCTCTCAAATTTAAAAAAGAGAGAGAAAATTTAGTTATGGGTGTTTGGTAGGACTCTCCTAATTTTTAGGGAGAGAATTAACTCCCGTACAAATCTTTCTCAAAAAAAAAATAACTCCTGACCAATTTTTTTTTTGAAATTGAGTCTATCGTTCTCCCCCGTGCGTCCCCTCCCATGTGGCTCGTCCCCCACCCCCGACCGTTCCCCCCTCCCCGGCGGATCCCCCCTCCCCGACAGATCCCCCCCTCCGGCTCCGGCACCCCCCCCCGCGCAGCCCCGCCCTCCCCTCTCCCTCCGGCTCCGCCCCCCCCCCCCCCCCCCGCAGGCATCCCCTCCCCCTGCGGCGCCCCCTCCCGTCCCCGACCTGATCCAACGGCACCCCCCCCCCCCGCGCGCAGCCCCGCCTCTCCCCTCCGGCTCCGGCGCCCCCCCCCCCCCCCCCCGCGCGCATCCCCTCCCCCTGCGGCGCCCCCTCCCGTCCCCGACCGGCTCCAGCGCCCCCCCCCCCCCCCCCCCCCGCGCGCAGCCTCTCCGGTTCCCCCCCCCCTACGCAGGCCCCCCTGCGGCCCCCCTTCCCCGGCGCCGGCTCCCCCCCTCTCTCCGGTCCCCCCCCCCCCCCGTGCGGTGCCCCCCCTCTCTCCGGTTCCCCCCCCTCGCAGGCCCTCCCCCCTCCCCTTCCCCCCTCCGGCTCCGGCTCCCCTCCCCCGACGGCTTCCCCATCCCCCCGACGGCGCCCCCTCACCTCCCCCGACGGCGGCCCCTCCCTGCGGCGATCTCCCCTCCCCCGGCGGCTCCTCTCTCTCTCTCTCTCTCTCTCTCTCTCTCTCTCTCTCTCTCTCTCTCTCTCTCTCTCTGTGTGTGTGCAACGGCCAGAAACTGCCGGAGACGACCCGGAGAGGAAGACCCTGACAAACACATCTACACAAATTTTAAAATTTACGATATTATTGCCAAACAGAAAACGTCTGTTTTTATCAATTTTAAAATTTAATTCAAAAATTATGTTGACACAAGTTTTTAGATAGAAATAGATTTTAAAAAAAACTGCTCCCAAGCACCCTATTATGCTTCCACCTGCTCACTTTCACCTCCTCGTTTCTGCCGCTCTATCTCTCCATATATATGAAGCGGAGATGCCTTTGTAGCCCTACACATGCTGCAAGATTACCATGAGAGGAGGAGAAATAAGAAGAGAGAGAAAGGGAGGAGAAATTTGTGTTTTTAAAAATGCATAGTTTGTTGCCGACAGTTCTGCAGGGGCGGGACAGGAAAAAGTGGCAGTCGTGGATTGGGGGGAGATCCAGCTTTCCTCCGGGTCCGTCCCTATCTCCCAACCGGCACAGGGCCAGCAGGAAGGGGCTCCCATCTGCATAGCATCACTGGTGGCATCTGCATAGCAAGAAGTGTCTGGCGGTGAAGTTGCAGGGGTGGTCTGGGATCTGGGATCCAGAACAGGGGAATGAAGGCCTGGCAGATAGGGTGGATGTGGCAGCTGATGTAGAGGAGGTGATCCCGGGAAGGAGGTGATCCCCGGGAGCAAGGGACGCCTTTGTCTCCTTTTCAAGGTGGGTGATGTGGATGCTTCTGTGGGAGGCTTTTCGGTAGACCTGTCTTTGGTCTCAGTGTCTCAAGAGGGGACCTGTGCAACAGTCCCTGCGCCCCCAGTCAGACCCGTGCTGCAGGAAGATGGGGAGCCAGGGGAGCCTTGTTTGATTTTGGGGGAGAATGCCCTCTTGGGAGAGGTTAGAACTCACAAGTAAGGAGCAAACCAAGCGGAGAAAAGAAGACGTCAAGAAAATCTTTGCTGAGGTTGAGAAGATTATGGAGCTGCAGGTGAGAGATGTGGCAAACTTGCTTGGGTGTCCTCTGAAGAAGTTAATAAGGATATTAAATCTGCACTTAGCACAATCCAGAGAAGATGGCATGCGAAGCTGACAAGAGAAGCCAAGGCAACGAAATTGTTGATAGCATGGTTGGCAGTTTCGGCCGAAATTGATACGTTTCGATCGAAACGTATCGATTTCGGACCTAACCGAAACGAAACAAGGTTTGCTCACTGTAGCGGGTCCGAAACTTTTAAAAAAAAAATTATTATTTCGGGCAAAACCAAATCCGGTTTCGCCAGGTTTCAGCCGTTTTGAGCCGATACCGTCCGAAACCGGACGCGAACTCCCCTCTTAAGGGAAGTTCAATTCCGCCACACCCCTCAAATCTGAGATGTGAGGGGTGCTGCCGACAGGGGAGGTGGAGGGATAGGGGGGAGCTTGGGAGGGCCTTTTGCTACCGGGAAGAGATCTTGCCACCGTCGTTTCTTGTTGTTTAGAGTGCATAGTTGCTCTCGCCGCCGTTTGAAGCTTCCGTGCAAAGATTCCTCAAGGAGGATGTAAGTTTTTGTATTTTTTTCTTTCGTTGATAGTTTTCTTGTTGTAGGGGTAAGGTTATGTTAGATTCTATTAGTTTTTATACATAAATTATAATAAATCTCCAAATTAGGGTGTAATTAAAATTTTAAATTTAGGACTTTTGTCTAATTAAGTTTAGCGTCGATTGAAGTTTAATTAAGCTTCAATGAATGCTTTAAAATAGGAGCATGCTGAGAATTGTATTACACGTCGGGTAATTAGGGTAAATCTCTGAATTAGGGCCTAATTAACGATTTATTTGGGACTTTTATCTAATTAGGTAAGTTTAGCGTCAATTGAAGCTTAATTAAATTTCATTGAATGTTTTAGGGCGGGAGCATGTTGTTAATTATATTACACGCCAGATAATTAGGATAAATTCCCAAATTAAGACCTAATTAGCGATTTAAATTTGGGGGTTTTACGTAATTAGATAAATTTAGTGTCAATTGAAGCTCAATTAAGTTTCACTGAATGCTGGAGGGCGAGAGCATGCTGATAATTGTATTTAATGAAGGATAATTAGGCAAAATCCCCAAATGTGACCCTAATTAGCAGTTAAAATTGAGACTTTTGTCTAATTATCTCAATTCAGTGTAATTTGAAACTCAATTATACTTCATTGCATTTTTTCGTTTTACTTATAACCATTTGTCTTTGACTGTCTTAATGCAACATCATCGCCAAACGTGAATAAAGTCAAGAGCATCAAGGGCAAGACGATCCGAGGTGGGCCCACTTCACGTTACTTGATGCTGGAAGAAGAAAAGTCAAATGCGATTATTGTGGTAAGAAGATACATGGCGAAATTACTAGAGGAAAGCAACATTTGACAGGGATAAGAGGAGAGGTCAAGCAATGCGACAGATGTCCCCCACAAGTGGGAAAGGAAATGATGCAACGAAGGACTGAAGATCAGGCTGAAATTGTTGAAGATATTTCAGGCAGAGTAAGCAGAAGGTGAAGGAGGGATGATGATAGTGAGAAAGACACTGAGGATTCAGATCCAGAGCTGACTGAAGCAGTGGAGCGTGAACAAGCGGCTCGAAGAAACGGAAAAAGCACCAATAGGTTCAGGGACCTACTCCAGTATAATTGGGGTAGCACGATGTCCTGACACTGGTGCAGCCCCGTAGAGAGTAGGCCCCATAGACATTTATCTGCACAGAAGGCAAAGTGCTATATAACCAAAAATCAAGCAAACATTGAGAGGAGTCAAAAAATCAACTGAAGTTACAGGACATACATTTAAAAGTATTTGCAAATGATTTTTTCATGCATGTGTGCCTGCACATGCAGCTGAATCTGAATACTGGCAGCCTATGCTTGATGACATAGCAGATGTTGGCCCTGACTTGAAGGCCCTGTCACGTCGAGAGATATACGGGCGTGGTCTTGAGGAAGAGGTTGAGGAGCTTCATTAGTGGGTTAAAAGCTTCAAACATATCTGGATGGAGAGAGCATGCACCATTCTGTGTGATGGTTGGACTGGTACCACGAAGAAATCCATGATCAACTTTCTGATTTATTGCATCAAGGTACAATATTTGTAAAATCAGTTGATGCATCAAAGTATCAAAAGAATGCAAATTATTCATTTCATTTGATGGATAACATGGCAGAACAAATTGAAGAGGAGCATGTTGTGCAAGTAGTCACTGATAATGAAGTGAGTTACAAGGCTGAAGGGAGGAAGTTAACGTAAAAGTGCAAACATTTATATTGGCTCCCATGTGCAGCACATTGTTAGGACTTGATACTTGAAGACATTGGGAAGAAAAAAATGTGAAGATAATTGAGAGGACACAGAAAATCACTCATTACATTTATGGCCATCCTAAGATCTTGAGCATGTTCAGAGAGCATGCAAGTGGGGGCCGAGATATCATCCGTGTAGAGCCAACAAGATTTGCTTCGAATTTTATTTCTTTGGAATCATTGCACAGATATAAGAATGAGCTCAAATCTTTCATGTATCACAATTCCATGCGGGATTTTATAGACAAATCCAATGTTGATGCTCAGATAGATTTGGATGTGTGCCACAGCATGGAAGACAGCAAATTTTGGAACAGGATCTCACGTTACATGAAAATAGTCACACCTCTGGTGAAGGTCCTAAGAATGGTGGATGAGCGATGAGAAGAATGATATGAGATATCTATACGAGGCCATGGACCGTGCCAAGTTAGAGTTGCAGAAATCCCTTCCCAAAGAGTATGCAAAGTGGTGGAAAATTGTTGACAACAGATGGGATAACACATTACACCATGAATTGCATGTAGCTGGTGAGTGATTACTTGTACTGATATAAAGTTCATAATTTTTTAAGTTAATTTACATCTTACATTTAGTTAATTATGCACAATGCAGGTTATTTCCTCAACCCTCGATTTATGTACAATGTCAATGCAAACGTTGATCACGAGGTGCTTCAAGGCACCTTAATAGTCATTGGTCGTTTATCGAGGACACCAAAAAAGAGACTTCAGGCCAAGCTACAAGTTAGTCTTTATTGATTTTATCAATAAGAGGAAAAGAATTTACTTAATTACTTATGTTAATTGTTACTTTATCCTAATAGATGGGCGGTTATAGATTGAGGACTAAGAGATATTCTGACTCACAATTACAAAACGTTGTGGGAAGAGTGAGCCCAGGTATACTAAATCTTTGTGCTTAAATTGAGTCAATATGTATTAGTACATCATGAAGAATTGATCTTCAGTTACATCTTACGTTTATTTGTTTATGGTTGGTGGAATAGCTGACTGGTGGATAATGGAGAACAATAGGGATTTAGGCAGTAATACATTGGCTTACATTGCAATTAGGGTGATGAGTCAAACAACATCAACAAGTCAATGTGAAAGGAATTGGAGCACGTTCAGCCTTATACACTCAAAGATTCGTAATCGGCTAAAGGCTGAACGGCTAGAAAAATTGATTTACTATCACTACAACATGAGGTTGAGAATAAAGAACATGAAGCTGAGACAACAGTTGAGGGACAAACGCGTCGCAAAGGATACAACTCCAGAAATTGATGTGGACGCATTATTTGATGATGACAATCTCTTGCAGTCTTGGGTTGAGGTACGAGCGGAGGTTGATAAGCCCGTTTTTGATGATGATAACAGAACATGGGCAGAGGGTATATTAGATGAAGATGAGTCAAGGGATCCGAAATTCAGAGGATCAACCAAGAGGCCAAGAGTGCCTCATACGCACCAGAGAGAGGACCGAGCTTTGTTTGTTCACGACACTGAGCAGCAGGCTGAGATTGAGCCAGGTAGATACTCAGAATCAGATAGCATGCCAATCACTCTTAAAATAGTCAAGCCACCTCCAACATTAAGAAGAAGTACATCAATGCATGAGATGACTGAGAAGACTAGTAATACTGCTCGAGAGGACCTGACAATTAAGCAGTTGAAGCAAATTTATGTGAGACACACGTCACGGGGAAAAGGATTGCTTTCAAAGGTGAAAGATAAAGTCACACCAAAGAAAAAAAAAACAGAGCCAAAAGCTAGAAGGCGATTGGTTTCTTATGTTTGTAATGATGATGATGATGATGCACCAAGTGATGATCTCAGTGCAGCTGCAGGTGCAGGTGCTACTATTGGTAGTGGTATGTATGCACCTATTTCCTCCTTCCACGCTAACACGGGCAGAGGATATAGTTATAGTGAAGAGAATATGATTCACAAAGCCAATATGGACATCCAACAGGTTATGGAGGTGGCCAACACGAAACAGGCATGTATGGGTAGGGTCATCAACCAGAATTTCAATTCCATCCAGTTCCAGCCAATAACAGTTATGGGTCAGCATCCTCTTCTAATCCTTAAGGTTTCACTTCTCATACTGATTCTGAATTCCAATCAAGCTAACAATCTTATACTCCAAGAGGGATCCAAAGAAGGATGCACGACTTGACTGCATCATTATTTGGTTACAGTGAATATACAGAATCTATGCAACCTTTTTATGGGTAACAGCAGCAGATCCCAGACGATGAGAGAAAAGATTCTTCCAGCTATTATCCATATTAGTGCATCATCATTTGGGTAAGGATCATTTAATTTCTGTAACATTTATTGTGTTTGTAATGTATATTATACTCCTTGAACCTACTTCATGCTTAAATGTATTCAAGAATATTAGTTTAACATGTCCAATGTCTACTTCTAACACTTAATCCAATTTATTCACACTCAAATGCATGTCCAATGATTTTTTTTTCTATTTTTTTTCTATTTTTTATCATTTTTATGATTTTTTTTCCAATTTTTTCTATATTTTTCTGAAATTTTTTGAATGTTTTGAACAAGTTTTAGCCGAAACCGAAACCGATACGTTTTGGTTTCGGTCCCAGCCAAAACCGAGACCGAAACCGATACTACCATCCTTAGCTGATAGAGAAGAGGCGCACAATAACTAGGGGCAGTTGAGGCATGTCTGCAGAATCGAGGGGTGTACAGTCTGATCTTTTGTTCTTAGCCATCTTTTGGGCCCTTGGGGAGGGGGCCGTGGGGAGGGTTCATGGGGGCTTCAGAGAGAGCAGAGTAGGGTAGTTATCAGTTTTTAAGTGGTTGATGGTTTTGTTTTGTATGTCTATGTTGTGGGTGGGTTGCTTGGTCGTAAGGGGTTTTGTTTCTCTCTTTGGTTTGCTCTCGGGACAGAGAGTTGTTTGCTGCCTTATGTACGGGAGTTTTGTAGGAGCTCCCCCTCTATATTTGTATCTTCTTCCTTTTTCTTTTATATAATCAGTGGTACGACCCACTTTTAAAAAAAGGTTGCATAGATGACATAAGACCAAAGATTTTTCCCAGCCTCTTCTTTGCTCTTTGAGGTTCTGCAAGTGTGAGAAAACCAATAGAAACAGGAAGATCCCTAGACCCGCTGCACTAAGATGAAAACCGTAAGGTGCTTAAGTGCAGAGCTCTGCAGTTCTTCATAGGCAGAACTTAGTGAATTCCCAAGGCAAAAACAAGTGATGAATACAACAGGAAGTGAACAACTGAGGCAAAATCTACAAATACATTTTTAGCATTGACATTATTGATGTATTTTGAAATCCACTCCTCATCCTCACTATCCATGTCAAACAAGACATGAGATGGATCCAGGGCCATAGCAACCTCAGTTCCTTTCTGCCAAAAATACTTTGGAGAACTGCGAACAAATGGCACTTCAGTACCACAATCATCACAATCCTTGATCAAACAGACCGATGTTTTTAACAGAAGCAGCCCTGAAATTACAATGATAGCATTCTTCATACATCTCTTTGAAAAGAGACCACTGGCTCCTGTATGTGAATTCCAAGGTGCAATCCTTTCCTCCTTTCCACATCATAGCATGAGTGTATCGGTTTGTTGTACCTGGCTGCAAAAACTGTTGTGCCTTGCGTGAATACTTTGTAGCCCCTGAAAGTTTCACGGCAATCTGCTAGTCCTTTAGATCATCAGACTCTAGTGCAACCTGAACACCATATGCTCTCCACCCTCTGTCCCCTTAAGTAACTGTTGTAACCAGAAAATGAATGTATATATATATACGTTTATATATGTACGCATGTATGCATCAAAAGCCGATGCATACGGTGTTGGCTCATTCCAACCAGTTCTATCCCGCAGAAGCGAGGAGAACCCGCGATAAACCCACGGAGACTATTATAGTCATGTGGTTCCGGGTTTTAATCAATCAACTCAAACCCTAAGGGTGTGAAGACGTGATATGCACACTGTTTTGGTACCTCGACGGCGTGTATCACGTCTCGTAGGATCAAAAACTCCTTCCCCGACGGACGAGCGAGGCGCGGAAGACAACGAACAAGGCGAGGAGAAGGCTTTTTCCTCTTCCACGTGGAGCCAAGTGCAGAAATGTCGCTGTCGAAGCCGTACGGAGCTTTTTTGAAGAAGCCAAGGGAACGGCCCGGGGAGGGGGGAACCCGCCCGGGGTATAAAGCCCCCGGGCAGGTCTCCTGGCGGCTGCGCGCTGGCGGGCAGACCCGCCCGGGGCGCTGCGCACCCGGGCGGGTCCGCCCGGGGCCGCGCGCGCCCGGGCGGGTCCGCCCGGGGTGCCGCGCGCCCGGGCGGGTCCGCCCGGGGTGTCACGCGCCCGGGCGGGTCCGCCCGGGGTGCCGCGCCCCCCGGGCCGGTCCGCCCGGGGTGCTGCGCTAGTAACTACCCATTTTCCTACAAAAAAAATTGATTTTTTTTGGAGGGAACGGGACCCGCCCGGGGTCGCCTTGACCCGCCCGGGTCCCACTTCCCCCGGGCCGGTTCCCTACTTTCTATAAATAGACCCCATGGGCCCCATTGACGGGGGAGAGGAGGAAAGAGGACAGAGAAGAAAGAGGAGAGGTGGACTTGATTAGACTTCAAGTTCAAGTCGTTCGTCGTTTTTTTGGTCCGAGTGGGGTAAGTCCCCGGACTTTGTGTATATGCCCCTACGGGGTATATTTACAATTATGCCCTTCAACGGGCCGTGTTCGTAATGTGTTATGCAACGGAGTGACGGACTTATGCAATTGTGTCATTATATCTTTACGATGACAAATTGTAAAAAATGTCCTCCTCGAGGTCATGAAAGGCCTAAGTCCTGTAAATTACAATTTTACCCTGCAACTTTTGTAATTAGGGGTATGCCCCTACTTCCCGCCATGATGCGGATGTATGTACAGTCGATCATTCGTCGACATCCTTTTTGTACTCATGCAAAACTATAAGAGCACATTATTATGCCCGACACATTTCATTAATGAAATTTTGCATATAAACCCCGACTCTCTAAGAGCTTGTATACTTACCCTTACTTCCAACCAATTGAACCCGTGAGTGTCTTCTCCAGAACCTCCCGTTGTCGACTTGGTCTGGGAGTGCTGTTGGCTCAGTCCAGCGCTCGGGGTCATCTTAAACCTAGGCCTAGGGTTTGGTAAAGTTACCGAAATACCCCTGCGACCTAAGAAGTGATCTAACGGTCTCCTAAACCTTCTGAAAAGGGCCTCAGAGTCTTGGAAGGTTAGTAACCCGGCTTTATACCTACCTCAGCCCAGAAACTCCTAAATCCCTCTGGTCTTGTTATTTACTAAAATACCCATAGGTCTGAGATGGCCACTTAAACCCCAGTGGTCCACCTCAACATACTCAGTCAGGGTCTCCGTCAGCTCCCCCGTCCTGTTTTAAGCAAACCTATTCTATTGGCTAGAGCCTCGAGGAAGAACTTTAAGCCTTCATGTTGTCATTTAATCAAGGGTGTTCGGACATTAAGCCGATGTAAATCAACGCCGACTCCGGTCGGCGGGGAGAGGTCCAGCACTCGAACCTATATCGTCTGATACGACGCGCACCCACGGGACCCTCTCTACGCTGAGGAGTGTTTCTTTTCAAAAAGAACGAAAATCTACCTTTTATCCACGATAAAAGTCGATTTTAGATTTTTTCCGTGTCTCACAGTAACCATAATACTTGAACCACATTTTAATGAATCCAGATGATTATCTACACTTTTAGGGCCAACCAACACATTCCTTGCACTATCAGTTTTTAGTCACCTGTGAAGGCACCCTTTCCAGTGACGGCTTCAAGATTTTGAACCCACGTCATAACCTCCAAATGGTAATACATATGATACCTGAGTTCGAGGATTCTTATAGCCATTAACAAAGCAATTCCAATCTTCTGGCCACAATTTTGAATGGTGACTAAGGTGAAACAGGGCTTTACCTATTACGATGGTTCTTGGAGCAGTTGTGTTAAGGCTGTGAATGGTACAGCCATTTGTGTTCCAGGTCAAATAAGATGCTGATTTTCCTGAAGCATGTACTCCCTTATCAGACACTCCAACCTCCACAGGATTTGACTGGATCTTAACATTGACACTGTTCAAGAAGGGACCACAGCTACTTTCAGATCTTCTTTTAAAGAAATGTCCTCCAGCAAAGGAGAAGACGGATTCCCAACATCTTGCCATGACTTGGTGAAAGGGTGCTTTCGTAATCGAGAATCTGTCTAATCACAACCATTCTCTCCCAGCTCCTTATGAGCTGCAGACTTGCCATTCAAGTTAAGCTCATTAGTTAGAGAAATCTTACAGGATGTCACCCAATCCCCATCAGTGCTTATGGAGAGAGCATCAGTCTCTAACTTGGAATGAGGACAAGGCAACCACGTAGAGCCCACTACATCCTGGTAGAGTGTGGAACCTAAATTCTCGTGTGTAGTTTCTGAAAACTGGTCTGAAGAATCTTCCACAGGAGAATGATATTCATCGGTAAATTGTGCATAGTTTTCTGGGTGGCAGTAGAGTAAAGACAGAGTATCAGGGATCTTAGAACTCATAGGAGCAACATTCTTTTCCATCAACATCTTGAAATGCAGGAAGAAAAATAAAGCAGGTACAGTGTAAAAAGGCAGAGAAAATGGAGCTTTTGTTCTGTCCATTTAGCCTAAAATAGGGAAGACATTTGGGAGCTGGCTCTTTTCTTCCTGCTGGGGGGAATAATGACGGGTACACCGCCTCGGTGTGGAGTTTTTTGTATATGGATTTTTTGGGAGCTGATTGACTATACTTGTACATCCCACTTACTTTCTACAAGTAATACAATTGCAGTACCATCCACTCAAACAAAATTATTGATGTATGAAAATCAGCAGGACATATGCAGACTTTCAAAGCAACAAAGTGTTTTTTTTAAGTAGATACGAAAAGTTATGAAAGCCCTCTCTGTTTCTTCTATGTGTAACACTAGCAAGCTTTTTTTCTACTTCTATATCCATATTTCAACAGAAAGTACTATACATTCGGAAAAGAACACCCAAGAAAAATAGCAACTCCACATTCTAAGTTGATCCTGCAACATATTCTGGATTAATATTG
The DNA here is from genome assembly GCA_022559845.1 of Amorphophallus konjac. NCBI lineage: Eukaryota > Viridiplantae > Streptophyta > Magnoliopsida > Alismatales > Araceae > Amorphophallus > Amorphophallus konjac. Next base: position 361,149,668 of record CM040123.1, read on the forward strand.
CAACATACAGTCACCGGTAAAACACATTGATGTACTAGAATTGTCTTCTATTTTGAAGTTTGAAAAGGGAAAAGGTAAAAAAAGTATGCAAATGAAGAACCCTTAAAGTACATGAACAACCTAAGCAAAAACAAATAGTGCACTTACATTGGGGTCATCTCCAAATCCATACATCATATGTTGCACTGTAACAGAAAAATAGTAGGTATCAATAGAAACCATTTGCACCATAAACCATACAAAAAATAGTGCAACTCAACAGATTATACAAACAATAGTGCAAGTCAGAGCCCTGAGGGCATAAAACTCCTTAAATCATGTTGGCTTAGCATCTGGTCCTTTTTAATTTATATATGAATGTGTGTGACAGCAAGGGTAAATTCCATCTGTCAAAATATATGTGAGAATAAATGCCCTGTTCATTGCAAGGAGAAAAACAGAACCTATATGTGTGAGTGTGTGACCAATAACCTAATCAAGGGACCTTTTGAGTGTCAGGACTAGTATTGTAAGAAAAATCATAAATGCCAAAAAGGAAAAGACAGCATAAACTGAAAACTAAACACAAAGATAAAGAATTTTCAATAAATAAAGCACGCATACTTTGTAATCATCATGCAAAATGTTCTCCACGTCCACCCAGAAGGCCATATTTAGAATAGTTGATAATAAGATATCATATCAGTTTCTTTTCAAGCTCCATTGTGAACAAGAGAACACCTAGAGAACATCAAAGACGATATATAAAAAATGGTACAGATGACAGTAACATGCAGGAGACTATATATTTTCCCCCTTTCTTAATGGCCATAAAATAAAAACCAGACATTTTGCATGCAGTAGGGCACAACTAGATGAACGCCTTCTCCCCTCCTCTCTCTATCAGATTTGCAGTAACACGAGAAACTAAACCACATTTTCTTCTACTTACGATCTTTCTGAAAGACCCCGCGCTTGCGCTTGAGCGAAGCTTCAGATGGTTGAGAAGGCCCAGCCTTTGACTTCAGCGCGGGCACTGCAGAGTGGCTCTGCATCTCTAGCGTCAACTGCCCACTAGCAAAACCCTAAAGGGAAATAAAAGAACAGGTAAATTAAGGGGAAAAAGAAACAATCAAAAGTGACTGAGCTGGAAGTTCAGAAGTATCATATTACTTTGATCGAGGATACTATTCAGTATTCACGAAGAATGGATCACGAGTTAAAGAACAGGAAGAAAAAAGGGAGATGGAAGAATATAGAGGGATGGAAAGTTTCTTACCGATTTGAGAGAGCTTGAAGAAAGCGAGAGAACAAGGAAAAGTAAGAGGATCCTGCCGCAAGAAAAATTGCGAACAAGATTGTACGAATGGTGAGGATTTTCTGTTTTTTTTTTACCAAAGCAAATCCCCCCAGGCTTCCCCCAAGACTCCAGTGGCCCGTACCGCTTTGGTAGGGAGTTAGTAAATTGTTTCAGATTTAACTTACTTTTAGCCGTGTTTGGTAACGCTGGCCGGGCGGATTCCAATCATTGGAATCTCTCGATAGTGATTCAAGGTTTCCAAAGGCTTCTTCCCCACATCGGCTTATGTGCATGGCCGGATTCCCGTCATAGAGAGAGATAGACACAGCGCCTCCGATGCCCTGCCTTTCCCAAAAGCTCATCGTGGGCTGCTTTTGGGCGAAGGTCAGGCGATTCAAAAATGAAAAGCCCGTTATACCCGCACCCCCACAACACCGGACTGTGTTGTTGCTGCCACTGCTGAGAACCTACCGTCGTCGCCCAGGTCGTCGGAGCTCGCCTGCGCTCGCCGTCGCCTCTAGTCAGCCAGAGCTTGCCCTCGCGCTCATCACTGCACCGGAACCTCACCGTCCCCTCGCCGTAACCCACCCTGAGCCCCCCCGCTAAAGCCCCCCCAATCCGTCGGGAACTCTCCGAGTGGGAAATGGTTCCCCTAGACCCGCTCTGACCCAGGGCAACTCCCCCCAGTGGAAGCCCTTGTGAAACCACTCCGAGTCGGAGCGACTTCACCCTATTCTCAAGTTTTATTTGATTTTTTTTGTTCGGCCCATTTCCCACCCTAAAAGGGAGGGTAATGCATAGGGATACAACGGTCATTCACCATGTCCAGTGTGCACGGGGAACGCGAGGATTCAAAATGCCCCACCCCCGATTGGCCTCTCACCACCCTTGAGAATTTTGAAAAATCTCCCAACGGGTTGAGCGTTACCAAAAGCGTCCTTAGTTCATTGTCACCTCGTCTGGAGTGAATACATGACTTAACTTACTAACTTACTAGTAGTTGACAAACAATATATGGACGTAATGGAATGACCTGACTTGCAAGTCCGGTGGATTTCCCTTGTGGTTCAAAACCAAAAATAAACCTTAAACTAAAATATGTCCTTGTGGGGCAGGCAAGTTAGGCCTGTCCTTTAGACCTGCCTAAAAGATTTTTTTTCCCTTTTGAAACCAGGCCGAAAGCATATTAACGAGTGTCGCTAGACCATTTTCCTTAATGAGTTGTCCCCCCTCATATGATCGCACGAGCAATTGAAGAAATAAGACCTTTCCAATCTTTCAAACACCTAAGATCTTGTTTGCACTGGGGTTTGCCAGATTGAAGATCCAAACTGACTCCGATACCACACAATCCAGTATGAGTTGGTCCGACTTATCCGAGTCACTTGTTTGAGGTTATTTTTTGAATTTTTTTGTAAAAGTAAAAGGTATTACAATGTTTGGACAATTATCTCTATGTTTTAACTCGTAGAATTACTATTTCACTGATAAAAAAGTATATATGAATTATTTAATTTATTTTCCTTTTTAATATTTTTTGAATATTATATCATTATTTGATAATCAATAGATCAATAAACTCTAAACTAAAGTTCCATGCTCTTCATCCATGAAATGTGAGATCCATGGCTTATGGTATATAATTATATTATTATTATATTTTACAATTACATTTTAAAATCTATATTTTTATTTAAATGATTAATAGTGCATTGGACTGATCCACCCCGGATCGCGGCTTGGGTTTGTCATGGCCGGTACTGGTCGCTCGAACCATGGTTTGCATAACTTTCTATTAGAAGCACTTTCAAATCTTCGTAGACTTCGAATCCTTTAACACATAAAAGGTTATTTATATAAGATTCTAGTTATTTTTAGTTAAAAGTTACTTAGATAAGATTTTAGTTATTCTTAACATTTAATTAAAAACTTCAAATTGTTTTCTGAAGATAAAAATACACAATACCAATGAAGAAAAATAATTAACGAATTGATTAGGTTAATTTATAGAGTTTTTTGCATATATACCTCTCTAAATATCGGTATGCCAAATATATCCCTCATTTGAGTATATTATCAAAAATATCCTCTAAACACGCCGAATGGTTGCGGTTATACCCTTGCGATTTACGGCCAACCATGCTGGGTGAGTACTCTATATTCGACGGAAAACGTTAGGGTATATGAAATACCCAAAATCCCCCAATTGTTACGGAGAGAGAGAAAGGAGGGTGCACCAATAGGGGGTCTCCCCCTTTGGCGGCCGGCCCCCTCCTCGCCGAAACCCCCACCCCCCACCTCGGAACCCCCTGTCCCCGCCCACCTCCCCACTAGAACCTTCACCCCCGCACCCTGGAACCCCTTCCCTGTAGGAACCCCCACACCCTGGAATGCCCTCCCTGCACCCCTCCCCGCCGAAAACCTCACCCCCCCATGCAAGACAGGCTAGACGGCTATATGTATGTAGGCAGACGTCATAAAAATATAAATTTAATTGGGGTGCATTAAATCCCAGTACAAATTTCCACCGTAAATATCAGGGTCCAACACTCGAATTGCACCCTCACAATATGTAAGTGGATCCAAACCCCCTAATGCACGGCTTTCTTTCTCTTGTCAGACATGTGAATCAACCTCAATTCAAAATGAGGAGAGATGGACTAGGAATAATATACATTGCTATTTGGGCATGGGTCCACGGCGAATCAAATTAAGGACTATATTAGAGTCAGTAGGAAATACCTGATTCTGATGGCTGTCGGGTGAAGTGGCCAATGTTCCAAATGATCGGCGACAAAAGCACCGGGACCGCAGCAGTGATTGGCCTAAAGTAGAATGGCTGCTGGGCCAATATTGGGGTGAGCCCGTTAGTGGGCCGGCTATGAGCAGGAACCACTGTTGCTTGGAGGAAGTAGGGCAGCACGTTGGGGCCAGCAGAGAGCAGCAGGGCAGGGCTGCCTGCCCTGTTCGTGGCGGGGGGAGCACAGTGAGCGGTGGCGGCGTGGCCACTGGCGTGGGCTCGCTGGCGGCGGTGGGGCACGTTGGGGACGAGGGCGTGGCGACGGCGACGATATGAAGGTGCGGTGGACGCCTTGCAGCAGCGACGGTGACAGCGGGGCACGCACGGGACTGACCCCGCAGGCGGCGACCCGGCACGACAGCGGCGGTTGCTGGGAACGCTGCAGAGTAGGTGGAGGCAGTGGTTACCGGCGGCGAGCAGGCCAGGCGTGGGGCTCGCGGAGGAGGCCGGATGTCTGGCGGCGGCGGCAAGGGCTGCCCAGTTCGCGCTGGGTGCACGGGGGGAAGGGAACGACGGCGGCGGTGGCGGTGGCCGGCTGCTGGGCCAAAAGGGCGGCGGGGCGTTCGCAGGGCCGAGGCGGAGCAGGGAAACGGGGATGGGGCTGCACAGGTGGTGGCGGCTGTAAGGGTTTGGGGATGGGCTGCGCAGGGAGTGAGGCTCGCAGGGTTGGGGCTAGGGTTCACAGAAGAAGGGGATCGATGGGGGGCTGGGCTCACAGAGCTCCTGGGTCGCAGGATCAGAGCAGTGACAAAATATGAAGAAGAAGAAGAAGGGGGTTTCGTGGTGGGGCTGGGCGTGCCGTGGGTTGCGGAAGTAACACGGTGGAAGAGGAAGAAGAGGAGAAGAAGGGGAGATGGGCTCTTTGGCCTCACGCCAGGGGAAAGGGGGGGGGGGGGGGGGGGACCGCGTGATCCTTATTTTTTCTCCCTAACCATTATTTAATGGGTGTTTGGAAGTATTTTTAAAAAAAATATCTAAAATATTATATTGTGTTTATTTTTTATTTAATTTTTAAAATTAATAAAAAATAATTGATATTTATTTAATAAAATTATCATAATTTTTAAAATGTATATAGACATATCTAACATACACTTTTCATTCTTTTCTATTAAAATGACAAAAACACTTCCAAGGAGAATTGTATCGTACATGAAAGAAGACAAATGAGCTCCTAAGTGAAATTAACATCTAATGTCTTCCAAGTTCCAAATCATTAACACTTCAAAGGAGAATTCCATCATATTAAAATCCTACCAGTATTGATGATGACAAAATTCATTTATATTAGTCTAAGCTTGGAGAAACCTAGATGTCTATCTCCAGCGAGGATAATAACAAAATGAAAATAAAGGCCAAAAAGATTTAAATCTTACCCGCAAGGATGATGAGGGACGGTCGTTAATTCTGCGTGCATACGTCACATGGCAGAAGAAACAAGGGTACATCTTGAGAAGGCTCACTGTGAATAGCTTGTAATTTGCTAAATATCAGAATGCCTAATTGATGATTAAATTACTATGTAAACTCCACCTCAACTTGCTTCCTAGGGACTCAATAACAGATGAGACAATAGCGGGGGTATTTTATTTGCTCGACCATGTTGCTTACGACGACATGCGAGTGGAATTTCTAAGATGGCCCCCGAAAGCAAACATGGGCTTTGAAATTAGTTTGATCGCTCTGCTCGAAGACAGGTTGCTGCCACAGACGTCCAGGACCTCCTCCCTCGACTTATGATACCAATCTTGGTTAGGGCTGTCAATGGGCCGGGCCCGGGCCGGGCCCGACTTATCAAGAGTAAGGCCCGAGCTCGGCCCGGGCCCGACCTACGTCGGGCCGGGCAGGGTCGGGCCCGACATTATGTAAAAAATTCAAAGCCCGACTAAGGCCCGGCCCGGCCCGACTATTTAAATAAAATAATAAAAATAATAAAAATTAATAGATTTAATACTATAAAATTTATAATCTCACTAAATAAATTAAAATTTTGATATTAATTACATAATTTGTGTGAAAAGAGAATTTTAAAATTTCTAATTAAGTAAAATAACATAAGTTTGACTAAATAGTTTTTAAATTTTGAAGTGAGAATAAAAAAAGGGATCGGGCCGGGCCGGCCCGCGGGTCGAACTCAAAGCCCGAGCCCGGCCCGCGAGTCTAGTCGGGCCGGACTTTTAGGCCCGACTAAAAACCCGCGGGCCGAAAATGACCTTGCGGCCCGGCCCAAAATCGGGCCAAGCCCGCGGGCCTGTCGGGCCGGCCAGGCCCATTGACAGCCCTAATCTTGGTGCATGGACATGACGTCCATCATCCATGGAAGCAGGACCGAGGTCATCTCCTGCCCATAGAAATAGAACAACTTGCACTCTTCGATCACATCTTCGATGTTGATAGTTTCTCGATGACCGTCACGGTGCATCTTTCCACGTGGCCGCTTCCTTTCTCTTCATGATCTCCCACATAATGGATTTGATCTCATGGTCTAGGAATAGTCTTCTCTTCTTCTAGGTGGGTAGGAACTCGTGACAATGACAGGTTACCTTTGATGGGTTGGGTGAGAAGGAAGGACGGGGGTGAGGGCATGAGAGTGGAGGGAGAGGAAGGATGTGCGAGGAGTCCCAAGACATCATGGGTGTTTTTTTTTAAATATTTGAGACTTATTTTTATTTTAGAAAATATTTATACAAGGTAAAATTCTTTCCTAAAAAACATGATAGGTATTGCCAAACGTCTTTTAGTATCAGTCTCCTGCTTAATTTTTATTTTGAAAGAAACAAGAGGTAAAAATTTACAATCAAACACCCTATAATTAAGGTTAGCACATATGTTTATAATACCTAATAAAAATTATATGAGAGTCCATCAATATAATAGAAAAATGTATAACTCATGAGAATCAATTATTAATTAACTAACCAAAAAAATAAATGCTACTCTAAATAAGACTTATCGGCTTCTTGGGCCGCTTGCTGCGTCGTGGCGCACAATCTCCATTAATTATTCCTGACTTGAAAATGTTCGACTCTAACAAAACAAATCTGCAGCGCTACTCGTGCAGGTCAAGGTCGATTTGCTGAAACTCCTCGTCAGCGATCCAAGTATTGTCTGATGCCAGTCGTCATTTTCACTAAACTAAGTACCACTGACAACCACCGTCACTGGTAGCTTCCACCTGATACTCCAATGTAGTCTCAATTTGATCATGTCATATAGGTGCAAGAGGTATCTCAGGTGGAGTGGGTAGTGTATCAAAAGTTGTAGATGAACAAGGTACAATGGAGAACTAACAATGTCTGTGGAAAGCGGGTGGTCAAGACTAGAAGAAAGAACTATGGGCTCATGGGAAGGCACAAAATGATGAGTACATGTGGGATAGATCCAAATACTATCTTAAATCCCTTAGTTTTAGCGATAATAAAATTATATCAATTATGACAAAACTCTTTTTGTTTATAAGAGAAACAAAATTTTTGAGACTTAGCAGCTAAAAGAACGTAAACACCAAAGTCTAAAAGCATAGTCACATAGGCACTAGAACAAAATGTGAATTCACATGGGCGCAAAACTATTTAGGCGCACAAAATTCACATAGACGCAAAAGTGTCACTTGGGCGCTAAATCATTCACATAGGTGCTAATCATGAAACTATCCTTACATAGGTGCTGAAAACAATACATTTGCAGCTATCTTTAGAAACATGGTCGCTAAAACCAAGGTTTGTAGAGCCGTTCATACCGACTATATCGATTTTTTACTGGTACGGTAGCATACCGTAGTGTACCGTTAGGTGTCAATATAACTATATTACTTCATAAATATTATTATAGTAAAAAATATTAACCATATGTTCGTGGCTCAGTTGCTAAAGGCCTCTTTTAATTGAGGCGGAGGTTAGTAGTTCAAATCTCATGTGTTTCGTTATTTTTGACATCAGTTTAGAAGATAATAAAGGGAAAAAAAACACGAGTAAGCCGTCTGTGAGGTTCGAACCCAAAACCGCCCCCAAATCGACAAAGCCACTCAACCAACTTACCTAATGATGTCTTTTGTATTTAAAATAAAATACTAAATATATAAAGTGTACTGGTTGCCTACCACAGATCTGTCTTACTGGTCTGTGGCTGGCCGATTTGTAAAACCCTTGTTAAAATAAGAGTTGAGTTAACATAGGCACAAAACTACATAGGCGTACTTAAAACAAAGGCCATCGACTATCTCATAAAAGTAAAATTCATAGGTGCATACACTGTAACATGGCCTATCTTCACATAGTCGCTGGAATATTGACTATCTCGTGAAAGAAAACTCATATAGGTGCATGAACTGTATCGTGACCTATATTCACATAGTCGTTGGACAATTGACTATCTTATAAAAGAAAACTCACATAGGCACTTGAACGAAATAGTGCCTATCTAGTCGTTGGACAATCGACTATCTCAAACCTTCAACGCCTATATATCATCTTAGCGTTAGAAATCAGCTATCTGACTAAGCAGCGGCTATCTTACCTGGCTATCTACTATCTGCATATAAATTAAAGATATCAGCTATCACAATAGCTAGGATAACTTAGTCGAACAATTTACAATAAAAAATTATCTCTAATCGACTATCTTAATGAAAATTCAAAATTCAAATGCATTTAATGCGATGCATGCATACATTTATTGCCGAGAAAATAACACAAAAGTTATGATTCCCTTTTTATGTTATATACGCTTATCTAAAGGGCTAGAAAGATCAACTCTGCTAATTTATTTTTATAAAGAAGCATACTGATCAGCCGTACAGGGCATGTATTAGGACAAAAGAAAAAAATGAAGTATTTTTAACCTATTTATCTGTCAAATAGATTAAACAATACTTCCCCACAAAGTAAAAGTTGCACTAAAAGGTAAAATACCTCCAAATAGTACTCTGCTACAGGGCAAGCGCCGAAAGGGCCATATCTCCTTACAGTCCGAGAAAGACTCTAAAGTCAAAAGAAGATCTGCTACCGTACGTACTCGAAGAAAGGGCTTAATATTTCTTGAAGAAAGACACAACGACAAAGAATGCAAGAAGACGAAAGCTCTGTCTGACAAATACATACTTAAGTCTAACGAGATTTTGAAAGTGTCTAACGTTCACAAAATTGAGCCTTACTAAATGAGCCTAATGAAATCTTTCAAGAAAGCAATATATAATAACCATATTGGATACACAAATACACTTGATGCGAGCATAAGCTAATAAATCTAGATTTTCAGCAAAAAGTACATTCTAGAGTTGAGAGAAAAATAAGCTCAATATGTCCTCAACTCCATTCTTGTTAAAAACATTCGTGAATAAGAAGAAACTCTGGTAATCTCTATGTTGCATCTCTTTTAGCTCTTTCATTAAGCTTTCTACGATACTCTATTATTTCTATTTATGTCCTTTGAACTATTAGTTCAAGATTACATGTTTTACATTCTTATCTTACTATCTTGAAACATCTGTATTTATTATACACAAATTGCCTATTTAAGAGATAATCATCGTGTAACTTCATTTGGATAGTGGTACTTCTCTCCTTGAGAGGAGAGTCTTATATGTGAGGGTAAGAGGGATCAGTAGGAGGTCAATTTCCTAAAAAGTTTGGCTGATACTAGGAAATCAACTGAGACTTTAGTTGAAAGAGTGCCCGTGGTGTGACTGTACACCTAAGCAAAAACAAGTAGGATCTTTAGAAAGAAGAGTGTCTATGGTGTGGTTGAACGCCTTAGCAAAAATAATTGAGTGTAAGTGTTCCCAGTGAGAGAAGTTAGTGGAAACTTCAGTGGTTGCTAAGGACTATCTTGATACAGAGATTATCTCTATCAATTTTACCGATAACAATATTACTGATGAGCACATATTATTCAGTGATAACAAAATGAGCAGAAATGGCTGATGAATGAAATGGTTGAAAAATAAGAGAAGAAAAATAAATGTAGTAGAAATAATACAAGAAAATAGCTAAAATAGTTGCAAACAGAATATAAGCACTAACATCACTTAGGCGATATAAAATGAAAAATGACTTAGGCGTTGTAAACATTGTAAATCTCATATGCGCAAGAACAGAACATAGGCGTTATAGCCATTTAGGTAATATAAAAAGAAGAAAAATAACTTAGACGCTATAATTCACTTAGACAATATTTCGCCTATCTATATTGTAATGACCCAAGATCCGGATATCGGGAATAACCCGATACCATTCGAATCCTGACCCGCCACCCATGAGCCGGAGGGCTCGAAAGGGTTAAAGGGTTGGTGTGGTCATGCATTGAAATTCTAAACAATAGTAGGAAAGTAAATCTACAATTTTGATAGTAATAAAATTACATTTTGTAACAATTAAAAAAGATACAGAGTCCAATCCATAAGTACAGTCAACAGGGAAAAGAACGTACCCAACGCCGAGTGAACACTCGGCCTGACGAGCTGACAACTAAAGAACCTCCGACTAGCACACTTCGCTGCGGGGGAAACGTCGCACCTGAAAAGTAGGGGGTGAGCCTCATATCATTGGCTCATTAGGGGTCCCGCGGGTCCCCACTACAACGAAAGCGGTAACAGAAGTGCAGCAACCGAAGTAACAACAGTAAAGGAAAGCAGTAAGAACAACAACAACGGAAGCAACAGAGTAAGAATGTCGGCACGACACGACGACGGTGACCAGAACTAGAAGACGGTCAACCAAGGGAAACACACACACATGCCCTCTACACAACCCCGACAACCACAGTCAGACAGTCCGTCCTAACCGACGGAACCGCGGACAAGACCACACGGCTACACGCCGAACCAACGACCTCGGGAGAGTCTCTCGATCCCGAACTAGAACCAGCGGAAGAACCACGCCCCACAAACACGCATCGGGCAACACTAGCCCGACAATCGGAAGATCACGCAAAGCGAAACATACCGAGCCACCACAACAGTAACTACGCCGAAGATAAAGCCCACACTGAAACCTCTCAAGTGACAGGAGTACTACCCCACTGACAACGAGACCGGAAGCGTCCTCCGACGACTTACACCGTAGCCTCAAGCGTCTCCACTGTCCCCGATCACGTGTGCACACACAGACCATCTGCTCTAGGTTGGTCCTCTAGCCAGTTTTCCACCCAGCCGGACTCAGGCTGCAAAGGCAAGGGGCCCTCAGGTAACCGGCCTAAAAACCACTACACGGGACAAGCCTCCACCACTCCCAGGTGGGTCGGCACACGAATGTGCCTAGGTCAGCTACGCCAAGTGGGTAGAGTCACCAAGGGTGAGAACTCGCCACAACGTACAGAAACCACCGGAATACCACCGGTCCATGCTAAACCACCCCCGAGGCGGCTCACCAGCACGAGAGCCAAGAATCACTAGCTAGACAGCTAAACCACGACTACCGGTCCACATAAGACTAACCAAAGCATAGGATAGGAACCCAAGGACCACGATCCACGACTCCTACGAAGATACCTTGTAGCACCCCGGTATATTAATGAATAAAAATTTTGAGAAAATTAAAAAGAAATTCCTTAAGAAATAGGATAAGTAAAAATTCGACCATTTTATAAAAATCTGGAAAAATTAGAATCTTGTAGAGGATAAGACGTTTAGTAAAATTGTCTTCTAAGACCAGCCCAAATAAAATTCCTAAAATAAGCTGAATTAGCATATTAAGGCCCAAATCCACACGTAGCCTAATCGGACCTTAAAACACGAAATTAGAGCCCAATACCCGACCATTTAAGCTAAAATCGGATGCAAATGAAAGGCTAGGATTAAGATATCATTTCCCCTCTAGTTATTTTCCGAAACCCTAACCCTAGGATGAGTATTTGGCGGTGGAGCGGCGGATTGACTCGGTCTTGTGCGAATCGCGCACGTCCGTGGTGCGTGGACTCTATCTCCACGATTAGAACTCTCCAGACCCTATAGAACCTATAAAAATGATCGCCTGCCACCCTAGAAGAGTTTAGAAGCTGTGGCGGCCGGAGAGGAGCTCGATCGAGGGAGAATCGCGGCGATCACCGGCGGTGTGTACCTAGCGCGATCGGCATCCCTCTTCCTCCTTCATCCTTCGATTAAGGTAGGTTCTAGCAGACCAAACCTAGCTAATAATATACCGTTAGATTCATCCTCTTGTCCTCTTTCTTTTAGTCTAAATAGCCCTAATTTTCATGTAGTATCATGTGATAATTTCAGGTTTTAGTGGAAGCATGTCATGTCTAGGGTTAACTATGTTCCACTTCATTTTTAGTAGGGATTTCAGGCACTAAACATTCAATTGATCATGCTATCTTGTATAACTTTATGTGCTCGTTCTATTGATTATAAAAGCCCCAAATTTCATGCTCCCTATCTTGTGTATTTAGCTATTTTGGCTAACCCTAGCCGAACTTGTCGACGGCGGGCGAGGCGAAGTTAGTAGAGAACTGTTTTGACTTGAGCAGCCATTCGATAGACCGCACGTCTATAGGAACGGCCCGTCTGTGACCGCCTATATTTAATTGCGTTATTATGTTTTCTTGGGATGAGCGGCCAGACCAGAACCGCCCAAAGACACATGCGGCCCTCTACCGACCGCTTATCTCCTGTCGGGCCCCTGCCTGCAGGGAATGAACGACGTGTAGACGACCGTCGAGGCCTCTTGAAAGGTTCTGGACGAACCGTTTATCTTCCCAGAACTGTGTTGATTTCAAAATCTTGCATGCTTTACCCCTAGTTACCTGATGTCAATGATAGGTTAGCAACCAACAAGTAAAAGGAACATATGTAAGATTAAATTTCATAATTGTTTGATTATTCTTTTATCATGGCCTTAGCTTATTTCAATATGTTAAATTCGAACATGATTTCATGAACCATGCTATTAGGATTGTTTGACAGTCATTCTACTCCGGTAGGATTGACTGACCGCTACATTGGTTTTCGTTGTTTTATTAGCCTCATTTCCTTATAATGGTTGGGACTCTCCGCCGGATACTCCTTCCGTCGGACTAGGACCTTTATTACGGGACCTCCGTAAGCCCCCGTGAGCCTGGGATTCCCACTAGGACGCCGGGCAGGTTGTACCACCAAGACCTGAACCTGTTCACGTGATCGAATCGCTTGGATTGCTGTGTGGTGAGTCACGGCTCAATTTGGACTGATTGAGTTTTGAACGGCTGGAATCAGACCGTTTAACTCAATAGGCGGCTCATTATGAACCGTGCATTCTTGGCTAAATGCCATTTTTGTTGGTTGATTAACCTTGTTTCATCTTCGACCAAATCATGATTTGATCGACCCAATAAGCCCTAGGTTGACCAGTGGATAGTGGGCTGGACCCTGGTTCAGTTTTGCCCCACTTATGGCAGCCCGGAGCCCATTTTGGGTAGATTCTAGTTGCCAGTCAGGCCCAGTAATTGAACGGACAGTCTCGGCCCGCTCATTCCTTAGCGCGGATCGTAATGGACCGTTCCGTTACTGAGCGGCCCAATCCAAACCGCTTACGGTTGTCATGGGCTTCAGATCTTTCCTGTCGTGAACGGCCCAGTATAGACCGTCCATACCTTTTAAAAGCTCACTTTTTGACTGTCCTATAACTTGAGCGGCTCATAGTGGACCGCTTATCCGTGGCTTCTATTAGGTTGTTCTTTCAGCCCAATCCCTTTAGCGCGGTCCAGCTACCGACCGCCCATTTCTCTGAGCGGCCCAACATGGACCGTGTATCTTCCAGAAAATGATTTCCGCGGTTGTTCGTGTTTGAATATAAGGACCTGTCGGTTCTTGATAATTTGAACTTTCTGGTCAAAGTATCTTTTCGACTTATCCTTGGGTTTTCCGAGGTAAGTTATACCTTGACATTATTGGCCATTTAACTTGATTAATGTCTAGACATAACTTGAGATCTTGGATCCATTAAATCAATGCCAACGCATCATAAGGGCCTGGTCTGGTCCTGGGAGGAGCGCCCGAAAAGTACTTGTGCCCCGGGGAGTTTGAATAACATGGTGAGACATTGCACCGAGTGCATGACTAGCGTGATATCTACGGCATAATCTCTTACTTGAATCTTTCTTGACTTGATAAATGCTTGCTTGTTGGCCAATTTCTAGTTACATTATGTTCATGCTCTCGCCTTCTTTTTATTATGTTACTTTGTCTTATCGTCATTTCCTCTCGTTCTTTTCTTTCCGCACTTATAAATATAATTAATTGGTTAATTACTTAAACTTACCTGTTATTACCTACTGAGCGTTCGCTCACCCAGTTGTTTTCCCTCCTTTCAGGTAGCTCAGGTGAGGATTCGCAAACCGATGGGGATGGGCAAGAGTAACGACCCTGGAGCGAACCTGTTGGACGAACCTGAAGAGTCATCTAGAGTTGATGTGTCTAGTCATGATTTAGAGTGTGTCACAATAGATTTGTAATGTTGGAGTCAGATAATGTACTGAAGTCAAGTGAATGTTATGTTGGAAGTTTTTTTGGGTTATTTTAAAGGTTGATGTATTTGGATTGTGGATCTTTTAAATGTTATTTAGTCATGGAGTTGTTTCTGTTCATAGTGTTGTGTTGACCTTTAGCTTTAGCATAGCATGTCTGTAAATCAACATATTATTATTAATTATTTCTACTGCCAGTCCCGATATTCCGCGTTGGGGCGTGACATACCTAGCCGCAATCACAGCCCTCACGCGGGAACACCCTGCGCGGTCACGGGACTCTCTCGGGGACAGTCGATATGAGCAGCCTAACACAGAAGTGACTGTCCACACTCCACAGGCGATAGGGATGGCCCACACCACTAATCCAGAATCAGCAGAATACACCAAACCACGTGGACACTCATTCTGTAAGGCCACCCCTCACACAGACAACCCGGAACACCAAAACTGCTGAACGACATGCACCCGGGCTGAGGGGGCTAGAAGGCCAAGGTCCTGGCCGCCCAGGGGTCTGGGCGGCCAGACCCTTGGCCACCTAGAAGGGCTGGGAGGCCAACACTCTGGCCGCCCACCCCTGGCACCCCAAGGCCTGGGCGGCCACTCCTCTGGCCGCCTAGAGCCCAGACTCACAAGGAGCTGGGCGGCCATCCCGATGGTCGCCCAATGGGCTAGGCGGCCAAGCCTCTAGCCGCCCACCCAAGGGCTGAATTGGGCTTGGGCGGCCACTCCTCTGGCCACCCAGGAGCTTGGGCGGCCAACCCTTGGGCCGCCCAGACAATGGGCTTATTCAAAGATGAAGAAAACACGCAGAACGACCATCCTCGTGGCCGTCTACATCCCTAGGCGGCCAAACCCCTGGCTGCCCAGCAGACCTGGGCGGCTAGACCCATGGCCGCGCAGTCTTGGACGTGACTCCTGTAGTTTTCACGGAAAATAAACACCCGAGCTCCCCGGGAGCTCGTTCCAAAGCCCCATTCTTCGCCTGACGAAGGGGAGAACACGGGGAATCATCCTCGGGCCATTTTACAATTAAAAAACCACATTCCATCCATCAAACAAGGCCTCAAATGGCCAAAACCCGTCGCTCATCCCCTAACATGCGTAAATCCCCAAAACATGAAGAACACCCCATTCTCACCTCACCGGGCATGGAATCGGAGGGAAAGCACGGGGAGGAGTAGGGAACTATCCCCCAATCATTCTACAACCGAAATGCCACAATACAAGCCATAATCAAAGCCCAAAACCGCGCTCAACCCTTCTCGGCATGCTTTAACCCCCGAACATGAAGAACACCCAATCTCACCACACCGGGCATGGAAATCGAAGGGAAACTCGCGGAGAGAGTAGGGATCCGTCCCCCTACCTGATAGACGCTTTAAACCTCACCAAAGCTTCGATCTGACAATCCCCCACGCGGCTGGTCCTCACGAACGCCGCTGCCACCGCCTCCGACTTAGCACGTCCCGCCTCCCAGGTTCATCCTCGCCGCACGCCGCCGCCGCCACGCAACCCCTCACCATCTCCGTCGGCCGCCGGAGTGTGAAGGGAGAGTGAGAGGGAACGAAGGGGGAGAAAAAGGGGGGGTAGGGTTTAATATTAGTTATATTATTATTATATTACATTTAGTATATTTTCTTCTTTCTATTCATTTAGAAAATCGCAGGAACACCAGAAAAACCCCAAAAAATGGAATCCGACCCAAAAAATTTATAGGAAAAAGGCAGGGCCACCCACACACTACCACGGACCCAAAACACGCCACCAGCACACCGATAAAGGGTCTAAAGAATCATTATAAAAAGTCTGAAACCCACTCGGGCACGATCTGCGACCTGCAGAACCAGATCCAAAAATCCAGGGTGTTACAGCCCTCCCTCCTTATAGAAATTTCATCCTCGAAATTAGGACAAGGCACAAAACTCAAGAGAAGAGACTCACCCAACGGGTAGGACTTCACGGACACAGCACCACTAGATGCGCACCGCACAACCAACGCCGAGGGACGCCGCCGGACTAGCATAAACAAAAGAGCCCTCGCGCTCCACCGCACCAATGATGCCAGACCCCGCACCAACCGGGGTACACGAAACCAACAAGTCCAGCATCACCTCGGCACCCTCAAAACTTCCAAGGGCACATCACACCCGACACACCCCGCACACGGAGAAACAGACCGATCTCAATCGGAAGACCACAACTAGCACCTACTCGGTTCGATAGCTTATCCAGCTACAGGACACCGAACACTCCCTACGAGGAGCACCTTCACACCTCAGACGGCAACCACATTACCAAGCACAATTGGCCATGACTCTTCCGTCGACTCTTCACCGCCAGCGAAACACACTCACGAGTAGATTGCCACGATACATACCGGCCAACACCGATTACAAAAAACATAAAATAATGCCTTGCCAGACACAAACGAAACCAAGGGGCACCTTACAAACAACCGCCAGGCTCACCAACCGATAACCAAAATGCACCACGATCAACACTCAACACCCATGCATGCACATCAATCCCTTGCACAGCTCCCTCTGAGCCAAGGGAACGCCACAATCTGGATAGCGACACCACCAGATGCACCATGCTCCAAACTCTCTCGAGTCTAGCCACCGACAAGCACTCCATCCATAACTGCCACATCTCTCCATCGATCTCAAGCATCACGCCCGCCGAACGACTAGCGTAATAAACCACCTCGCATCAGGGCGCCCAACAATTCCAGCACTTCTCGACTACCCATCACGGCATCCACACGAGACCTCTCTGCCAATACCGACACCTCTCACTCCTAGGATCCACTTCCGGAACATCCACACCGACCAAAGTGGGTCAACTCCCCCGCTCATTCCTGAACACCGAACACATGCGCCAAAGAACCGGCCCAAAAGGCCCCGACCTACCTCAAATGCCGACTGCCAAGTGGCTCCACCCTAAGCCACGTGACACAATTCGAGGGAAAATTGGCCCAACAAACCATTTCATCCAACCACTTCACCGCCAAGCTTCCCGATTCTCAATTCTGCCAGCAACACTCAGCGTGATACCGCCACCTATGCACGGCAACCAAGGCCATTCACACTGCCAGACACCGCTTCTTCACCCAAAAACAACTTTCCACAACCGACTCCAAAGCCTACAGAACACGGTATCATGAAACACGTGCCATCCTCCACTCCTGATCCGATCCTGGAGCCCGTGTGTAATATCCTAAGTTTTTCGGACATTTTTCAGATCTGGATCCATGGGTTTTGGATCACTTTCGGGGTCTCAGAGCGCGTTTTGTGGTTCACGCATGTTTTTCCTTGACGGACCTTCGGAACCCTGTGGAGGGCAAACCGTTGCGTTCTCCTACTCCGGAACGGTACCAATGCGTTGAGCGTGTTCCAAAGATTGAGGAAATGATTTTTTCAATTTTCCATATTTTCGTATTTTCTGGATTTTCAATAAATAACCCTTTTTCTTTTTCCCTTCTTCTTTCTTCTTCTTCCCGTTGGAGCTCCCACCCCCCCCCATTCGACCGTTGCTTCCTCCGTGCGTGGCCCGAGGCGCCCCCTTCCTTCTCTGGCTTTGGATGGCGAGCTGTGGCGGCGGAGTGGTGAGCACGGCGGTGTTGTTCTTGCGGTGTGGGGCGTGGAGATCGTGGGTTTAAAAGCGAGATTTCGAGATCGGCGGCGATTCGATGACTTCCAGGCTTCCTTGAGGTAGGGGGACGGATCCTTGCACTCTTTCCCGCTTTCCCCGTGATTTGTAGGCCGAGGAGAGGCCGAGAGGGGTGTTTTTGAGCCGGGAGGGTTAAAATCCATGTTTTGGGGTTGTGCGCCGGATCTCCCATTTCATGGAGTTTCTGACCGATCTAAGGGCGTAGAATCATGCCAAGAGGGTTGGGGATGGATTCCCCATTGTTTCCCCATCATCGGGCGATGATCGGGGCATGGATCATGCTTTTTGGGTCTTCCCGCCATTCCCGTTCTCGGGTGAGCGTAGCGGTCCTTCCAGAGACTGCTAGGCTCCCCTAGCGGCCCTCAGGGGACCGCTAAGTGTTTCAAAGTGTCGGCAGGCTTAGCGGTCCTTCCAGGACCACTAGGCTCAGGGCGGCAGTCGCGCGATAGACCGCTACCCTTGGATCAGTAGTCATTGGATGACAGTTTCTCTTATTTTGACCAAATTTCTGACCGTTGGGACTCACGTGCTGGCTAGCGGTCAGGGCATGACCGTTTCTGGTTGCCTTGCGGTCCAGTGAGGACCGTTTGGCTGGGGTTAGCGGCTTGGTGATAGACCATTTGGCCCCTTGTGGCTCGTCCCCTTGCGGTCACGGACTGATAGTTTGGCAGAGCCTGGCGGTCTCAGGGAGACCGCTAGGCCCACCTTGTAGTCCAGAGAGGACCGCTTGGCTGAGGGGTTGTCCTGAGTGGACCGCCACCCCGTTTCCTTACGTTCGATGATTTTTGTGAGTCAGAGTCTTACCTCCAGTGACACGTCCACTAGTCGTAGCCTTCTTGATTAGTGCTGACCCACCCGGGAGTGGTGGAGCGGCTTACCCGAGAGAGACGGTTGTTAGGATGGTTACCGTAGGGCCCCTTCACGCAGCCTGAGTCCGGGCTTTCGGGAAGAACCAGCTAGAGGGTCTAACCTAGGGGCGCATGGTCTGTGTATGCACACTTAGCTGGGGGCTGTCGGACCCGCGCTGACGAGCGCGACCCCAGCTAGTCCTTGTTCGTGGTATTGATTACTGATGTGTCTCTGTCTTCACCTGGGGCGTCGCAGCGAGACACTTGAGGCGTGGACTAAGTCGTCAGGGGACGCATCCGGCTTTGCTTCTAGTGGGTGGCGCTCCTGTCTCCTGGCAGGTACGGACTTGCTTTCCACCGGTTCGAGGTCGGTTAGTGTGGTACGGTTAGTTGTAGAGAGCTTCTCCGTTTATTTATTATTGCTTGTTGCTTCTACCGTACTCTTGTTATGTAGTGTTACCTTTCACGCTTTGTTGTCTTGTTTCTCTCATGCGAGGTCGGGGTCCACAGGATCCCTACTGAGCCTATGAAATGAGGCTCACCCCTGCGTTTTCAGGTGAGGCGGGGTCATCGAGAGGCGCGGCGGAGTTTCAATGTGGTTCTAGTAGCCAGGGTTAGTCGCCAGTTGCCAGAGCTGGGGTATGCCCCATGTACTTGTAATTTTCTTTATGTAGACTGTACTTAATTTGGACATGAGACACCTTGGACCTTGTAGCACTTTAGTTATTTATTTAATTTCCTACATTATTATTTAGTTATTATACTATCTCTGCAGTTATTTTAGCTTCTCTTGTGCCCTCACACCATCCTTTAACCTTTCGAGTCTTCGGGCTCGTGGGTGGCGGGCCGAGGTTTGAGTCGCACCGGTTCCTTTCCGGTACTCGGATCTCGGGTCGTTATAGTTGGTATCAGAGCGGGGTTGTGGAGGTACATAAGAACCTAGAATGATTGCAGTGGTCCAAAAGGTCCATGAATGTCATGTATAGTCAGCGACTGGCATAGGGCTCCGTGTGTTTTATTAAATTCTACTGGTTGTTTTTGTTAACAGGAGGTTATGGCGCCCAGAAGAGGGACTCGTTCCCAGCAAGGAGAGTCAGGTGGGGGCCAGGAAGGGCAGAGCCGAGCAGCGCTTTCGGAAGTTACAACTGAGGAGGCGAGAGTTTTCGGACCAGAGGAGTTCTTCCGGGGCATGTATCAGTATGTTCTTCAGCAGCATGGCGGTAAGGCTGGCGAGGGTTCGTCGTCTCGAGGTGGCCATGGTCGTGTGCTGAGAGATTTCTTGCAGTTCCAACCGTCTCTTTACAACGGGTAGCTAGATCCAGAGGTGGCCAGGGAGTGGCTAGATGACTTGGAGAGGGTATTCAGTTCGATGGAGTGTGCTGAGGAGGAGAAGGTGACGCATCGATTGTAGGGGTCAGCCCGGACGTGGTGGGCGTTAGAGTGGGGGGCAGTGTTCTAGTCCCGTCCTCTTTGGCATATCACGTGGCGGGAGTTCGTCACGGCTTTTGAGCGTGCTTTTTATCCGTCCTTCATCAGATCGCAGAGGTTGCAAGAGTTCCTAGAGCTAGTCGAGGGTGACATGTCAGTGATGCAATATAGATCCAGGTTCATTGCGTTGGGCCATTATGTGCCACATATCATGGCAGGTGAGGAGCTGAAGACCAAGCAGTTTGTTGGGGGTTTGAGGCCAGAGCTGAGGCATCCTCTACTTGCGTCGGGTTTGACCAACCTAGATGCAGCTTGCAGAGCAACAACGGCATTAGAGAGAGACTTGCAGAAGACCCGAGGTCAGGGCAGTGTAGGCCAGACGCAAATGGGTTTTAGCCAGCCGACGACCGTACAACAGCAGAGTTGTAACTACCCAAGATCCGGATACCAGGAAAGGAACCCGATACCATTCGAATCCTAGCCCACTGCCCACGAGCCGGGGCTCAAAAGGGCTAAAAGGAGTGTGGAGGTACAAAGAAATAGGAAATAAAGCAGGACAATTCAATAATTAACAGAAATAAATAATATAACTATAACAGAGTCCAGTCCAATAGAAAGTACAGTCTAAGGTAGAAGAACGTACCCAACGCCAAGTGAACACTCAGCCCGACAAGCTGGCGACTAAGAACCTCAGCACAACACCCTCAAACCTCGAGGAACAATCGCCGCACCTGAAAAGCAGGGGTGAGCCTCCTATCACTGGCTCAGTAGGGATCCCGCGGAACCCCAACCGTAAACAACGGCGGTAACGGAAAGCAGCAACAACAGCAGGAACGGCACTCGGTGGCCGGGAAAATCTCGGCTCTATAGCTACTCCTACTAGAAAACATGTCCCGATCTCGAGTCGGGGAAACACCGGTCTAACGGAAAGAACTTTGGCTACACCGCTAGAAAATGCACCACGACAACCCTGTCGTGGAGGCCCATCTCACAGATAAAGGCCCGACCCAAGACAACTCAGTCAAGAAACACGATCACGACCTCGCCGTCGTGAAACCAACACCGTCTAAGGAGAACCCTCGGTGACGCTCACCAGAACCCTAGACTTCTACCTCGGGAACACACCCAGAAACTACACGTAAAACCATGTCTCACAGACGGGAAGCGGAAACTTGAGTCACAATAAACTCACGTCACGTGACGGGAGCACTGCCCACCAGAAGCAAAGTTGGATGCGTCCACTGACGTCTTACACCACGCCTCAGGTGTCTCTCTACGACCCCCTAGGCGGAGACCGAGACACCGTACAGTAACCAGTATCACGAACAAGGACTAGCTGGGGTCGCGCTCGCCAGTGCGGGTCCGACAGCCCCCAACTTGTTGTGTAGTGGACAACGGATCTAGAGGGGAGGGGTGAATAGATCTGCCCCTCTTTTCGCAATGTAACCCTGTATATAGCTAGATGAGATAAATTGCAGCGGAATATAACTAGCTAAACAAAGGACACAACGATTTGCTTAGCAAGATGATTACTAAAATATCGATTCGAACCTAAGCATGCATTTAGAACGAAACAATCACACAAACAAACCACAACACACGAGATTTTAAGGTGGTTCGGACTGAATCCCCAGTTCTACGTCCACCCCTCACCAAATCCGGTGAGGCTCCACTAGTGCCACGCACTGAACCGCAAATCGGAAAGACCACCGATTGCCTTCCTACTAACCACCTGGTAGGGACGTCAACAACGTAGATCGGACAACCTCCGATTGCCTTCCTACTAACCACCGGTAGGGATGATTCTCAATTTTGATTGTTCGAATGAAATGAAGAAGAAAGAACAAATATCAAGCTATTCAAACATGATATGAAATGAGATAAAGAAGAAAGATCTTGTCTGAAATTGCTGGAGCTTGAATCGGATTCTTCGATGGATGTAGATCACCAATAGAGGCTTCTATCTTCTTCACAAAACACTCTTCTTGATTCAACAGCAATGGCTTCTTCTTCCTTGTGAGTTGTGCTTCCTTGAATCTGCTTGAGTTGATGAAGAGATGTATGGATGTAGCTTTGATCACCTTTGAGAACCTTGAGTGCTTCTAGCTTTGTTGGAGGTTGCTTGCTTCAGATCTCACCTTGAAACACCTTGGAATGGATGAAGAACTTCCTCCTGAAACACTGTTCACGGAGGTGCTACAGTACCTCAAAAATAAGCTTCCTTGATCTCCCTTGAAGCCTTGAAGCCCCTTGTGTTTCTAATCCCTCAAGTGAGAGTTTTATAGACCTTGAATGGTCTATAGACAAGCCTCAGACCAGATCCACAAATCATGGGTGTTTAGGTGACTTTTGGATTAAACAAATCTATGTTGAATGGCCCTTTTCGAAGTTGGAAACAAAGTCAACATTGAAGGCTCGGGGCTGGCGGTCGACCTGCAGCTCCTGGCGGTTGACTGCTACTGAAACACCTGTAAACGGATGGTCCCTGGGAAATCCGGTCGACCACTACTGGCTGGCGGTCGACCGCTACTGAAACTCGTGCCGGCTGACAGTTGCTGGCTGGGGCGGTCGACCGCCCCTGTGCTGGCGGTCGACCGCCAGCTGGGCAGACCCCGGGCTTGCCCGGGTTGGTCCGTTACGTGCTTTGGTTCCGTCGCTTAAGTTCTTTAGCGGCCCGTTCATGTCCGTGACATCTCCCTTGATAGTCTAAAAGGCATCAATTGTGTTTCTGGCCTTGGATTCTCTTGGCTATATTTCTTTGTGCATTGACCTTGGATGTGTGACAAGCCAAATATCGCATGTCGACTTGTGCTTGTTTTCGCATCCTTGCTTGGGCGCGATCCACGAGCTTTCACTTTTGCCGACTCCACTGAATTTCTTTTCCATGTAATGGCATACCTGTCATAATCAAACCATCACGTATGTCAATTACATGAGAGTGGGAAATATTAATGACGAATAGTGTTTAGCCATTATCAAAACCAAGAATACCACAGAACTTATATGACCGTAGAATGATGTCGATTTACCCAAGAGAACTTAAATGATCATAGGGACACAACATTCTCCCCCTTTTTGATGATGTGAGTCATTAATCAGAATGCACTCTGTGTGTCAAAGGGGGTGAGAACCATGTGAGTGACTCATACTTGTCATGTGCATTTTGTTTTGACTCATAGTTCAGAATGACTCATAGTTGCCATCATCAAAAAGGGGGAGAATGTTGAACATGTGTGCAACATGATTAAATCATTTTATGGTTTTGATGATGTCTGCCTCTTTAGTTGGTTTTGATGATGTCTTCCTCTTTAGTCATTAATGAACTATACCTGCATTTGATAATGTTAATATTTATACATTTCAGGTCATTATACTTCCAGTGTAAAAGCTCAAGAATGGCACACCAATCTAGACAACTGAATTGTCAGATATCAAGGCATATGACAATATTGGATGCACGAACATATAGCATGTTTCAAGCACAGAAATCAAGCTGAATAGCATCACACATAAGCATGCTACAAGATAATCCAAGGAATGAAGTGGAATTGGCAAATGTGAAAGCTCAATGCAAACTGAAAGCTCAATGCAAATGTGAAAGCTCAATGCAAATATGAAAGCTCAATGTTGCGCCCTCGCACGCGGATCGACCTGCGCGGTCAGGTCGCGGGGATCGACCTGCCCGGTCAGGTCGCGGGGGTCAAGGGGGCAGCGCCCCTTGCGGGGGTTTCCGGGGGCGGAGCCCCCGGAACAAAAATTTGATTGAATACTCTATAATCAAATCTACAAGACAGTCAAGGTTGATGCTATAGACATGAATGGGCTGCTAATGGAGTTTGAACGAGACTTAACGGACCGAACCGGAGACTCAACGGACCGACCCGGGCCAACCCGGGCCTTGCCCAGCTGGCGGTCGACCGCCAGCACAGGGGCGGTCGACCGCCCCAGCCAGCAGCTGCCAGACTGTATGAGTCTCAGTGGCGGTCGACCGCCAGCCAGTGGCGGTCGACCGGAAATCCCAGGGATCGCCCGTTTTCAAGTTTTACAGTAGCGGTCGACCGCCAGGAAACTTAGGTCGACCGCCAGCCCCGAGCCAACCTTATTTGACTTCGAAATCCACCTCGTGGCCAGCCCCTTTCCATGGTTTTGTTTAATCAAACCTCACCTAACTTCCCATGATTTGTGGATCTGGTCTGGGGCTTGTTTATAGACCATTCAAAGTCTATAAAACCATTACAAGAGGGTTAGAAACCTTAGTTGATGGAGTTGATGAAGTGAATCAAGGGAGGCCATTTCGAGAGCACTGTAGCACCTCCGTGAACAGTGTTTCGAGCAGAACATCTTCATCCTTCCAAGAGATTCAAGCCTAAATCTGAAGCTATCTCAATCTCCAAGGAAGCAAGAAGCATTCAAGGCTCTCAAAGGTGATCAAAGCTGCATCCATAAACCGCTTCATCAACTCAAGAGGATCAAGAGAAGATCAAAGCTACATCCAATATCCTCTCCATCAACTCAAGGTGATTCAAGCATATATCTCAATCCAGCAACCTCCAAGGAAGATCAGATGCAAGCTAGGCTATCAAGGTGATCTAAGGAAGCTAGTTTCATTCAAGATCTTCAAGAGAAATCATCTACATCATTCCGATTCATCCAAGGTGATTTCTGAAGCATTCAAACTCCTAGAAGCTGTTGAAGAAACAAGATTCAAGGTAGAATCAATTACTCTCTTCATCCACTTCAAGAAGATACAAAGAGAAGATCAAAAGAGGAGATTGAAGGAAGAGTTACTATTCACGTGAACAGTACTCCGTGAAGAACATCTTCATCCAATCCAAGGTATTCAAGCTCATATCAAAGAGATCATCTTCCAAGATCTGTGAAGAAGGAAGCAAGGATCAAGGTAGCATCTATTCACTTCTTCATCCATTCAAAGAGATCAAAAAGAAGATCAAGAGAGGAGATTGGAAGAACAGTTACTGTTCACATGAACAGTACTCCGTGAAGAACAAGCATCCATTCAAGGGTGATTACAAGAAGATTGATTTGCAAGAAGAAGAGATCCCTGCTGCTGATCAACAAAGCATATCGATACAAGGGCCAATTCCTTCTTACTCAATCTCTTGTTTTAATTCCTTCACATATGTTTTACTTTCAACATTGTTAAACACTTGAACTTGTGAATCGTCCCTACCGGTGGTTAGTAGGAAGGCAATCGGAGGTTGTTCGATTTGCGGTGTTGACGTCCCTACCGGTGGTTAGTAGGAAGGCAATCGGGAGTTCTCCGATCTGCGGTGTAGCCGTCCCTGCCGGCTTTGTGTGTAGGAAGACAGAAAGAGAGTTTTCTCTGTTCTGTGGTTTGGGGCGTGTCCCCGGGTCAAGCTGTGAGTCAGCAAGGAAGCCTCACCGGGTTTTGGTGAGGGGTGGACGTAGGTTGAGGGGTTGCAACTGAACCACCTTAAAATCCCTGTGTTGTGGGTTGTTTATTTTGTGTGATTGCTCTATATCTTCTAACCCTATTCGCAGGTTCGTGTGCTTCCACACTTGGTTATATTGCTCACACACATATGCACTTTGAGTGATCAACATAGCATACACACACACGCACGGTTGTTGCAAGCTATTGCATGTCCATCAATGTGTTATGCTTTGTAATTCACTTAAAGAAGCGTGGATGTTTCATAGCTTGTAATTCAAGTCTTTTCATTTGAGCCACTCTACTTAATTCCGCTGTGCATCGTGCCTAAGTGATTCATTCACTTAATAAGAGTGGTTTAAGCTTCCGCTAGCTAAGAGTTTTAAATAGGCCAAAGTTTCTGATAGGATCTATTCAACCCCCCCTTCTAGATCCGTTTACACCTCACGGGACCCAACAGGGATCACTGCTGGGTCCCTATATGTGACTAGATCCGAGATGTTTAGTGTGGAGCTAATACCATAGTCCTCCGGCAAGTCCACAACGTATGCATTGGATCCAACTCGCCTCAAAATTCTAAAGGGGCCAACACCACGAGCTTGTAGTTTCTTCACGGCTCCAGAAGGAAACTATTCCGGTCTGACCCGGATCATGACATAATCCCCATTCTGGAACTCGCGAGGGTGTCTAAGAGCGTCAGCCAATTCTTTAAATCGCGTGTTGCTAGACTCAAGATGGTGATGATGATGTAGACTCCGAACTAGCTATGTGGACTCATACCTATATGAATGCATGGGTGGTCCTGGACATCCAAATATGGACCTAGCATGTCTATGGGTCCTACCTGACTGGGCAACACGGGGAGGACCTGGACAACCAAAGTTGTACATATCATGCACATGTGTCCTACTAAATGTGGCAGACTCAGGGGGACCAATATGTCCAAACTCACTCACTATGTAACCCCTATATGATGATGCATGAGACAGTGACCGATGCCCCTTTCCTTCCAAGCTATGAGGTGTGGATGTATGCTGGGTGAAATGTTGATGGCCATGTATGGCAGGGGTATGATAGTGGACCTCTTCAACAAGGTGGGGAAAAGAATACGGGTCAAGAGGCTCACTAGGGAGGGGATCGAAAGGATCAAAGAAATGATGACTTCTCCTGACATGTCCCTTCACTATACTTGCCCATGTCTGACATTCGCCCAGGTACAGATGGTCACCCTCAGGCACAATAATAGATGGGGTAAGGGGCTCACGTGAAAGGTAAGGAAGATAAGGTTCCGCCCTCGGGATAGTAACACCACAAGATTTGGTGG
The DNA here is from genome assembly GCA_022559845.1 of Amorphophallus konjac. Lineage (NCBI taxonomy): Eukaryota > Viridiplantae > Streptophyta > Magnoliopsida > Alismatales > Araceae > Amorphophallus > Amorphophallus konjac. Next base: position 361,176,872 of record CM040123.1, read on the forward strand.
AGTGAAACTCATCGGGTATAGGAAAGAACAAAAGGACCTCGGAAGTGATATGACCTATGGTGTATGTCGAGGTAATGGAGCCCAAAGCAGGGTGTGTGAAGCTATGACTATAGGGCTGGTCAGACCCTAAGGCCAACATGTATGTCAACTCCCATTGACAATCCAAACTCCTAAGGAACTCCCTCACATTTTCTATAAAGCTGAAGGACCGAAAAGTAGTGTGAAAGGAGTTAAGGGGTACTACTGGGATAGCTGATTCTAAGGATGGGTAGCAAGGGATCAAGACATCTAGATGTGGACCCTTCCTTAACCAGCTAGCCAAGGATTCCCCAAGGACCAAATGAACCTCAATCGCCTCATCGAAATACTCCTCCTCGAGGCCCTGATCAACCTCAGAACTAACGGGTATAATCCCAGGTGTAGGCTCCGGGAGAGGTGGTGGGAGTGAGTCCGGAGGTGGAACGGGCCGTTGGGGCTGGGTGGTTTGTGACACGAAGGTGGTCGGCTGAATGCCGTCATGGAAGACGAACTCGCCGGGTAGGTGAGGTGGGTATAAGGTGCAATTCCTCCTATCCCGGTCAAAGGTTGCACTCCTCTCTTCCAACCAATTTTGCTCTAAAATGATGCATGGGCCAGCAAGTGTGCCGACCTTGCACCAGGCTCCATCGTAATAAAGAACGGTGACGAACCTCCATTGAAACTCTACAAATGCTAAGCCACCATTGAGAACAATCTCTCCGGTCTTAGAGAGCGATTCAACTATGTCTTGTGAGACACAGTTAGACGACACCCTACTGATGAAGTCGATCTCCGTATGCAACCCATTAGGTAGGGTGGCAGTGGACACGATAGGTCGCTGGAACGACTCGGTTGCTGGCTTAGGGGTCAGGTATCGGGCCATGAAAGCATTGAATTCGGCCACCAAGGATGACCAATCGGACCCATGATCTCGGGTGACAGCCATGGTGGTGGCGGGTAGTGGACATGCAAGACTCTAAGGGACAAGGCTAAGACTCTAGCTAGACACAAACCCAAAAATGATAATGCAAGGGTAGACTGGACTCAAATGTGCCCTAGACAACCTAAAGATTCAAATGACCTAGGACCCCAATTTGTTAGAACAAACTGGTTCCCTAAGCTCTGATACCATTTGATGCGGGACGCTTAGGAAGATAGGACACTAAGTAGGTATGCGACCTAATGGACAATGAGACTAGCAATTGGCATTTGATAGAATAGTGTGAGCTCGACACCTAACATTCCCAAGAAGGGACTATGCCAAAGCAACAAGCCACTACTAGCTCACAAGCGCCCCCAAAGATGGAAGCGCGCCGATCCGCACGGTTGTGAAAACTGGCGGTGTATGGGACGGTCAACTCCACATCCGCAACTCGGAGAGTCATGGGACGGTCTCACTCTCTCACCGCAGCAGTGAAAATAACATATAAGCGGGCTAGGGTCCTATCATGATCTCTAGCAGCGGTGTCAAGAGAAAATACTAAACAAGCAAGCTACGCCAAGTGAGGAGTAGACGCATACCTCCACGCTCGGGGCGTGGGGAGGAACCCGGCCAAGTCACACAGTCACCCGGTACAAAAGCTAATAGTCATACATCCAAACACGCCCACTCCTCACAGAGAGGTAAAAGGCTACACAGTAGATCCGGGGATGTGTGACGTGGGTTGGCGGGCCACGGGTCGGTGAAGCTCGTCACCCACGAAGTGTTGCGAACCGATCGGACGAAGTCGCCACCACGGGTCGGCGAGGAACCAGCAGCAAGGAAGGCGAGTCCCGGGCATCGTGGGTGGTGCTGATGTCCCTGATGGACTGTGGTAGTAGGCGCCGGAACTTCTAGAGGAGGGTGGGCGATGACGAGATCAGCACAGACCTCCGAAGTGGCTCGAACCCGCGGGCAGGCTGCAGCTCCGTCTGCGCTGGTACTGGCGAGCAGCAGGAAGGCGAACCTGGAAGGCGACCTTCACGTCGTCCGATTGCCACGAAATTTGGCGTGGGCACTGGTGGGGATGTCCCTAAGACGCCCGTGGACGGAGAATTGCAGACGAGTTCGGTGGCGACCGTGGCAAATTTTGGAATGACCCTCGCGCGATCTGCCTGCCTGCCTGTCACAGGGATAGTGGCCGGACGAATGGCCGGTACCGGGGCTTCCGGATAGGTTTGGGGGCGGGGTTTTCTCTGGTGGAAGGGTGACTGAGGGGGATAGGTCGAGTCCAAGTGGTGGGGGTAGGTTCTGTGGAGGTTTTGGGTGTGGGAGGGGAAGTAACAGGGGTCTCAGTTCTGCACTTCGGTGCAGTCAGAACTGAGACATGGAGTGGGAGAGGTGGTCGGCACCCTTGATGGGATTTTTGGGTCACACAAAAGTTCTTGGGAGAGTCTTGGGGTGTGTAGAGACATTCCTCAAAATCTCAGGTCGATCTGAGATTGTTTGATGGGGGTCCCTTTGTTGGGTTCGTGGCTCTGTCCCGCTAGGGCACTGTAGGGGAAGTCTGCGCAACAAAAGTAGTTCCAAAGGGAACTTTTCACCATGAATGAATTTTTGGACTAGACTTGCGCGGATGGTTTGGTGACAGGTTGGGGAAGAAATGTTGTGAAGGGGTCATGGAGGCCTGAGGTCAGGAAGGCGGAGTACCAGATGGGTCTTTGCGGCTCTGGTCTCAGGAGGATCTGCTCAGGGGCAGACAACGCAACAAAAAGGCCTACAAAGCCAACTTTCGACTCTGGACGACTTAGGGTGCGGGCTTTTGAGGGGATCTAGGGGGCAGGGAGAGGCACAAAATTGCAGAAGAGGTCCATGGGGTTTGGGATCTGGAAGTGGGGGTACCAACCTATTCTTCCGGGTTCAAATCGATAGGCAGGCGACCAGATCCGAATGCAGGGGTGCAAGGTTCATCTTCTCCAAGCTTGTGATCCACCTTTCGGCCATGGCTCCGGGCTTGTGAGAGGGATGAAGATGGCGCCTCCAGCAGTGGAAGAAGACCGAAGACCTGCAAGAAAACCCTAGGGAGTCGCACCCTAGAGGGAGGAGGAAGAAGAAGGGAGGGGGTGGTGGAGGGCGTCGCACCCAACCAAGAAACAAGGGGAGCTGCGCCCAAACTCAAGATTCTTTTTTTGATTTCTTCAATAATGATCGCAAAAAGAAAATACAACATATAAATATGGGGGAGGGGAAACCCTAGATACTTGCCTAAAAGAAATACACAAAAGGGGGGGGGGGGATAAGTTCAAATCCTACAAAATAGGGGAGGGGGCGCACTTGCCTCCTAAAAGAAAGGAGGGAAGGTGGGGGGGGGGGGGCGCACCTCCCATGAGGTGGGAGGGGTGGGTGCGCCCTCCTCCTTCTCCAACCCTAATGGATCCCCAGATAATGGGCCTGGGTAGTGGAGCAAGGAGGAAAAGGCCCAGTATGGGCTTTCTTCTAGGCGCCCAGCCCAAATGGGCTTGAAGAGTGAACCAAGGTGGCCCACTACCCTCCATATTAGCCTAATAAGCCTAATAAGGTCCAAATGGAGTCTGATTGGCCTCAAAATGGCCTACAAAAGATCCAGAATGAAGTAAATAAAAGATCCAAAGCTCCTGGCTAGATCTCCAGGCCATATCCAAGCCATAGCGAAGTCCACGAGTCTCGAACTGTGCTACGCGATCTGGAATGTCGCTCTGCTGCATCACGCCGATCTCTAGCTCGGGTGTCCTCACCAGTATGACTGCAAGACACTCCTGCACAAGTAATTAAGCAAATGTGTTTGGAACCCAACCAAATTTGGGTCCCATCATACTCTTCAAATTTTCAAAGCATGAAACCATTTCTTTTGGAATCCAGACTTTTCTAACATTCATGTTTTGTTTGCTTAGAGCAGGGATTTGGTTTTTTTTTTTCAACTTTGACATTCATTTTCTGTTTGGAGGTTCTTGGTTGGAATTTGTGAAAGTTTGATGAAGTTGGCTTCTTAACCCATTGTGGCCATTGGTTATTTTTGGGTTGAGAGTGATTGTTCTGCCACCTAGGAGATTGAAAGTTATATGATTGATGAACACATGAATCATAATTTCTCCAAAAGTATGGTGGTGTTGGCCTATATGAATGTGCAATCCAGTTTTGGTGATATCTCGAAGATTGAGCATGTAATGGCCAAGAATGTGTTGACCTATGCTGCGGGGAAGGTTGACCTTTCTTAGGTCTTTGGACAGGCTTTTTGAGAATGTTGGTGACTCCCCCTTCAATCTTTTCTTTTCCTTTCTCCTTTTATTTTTGCTGGTTTTATGTGGGAGTTATGTTTGAGGTGGAGGCTTCGGAAGATGAGACAAATGTGACTATTTTTAGCCCAATTGACCTTTTATTTGTTGGTTCAAAACCCAACCCTTCCTTGTTGAAATTCATCATAGTACCTAGCAAAGCATCTAGGTTTTCTTTTCCATCCACGAAATTTTTCAAGGATTGTTGTTTATCCTTCAATTCTTTTTGTAAGTTTTCAATGTTTTGCAAGAGTTGAGTGTTGACATGTTTTACAGCTTCATATTTTTCATTACTCAGTTTGCTGTTCTTTTCATAGGTTTGCATTTTTAGCTTAATGCTATCAATCTCATTTCTCAAGTTTTCATTTTCAGTTTCCAAGTCAGCCATTTCCTTTCTTCCTTCTTCCAAATCCTCAATCATTTTCTTAAGATCTTCAATTTCAGTTTCAAGTAGAGCATTCTTATCATCCTTGACATGATCATGCACAAAAGAATTGATTTTCTTTTTCAATGATTTATTTTCCTTTTTGTACATTTCATATTTTTCCATGAGTTGTATATATGCATCCTTCCAATCATCAATTGTATAATCTTCAAATGGAGAATTTACCTCAATTTCTTCGCCACCTTTGGCCATGAGGCATAAATCTTCTTTTTCTTTGTCCGAGGAGCTAGTTCCATCATTACTTTCCTCTTCATCGCTCCACGTGGACACCATGGCCTTGTTATTCTTCTTGCCCTTCCATTTGTCAGCTTTTCTGAATCTGTCGGGACAGTCATTCTTGAAATGCCCTGGTTTGTTGCAAGAATAACAAATGATTTTGTCAGATTTCTTAGAGTTTTCAAAATTAGATTTGAAACCATTTCTTACCCTTGACCTTCCTCTCATGAAGCTCTTACCTTCCTTTCTTAGGAATTTCTTGAACTTACGTGTGAGCATGGCTACGTCATCCTCATCTCGCTCACTTCCCGAATCCTCACCTTCATCAGAAGTATCTTGACGGCTGGGTCCAGCTTTAAGAGCTAGGGACTTCTTTTTAGGTGCCTCAGCCTCTTTGTTCTTGAGGTTGATCTCATAGGTCATTAATGACCCAATGAGTTCATCTACCTTGGTGGTTGCGAGATCTCTTGATTCTTCAACAACGGTTGCCTTCGTGTGCCATGCTGGAGTTAATGATCTGAGAATTTTTCTTACAAGTTCTTGCTCTGTATATTTCTTTCCCAAATCAGTTAAACTATTAGTAAGCACAGTTAAGCGAGCATACATATCTTGAATTGACTCATCAGGCTTCATGCGGAACATTTCATATTCAGAAACTAAAATATTGGCTTTTGTTTCTCATACCTGAGAGGTTCCTTCGTAGATTACCTCTAGCTTATCCCACATCAATTTCGCAGTTGCGCAGGTGGCTACTCTTGAGAAATCAACTGGATGGAGTGAGCATTGCATGATATGTTTAGCACTCCAGTTGACAGTGGATTGCCTTATCTGTTCTTTGGTCCACAAGTCCTCATTATCTGTAAGCTCATACGGACCTTTGCTGATCACACGCCAAAGTTCGTAGTCTTGGGTGCGAATGAACACCTGCATGCGATGTTTCCAATAATGATAGTTAGATCCAGTGAAATAAGGAGGTCTGTTCACAGAGTGTCCTTCAGGTAAATAACCCTTAGATGCTGATCCACCATTTCCCTCAAGGTCGTTGGACCCCATAATGAGAGATTAGGCTCTGATACCACTTGTTGTGTAGTGGACAGCGGATCTAGAGGGGAGGGGTGAATAGATCTGTCCCTCTTTTCGCAATGTAACCCTCTATATAGCTAGATGAGATAAATTGCAGCGGAATATAACTAGCTAAACGAAGGACACAACGATTTACTTAGCAAGATGATTACTAAAATATCGATTCGAACCTAAGCATGCATTTAGAATGAAACAATCACACAAACAAACCACAACACATGAGATTTTAAGGTGGTTCAGACTGAACCCCCAGTCCTATCTCCACCCTTCACCAAATCCGGTGAGGCTCCACTAGTGCCACGCAGTGAACCGCAAATCGGAAAGACCACAGATTGCCTTCCTACTAATCACCTGGTAGGGACGTCAACAACGCAGATCGGACAACCTCCGATTGCCTTCCTACTAACCACCGGTAGGGATGATTCTCAATTTTGATTGTTCGAATGAAATGAAGAAGAAAGAACAAATATCAAGCTATTCAAACATGATATGAAATGAGCTAAAGAAGAAAGATCTTGTCTGAAATTGCTGGAGCTTGAATCGGATTCTTCGATGGATGTAGATCACCAATAGAGGCTTCTATCTTCTTCACAAAACACTCTTCTTGATTCAACAGCAATGGCTTCTTCTTCCTTGTGAGTTGTGCTTCCTTGAATCTGCTTGAGTTGATGAAGAGATGTATGGATGTAGCTTTGATCACCTTTGAGAACCTTGAGTGCTTCTAGCTTTGTTGGAGGTTGCTTGCTTCAGATCTCACCTTGAAACACCTTGGAATAGATGAAGAACTTCCTCCCGAAACACTGTTCACGGAGGTGCTACAGTACCTCAAAAATGAGCTCCCTTGATCTCCCTTGAGGCCTTGAAGCCCCATGTGTTTCTAATCCCTCAAGTGAGAGTTTTATACACCTTGAATGGTCTATAGACAAGCCTCATACCAGATCCACAAATCATGGGTGTTTAGGTGACTTTTGGATTAAACAAATCCATGTTGAATAGCCCTTTTCAAAGTTGGAAACAAAGTCAACATTGAAGGCTCGGGGCTGGCGGTCGACCTGCAGCTCCTGGCGGTCGACCGCTACTGAAACACCTGCAAACGGATGGTCCCTGGGAAATCCGGTCGACCGCTACTGGCTGGCGGTTGACCGCTACTGAAACTCATGCAGGCTGGCAGTTGCTGGCTGGGGCGGTCGACCGCCCCTGTGCTGGCGATCGACCGCCAGCTGGGCAGACCCCGGGCTTGCCCGGGTCGGTCCGTTACGTGCTTTGGTTCCGTCGCTTAAGTTCTTTAGCGGCCCGTTCATGTCCGTGACATCTCCCTTGATAGTCTAAAAGGCATCAATTGTGTTTCTGGCCTTGGATTCTCTTGGCTATATTTCTTTGTGCATTGACCTTAGATGTGTGACAAGCCGAATATCGCGTGTCGACTTGTGCTTGTTTTCGCATCCTTGCTTGGGCGCGATCCACGAGCTTTCACTTTTGCCGACTCCACTGAATTTCTTTTCCATGTAATGGCATACCTGTCATAATCAAACCATCACGTATGTCAATTACATGAGAGTGAGAAATATTAATGACGAATAGGGTTTAGCCATTATCAAAACCAAGAATACCACAGAACTTATATGACCGTAGAATGATGTCGATTTACCCAAGTGAACTTAAATGATCATATGGACACAACACAACTAAGTGTGCACACACAAACCATGCGCCCTAGGTCAGATCCTCTAGCTGGTTCTTCTCCCGAAGCCCGAACTCAGGCTGCGCGTGGGGGTCCTACGATAACCAGCCTAAAAACTGTCTCTCTCGGGTAAGCCGCTCCACCACTCCCAGGTGGGTCAGCACACATGTGGCGTAAGAAGGTCATGACCAGTGGGAGGTCACTAAACGTGAACACGGAAAGCCACGTATGCACCCATCGCGAGTAACACGGAGTACTAGGTGACACGGCACCACCAGACTCTGGACAGCCCACTAGACCTACTAAATCCAACGGCCCTTGAGTCACACGACTTGGGGTCAAGACCGTTGCACGTGACGGCACGACGCCGTCAATCTAGCCTAATCCCTAGGTCTGAAACCACGGTAGCATGATTCCCAAGACAGCTCACAAGCCGCCGAGACCATTCCCTCAACAAGGGAACTCAAGAGACCTCCAGCCCCAAGCTGGGTGACTGGACCCACAGTCCAAGGCTGCACACATGGCCCACTCGGAAACCACCTTCCAGAGAAACCCACGACGTGTGGGGAAACCCCACCGCACTCATACAGACACACAGTGACTCGATCTAGTGAGAACACGAAAGCCCGAAACACATGGGGTCACCCAGACTCTTTAAACCCACGGGCATGCTAACCGAGATAACACGATACCCCCGGATACCTAAAAATACGGTCACGGAACCCATAGGGTGTCCGAGACACTCATGGGCCAAGGGGAGTACGATCGCCCGACTCCCACAAGCCCTGGCCTGCTCAACAGATCACCCACAAGAACGCGCACACCACACGGGGCGTGTTACTAAACGTGGCACAAACCACGAGCGCGTTCACACAGGAACGCTGTCGGAAAGGGCACCGCGATCCAATGTTGACGTGGCAGGCACTCCAGGCGCGACAAGGTCATTGACCATTGACGCGACCAACACCCTAAGCGCGTCAAAACGTTGACGCGGCGGGTCCCCCAGTCGCGTCAAAACTGTTGACGAGGCGGAGGTGACGACCGCGACAATGTCACACAGTCTCCTGAGCGCGTTTTCAACAGCCTTACTGTTCATCTTCCTCAATGAACGCGGTGGCGCGATACGTCACCTTTATGAAGAACACGACCACTGTGGTGGGCACGTTCTCGACCCGAAACCGAAAATGGCGAAAACCATGAAAAAATCCATTCCACTCCCCAATCACACCCATGTGAAGGGGAAAACAAGGGGAAACCATTCCCCAACCTCTCTAGCACCGAGAGGACCCATTTAAACCCCAAAAATGCAATCGAAATGTGAAATCTCGCTCACACCCCAAAATTACCCATTTATACCTCGGCGGAGAAGTAAACCCACTCGGCTCGTCTCGGGCTACCAAACTCACAGAAAATGAAGTACTCGGGCTAGGGAACCATCCCCCTACCTCCACCGAAGATTCTGCGCACCGAGGACGCCGATCCGCCAAGAAAACGACGTTTAAACCCTCGTCGGCTCGCGATCTCACGAACCGCCTCCACCATCGCGATCCTCGTCCCGTGCCCGTCGCTCCATGCCCCACGAGCATTGCCGCCTCCATCGGCCGCCTGGAGTGAGAGGGGGAGAGGGGAGAACGTGAGAGAAGAGAGAGGGTGAGGGAGAGAAAATGGATTTTGATATATTGAAAAATCAAAATTTTTAGAAAATATCAAAAATAGGGAAAAATACTCCCCACGATCCTCGAAAAATGCACAATGCAGTGGTAATGTGCCGAAGTCGGAGAATGCAACGGTTCACCTTACACGGGGTTCCGAAGGTCCGACAGGCAAAAACACGTGTAAACCGCTAAACTCAGTCCGGGACCCATAAAAGTGATCCGAAATCCACAGATCCTGATCCGAACAATAATACAAAAAACCCAGGGCGTTACAAGAGTACTGTCCAGCCCTCAGCGGGCGGTTCGGGGGCAGCCCCGTCCGTAGCTTCAGCAGCAGATTCATCATTGATGCGGGACGAGACACGGACACGACAAGCTCGCGATCGTCCCTTAACGAGGGAAGCGTCGAACGTGCGCGGTTGAGAAACCGGCAAGAGCTAGGGTGGTCGGCTCTCACTTGTGCCCGGATCGGGTCACGGGACGGTAACGCTCTCTCTCGCAGCAGTGGTGATATAAATAGAAAGCGAGCTAATTACCCTATCATGCTCTCTAGCAGTGGCATAAGCAAGTATATATGAAAATTAAGCAAAATGCCAAGTAAGGGAGCGAATGCGATACCTCCACGCGCTCGGCGTGGGGACGACGGGCCCGGCCGAAAACTCGTACTCCCGGGAAACTTAACACACAGTAATTACAGCAATGGGAACATGCCCACTCCATGCAGGGAGGTAAAGGGCGACACAATGGGCCCGGGAGGGCCGAATTCGGGATGACGGACAGCTTCGTGTGTTGATTCGGCTACACGCGTGATCACGACCGTGGGGCCCACGTGCTGTCTGGAGGGGCCGTGTGGGACCCGGTGGCGCCGCTGTAGTGTGGACACTTAGGGAAGTCTTTCCTGGGCTGGCGGCACACCGGAACGTCGCCCGGGGGTCGGGCGGTTCCGATCGGCACCCGTCGGGTTTGCTGTCCACGAACTGGTGGTTGCTGTTTTGCAGCGCGCGCTCCGGCGAGAATGGACGCTGCGATCAGCCCCGACGTCGGATCGACACGAGACTGGCGCCGTTGGAAAGCTAGCTTGAAGTTCTTCAACCTAGGCCTAAAGATCTGGCCTGGATATGCTCGGATCTTGACTTATGGAATTTTCAATCTTCTGTTGTACAGTTCCTGAAATCACAGGTCAGCAGAGAACTTCCATGTGGATTGCCTTTGACTGCAAGGGAGAGGTTCGAATCAGGGGTTGTGTTCTTCAGAAACGTTGTTGGAATTTGAGCTGGGAAGACAGCAAAAGTAGTTTGGACCCGTTTGGATGTATCTATGATTTGCTGTGATTTGTTTAGTGGACGAAGGTCAAATCTGGGATCAGGGGGACAGAACTGTAGCTGGGACTGAGAACGATTTTTAGAAAATATGAAATGGACGAACCAAAAATTGAGAAAAAGTTTGGATAAAGGGGTGGATGGGTGTAACCTCCATTAAAATTGGGTGAACTAAAATAAATCAAAAAGTGGACCTAAGATATGAAACTCAGGGCTACTATCACTGTAGACAGTGACAGAACAGATCTGAGATTGAGAGTTGAACGAAATGGTAAGGATATGAAATGGTGGATTTTGAACCTCAATTGTTTTTTGGAAAAGGGGCTAGAAGATAGGAACCAACCCTTAAAATTTCAAATCGATCAGAACTCGTGGCTGGCTTCAGGAATTCTCGAACTACACCTCTGTCCAGCAGGACAGAAACTTGATGACGATTCCACGGCGGCTCGAAGGCGGCACGAACGGCGGCGGCGGCGGCACAGACGATCACCGGAGGTTGAGAGGAGATGATAGATGAGGGATACACTCTAGATCTGGGGTTGGGGAAGGAAGAACAGCAAGGGAGGAGAGAGGGGCGCACCAAGCTCCTTGAACACTCACAAGAATTCTGATTTTTCCATTCATTAATTCTACTAAAATGAGAAATTACAACTCTTTATAGGTTACATGCCAAAGCCAATATCCACCCTTAGATCTAGGTATGGTGGAAAGGATGGCTGGGATTGGATGTGACCAACCACAAAAATAACATATTTAAAGGAAGCCAATTCCTAATTTTTACAACATGTGGTCAAAGAAAGGATGGAAAGAAAGAAAAAACTAAACAACCTAGCCTAATGGAGCCAAAAGAGGGGGCGCCCCCCTTCATGGGCCAAGGGCCATTCATGGGCCATGAACCATCCACAAGCCCATGCTAGACTTGGACCCTTCCAACTTAGTTGGCCCATGAGGGAGTGTAACCCAATTTGGGCCTTAAGTGTATTAATGACCGATTAGAAACCTAATGACCCAATATGGCATAAGCTTCTTAATGGACTCTACTAATGGCAACCTAGCCATGGACTCTACATTACAAATGGCCCATTGACTTGATATAAGCCTTACAAGGAGCCCAAATGAAAGAAATTACACAATTACAATCTCATACAAGCCATAACACACAAATACACTTCACCCGTGTATGGAAATCACCTTTGATGCCCCATCAATCATCCATTGGCTAGAAGCTCAAGAAATTGTTCAAGGAAGCTGGTTTCGACAGGAGGCGTCGAGACTGTAGAGATCATGGACAGGTGTCAGTGGGCAGTGTTCAGCAGCCCACACCTTACCAGGGCCTGGGTTCAATGAGTGGTTCTCGGGGCGGGTGTCCTCGATGCGACAATTCTCATCCAGGCAGACAGTGCTCGGCGCCCGTGGTTTGCTTCGGGTGTGACCAGCCAGGGCACATGGCACGTGACTGTCCGCAGAGACCGCGTCAATCGCACGAGTTTCAGTAGTAGCAGCAGTTTCAGCCCCAGCAGTTACCACCACAGTCGTAGTAGTACCAGCAGCAGTGTCAGTTTCCGCAATTGACTCGATCGGCTGCTGTCGGGAGGTAGAGATCCAGAGGCCGAGTTACGCACATTACCAGAGCAGAGGCCGAGGCATCGCAGTTGGTGGAAGGTACTATTCTGATTATGGGTTGTGCGGCTCGAGTTTTGTTTGATTCTGGTACGTCACATTCGTTCATTTCGGAGGATTTTACTCAGAGTGCTGAGGAGTCGGTGACTGAGGTGTCTTGTGACCTTGCAATGGAGTTGCCTACTGGTGACTTCATGCTCACCCTGTATTTCCTTGAGAAGGTGCATGTGTGGGTGGATGGGCAGAACTTACCGGCCAGGCTTTATGCATTGCCGCTTCAGGACTTTGATGTGATCTTGGGCATAGATTGGCTAGAGGCCCATCATGCCATGGTGGATTGCAGCTCGAAGAGGGTTTACTTCTGGCAGCTTCGTGGACCCACTTTCTACTACCAAGGTATCCGGTCTTCCTCTTCTCGTTTCCTTATTTCGGCCATTAAGGCCCATAGATTGCTTGATGCGGGGTGCCAGGGTTTTCTCACTTCAATGGTCCTGGTTGATCGGTAGTGTCCGGAAGTGGAGGATATTCCGATTGTGTGCGAGTTTTTCGATGTTTTTCCCGAAGAATTGCCAGGGTTGCCACCACAGCGAGAGATTGATTTCGTGATTGAGGTGGTACCAGGTACGACACCTATGTCGAAGACCTTTTACAGGATGACACCGGCTGAGTTGAGGGAGTTGAAGGCGCAGTTGTAGGAGTTGCTGGCCAAGGGGTACATTCGTCCTAGCGTTTCCCCTTGGGGTGTGCCCGTGTTATTTGTGAAGAAGAATGATGGTAGTCTGAGGTTGTGTATCGACTACCGACAGTTGAACTAGGTGACTGTTAAGAACAAGTATACGTTGCCTCAGATTGATGACTTGTTTGATCAGCTTCAGTCGGCCCAGGTGTTTTCGCGGATTGATTTGAGGTCGGGTTATTATCAACTGCAGATCCGAGAGTCTGACATTGAGAAGACTGCGTTCTGCTCGAGGTATGGGCATTATGAGTTTCTGGTGATGCCGTTTGGGCTCACCAATGCCCCTGCAGCGTTTATGGATTTGATGCATAGGGTGTTTAGTTCATATCTAGATCAGTTCATGGTCATGTTTGTGGACGACATCCTTTTATATTCGCGGTCTGCCGAGGAGCAAGTGCATCATTTGAGGATGGTGTTGCGGATCTTGCGAGATCACCAGCTGTATGCCAAGCTCAGCAAGTGTGAGTTCTGGCTTCAGGAAGTGCACTTTTTGGGGCACGTGATTTCGGGTGAGGGCATTTCTGTGGATTTGGCCAAGGTCGAGCCTGTGGTGAAGTGGTCGAGGCCGAGTTCTATCACGGAGATTCAGAGCTTTTTGGGGCTTGCAAGCTATTATAGGAGATTCATTCTACGTTTTGCTCGTATTGCGGCCCCGATGGCCAGGCTTACGCGGAAGAATGTGTCGTTTGTCTGGACGGAGGAGTGTGAGCAGAGCTTCATGGAGCTGAAGAGATTGCTCACTACCGCTCCAGTATTGGTGTTACCTTCGGGATCGAGAGGTTTTGTGGTGTGTACGGATGCTTCCAGCATAGGTTTGGGTGCCGTGCTGATGCAGCATGGTAGAGTTGTGGCGTATGCATCTCGGCAGTTGAAGCCACATGAGGAGAACTACTGCACTCATGATCTTGAGTTGGCGGTGGTGATTTTCGCCCTAAAGATCTGAAGGCATTATCTGTACGGTGAGAAGTTTAAGATTTTCACTGACCATCAGAGTTTGAGGTATGTGTTTACCCAGAAAGATCTTAACCTCAGGCAGAGCAGGTGGATGGAATACATGAAGGACTGTGATTTTACTCTGTCGTATCAGCCTCGCAGGGTGAATGTCGTGGCTGAAACCTTGAGCAGGAAGGTGGTGGTTAGTCAGATGTTGTTGAGGAAGTGGAGGTTATGGGAGCAGGTGCCGGCCATGACTTTTAGGCTCAAGATCCCTTGGGATTAGGGTTCGACTATTCTTGCGAGCCTGACTGTCACGCCAGTTATTCATCGTCAGGTGACTGAGGCTCAACGTGCGGACCCCGAGCTACCTCGAATTTTGTCGATGACCGAGGTGAAGTTTGGTGAGGATGGAGCTGTGAGGTTCCGAGGTAGGTTGTACATCCCAGCCGAGGAGCAAGTGAGGCATACGGTATTGCGAGAGGCTCGTGGGAGCCGGTATGCCGTGCATCCGGGATCGGCGAAGATGTATTAGAATTTGAAGAGACAATTTTGGGGGCCTGAGATGAAGAGAGATGTTGCAGAGTTTGTGGCCAAGTGTTTGGTTTGTCAGCAAGTGAAGGCGGAACTCAAGCGACCGGGTGGTACACTTCAGCCCTTGGAGATTCCCGCGTGAAAGTGGGACCACGTGACCACCGATTTCGTGGTTGGGTTATCGAGGATATCTAGTGGGCATGGTAGTATATGGTTTTTGGTGGATAGACTGACGAAGACGGCGCGGTTGATGCCGATCAAGGTCAGTTGGAATGTGCATAAGTTGGCCCGCTTGTATGTGGAGCGGATCGTTCCGTTGCATGGAGTCCCTATCTCCATTGTGTCCGATCATGATCCTCGCTTCACTTCGGGATTCTGGAGGAGCTTCTAGAGAGCTTTAGGCAAGGAGTTGACTTTTAGCTCGGCGTACCATCCTCAGTCGGACGGTCAGTCTGAGAGGACCATCCAGACTTTGGAGGATATGTTGAGGTCGTGTTGCCTGGAATGGCAAGGGAGTTGGACCAACCATTTACCGTTAGTGGAGTTTGCCTATAACAACAACTATCGTTCGAGCATTGGTATGGCTCCTTATGAGACGTTGTACGAGCGACCTTGTCGGACTCCGCTTGATTGGTTTGAGGTGGGGGAGCCTGTCCTGATAGGATCAGATTTGGTACAGCAGTGTACTGAGGTGGTGCGTCTGGTTCGGTAGAAGATGTTGGCTGCGCAGAGCCGACAAAAGAGCTATGCTGATCGGAGGAGGCAACCCCTCAGCTTTGCTGTAGGAGACCGGGTGTTTCTGAGAGTCTCTCCCATGAAGGGTGTGATGTGCTTCGGCAGGTGTGGGAAGTTGAGTCCCTGCTACATTGGTCCTTTTCTCATTGTCGAGCGTATTGGTGAAGTTGCTTATCGCTTGCAGTTACCCCTGGAGCTATCTGTCGTGCATGACGTGTTCCATGTGTCTATGCTGTGGAGGTATATGCCCGATGATTCCCATGTCTTGGAGGACGCTGTGTGGCCCGAGGTGACCCCAGTCTTGTCCCTTCCGGAGTACCCCATCAGCATTGAGCATCGGCGTGAGCAGCGCCTGCGGAATAAGGTTATTCCTCTGGTTAAGGTAGTCTAACAGTGTCACTCTAGTGGCGAGGCGTCGCGGGAGCGTGAGGATGAGATGCGACAGCAGTATCCTTACTTGTTCAAGTGAATATTCTCCCCTGATCTTGTGTCGTTCTTAATTTCAAGGATGAAATTTGTTTAAGGGGGGAGGGCTGTAATGTCTTGAGTTTTTCGGACATTTTTCGGATCTGGATCCATGGGTTTCGGATTGTTAGCGCAGCAAGAGTGATATAGAAGGGGGGGGGATGAATAGATCACTCCCAATTTGTAGAAACTTAGGCGGAAAATAAATTCTACTGCTAACGCCCCTCCTTAACCCGCACACAGAGAAATGCAAATACAGTCACCAAGCAAGGCAGTATAAGTAAATGAGAGTGAAGAACTGCTCACATGGAAGCAAAGAGACAAGCAGATGGAGAGCGCAGATAACAACAACAAACCATAGAGGAGGCACTCAGTTTTTAGGTGGTTCGATTGCAGTCCGCAATCTACATCCACCCCTCACTCCAACAAGAATGAGGATTCCACTAGACAATGCTAGATCACTGTAGACTCAGTCTGCGAACAACATGCTGCCACACAGCTTGAACAACCAAGGGAAACAAATCCCTCAACCAAGCTCTGCTACCCACAGAACTTGAAACCTGTTCTAGCTACCAGCTAGAACACAACCGGAGAATCCTCTCCCATCCTCCACACACCGGAGGGAAACTGCTAATGACAACCTGTCACCAACAACACCAGAGATCACCGATCTCTCTTCCTCTGCAACCCAGAGGGAAACTGGAGTAATACTCCCTTCCTCCACACACCGGAGGGGAACCAATTCAAATCAGAAGGATGAACAAAATGAAACGTAAACAAAGTAGAAACAAAAACCAATGAAGAAGCAGTCGGTTCTGAAACCAATACAAATGTAGCTTCAAATGAAGCAATTCATCAAACCACAGACACTGCTCTCTCTCTCGAACAAACTCCTCTCAGATCTGGAACTCTCTGCTCTTTTTCTTTTCTGGATCGTGCAAACTCACACCAATGGCTTCTGCTTTTTTTTTTCACGATCAAGCTTCTACTGAAGGACGAAGCTTCATATTTATAGCAGATTTTGGGCGTGTGGCTGCCAGGTTCCCGCCCATGAACTTTTTGCCAGATCATTTGAATTTCGACCACATGGCAGCATCCTGACTAGGTTGCCATCCACGTGTCATGTTCCTGTTGTCTTGGATCACGTGCCAGGTGCCAACCTCGGTTCACGTGCCCAATCATCAGCCTGAATCGCCTGCAGATAGAGACAGATGGAATGTATATACTTAGTTAGTTCAGGCTATTAACACGAATGTATATACTTCAGAAACATCAACTGAGTAAGTGTGTACAACGTGAGAGGATGTATAGACTTAATGAATAAAGCGCATGTGAAGGTAGTGTATAGACTTATGAACAAGCGCATGAATGGCAGTGTATAGACATAATGAGCAAACGCATGAATGTCAGTGTATAGACATAATGAGCAAACACATGAATGTCAGTGTATAAACTTGTGATAAACAATGCATGAACCAGCCTTGCCAATGTGTAGACTTTACATAGCCCAGCCACTGTGTAGACTTCACGAAGCCTCACCAGTGTACAAGCTTGGAAAGAGTGTGCTGTGAGCATTGAAGACACAAGTTATAACAACAGAATGTATAGGGTTGTGGTCGGACAACCCAATGTATAGGCTTGAAGCAAGAGGCCAGTGTTCAGACTTTGAACCAATGTGCTGTGAGCACTGTATAGACTTTGCCAGAGTGAGACGATGCAGAGACGCTCGGCTGTACAGACTCTGAATGTGAAGGCATGCTGTATAGACTTGAATCGCTTGAAGCGATGTACAGACTTGGTGAAGCTCAAGCAGTGTGTAGACTTGTTGAACGCTTCAGCGTTGTACAGACATGGAAGTACACTGTGGATGTATGGACTTGAGCGAATGAAGCCGATGTACAGACTTGTTAATTCGAAGACTCTGTACAGACTTTGAAAACAAGAAGCCAATGTACAGACTTGAAAGTCCACTGAGCTAATGTATAGACTTCACGCTGTACAGACTTTGAGGCTTTGAACGTTTGAGCAGAATGCAATGTACAGGCTTAACGATGTATATACTTGGCCAGGAAAGCGTAGGGAAATGTATGAATGTATGGACTTGGCCAAGCGTAGGAAAAGATATGGAATGTGCAGACTTAGTGAAACACAGTCCAGTGTATAGACTTGAAGAAATGAAGTCCAGTGTATAGACTTGGAGAAACAGTTCAATGTATTGACTTGGCGTTGTATGGACTTGGCTTTGAACGCTTGAGCTGAAGACAATGTGCAGACTTAGCGATGTATAGACTTCGCCCAAGGAACTGAATGTATAGACTTTGCCACAGTCTAATGTACATACTTTGCAAAAGTGAACGAGCCAATGTATAGACTTCAAAAGAAGCAGTCCGATGTACAGACTTCAAGAATTCTAGACAACGGACGCTGTACAGACTTGGACTCAAGGAGTGTATATACTTAGCAGAAGACTGCCAGTCGATGTATAGACTTGGCTGAAGCTATCTCTGAACCAATGTTCAGACATTGTGCAATGTATGAATTTTAGTGTGTGCGAGCCTGCTGACATGCAATGTGTAGACTTGAGTGTGTGAAGCAGGCGTTGTACAGACTATGCAAGCATGACACTGGGCGATGTATAGACTTACACTATCGGATGTGTAGACTTCATGAGAATGCAGTAACCAGTGTATAGACATTAAGTGTGACGACCCGAGAATCCGATTACCGGGAAGGCCCGATAACCCGAGACTCGCACCGCCGCCCACGAGCCGGGAGGGCTCGGAAGGGCTAAAAGGAGTGTGGAGGCACGAAGAAATAGGAAATAAAGCAGGACAACTCAACAAATAACAGAAATAAATAAACAACTACAACAGAGTCCAGTCCAACAGAAAGTACAGTCTAAAGCAGTAAAGCGTACCACATGCCAAGTGAACACTCGGCCCGGCAAGCTGGCAACAGAGAACCTCCGCTCCGCACCCTCGAACCACGAGGAAGAACCGCTACACCTGAAAAGCAGAGAATGAGTCTCCAAAATAGAGACTCAGCAGGGATCCCGCGGAACCCCAACCGGAAACAACGGCGGTGGCGGAAAGGAAGCTACAACTACAGCAGGAACAGCAACCCGGTGGCCGGTCAAAACTCGGCACTACAGCTACTCCTACTGCCAGAAGGCAGACCTCGATCACGCAGTCGAAGCTACCAAACTACGCTAGTACCACCTACCGAAGTAAAAACACACGGCAACCACGCCGTAGAGGCCTGTCCCCCGGACAGCCAACCTGGACACGCTGTCCAAGGTGCAACCCCGACCATCCGATCGCGGGTACCGCACCACAAGACCCAACCTCGGTAAAGCCACTAGCACTAATCTCACGGCGCAAGAACCGACACACGCGCCAAGATGAAACAACCGAACTCACCGGTCAACACGACCAAAAACCCGAAGGTCAAAGACACAGAGACTGATAGTCTGACACTCCGTACTCGACAGGAGTACCACCCACTAGAAGCACAGCCGGTAGCGTCCCCTGACGTCTTACACCGCACCGCAGGTGAACCGCCTGACGTGGTAGGTCCTACCCGAGGCGCGAACACCGTACAAGTAACCACAACAAGTGACTAGCTGGGGTCACGCCCGTCGACGTGCGTCCACAGTCCCCAACCACGTGTGCACACACAGACCACGCGTCCTAGGTCTGGCCCTCTGACTGGTTTTCCCCCGCAGCCGGACTCTGGCTACGACGAGGGGCCCGACGGAAACCAGTCTAACCGTCCTCAGGGTAAGCCCGTACACCACTCCCTGGTGCGACCAGCACACGCGTACTGGTAGGCTACGACTAGTGGAGGGTCACTGAAGGAGTAGACTCTCAACTCAACGGAAAACAACGTCCGAATCCGACGACGTACGGGGACCACCCCACGTACCGGCCCCGTCGCACGGTGACCACAGTCGGAGAAGAAACGGGACTCACAGTCCACGGCCACGCACGCACTGTGCGCGAGAGTCGAGAAAACTCGAGTGGCACTAAGCCACTGGACTCTAGGCAGTCCTCTAGACGCACTACACCCAACGGTCCTTGAGTCACAAGACTCGGGGTCAAGATCGTTGCACGCAACAGCACAAGGCCGTCAATCTAGCCCAATCTCTAGGTCTAAAACCACGGTAGCACAGGTACCGAGACAACACACAAGTCGCCAAGACCACTCCCTCGGGAAGGGAATGCAAGAGACTAAGGCCACTCACAAGGGCCACACGGAAAAACACAGAAGCACGATTCCCAAGGCAGCACACAAGCCGCCACCACGACTTCCCATCTTGAAGCAAGCGGGAAACCTCCAGCCCCAGGCCGGACAACTGGACTCGCAGTCCAAGGCCAAACACATGGCCCACACGGGAATCGCCTTCCAAAGGAACCCACGATATGCGGGGGAGACCCCACCGCACACACACCGACACACGGTGACTCGATCAAGCGTAACACAAGAGCCCGGAACACGTGGGGTCACCCGGACCCACCACACCTATGGGCACGCTAATCGAGGAAACACGGTCTCTCCCGACACCCCAGAAACGCGGACACAGAACCCACGGGGTGTCCAGGATACTCACAAGGCCGGAGGTCGACCACTGGGTCCCAACCGGGTCGACCGGAGACCAACACAATGCGAACGGACGCTAAAAGGTCACCCGGACCCTTAAGCGCATGGGCACGCAAAACGAGGTAAACGGAACCTCCAGACACCCCAAAACACGGTCACGGAACTCCACTGGGTGTCCAAGGCACACACGGCCCAAGGGGAGCACGATCAGCCGCAGACCGCCCGCCCGGGCAGCCCGGCTGGTCCCTCCAAGAACGCGCTACATGTGCATAGCGCGTTCAGCCAGAACGCGCTATACGCGCCTAGCGCGTTCAACACGAACGCGCTACATGACCATAGCGCGACCAGGCCAGGTCGCGCTATGATCCTATAGCGCGACAACCAGAACGCGCTGGGGCCGTAAGGCGCGACCCAAACCGCCTTACTGTTCATCTTCTCCGATGAACGCGCTCGGTCGGGGCAGCGCGACCTTCAGGAACGCGCTACTGGAGTATAGCGCGTTCTCAGTCCGTGCCCGGAAACGGTAGAAACAGCGGGAAAAGCCATGCCACGCCCCGTTCACCCCCAGGTGAAGGGGAAACAAAAGGGGAAACCTCCCCCAAGCTCCTAGGCATGCATCTAAACCCCTGGATCGTCCAAAAACACCATAAAACGGGAGATCCGGCTCACACCCCGAAAACACACATTTTGCCCAAAACGCCCCGTTTAGCCCGCTCGGCTCACCACGGCCTACGAAACTCGCGGGAAAGGAAGTACACGGGCTGAGGGTCCATCACCCTACCTCCACCGAAGATTACGCGCACCGTGGACGCCGATCCACGAAGAAAATGCCGTTGAAGCCTCGCCGTTCCACGAACTCACGGCCGAGCTTCCACGCGCCTCCACCGCCTCGATCCTCATCCATCCTCGCCCGCGCCTCGCCCGCGCCGTCCCCGCCTCGCCCATACTCTGCCCCGTCGGCCGCCGGAGAGAGAGGGAGAGAGGAGAGAGCGTGAGAAGAGAGAGGGAGAGAAATGAGAAATGAGAGGGGGAGAGAGAAAATGTTATATATAGGAAAATCCGGAAATTCGGAAAAATCCAGAAAAATAGAAAATTACACCCTCGCGATCCTCGGAGCGCACCGATCGCAACGGTACCACTCGCGCCCTGGTGAACGGCCCGGTTCACCCGCAACGAGGTTCCGAAGGGAAAGCCGAAACCCACGCCGGGAATCGGAAAACACACGCGGAAAAAGCCGCGGAACGCCTCCGGGCCTCCGAAACGACTCCGGATCGCGCCGATCCGAACACGAAAGATGTCCGAAACGAAATTTCGGACACAACGGAGCTGGACACTCCAAGAAACCAGATCTGGGACCCACGAGAAGGATCCAAAAAACCCGGGGCATTACAGCCCTCCCCCCTTAAAGGAATTTCGTCCTCGAAATTCAGGACCAAGCACGAAGTCCCAGGGGAAGAACGCTGTCAGAGCCCCAGCACAGAAAACCTCGATTCTCACGAAAAAACCGATCCTGAGGGACACAGCCAGACTTACAATCACACACAACACCTCGCTCCTCGCGCCGAGCACACTGGCCAGCAGAGCAGGCATATACCAAAGGACACAGTCCGGCATCACCTCAGACAATGCGAGAATCAACCATGGCACCGCAGCCACGATCTCACCCACCGAGGAAGCACAACCCTCGACACGAGCCACAGCTATTGATCCACCCAATGATCAGCAGACAAATCGCACAACAGCTTCGCAACCAGCTGACAGGTCGCACACCCTCCTCAAGGGAGCAACCAAAACAGAGCCTCCACCAGCTCAAGCAGCCATCTCAGCAGACCGCAACCAGCACATCGGCTCAACACCAAGAGACACCCCACACATGGCAAGCCGAAAGCCGAACATAACACTGTGCCAACTCTCGTCAGAAGACAAACTCCGACAAAGTCCAGATCCCATCCGGAAAGGCACATCACAGAAACGACCACCAAAGGTCTCGCTGGCACACGGCTCTCGCCACGCTCGAGCCCCAACAACCAGCATCTTCTGTCTCTGAAAAGACCATCCACTGGTCACCAACTGCTCGCCAACTCGACCCTCTCGGGAAGCACGACGAAACCAAATGACAGAACATGGCGTCTTCAGTCATCACCTCACGGGACTCAGGCTTATAGGGAACCACCCCATGCTAGTCACCAAACCAGGGATAACCTTGCGACACCAATGTCCTATCAGGGACCACCAAGCCGACGCCAACCTCACAGGAGGCCTCCGCCTTAATGCGTCACTCTTCCATCTGGTCTCATCAAATCCTTCGATCAATCCAAGTGGACACCTGCCAATCCCGATTCCGCCCTTACCACAGAGCCACGGGACACCACCTGGACAGAGCTCACGGGTCCCTAAGCAACGAACATTCCACCGTCACAATCCGACAAGACCGTAGAACCAACAGGAACCCACAGCCTGCCAGAGATCACTTCCTCAAAAGACGATCTCATCCGAGGACACGACTGGGAACACAAGTCGGACACCAAGCCACCGACTCCGACCAACACGTCCTCGACCACCGTCAGGCGACATTCTCAACAACCTCATCCAGGTCCAACACCGACGCCTGACACGGCTTCCAACACAGGAACAGGGTACTCATGCGGCGCACTAGCCAGCACTTTTCCCAACACTCCATCCTGCCAGTGCCAACAACCACAAAACCTCGAGCAACGGCACGGCAACAACACGTTTCACACCGAGGAACCCATCCTCCGATGCTCAACGCAAACTCAGGAATCCGCCGGTAGCAACCAACGCTACGATCCTGAACTAGTGGGTCACAAGCCCACCACGCTTCCGCTGCGTACTCAGATCCACGCACACAGCCGAGAAAGCAAACGCCGCCCAACCAGTGCTCGTCCTTTCGGAACAGCGCCAGCACCCTTACACGACAAGGGAACGGGCACAACTTCTCACAGGCAACCGCCTTGCCAAGACAAGGAGCACGTCTCGCACGGACTTCATGGCACACAAGGCCAACCAATCCGAACACACAACGCAAGACGACGAACCTTAGCCCAACACAATCTCTCCAACCAAAGGGGAGACCAAACGCACTTCCGACTAACGGAAGAACTCCCTGCTCGACCTGACCTCAAACCTCGCGCACGCTGGAAACAGCACCATCCAGCACCAAGGAAAACCATCGCTTCCATCAGGTCAGCGCCTCCGACACACTCGACGAGTGTCACGTCGGACCACAAGCACAGCATCTCTCGATGCACCACCGCTGCAATTCCTCGAACTGCAACACGGCATGCCAAGAGCCGCAACACGAGCCATAACAACGACCGCCGATGCTCATCCTCGAGTCCCGAACTCGCCATGGAGCCTTCACATCTCAAGCCAACTCCAGAGCGAACACAACCCATCCACTGACATAAGCGCAGGAGCAAAGACTTAACGGGACATCTCTGCCAAATCCTGCCTCGAAATCAGCAGAACGATCAGGACCGACACGTCATTTCTGACGCCACAGAGCGTGACAAGAACATCAGGCTCGACGAAACAGCAGCCCACCGAGAAGATCCTCCGCTCACCCGAGCACACTTCTCGATCAAAACGCCTCAGGAGCTGGACAAACCTCAAGCTGGAGTGACCAAAAACCGACAGCAGCTCCCTCAGAGCACGCTCAAGGCCACTTAACGCCATGAACAGTCAAATCCGATTTTGTCCTGGAATTATGACTTTCTGAAATTATTATTTTAGTTTAGACCACCTGACCACGCTGCAGGTTCCTCGAACGCAGCACCGCGAGCTCACGCCTGCCAGCAACCTCTGCCCAATGCAGCACAACCAGGGCCACCACCGATGAGGGAGAAGGCTCTCAACCTTGATCCTTAGACCCCACGCTGGCACGAAAGCCACGGACAGCGACCACCTTCACAGCGCCGCACAGCGCATTCAAGCTCTCAAGCGAGAAACAAGGCAGAAAGCGAACAAAAAACCCTAAGCCAGCTGCCGACTGTACCGGACCTTACGGACTCTGATCACTGCAACATTTCGAATTCCTATGTATGTCCACAACCACCGCTCTGATACCAGCTGTGACGACCCGAGAATCCGATTACCGGGAAGGCCCGATAACCCGAGACTCGCACCGCCGCCCACGAGCCGGGAGGGCTCGGAAGGGCTAAAAGGAGTGTGGAGGCACGAAGAAATAGGAAATAAAGCAGGACAACTCAACAAATAATAGAAATAAATAAACAACTACAACAGAGTCCAGTCCAACAGAAAGTACAGTCTAAAGCAGTAAAGCGTACCACATGCCAAGTGAACACTCGGCCCGGCAAGCTGGCAACAGAGAACCTCCGCTCCGCACCCTCGAACCACGAGGAAGAACCGCTACACCTGAAAAGCAGGGAATGAGTCTCCAAAATAGAGACTCAGCAGGGATCCCGCGGAACCCCAACCGGAAACAACGGCGGTGGCGGAAAGGAAGCTACAACTACAGCAGGAACAGCAACCCGGTGGCCGGTCAAAACTCGGCACTACAGCTACTCCTACTGCCAGAAGGCAGACCTCGATCACGCAGTCGAAGCTACCAAACTACGCTAGTACCACCTACCGAAGTAAAAACACACGGCAACCACGCCGTAGAGGCCTGTCCCCCGGACAGCCAACCTGGACACGCTGTCCAAGGTGCAACCCCGACCATCCGATCGCGGGTACCGCACCACAAGACCCAACCTCGGTAAAGCCACTAGCACTAATCTCACGGCGCAAGAACCGACACACGCGCCAAGATGAAACAACCGAACTCACCGGTCAACACGACCAAACTCCCGAAGGTCAAAGACACAGAGACTGATAGTCTGACACTCCGTACTCGACAGGAGTACCACCCACTAGAAGCACAGCCGGTAGCGTCCCCTGACGTCTTACACCGCACCGCAGGTGAACCGCCTGACGTGGTAGGTCCTACCCGAGGCGCGAACACCGTACAAGTAACCACAACAAGTGACTAGCTGGGGTCACGCCCGTCGACGTGCGTCCACAGTCCCCAACCACGTGTGCACACACAGACCACGCGTCCTAGGTCTGGCCCTCTGACTGGTTTTCCCCCGCAGCCGGACTCTGGCTACGACGAGGGGCCCGACGGAAACCAGTCTAACCGTCCTCAGGGTAAGCCCGTACACCACTCCCTGGTGCGACCAGCACACGCGTACTGGTAGGCTACGACTAGTGGAGGGTCACTGAAGGAGTAGACTCTCAACTCAACGGAAAATAACGTCCGAATCCGACGACGTACGGGGACCACCCCACGTACCGGCCCCGTCGCACGGTGACCACAGTCGGAGAAGAAACGGGACTCACAGTCCACGGCCACGCACGCACCGTGCGCGAGAGTCGAGAAAACTCGAGTGGCACTAAGCCACTGGACTCTAGGCAGTCCTCTAGACGCACTACACCCAACGGTCCTTGAGTCACAAGACTCGGGGTCAAGACCGTTGCACGCAACAGCACAAGGCCGTCAATCTAGCCCAATCTCTAGGTCTAAAACCACGGTAGCACAGTACCGAGACAACACACAAGTCGCCAAGACCACTCCCTCGGGAAGGGAACGCAAGAGACTAAGGCCACTCACAAGGGCCACACGGAAAAACACAGAAGCACGATTCCCAAGGCAGCACACAAGCCGCCACGACGACTTCCCATCTTGAAGCAAGCGGGAAACCTCCAGCCCCAGGCCGGACAACTGGACTCGCAGTCCAAGGCCAAACACATGGCCCACACGGGAATCGCCTTCCAAAGGAACCCACGATATGCGGGGGAGACCCCACCGCACACACACCGACACACGGTGACTCGATCAAGCGTAACACAAGAGCCCGGAACACGTGGGGTCACCCGGACCCACCACACCTATGGGCACGCTAATCGAGGAAACACGGTCTCTCCCGACACCCCAGAAACGCGGACACAGAACCCACGGGGTGTCCAGGATACTCACAAGGCCGGAGGTCGACCACTGGGTCCCAACCGGGTCGACCGGAGACCAACACAATGCGAACGGACGCTAAAAGGTCACCCGGACCCTTAAGCGCATGGGCACGCAAAACGAGGTAAACGGAACCTCCAGACACCCCAAAACACGGTCACGGAACTCCACTGGGTGTCCAAGGCACACACGGCCCAAGGGGAGCACGATCAGCAGCAGACCGCCCGCCCCGGGCAGCCCGGCTGGTCCCTCCAAGAACGCGCTACATGTGCATAGCGCGTTCAGCCAGAACGCGCTATACGCGCCTAGCGCGTTCAACACGAACGCGCTACATGACCATAGCGCGACCAGGCCAGGTCGCGCTATGATCCTATAGCGCGACAACCAGAACGCGCTGGGGCCGTAAGGCGCGACCCAAACCGCCTTACTGTTCATCTTCTCCGATGAACGCGCTCGGTCGGGGCAGCGCGACCTTCAGGAACGCGCTACTGGAGTATAGCGCGTTCTCAGTCCGTGCCCGGAAACGGTAGAAACCGCGGGAAAAGCCATGCCACGCCCCGTTCACCCCCAGGTGAAGGGGAAACAAAAGGGGAAACCTCCCCCAAGCTCCTAGGCATGCATCTAAACCCCTGGATCGTCCAAAAACACCATAAAACGGGAGATCCGGCTCACACCCCGAAAACACACATTTTGCCCAAAGCGCCCCGTTTAGCCCGCTCGGCTCACCACAGCCTACGAAACTCGCGGGAAAGGAAGTACACGGGCTGAGGGTCCATCACCCTACCTCCACCGAAGATTACGCGCACCGTGGACGCCGATCCACGAAGAAAACGCCGTTGAAGCCTCGCCGTTCCACGAACTCACGGCCGAGCTTCCACGCGCCTCCACCGCCTCGATCCTCATCCATCCTCGCCCGCGCCTCGCCCGCGCCGTCCCCGCCTCGCCCATACTCCGCCCCGTCGGCCGCCGGAGAGAGAGGGAGAGAGGAGAGAGCGTGAGAAGAGAGAGGGAGAGAAATGAGAAATGAGAGGGGGAGAGAGAAAAGGTTATATATATAGGAAAATCGGAAATTCGGAAAAATCCAGAAAAATAGAAAATTACACCCTCGCGATCCTCGGAGCGCACCGATCGCAACGGTACCACTCGCGCCCTGGTGAACGGCCCGGTTCACCCGCAACGAGGTTCCGAAGGGAAAGCCGAAACCCACGCCGGGAATCGGAAAACACACGCGGAAAAAGCCGCGGAACGCCTCCGGGCCTCCGAAACGACTCCGGATCGCGCCGATCCGAACACGAAAGATGTCCGAAACGAAATTTCGGACACAACAGAGCTGGACACTCCGAGAAACCAGATCCGGGACCCACGGAGAAGGATCCGAAAAACCCGGGGCATTACATTAAGCTTGACACTCCAGTGTATAAAGTTGAAGCTTGGAAGGATGTATAGGGTTGAGCTGAACTGACTTTGGCAATGTGCAGACTTAACTGGTCGGGCAGTGTACAGACTTAGAGTATTAGGATCAGTGTGTAGACTTCAGTTAGAAGGTGCCCGATGTACAGACTTGAAGAAGTTATGCCAATGTACAGACTTAATAGATCAAGCTGGTGTATAGACTTTGGTACCCAGACAAACAATGTTCAGATGAGTCGACGCATCAGCAAGGGTGGGTCGACCCACTACTGTTAATACTAACTAAGCAGAGTGTAGACAGATGAGATAATGAAACAGCATATGAACTGTACTCACTTAGGTGATGAACCAGCATTAATCTGGAGATAGAAGATTGATTTATAGTGTGAGACATCATCAAAACCATAGGGAAGCAACAATCTCCCCCCTTTTGATGATGACAACACTATGAATCAAGCAATATCAAAGTTCAACAAGAAGTTAATATCAGCTGCAACAAACAGAGTAAATTCAAGGCATGCTCATGCAAATGAATTAAACATTCCCTACCACATACTCTCATCTCCCCCACAACTCATAAAACTATCTCCCCCACAACTCACAAGACTATCTCCCCCACAACTCACAAGACTCACTGATATTGCAGAACTTCTCTCCCCCTTTGACATCAGCAAAAAGAAATACAGAATGTATGACAGTGCTGGAAACATGAAGAGTAAGGGCAGTAACTTCTTAGTGCAGAAAGTCACGAGTAGGTCTTAAGAGAATAAGTGAGTTTCTAATCTCAAGAGAAGATTCTTTAAATTCCAGTACACAATAGAGAAGTAGAATGATTGACAAGTTTATCAGCATACATAGTGGATGATTTAGAGCAGGAGTTCACAAGTATGGTCAGATATAGCTGATCATTCAACTATCCCACAAGACAGCAAGAGACGAAATCAGAGAGGTGTTCTCAAGATATTGAAGACAAGCAATCCATTAGTTGCATAACAACAAGGAATTTTTTTTTGTTGAGATGATTTTCAAGAAGATCAATGAGTAAGTTGGTAGTTCACTCCTTTGACATTAGAGAGACACCTGGATTAGAGGCCTGAATCCCCAGTTACGCAGAGTGAGTACCTCATTACTTCCCCTTTTTATTTTTATTATTAAGGAACAAAGTTAGTAACTGTGGCTTTTGACATGAGGAAACACCTTGATTAGAGGCCAGAGTCCCCAGTTACTCACCAGCAAGCCACCATTGCTCTGTCATGTCTTTTCATTCATTTTAAGCATTTGACACCTCATGACATGGGAGAAATATTCATTTCATTGATGAAGCTCCCAGTTTCTCAGTGTTCAAAACAGAACATGTTTGTTCAGTTAAGCCCTTGAGTTAAAGAGATAGAATGATTGAAAACAATACCAGAAGGACTATTTCTTGAATTGAGTCTTGAAGTCTAGATTTCAAGTTGATTGGGTTAGATATCAAGACATACAAGTTTTTGGCCTGAACCAGAATCAATGACAATGTAGGAAGATATACTTTATGCAATTAGTCCAGATCTCTGAAGGAGTACCAAAGGAAAGATTCTAACTGGAGATTAGAGTCACTGACTTATAGACTTAAGAGATAAGTGACACTCTACTGTCTGAGATAACCACACTAGATCAGTCATGCAAGACCAGCAAAGTTACACATCTGGACAGCCCTTTTCACATGACAACTCAGCTCCCCCTAAGAAATAGCATTCCTCAATAAAATAATCCAGCATAATCTCAAAGCTTCCCCTTACTCAAAGCATTCCTGAAAGCTAACCAGTAAGCATTCTGAACTCCCCCTTAAACCAGCAAGAAAGAAGGTTAAACATCAGACAAATACAACTCCCCCTTGTTGTGTAGTGGACAGCGGATCTAGAGGGGAGGGGTGAATAGATCTGCCCCTCTTTTCGCAATGCAGCCCTCTATATAGCTAGATGAAACAAGTTGCAGCGGAATATAACTAGCTAAACGAAGAACACAGTGATTTGCTTAACAAGATGATTATGCAATATAGATATTGAACCTAAGCATGCATCTAACACAAAGCAATCGCACAAGCAAACCACAACACACGAGATTTTAAGGTGGTTCGGACTGAATCCCCAGTCCTACGTCCACCCCTCACCAAAACCCGGTGAGGCTTCACTTATGCAGCGCACAGAACCGCAAATCGGAAACCACCGATTGCCTTCCTACTAACCACCTGGTAGGGACGTCAACAAGGCAGATCGGACAACCTCCGATTGCCTTCCTACTAACCACCGGTAGGGACGATCTTCAGTTCCAAATGTTTGAATGAAATGGAAAAGAACAATTATGAAAATACTCAAACAAGATATGAAATATGTTCAAAGAGAAAGGATCTTGTCTGAGATTGTTGGAGCTTGAATCTGAAGCTTCACTTGGCTTGGAATTGATCTCCTCTTGAAGTGGCTTGAATCACTTGGAGATATGATGAAGAACTTCTTCACGGAGTACTGTTCACAGCTACAGTAACTCGAACTTCTCTCCCTTGAACACACCCTAGCAACCTCCTTTGATCTCCCTTAATAGCCTCTCTTGCTTCTACTCTTCCTTGGAGGTTGCTGGATTGAGATATGAACTTGAATCACCTTGAGTTGATGGAGAGAGTGTTGATGTAGCCTTGATCTTCCTTTTGATCCTCTTGAGTTGATGAAGAGGATGTAGGATGCAGCTTAGATCACCCTTGATAGCCTTGATACTTCTTGCTTCCTTGGAGGTTGAGATAGCTTCAGATCTAGCTTGAATCACCTTGTATGGATGAAGAACTTCCTCCCGAACACTGTTCACAGAGGTGCTACAGTACCTCGAAACAGGCCATTTTCGAGGTACTGTAGCACCTCCGTGAACAGTGTTCGGGAGGAAGTTCTTCATCCATCCAAGGTGATTCAAGCTAGATCTGAAGTTATCTCAACCTCCAAGGAAGCAAGAAGTATCAAGGCTATCAAGGGTGATCTAAGCTGCATCCTACATCCTCTTCATCAACTCAAGAGGATCAAAAGGAAGATCAAGGCTACATCAACACTCTCTCCATCAACTCATGGTGATTTAAGTTCATATCTCAATCCAGCAACCTCCAAGGAAGAGTAGAAGCAAGAGAGGCTATTAAGGGAGATCAAAGGAGGTTGCTAGGGTGTGTTCAAGGGAGAGAAGTTCGAGTTACTGTAGCTGTGAACAGTACTCCGTGAAGAAGTTCTTCATCATATCTCCAAGTGATTCAAGCCACTTCAAGAGGAGATCAATTCCAAGCCAAGTGAAGCTTCAGATTCAAGCTCCAGCAATCTCAGACAAGATCCTTTCTCTTTGAACATATTTCATATCTTGTTTGAGTATTTTCATAATTGTTCTTTTCCATTTCATTCAAACATTTGGAACTGAAGATCGTCCCTACCGGTGGTTAGTAGGAAGGCAATCGGAGGTTGTCCGATCTGCGTTGTTGACGTCCCTACCAGGTGGTTAGTAGGAAGGCAATCGGTGGTTTCCGATTTGCGGTTCTGTGCGCTGCACAAGTGAAGCCTCACCGGGTTTTGGTGAGGGGTGGACGTAGGACTGGGGATTCAGTCCGAACCACCTTAAAATCTCGTGTGTTGTGGTTTGCTTGTGCGATTACTTTGTGTTAGATGCATGCTTAGGTTCAATATATATATTGCATAATCATCTTGTTAAGCAAATCACTGTGTTCTTCGTTTAGCTAGTTATATTCCGTTGCAACTTGTTTCATCTAGCTATATAGAGGGCTGCATTACGAAAAGAGGGGCAGATCTATTCACCCCTCCCCTCTAGATCCGCTGTCCACTACACAACAAGTGGTATCAGAGCCTAATCTCTCATTATGGGGTCCAACGACCTTGAGGGAAATGGTGGATCAGCGTCCAAGGGTTTTCTACCCGAAGGACATGCTGTGAATAGGCCTCCTTACTTTACTGGAACTAACTATCCTTATTGGAAACATCGCATGCAGGTGTTTATTCGCGCCCAAGACTACGAACTTTGGCGAGTGATCAGCAAAGGTCTGTATGAGCTTACAGATAATGAGGACTTGTGGACTAAAGAACAGATACGGCAATCCACTGTCAATTGGAATGCTAAACACATCATGTAATGCTCACTCCATCCAGTAGAATTCTCAAGAGTGGCTACCTGCGCATCTGCAAAACTAATGTGGGATAAGTTAGAGGTAATCTACGAAGGAACGTCTCAGGTACGAGAAATAAAAGCCAACATTTTAGTTTCTGAATATGAAATGTTCCGCATGAAGCATGATGAATCAATTCAAGATATGTATGCTCGATTAACCGTGCTTACTAACAGTTTGACTGATTTGGGAAAGAAATATTCAGAACAGGAAATTGTAAGAAAGATTCTCAGATCACTGACTCCAGCATGGCACACAAAGGCTACCGTGGTTGAAGAATCAAGAGATCTCGCAACTACCAAGGTAGATGAACTCATTGGGTCATTGATGACCTATGAGATCAACCTCAAGAACAAAGAGGCTGAGGCACCTAAGAAAAAGTCCCTAGCTCTTAAAGCAGGACCCAGCCATCAAGGCTCTTCCGATGAAGGTGAGGATTCGGCAAGTGAGCAAGAAGAGGATGATGTAGCCATGCTCACACGTAAGTTCAAGAAATTCCTGAGAAAGGAAGGTAAGAGCTTCATGAGAGGAAGGTCAAAGGTAAGAAATGGTTTCAAGTCTAATTCTAAAAACTTTAAGAAACCTGATAAAATCATTTGCTATTCTTGCAATAAACTAGGACATTTCAAGAATGATTGTCCCGACAGATTCAAAAAGGCCGACAAATGGAAGGGCAAGAAGAAGAACAAGGCCATGGTGTCCACATGGAGCGATGAAGAGGAGAGTGATAACGGAACTAGCTCCTCGGACAAAGAAAAAGAAGATTTCTGCCTTATGGCCAAAGGTGATGAAAAAACTGAGGTAAATTATCCGTTTGAAAATTATACATCTGATGATTGGGAGGATGCATACATACAACTCATGGAAAAATATGAAATGTACAAAAAGGAGAATAAATCATTGAAAAAGAAAATTAACTCATTTGTGCATGATCATAATATGAATGATAAGAATGCTCTACTTGAGACTGAAATTGAAGATCTTAAGAAGATGATTGAGGATTTGGAGGAAGGAAGAAAAGAAATGGCTGACTTGGAAACTGAAAATGAGGATTTGAGAAATGAAATTGATATCATGAAGCTCAAAATGCAAAGCTATGAAAAAGATAGTAAATTGAGCAATGAAAAGTATGAAGCTGTCAAACAAGTCAACATTCAACTTCTTCAAAATATCGAAAACCTACAAAAATAGTTGAAGGATAAACAACAATCTTTAGAAAAGTTTGTGGATGGAAGAGAAAACCTAGATGCACTGTTAGGTACTAGAATGAACTTCAACAAGGAAGGGTTAGGTTTTAAACCAACAAACAAAAGGCCAATTGGGCTCAAAACTGTTACATTCATTTCATCTTCCAAAGCCTCCACCTCGAACACAACTCCCACACAAAACCAGCAAAAACAAAAGGAGAAAGGGAAAGAAAAGATCGAAGAGGCAATCACTAAAACCCCCAAGAAGACTGCCCAAAAGCCTAAGAAAGGCCAATCTTCCCAGCAGCATAGGTCAACACATTCTTGGCCTTTACCTGCTCAGCCTTCTAGGTATCACTATAACTGGGGTGGTCCATCACTTAGGCCAACACCACCTCACTTGTGGGGTAATTGTGATTTCTGTGATCATCAATCCCATAGGTGGCAAAACAATTACTTTCAACCCAAGAACAACCAATGGCCACAATGGGTTAAGAAGCCAACTTCATCAAACTTTCACAAATTCCAACCAAGAGCCTCCAAACATAAAATGAATGTCAAGGTTGAAAATAAAAACCAAATCCCTACTCTAAGGAAACAAAACATGAATGTTAGAAAGGTTTGGATTCCAAAACAAATGGTTTCATGTTTTGAAATTTTGAAAAGTTTGAAGGGACCCAAATTTGGTTGGGTTCCAAACACCATTGCTTAAATGCTTGTGCAGGAGTGTCTTGCAGCCATGCATAACAGGTGGTACCTTGATAGCGGCTGTTCAAGACACATGACTGGAGACAAATCAAAATTTTGTCTCTTGGAGGAAAAGGAAGGAGGATACGTCACATTTGGAGGAAACAACAAAGGAAAAATCATTGGAACATGTAATGTAGGTAAGAACCTCTCCAACTCCATTAGAAATGTGTTGTTAGTTGAAGGATTGAAATACAACTTGCTTAGCATAAGTCAATTATGTGATAAAGGTCATAAAGTATTGTTTGACTCTCATGCATGTAAAATCCTTGAACCAAAATCTGACAAAGTAAAATTTTCCAATAAAAGAGTCAACAATGTCTACATGATTGACTTAGATGATCCTGCTCATGCAAATCTTTATCTTGCTGCACCAAAATCTGAACTTGCATGGTTATGGCATCGTAGACTAGGACATGCTAGCTACAATATTCTACATAAATTGTTAAAGCATTCAATGGTGAAAGGTTTGCCTGAATTATCTTTTAAACAAGAAAATAAGTTATGTGATGCATGTGCCCTTGGTAAACAAACTAGAAAATCCTTCAAGGCTAGATCCTCATATTTGTCTTCGAAATCACTCGAGCTAATTCATATGGACTTGTTTGGTCCAACCAGAACTACTAGTTTAAGTGGTAGAAAATATGGATATGTCTTGGTGGATGATTACTCTAGGTTCACATGGGTTTTCTTCCTCACACACAAAAATGATGCTTTTAATGAGTTTCAGGCACTCTATTTGAAGATAAAGCAGGACGGTGAGTTTAAAATTTCCAACATTCAATCTGATCATGGTGGTGAATTTGAGAATACTGATTTCTATAATCTTTGCAGGTCAGAAGGCATTTCACACCGATTCTCTTCACCAAGAACCCCCGAGCAAAAAGGGATTGTTGAAAGAAGGAATCAAACACTCATAGAGATGGCGAGGACAATGCTTGCCGAACGGCAACTTCCAAGGAAGTTTTGGGCCGAAGCGGTAAATACGGCGTGTTACATTATCAACCGGTCAATGGTAAGGTCTCACACCAAAAAGACTCCCTATGAGTTGCTCAATGGTAAAATGCCCTCTCTGCATCATATGAAAGTTTTTGGATCAAAATGCTTCATTCACAATAATGACAAAAGAGATTTAGATAAATTCGAGCCCAGAGCGATGAAGGTATATTTCTTGGATATTCTGATAGATCTAGGGCTTATAGAATTTATAACATTAAAAGTCAAACTGTGGAAGAATCACCCCATGTTTCCTTTGATGAATATCATGATTCTAACAATGATAACTCTTGCAGGAAAAATGATGAAGATGGGGAATTCCTAAGCATAAAGACAAGTGTGATCCTCCACAAGAAGAAATAAAAGAAGATGGTGACATAACCGAATCAAGTAATGCAAGGGATCAAGCTCCAGGAGAAGGTAACGATTCTACAAATATTAGAATTCTTAAGGATCATCCCTTGGAGAATGTCATTGGTAGCTTGAATGACCCACCTAGAACAAGGTCACATTTTAAAATTATGGAAGAATTAGATCAACTTGCTCTTGTCTCGCAGCATGAACCCAAAAACATTGATGATGCTTTAAAAGATGAAAACTGGATAAATTCCATGCAAGAAGAGTTAAACCAGTTTGAGAGAAACAAAGTTTGGCATCTTGTTCCTAGACCATCATCACAATCTGTCATAGGCACTAAATGAGTTTTTAGGAACAAACTAAGTGAGGATGGCAAGATAATAAGAAACAAAGCTAGATTGGTGGCTCAAGGATATAATCAAGAGTTTGGGGTAGACTTTGATGAATCTTATGTCCCAGTTGCTAGACTTGAAGCCATCAGAATTTTACTTGCCTTTGCATGCTCCCTTAGAATAAAGCTCTATCAAATGGATGTCAAAAGTGCTTTCTTGAATGGCTTAATCAAAGAAGAAGTCTATGTTGAGCAGCCCCCTGGTTTTGAGAATTCTAACAATGCAGATTTTATATACAAACTAGACAGGGCGCTCTATGGACTTAAGCAAGCACCAAGAGCTTGGTATGAAAGGCTAAGCTCATTCCTCATTGAAAAAGGGTACACACGAGGTAAGGTAGATCAAACACTTTTCACCAAGAAGCAAGGTAAAAATATCTTGATTGTTCAAATTTATGTTGATGACATTGTGTTTGGTTCTACTAAATCTGAAATGTGTGAGGAATTTGCTAACCTCATGACTAGTGAATTTGAGATGAGCCTAATGGGAGAACTCAAATTCTTTCTCGGTTTGCAGGTCAACCAAGGACAAGATGGTTGCTTCATAAGCCAAGCCAAATACATCAAGGAGTTGCTGAAAAGATTTGACATGGCAAACAGCAAAATCATTGCAACTCCTATGAGCACCTCAACTTCACTGGATTCGGATGAAAATGGTAAATTGGTGGATGCAAAGGTCTATAGAGGTATGATTGGTTCTTTGCTTTATTTGACTGCATCCCGACCAGATATCCAGTTTAGTGTTTACCTTTGTTCTAGATTTCAAGCTAGTCCTAGAGAATCCCATTTGACTGCCGTCAAACGTATCCTTCGATATCTTACCGGCACTCAAGATTTGGGATT